>JAYGXS010000001.1:666503-716717 GCA_036362985.1 Ligula intestinalis | reverse complement strand
CCCTGTGTTAATATGCACCGCTCGTCGGCCCTGGTTCGTTCTCCGGAGTACACTTATATCCTATCCGATCTCATTGATTAGCTTGCTAGTCGTGGAGTGGTCAGACAACCCACTCACAAGTACGTAGAAAAAGACCTAAACGCTCTCTTTTATTTGACCTCTTGTAGAGCGTGGTGGAAAAAAATTACCAGTTACCTCCAGAAATGCCTCACTGACAGTTGCCTGGTTTAAACCTGCTATAATTACCCCCCCCCCCCGCCCTATTTTGTTGCTGCTGTCACCTCTGAAGATGAATTCTTGTACGAGTTCGAAAGTTCAGGACAACAAGCAGACTGTTCCGGTGCTCGATCAACGTCCTTATTTAGTCAAACACCTGGATCTCAAACCTACACATTCACTCATGTCCTGCCTGATTTCATTGAGCTGAGTTGTGGGTGACCCTGCAACTCACCAGTACGTAGTCAAAAGCTGAACTGATCGGGTCCTTTTTTTACTTGAACCTCTTTTAGAATGTGGTGGCAAAAACTACCACTTTGTGCACCCATCCGCCAACGCAGCGGATGTGGCACTGGCCACTCTGCGCAGCGCCTTTGAGTACAGCGGCCAGAAGTGCAGCGCCTGCAGTCGGCTCTACGTGCCCGCATCTCTCTGGCCAGGCATCCGTGACATGCTGATCGAGCTGATGTCCAAGGTGAAGGTTGGCTCGCCGCTGGAGAAGGAGACCTTCACGTCCGCTGTCATTGACGCAAACGTGAGTTGCCATCCGCCCTCCCCCCCACTGCACTCACTCATTGAGTGGCTCTCATCTTGCTTCACCTTCTATTTCACTACGCTTGTCGTCGCCGGCAGGCCTCCCGCTTACTCAAATCGGCTAGACATCTGTGTCGGCTTTCGTCAGCCTGCGTCGTGTCTAGACGTAAAAACTTGTTTCTGACAGAGACAAGGGCCACCAGGATGACCATTTCTAGTTCATTAGACGTCCGAGGAGTCAATTTTAGCGAAGGTATGTTTTCGATGATTCATCCCCGTCACGAGGGTAACGTAACAGAAGAAGTTTAAACCTCCAGTAAACAGTAATTGTGGGGGGAGAGAGTCGAGGGCGTTCAGAGATAAAGGGGTTATAATCTAGTCCCACCAAGGACGAAGAGAGGAAAGGTGTCCGAAAATTAGTTTATGTTTCTGCTTCCTCGTTGTAGCATCACGTGGCAGGCGGTATAAACACACATGCTGGCTTAGTATTCGGCCAGGGAGAGCCTAGGAACCAGTTTAAAAGCTTCTTGTGTATAAAAAAGTTGGGTTGATTAGCCGTATGGCCACTACTGGCTGAGACAGGATATTTATAGATGCCTAAGAATGCTTAATTGACGTCTTCCCACTGCTCGCTGTCAACCAAGTGACCCCCTATTGCGCTGGAGATGGAATTAGCCAGTCTTGGTTCAGCCAAACAGGATGGTGTTCGTTTTAGTATGCAGACCGTCTAAAACTAATGATAAAACATAAACGCTAAAGAAGGTTCGGAATTTGCAAAGTAATAGCCACTGCATTTTCAGCTTTAAGTTTCCATCCGAATCAACGTAAACAAAACAATCTACTGAAATTAATTTGTTTGTTTTGCGAGTAAACACTCAAAAATTAATGTTGGATGCTAGAGCGTCTAAGCAGCGTGTGTAGTCGGAACACTAAAATCATCAGGCCAGACCCTGGGTTGTGGGAAAAGGTCGAAGACACCAGAATGAGTGACCTATCGTGCAGCGAATCCCGAGTTGCTGGCTCAGGCAGCATTGATCACTAACGAAGCCAGGAATGGTGCTGACCGCGCCCAGTCACGCCTGAAATAGCGGTTGCAGCTGCTTTTATGTGCTTGTAGGGCAAGTTCAAGTAGCGTCCAGTTGGTGTGTTGTATTACCCCATGTGGTGTCGTGTATAGTGGCCCATTCTGCGTTTGCCGAGAGATGGCGTGTCTAAGAGGCTCCTAAGGCATCGCCGCCGCCGCCGCCGCCGCCGCCGCCGCCACTGTCACTGTCTGGACTCAATTGTGTCGTCCGTGCGGGTGAAAGTTGGTCAGGTGTCTGCAGGTCAGTGAGTCGGAAACCACAGGCAGTGAAGTTGCGTGACCTTGAGGGATGCTGAGCATTGAACAAGACGCCGGGCACAGCAATGTTAGCTGGTAGTCTCATTGTACGATTGTCCTGTTGATACCTGATTCATTACGATCCATGGCGGCTTAAATGCCTGTCAGTTGGGCTATAGGGTGATAAAGTTTCACCCTCCCCTCCCTCGGCCTCCATAACCCACTACAGTAGTCGCTGGTTATTAAGCCCACGCTTAATAGGCCCAGCCGCTTATAAAGCCCAAATCAGCTTGGGACGGAATTTTACAAAATCCGCAAAATCCGCCGGCTAATAAGCCCAGTTGCCGGCTACAAAGCCCAGTTTGCCACCAGGATAGAGTGAGATTCTCATCTGCAACGCGGTCTACAGGCATCAGATTTCACAAAATTCGACGATTTCTGGTGCCTGGAGCACTTTCGATTGAAGTTTCCTCCAAAACAACTTGCACTAGACCGCTTTTTTTAAACGTGTCGCAAATCATTTTTTTTGCTTTTGTTACTACGTGAAATATAGACAAACAGCATTCTTTTATTGTACATAACCAAGCTCTACACATAATGCAGTACGCATCTAATGTATAGTGCCTCTCCTGTGTTTGCTAATCAAGAACTAGGACTCTCCGGTTAGTGCGCCCGCCGCTTATTAAGCCCAATTTGGTCTGGGTCCGAGGTGGGCTTAATAGCCGGTGACTACTGTATTAAGCCAGAGTTGAGGCAGCTAGTGACGCGACTGCGCGCACTGACCGATTCCCGTTCTGTGCCTGCCACGTACAACTGCCACCTCCGTCCCCAAATCATAGGGCAAATCGGTCCGTTAGTCTAGTTGCTGGACGCAGTCGACGAATTCATGGGTGACAGTCAGTGCAAAAACATGTCCTGGTGGTCAGCTGAAGGTGGCAGCGGCGGCAGTGTTTCCGTTGCGCAGAGGGTCGATATCTGGCTCATAAATACGGAAGTACCCAGTAAGGGCCATGAACTAGGCCACGCTCTCCCTGCCACCGCTACATTCTGGTTGGGTTCCGATAAGCCAAACCACTGTGACGGAGACGATAACTCTGGGAAAACAGATCGGGTGGCTGTTGGGAGTCCGTCATATCACAAAAAATAGGAGACTGTTTTGTCAGATGTCTTCGTGTATGTACAAGTAACAGAATATCGCTGGAAAGCAGCAGACAGAGTTTGTAATCCCCTTCAGAAAGAAAAGATGCGATCGCTATAAAGGGAAGTTCATTTGGGCTATGTTGTAACCTATTGTGTTCCTGTGTCAACACCGGTTATGTTCCCCCAGTACATGTTGGAAAGGGAAGACAGAATAAGATAACAGCCAGTACTTTACTGTCACTTGTACTAGTACATCAACCCTGCTCCGTGTGTCCAGCAGCTTGCCTTCTGTGGTCGGCCTCGCCTCGGCAGCAGTCTTGGGTCGTCGGCAGCGTGTCCCACAGCAGAGTCCCCGTTCTGCTGACAGTCTCGCTATTTAAGGGGCAGTCTTCGTTGCTCCCCATTGGCTCTCAAAGTGATCATACGTGCACTCGCTAACATGCGCCGTGCAGCGTGACCTCACTGATGGCAGCACTCGGCTCCAGGGCCGTCTGACTTCGCGTGCCTTCTTTGTCCTAGCCTAGTCCACCCTTTGAAGGTCGCGCGACTTGGCCCGTTCTCTGTAGGCGCCGGACTGGCCTCGTATGACCTCGTACTGTCTGTCTGTCTGTCTGACGTGCTCGATCATCCCAACAGCCGACGTTTCGGATCATGGGTCAGTATTGTATCTGATGATGGGTTTGGGTCAATCCAATAAACTTCTCGTTCCAGCAATCGTTTATGATCCTTCTGAACTGCTTCCCGGAACTCGCTTGTTCATTCCTATCAGATGTGTGATTCCGTTCTGGATCTAATGCCACATTGCTCACCAGTTCGGGGTCTCACCGTCGCGCAACCACGACGAAAAAGCAACCAACTCTTTCATAGAGCGTTGAAACGCCTAACCTTTATCGATTTGCCTCCTAATCTAGCTATTCGAACGTTTAGTTATTAGCCATGGTCTTCTATAAAGGTTGTTATGCTTTCACAGAACTCACCTTTTTAATTGCTTATCCTAGGGAAACAGGGGGCATATTAAAGCTGCTTTTGTCGAACTAAACCAAAATGGTTGGCCGTGACCACTATATCGTACTTAAAAATCCCTTAACCCCTTCCCTTCGTATAGGCATTCAAAAAGATCTCGGGTTACATTGAATACGCCAAGGGTTGCAGCGACCTCAAGCTGATCGCAGGTGGCGGTTGCGACGACTCCGTTGGCTATTACATTCAACCCACTCTTTTCAAAACGAACGATCCTCAAAACAAGATGATGACGGTACGTTAACAATTTATTGTTATCTGCTTCGAAGCACTTTTTATTCGAAAGTCTACCATGTGCGCCTTTCCACAATGGGCTACACTTAACCATATCACAAACGTGTACTTGTTTCAGTGAAACTCAAACGCTTGTAACCCCCCCTCCTCCCCCCTCCTTGAGTGCGCTGTATGCAGTTACTCGCATTACTTGAGATATCTTGGTTTCCCCCTCAACAGCGAACTCTTAGGCTGTAGATAATCCAGTAGTCTTCAAAACCTCAATAGCCTTGGTATGCCATGGCCGTGAACAGCCGACTACCAGTATTTGACGCTTCTCTACTCTCTGCATTACAATCTATTGCATTTAATGCACCGCTTGAGGTACTTCATTTCCTCTATTAACAGTGGACTCCGTTTTTTATTGGTAAACATGTGAACTGTTGATCAGTAAGCTCCAGTAAGCCTTGGTATATCATGGCCGTGAACCGTCGACTGTAATTATTTGGCGCTTGTGTACCCTGTGTCTATCCGTAGTCTGGGCATAATCTGTGATAGCTACGTTTCTCGAACGCAGGCGAAGATTCGTGTTTCAGTTGTTGCCTGAAGGAAGATGCACGTTTACCGAACGCCAGAACCATTGTTTTTATCCTAGCTCATCGTAGAAAATAGTAGAATACAGCCAAAAGTGAGCGCAGACGGCCGAGCAATCATCACGCCCGAGCCCACCGCCCGTGATGAAAGTTCAACAGGTCAGAGCCCGCATGCCGTCCAACAAAATACTCACGCGCATGAAGGCAATTAACGCTATTTGTCGCTGTATGTTTGCAGTAATGACTGTATCCTATAAATCCTGCAAACGTCTGTGCATGCTTTACCTGTTTCTGCTACTCATGTCTCTGATGATGAATCCGCAACGGATGTCGAAACGTCAGGCGAGTAACCGTATTGTCCCAGCGATCGAGTCTCCTTCTTCCTCTCAGCTACTGGTAGTGTTGCACTGCCTCCCTCATCATTATTGACAGCGGAACGAGGGGTGGGGGGACGGGCGAGCCACTGGCCCTAATCGTTGCTTCCATCCACTTTGACTTTTGGACCACAAAAATATGGTTGGCCAACAGCATCAGAGCGGGCTGAAAATTTTTCGAGGTCTGGACTTTGAACTGCAGGAAGTCCATAAACCGGTACAGTAGACTTGGGATAGTTTTGCCGCTGCTTAATCTTGACAGCCGTTAGTTCGAAGCAAATGCTGAAAAAAAACAGCTGCACGTATCCTGTTTGCCTCGAACTTGTTTCAGTTGTTTGAACTTCACATACACACTTTACCTAACTTTGCTGGTGGGTGGGGTGTTTCTCGAGGTCGTGAGTCAAGGATTGCTGGCTGACAGGATCCTTCGTATTCACACCCGAACTCCTTTTCGTCGTCAGCATTGTAAAGTTCCAGTACTCTTTAGATCTATCTGCGTCTAAGCCTGCCCAGGCCAGGTTACTTAGATTAGTTTAATTAGTGCCCTTTGTACCTGAAATCAGAACCAAGACCTGTGATTAGACAAAAAACATGGTTCTATAGTGTAAACTTAAAACCAAAGCCCCGAGGCTTAGAAACAGCAGGATAAAGTCATTTTACGTGGAGCAAAGTGGTTGATCTGCACAAACAATAAGGGAATTTCTGTGAATGTTTCCATGTTTATTTTAAGAAGCCAATTTTGACAAACATGTGTTTTCAGCAAATCTTCATAAGCCAAAACATTTGCAACATTTGTTTGCATACCGCCCGCATGGCGAGGTCGGCGTGTAGAGGTTCTTGTTTCTACATGCCGACCTCGCCATGCGGGCGACGTGTAAACGATTTATTGTAATCAGACTACCCTTATTAACCTTGTCGACTGTACAGTTTTTATTACTCCTGCAAATGCTTTGGTCTGATGAAGATTTGCTGAAAACTTGTTTGCCAAAGTTGACTTCTAAAAATAAGGGAATTAGGGAAACGAAGCGTGTAGTTACTCAAAAATGGACAATTAACCATCAAATAAATAATAGAGTTTGATAGAAGAGATTCTTCAGGAAACAAGAACAAACTTTATTGTTAATTTTCGACACTGGCACACCAGGTCGTCTTCGGACGCGAGGGAATTGTGTGAAGAGCATTTCACATTTTAAAACGTCAAAAAATCGATAATGCTGCGTCATCTGTGGTCAATAGCAGGTTCTGGTGGTTAGCCCTTTTTCAGGCTTTTAAAGATTGGTGTACATTGAATCCAACTCAACGTGCCTGTTGATAGCTTCTAAAAACTCATGGCCTTTCTTGTATGGGCAAGAGCCAACAATGCAAATTTCGTTCTATGCAAATCGATATCCAGTTTCTAATGTGTGCATGGCGATCTCAGAAAAGTGATATCGCCACGGATAATACAGTATTATCGATTTTTTATAACGTTAAAAATGTGAACTGCTCTTTACAAAATTCCCTCGCGTCCGAAGGCGATCTGGTGTGCCGGTGTCGAAAATGTACATTTAACTTTGTTTCTGTTTCCCAATGAATCTCTTCTATCAAATTATATTTCTTGGGATGCCTATTTTTAAAAAGTAGAGTGTTGACGAATACAAAAATGTCATATGAATGGCTTTACTCCCCATCCTCCTCCTCATCATCATCATCATCACGATAATAAACCGCCCTAACAGCAACATGGTGAGTTTGCGCACGCCAAAGCACTGCTGGGGGCTTTCGGAGTTGGCTAACCAGGCTGATTGCTGTTCACAACGCAAGTCTATTAGCTGCAGTAGTGTCACGCCTGTGTACGCAGTATCCGTGTTCTGGCAATGACTCTGGTTGCTTTTTTTCATTTACCAATAAGGAATAGGTAAATATTGGATTTTATTGCTGAAAAATCACGTTTTATCTTTTTATTTTGGGTTGTCTTCTTTAGGACGATATTTTCGGACCGGTCCTGACTGCCTACGTGTACGATGACAATAAATTGGATGAGGCAATGGACCTCGTGGACAAGACCAGTGTCTACGGTCTGACAGGTGGGTTGCTCTCAGCTAGAAAAATTTCCCCCTTTTTCGAAGAAAAACCACCTTCTCCCACTATATCTACTCTTTTTGTTCATGGCTGTTACCTCAAAGTCCATGACGTGGATACCACTACCAAAATCAGCTTATTTCTTTGCCTAAAGCAGACGCATTAATTTTGGCCAATTTAACCTTTCCGTACTTCGACGTGAGGCAACTTCACGCAGTGTATGATTGGTTCGTAGGGTGGGGCGCAAACACTTAAATCCGAAGGGGAATTTGGTCCGGCCCCTAGCGGAGTAAGGCGTGTCAGTCCGTGTGCGGTCCTCAGCCAGGTGTAGGGCGATAGAGGGCGTGGGTAGGACCCGAGGAATAAACATAATGCGTCATACCATGCCTTAACGGAGTCGATCTAAGTGCCGCGGACCGGATTTACTGTTCGCACCGCAGTTGCCTCTTCTGTCGGTGTGTGTGTGTGTGTCGTAGCCCATAGTTGGATCAGGAATTCCCGCCAGAATCCAAACTGGGAGTATTTGGGAGAAAAGCCGCGACCTCGACCGGCTTGAGCCACAGGTCCGCGGGAGTGAGGTGGGTGCCTGGCCGAGAGCTGCAGGCGAACAGATGACGGCAGTCAAGTGGCGAGACGCCGCAGTCGGGACAGCAGTCGGGTATGGATGGGTCGAGCCGGTGCTGGTACTGGCGAAGGAGCATACAGTAGCCACTGCGTAGCTGCGCCAGAGTACAGCGAGTGACCCTCGGGAGATGTCGTTCCGAGGCCGCAATCGGAGGTGGATAGCCACCCAAAAGGACCGGGGGACGGTAACCTCGTTTCTCCTCGACAACGACTCTCTGGTGGAGACGCTGGAAGCCTGTCTTGGTGGCAGAGCTATCAACAGGTAGATCCGCGAGAGACGAGGCAACAGCTTCCTTGTGGAGTGCTCGAATAGACGGCCAGACGTTGCGGCAGGCCTCGGGAGCGGTGCAACGGGGATGATTGGGATGGCCGGGTTGCGAACAACTCCACCAGAACTGCTGGCAAAGGAGAGTGTTGTGATGGGCGACCGGTAGAACAGAAGCCTCCGCATGAAGATGATCTATAGGCGACATTTTATAGCAACCCGTGATCGTGCGGAGGGGAGCGTTTTGGGCTGACTGGAGGCGGCGGAGGCTGGAAGAGCTCATCGTAGGAGACCAGATTGATGCCGCATAAGTTAGGTGCGGCTTGGCCAGCGCCTTGAAAGCAGTCGACAGAGTCTCTTTCGTGCAGCCCCAGGATGTGCCTGCTAGAGCCTTGAGGACCTTGGTGCAGCGGCTTACTTTGCTTGCGGTCTCCCTGGCATGGTCTGCGAACGTGAAGAGCGGATCAAAACGCACACCAAGGAGTTTGGGCTTGCGGACGAGCGGTAAGGACGCCCCATTGACGGTGATGACCGGGTGACGATTAAACTCCTTCGGATCAAGCGTAAAACAGTTACGGACGACTTGGCTGCCGAGATCGTCATTCCGCGCTGGGTGAGGAAGTTTTCGACAACAGGCATGAACTCCGTGAGGGGCTGTGCAGCCTGATCGATGTCATGGTGCCGGCAAAAAAACGTAACATCGTCCGCCTAGGATACCACTTGCACAGGTGCCCGGGGGAGTGGGAGCTCTCGCAAGTAGATGTTAAAGAGCGTCGGGCTAAGCACAGAGCCTTGAGGGACGCTACAGGTCTGCTTACAGGGCTTAGAGAGAGCGTCCCGGAAGAGGACACGATCGTGACGGCCACGGATGTAAGCCGCCAACCATCGGACCAGGCCAGTCGGGACGTTCAACGAGACCAAGTCCTGCAGGAGCTGATCGTGGCGGACGCAGTCAAAGGCTCGTGACAGGTCAATTGAGACTGCCACGGTCCGCGAAGTGGGCTTCTGTTGATTGAAGCCCTCGAGGATAGCGTCGCTGAGCTCGAAGAGCGCCGTTGTAGTTCCACGACCCGATCGGAAACCATGTTGGTGGCAAGATAGGTCCGCCACAGACGTCAGAATTGGGTGGATGAGCCGTTCCAGGATCTTCGCCAATGGACTGAGGAGGGCAATTGGACGATAAGAGGTCGCTAGGCAGGGGTCCTTACCCGCTTTGACCAGGGGGATAATGATCCACTGGCGCCAGCAATCAGGGATGATTGAAGTTCCCAGTGAAAGGTTGAAGAGGGCGGCAAGGTAGGCAGCCACCTTCGGGCCGATGTGGCGCACATGGATAGGCGCTAGACCATCTAGTCCTAAGGCTTTCGAAGCTCTCATTTTCTTGACGGCGGTGAGGATGGCATCAGCCGAAAAGGAAATGTCTGGCGGCGGGGCTTTATGGAGGAGGCGAAGAAGGGGGCTCTTGCTTTTGGGACTGGGTGCCGAGCGGGGCGAGAACAGCTTGTTCATCTTCGCGGCGATCTTAACGTTGTTGAAAATGAACTTGCCGTCCCCAAAGCTAATAGACTGGTTTGATGTATCAGCCCGGGGTTTGGTCAGGTTGCGTAAAAGCTTCCAAGTGGCAGCTGAGTTGCCGCTGAAATTGCAATCTGAAACTAGTTCATGCCAGCGTTGGCGTTTGCCATCGTTGATAGTCTTAGTGATTAAGCCATTTAGTTCGCCAACGCGCGGGTCACTGGCATCACGCACTCGTATTTCGTCTCTCTCTCTCGTTCCAGGCGGGAGGCTTCGGGCGGATAGTTAGGACGGAGAAAGGGAATGCGGCCGTTAGGGATGTGGTGACTTGCTGCTGCCAGAAGTAGTCGACGAAGGGCTCGCTCCGCCATGTGGACACAGGTGGGAGGCGGTAGGCCATCGATCTCGGCTTCGTATTCGGTCGTGAACGCTGCCCAATTGGCTTTCTTGAAATTAATGAAGTGCCGGTTGAGGGCCTTGATACGCTCGGCGGCGTTGGCCAATTCGAGCACAATGGGGTGGTGGTCGCTACCCAGGCTGATTTCCGTGTTCCACATGGTGGAGGCTACCAGACTGAGACTGGCGAGAAAAACATCGGGCGAGCTGGAGGCGCCGTTGGTCGGGAGCTGCGTTTGGCTGTTCTCGTTGAGAACGGCGAAGGGGGCGTGTTCTATTTCATCAGCCAGAGCTTCTCCTCGGGGGTCGGCTGCCAAGTTAGAGCGTTGAAGTCACCTAGCACCAGACTGTCTCCAGAAGGTAAGTAGGGAGCGATAGAGGCGGTGAAACCGGGAGAACAACTGGAAGTTGGAGGGATGTACACGTTCACGACGGTTAGCGGCGCCGGGCCAATGTCAAGGGAAATCGCCAGTACTTCCGTGGGATCGGCTCCAAGCAGGGGAAGCTGGTGATGGGCAATGGATTTGTCCACCCGGAAGGCCAAACGTCCGCCTTTGTTGCGGCCGCGGTCGCGACGGACAATCGTGTAATCGGCATAGGAAGGGACCTTAGTGGAGTAAGACCACTTTGTCTCTTGGATAGCCGCCACAGCTATGCTGTGCGAGCGCATGAAGGCCAGGAGCTGGTCAAGCTTCCCAAGGAGGTCGTTGGCGTTGAATTGTAAGATTTTAAGACCAGGTGGTGAGGCAAGGTCGGAGACCAGAGGATTTGGGTTCAGGACTGGATGGGCTGGAGGCATGGAGATCGGTGGGGGCACGGGACAGCTGGGACACGCGAAGGCGGGCGAACAATCGGCAGCCGTGGCGAGGCCACTGCAGCGGAGATGGCACCAGCCATTGCAGGAGCCGCAACGTACAGACCAGTCGCGGCGGCCCAGGCGGACTCGGCAGAACGAGCAGTACCAGAGAGGTCCAGGGTTGGCCTCGATTCTGGCGGCGAGGAGGAGTCGGAGCAGCGTGGCCGGGAGGGGCTGTTCCGTCATCAAAAACACGGATTGGGCGGAGGGGAGAGTTGATCCAACGTAGGGAGATGGGTGTAGCAGACCTTGGCCGCCGGGAGGGTGGGTGGGAACGCGATTCGTAGACGCGTCTGCTGTGGTTCCCTCTGTCGGTAGTGCGCGCTGGCTCAATGGCTTCTAGCATCTATTCCGTACCAATTAAATCCTCCCCCTAGAATCGTCGTCCCTTCCTCCACTCACCGTGTGGGAGACTGTATTTTCTATGTGCTTACCAAACTAACTCCCCTGCTTTTGTCATGAAGACAGCAGGGGGTCTGACCAAAGTGGCCTAAAACTCGGATAAACGTCGGCGTGGCATGAAGCGACCTTTGTTCTTGTCTCAGAGTCGAAGGAGAGAGGCAGTGTTAAAGGACGCCACTTGGTAGACAAGAACAACTGTGTTAGCCTAATAAGGTGAGTCACCGAGACGGTCGTTTGTCAACGTGTGTCTTCTCACGAAACTACTAACCCAGAAGGTATGTTTGTAATGAAATTGTGCCTAAAACCTACGGGTCATAATTTCACGCAAAGTAACCTTATTAACGGGTGATTATGAGATTGGTGTGACCGATTGCGTTCAGACTGTACACCCGGTATTACTCAAAAATCCTCGCGAGAACAGGTGATATTCTTTCCGTGAAAAGCCATGATAAATGTGTGCTGCTTCTCTAATAGGATAGATTTCAGTTCACGCACTATTCGGCCTTAAAATACTGCAAAAACACCCGACAGGGCTTTGAATTTGGTGGTTGGGAGGATTTTAGTGTGTCAAGCTTGTTGGTGGTTGGGTTTTGCCCCCTAAGCGGGTCGCGTGTTATGTACGCTAAACTGACACGGAGGCCAGATCAGGGTATGGCAGACGTTATTCGGGTTGCTTACCGATAAAAAGTACCGAACATGGGGGTACGGCGTTGGTGGCACGACTGGGGACGGCTTCGGCCGCGCCAGCCACCTGCGCCCGATCCCGCTTCCGGTCTTTTTGACTGTGTCTTGATGCTGGGCTTAGGTTGGTGAGGGAAGAGAGAGAGAGAGAGTACGGTAGATGCTTCGCGAGTCTATAATCGCGTAAGACTAATCCATGCACAAGTCATCGCGTTCTGGGGCACGCGGTTGTCATCGTCGAAATCGACTCTCGGCGGTTGGATGCAATCGAGGCCTGCCTGTTCACCCTTCCGATGGCTGCCTGACTTGGCAACGGGTGACAGATAATGGAACGGCCTCTTGTGAGGACTAGTCGCGAAGCCAAAAAGCGCCTGGGGCTAGAAAAAAAATATCCTTAACCGTAGGCGCCAGGCGCAGCAATCTGATTACGGCACTATGCCAAACCTCTACTGAATAACTCCTTCTCATTACAGCCTTGTGAAGAGGATGGGTTAAATACTATTCATCTGAGGACCTCCTTGAAAACTAGAGACGCCTGTTTGCTCCGAACCTTAATTATTGACTTTTTGGTGCGCACGCTTACATTGATTTTTACTCCCCCCTTACCCATCCCCAGGTTCTGTCTTCTCTCAGGATGAGGAATTTATCCAAAAGTTTGCTGACCGCATGATCGACAGCGTCGGAAACCTCTACATCAATGTCCAGTCAACGGGCTCTGTTGTTGGCAATCAGCCGTTCGGCGGTGCACGGCTTTCGGGTAAGTTGACTACACTTATTTGAACCCGAGGGCCGTTCGTACCTGACACTCAAACGTAAGCTGCGCTGGGCCTTTTAGCTTACCCAGTGGCCAGTCCAGTACCTTTCGAAGACACTGTCCATAAGTACTCTTGTCCCCCCGCTTTACTTTCGATAGATTTTTAATCAACCCCTGCCCTAAATGCTGGGAGGACCAAATATTCGCGAGCCGCATCTCTGACCAGGAGAAGGCACATCTGGGCATTAATGGCCGTCAACTTGAAGAAGTAAACAGCTTTAAATACCCCTGGACGAGACTGATATCGAGTGCACAGAGTGCGGACGATATTTTCGCCGGAATCGATGTTGCTCACTGCGTTTTCTCAATCCTCCGGAACCGCCTATGCATCCCACGCAACATGTCTATTAGCACTAAAATCTATATACCGTGCACCCGTCTGCGTAGTCTTCCTCTATGGATGGGAATGCTGGACTTTGCGCCTGGAAGATCAGCGGAGGCTCGATATATTTGATTACACCTGCATGTGGACTGTTCTTCCAACGAAATATATCGGTTTCGTCTCAAATGAGACAGTCCGCACTCGTTGCGACAGTTCGTCAGGGTATATCAAGCCACCCAAAAAGATGACTGGGGCGGTTTGACCACTTTCCTTGTCTTCCGCCTCGCGAGCTTTGCTATGCTGCCCTCGATCCGACGCCGCAGCCAACCTAGAGGCATCGACGACGAGGGTAACTCAGGACTTTGTTCGACACCGTTCGTCAAGACATCGAAGTCGTTCTTGGACCTTCCATTTTCGGTCTGCGCCGCTGGAGAGGAGAATGGGTGGCGCTCTCCAGACCGCCACCGTCACGCGTGGAGAGGTACCATCCGTGACGTAATTGAGGCCGGCTAGATCAGGTACGACCGCAAACGTATTCAGTACGACCATATGGCTTGGTGGCGCCTTGTCTGTCAATTGGACAGCAAGTAGTATCGTCTATGGCTATGGAACTTGCGCGTTTTTTGCATCGCTTCCCACACTGATTTATCACCCGCAGTGGCGATGAATTCACACGGATTACTCTGTTGTTCGATGCGTCGTCCGTAAATGCACGTTGTTGAATTTAAACCCACAGAATATGAGTGGACGTCCTACGCAGCACTGAAGGCCTTTGAGATCCTAATTTCAGAGGAGACTCGATTGTACTGTAAGGGCACTTCAGTCATCACGCAGTGTATCGCAACCACATTAGAAGGGTCAACCGCAATGCGGAGGAAACGCTTTTAGGGTTCAGACAAGTGTATCTCAGTCCCATTACAAAGGTCCAATCGTTCCAGCCGTCAATTGACACATTTGTGGAGCAACTCCTAACCCTCCAAAGACGATAGTCACCTTACAGGGCGTTGACGTGCCCTGCACGATATTGCGTAGTTGCTCGTCGATGAACGTTCATCCGACCGCTAACGGAACTTATCTATCCTGCTCTGCCTTGGGCCTCGGCAGAAGTCCTGGCTGCTGTAGCAATCGATAGTTGAGGCAGATGATATTGCCGGCAAAGATAATGGAGACTGAAATGGACATTTATGGCTTCTTAGCCGTCGTCAGCCAGTCATACCTAAACCCAAATGATATCTCACCCGAGCCTCGAACGCGCAACCTTTTTGATCAGAGTCAAACGTCCTAACCATTGATCCAGACAAAGAGCTGTTGGCTCAATGGGCGGGGCGTTTGATGCTGATCAAAAAGTTGCGAGTTCCAGGCAATATAACTGCTCAGTCACCTAGTTCATTGCAATCGGTGCCGCCCAACACTCGTCGCTTGCTGACACAAAGAACTTCCTTCGCGCCCACCAAAAATGTTTGCCGCCACTGTAATCAACAGCTTAGCGTTTTTCAACAACGGACGAAATCCGCCGACCCACTTGCCTACCATGAGAGCTGAGTTATCACGTCCAGTCAACAGTTAGCACGTTAGGTTTTTTCATAGCGAAGAATACGCTAATCCGACCGTTTCACTAGAGGACAGCCATTAATGCGAACATCCATGTCTTTATTTTAATGGCTTAGTGCCGTCAACAGTCTGGGCGTGGTCCGGACAAGTTCATATACTTGGCCACTTTATCCTCAGGTTTGTGTATAACGCAGTCGAGCCATCCCACTTTGTTCGCAGTTGAGAGAGAAAGGGAGCGTGTTTTTCACACCCATCTCCTATCCGGTTTCTATGAAACAGAGAATAGGGGGTGTGAGAAAAATCGACCGAGGATCGGTCAAGGGACATCAGGTCTGACTTTCGTACGGAAATATTTGTTTCGACAGATGCTTCGTCCGTACACAGCTCGGTGTTGTGTCGACACCGTCGGACAAGGAGTGAGCGCTCCTAGTTGCTCTGGTGGTTCAGTACACATTTTACTCTTTATGGCTGTTAGCCATGACCGCACGAATATCTCCTACTGGAAAAGCAAACGCATTTAACCACTACCCGAGTCAAGACAAGTTGGTCACGTCTTCCGACCGGTACGGGCTTGTACCCTGGATGTAGCAGGCTTATCCTGTTTCCTCCGTCTTATGACTACTTACGTATACAGAATCTATCATTGAGCCCTAATTGTAAACGTTGACTCTGCTCTTTTCTGATGTGTTCTCCTTTGCTTGGTATTGCCTTCTGATCGTCAGATCCGAGTCAATTCACTGTCAGGCGTCATTATTTTTGGTGTCCAGCAATCGGAACGTTGATTCAATGGGATCGTACGCCATCTCGTTGACCTTTTCGTTTCGCTCGTGTTTTGTTATTCTTTCAGTGGTCGCAGTGCTTTTTTTGGTAACCTGTGCTCAGAACCCCCGACGAGACGGAATTTTCAACGTATCGCAGGTCCGTTGCAAGAGACCGATCTTGCTTATGAGTATCATACGCTCGTTAATCTCCGCTTGGAAGTGATTTTCTCCCGTAATGAAGGCTAACACAGTGTTAGAATTTTTGGAAAAAAACGCATACAGTTGTTAGAAGGAGAGAGGGCGTTCATGGGGAGAGGTTTATTTGTGGATCTGACGTTTCGGATAGTTATCTCGTGTATCCATCTTCAGAGAATGAATACTCTGGCTCCTGGCTCTCGTTATATGCCGCTCTGTATAGGTCGCGTCTCAAGGTGGTAACGGCCACAGTATCCACTCTCTGAAGACGGATAGCCGAGATAACTATCTGAAACGTCAGACCACAAATAAACCTCCCCCGGTGAACGCCCTTTCTCCTTCTGACTTACCACCTGGAATCCGAATTTTCGCTACTATTACATATATTTTTTGTTGTTTTTACGGAGAGAATTTTTCCGAAGCGAATGCAAACGAACCATAACATGCTGGCCACTCAACAGTCCCTATAACTCTCAGCCCAGCAGGCAGGGTTTGACTAGGAAGGAATGGTTTCTGCACTATGTTGATTCGGCGATAGACGCTTATGTTCACCCTCTCCGCAGTGGTGGCGGCCAAAGATGTGAGGTCAACTTAAATCGTATACACACTAAGTTCTTCCCGTCTAAGAAGCTATGAAGACTGATTTGTTCGTTAAACAGGGCAGGCTTCCGTAAGATGACTGGTTGCTGTTTGTTTGGCCGTATAAAGCGTCCGTCGAGGAGCGGGGGTGAGCGGCGGTGTCATCAGTTTGTTGCGTCTAAGTGGTCTTTATACTTGGAGCGCTACAATCATCAGGCCAAGTTCCAAGCTGTAGAAGAAGACAGAAAGCACCTGTGGGGGGAGGGCGAGATTTATTGTGCACAAAATGTCGAATTGCTTTCTCAGGCAGCAGTAGCCACTGGCGAAGCCTTGGCAAGTGATCGGCGAACAACGTCCCACCAAAAATAAAAATTGATCGCAGAATAAGGCCTGTTTTAGGGTCTATTGATATGATGTCGGTTATTTTTTAAAGCATGTGTATGTTTTCACAGTCTAGCTTCCTAATGGATGCTCTAGCTCTTCAGTCAATCGTTATAAGTTGCCATTTTTTACACAGAATGCGTAAAACTAATAATGCAACATAAATGTTAAAAAAGGCTCGGCATTTGCGAAGCATCAGCGGACAATTCGTTCACTGCATTTGGGTACAAACTCGAAGCTTTTTGTTGGATGCTGAAGCCTGTCAGCGGTGTTTATATTCGGCGCACTACAGGTCAAATCGCCTACTTTTTGGAAAAGGACAGAAGCCTCCAGAATGAGAGTTTCATTGTGCAGAGAGCGCTGAGTTGGTGCCTCAGGCAACAATGGCAATTGCCGTGGCTGATGTTAACTGCGTTCAGTTATGCCTGAGAGAGTGAATGAATCAGCACTGGTAACTGCTTTAACAGGTTTACCTGGTGTCCCACTGGCGTGCGTTGTCTGACCCGAGAAGTGTCCTGTCTGGTAGGCCAAACTGCGTCAACCAAGGAGTGGGTGGGGAGAGGGCGTGTTCACGTGGGGCTTGAGCGACCGCGACTCTGTGGACGCACGTTTGTCTGTGCCAGTGGAAGTAGGCCAGGTGTCTGCACGTCTGTGCGTCAGAAGCCGCACGCGGTGACCTTGAGACAGCTAGCATTGAAAGGGAAGTCGGAAACGTCAACTTTGGCTGTCGGCTAAACTGTCTCCGGAGGGTCGCACGTGAAGCTGATTGGATAACGGTGGGTATTACCTACGTCCTAATATCGCTGTGACTTTTAAGCGAGTTTCTGGTTTTCAAACTCCACCGCGTCCTTCGCGACGGCTTATTGGTTAGACCGCAGAACTTGCCTGTGTAGCCTTCGCTGGGCTCTGCTGCGCCTCTGTGGATCCAGCGGCTCTTCATCCCCTGCGAGTATGGCCCTAATATCAGCCCATACGGGCGTTAATTTTCTCTCACTTGACCCTCATCGCGTTACCTTTTTATCGCTTTTGGTCACACCATCGACTTTATTTTTTACTGGGACCGCTAGAAACTACATTTCACTGGCCTTGTCTCACAACGCCGTCGTATCCATTTTGATTCTTTTTCTGTTTAATTTTAGGAACGAACGACAAGGCCGGTGGCCCCCACTACGTTCTCAGGTTCACTTCTCCTGTGGCAATCAAAACCCAGCGCGGACCACTAACCTCATGGAAGCAGACCCACATGCGCTAGTGCTGCCTGCCACGCGCGCCCCTTCTGTTTTCTCGTTAACATATCGTTTTTCAATGAAAGTTTATGCTGTTACTACTTGGAATCCAACAGAGAGAGGGGGGATTTGGGTGAAATATTACACTTTCTCAGATCCTATAAGATGAAAGTTCTGGACTGAAAATCGGAGATCTTTGAGTTGATCATTGGAATGGGTTTGAGTGTTTGCTGATGTTTCGGAGAGTTTGACAGGTTCTCCATTTAAAGCAAGCGTACATAGCAGGATTTATTTGTATAAAATGAAATTTCGGGACAGTTTTTCCAACTGCTTCCTGTCTCTGCATGGATTAGATCACAAATGGAGAACACAGCAGTTTCAATTTACACAGAATCAACAACAACCCCAATGGCAATGTTCCGGAACCATAGGAGAGAGTACTTGAAAATGGTTATAGCTGTAAGATTTATGGTACCAATAAATCTTACAGCTATAACCATTTTCAAGTTCTCTCCGGAAACAGCATGCTTCAAAATAGGAGAGAGTGGTTCCAGTGGAACAATGGTCCCACTGCGCCGTGATTGCGTATATGGGCGGTTTTCCGTGCACTGGCCCGGGTAGTCTACAAGCCGTCATCGAAATCGATGGTCGACCACCCACACACAAGCTCTCACGTCTACCCGAGAAAAACCTTACGCGCAAACACACCGCCTGCATTTGCTACCTCCCCCCTCACCAAATGCGGCGCCTGGATCGATGCCTTTCTCTGGCAAATTTTGCCGGTGTATGCCTAGGGCAAAAAACCCGTGCTCAGGGCACACGCGTTCAAATAGGGGGGAGAGGTGTAGGGGGCGACTATAGTCTCAGGTGGACGTGGGAGCTTGTGTGCGGGTGGTCGACCATCGATTTCGATGACGGCTTGTAGACTACCCCGGCCAGTGCACGGAATACCGCCCATATACGCAATCACGGCGCAGTGGGACGAAAGTGGGACCATTGTTCCACTGAAACCACTCTCTCCTTCGGTTCCGGAACATTGCCATTAGGGAACGAGGTCATTTTTCAATGCGGCAAATAGTCAATACTAATGTCGCCTTTAGACTTGGAATACAGGAAGCAGTTGAAAGGCTATCCGAAGATCTGTAGCAATAAATCCTGCGGTGCAGGCTTGCTTTAACTTCGTACCTGGGCAACAGTGCTTTAAGGTTCCCCATTCTCGCAAAATCTACTGACTATATCGTTTAGAGTTTTGAATTATTGACTAAACTTGTGGACCTTAGAGTGATCGAGGTTGTTTTTGTTCGGTGCTCTGACTCTAATGGATGTTGGTGTAGCTTAACGGCCGTCGCTACTGCGCTTCTCCACTTATAAGCCTGCTATATTTTCTAGTGGATTCTCCGCAGGACCATCTTCAATCATACTTCTTTAGCTGGATGTGACCTACCTGTCCTGGCCTTTATACACGCAATGATGCCGGAATATTTAGGTCACTAAAGTGTCACTTTTTTAAAAAGTCCGAATTCAATGTAAATGTGAAATTAAAAAAGACCAATTTTCTCATTGCTTTTTGCCCGACAACGTTCGCTCTAAAATGCGACAAATATCAGTCCGCGTCGCTGGTTGGTTAGTTAATAGCCCTTGTTGGATCAGGTGTTCTCACCGAACTCTAAACTGGGTAAAGTTAGATGGAGAAAAGCCGCAACCTCAGCCGGCTTGAGCCAAAGGTCGACGGGGCTGAGTTGGGTGCCTGGCCGGGAGCTGCAGGCGAAAAGATGCCGACAGTCATGCAGCGAGACGCCGCAGTCGGGACAGCTATCGGGTGTGGACGGTTCGATTCGGTGTTGGTACTAGCGAAGGAACATGGAGTATCCACTACGTAGTTGCGCCAGGACACAGTGAGTGACACTCAGGAGTTTTCGTTTCGTGGCCGCAATCGGAGTGGGTAGCCACCCTGGTAACGGTGCCTGTTGCAAATGCCTTATTTAGGCATACTCCCTTTGTACACAATTTTAAATGAGATTCAGATTTCAAGCGATACATATAGACAAGGGAAAAATTTCCATAGAAAGTGATATATCCACAGATGCTTCAGCTTAAAGTGCCTTTAGACTAGAAGTTTTCAGTGGGGCCCTACAGGGCGTTGCAACAGCCACCATACCCTTTTTCATAGATTCCTTAATGTTACACTAGAGACTAAAATCATTCTTAGTTGTGGCATCCAAAAAGGGGTCATTGGATTTTTAATAGCCAGACTCTTGAGTAAATTCGAACGCCCCGAGGTCTGTTCATTTAGCTCCGCATGGATGCCTCCATTTTCGTCAGCATTCGGATGCAGACCGCTCCAACATTTTGTAGCAGATGGTGCTGATTTACACGGTGGTATAACTTACTGATAGAAACCCCAGTCACTGCTGCCTCCAGGCCCAGTTCAGAAGGGGAAGAGAAAAAGTGAGATTCTACATGAGATGAATAGTACATGAAGTATGAATATGTGAATAGTACATTCTGTACAGAGCTAGTGGAAAATAGGTTGGAGGAAGTTGATAGCCGGCCGAAAGTGCGTCCGACGTGTGAGGACGCGGCAGTAGTCTAGTAGTGGCCCTAGCAGCCACCTGGAACCCAAGATCTGACAGATGGCGCCTTTGGCCTGCGCGCCTAATGCCGCCTGCGGTCAGGCGCTACTTACCGGCACCCTCTGTACGTTCTCGCTAAATGGTCTAAGCCACTTACGAACACACCCAGTCTCGCCTTTCCAACCTTGCGCAAGGCAACCAATCACCACAAGGCTACCGAGACAAATCGAGTATTCGGTAGCCACTCGGGATGACTGCCGTCAGAGGTCACTTGGAATTGCACCTCGTGCGTAGCGGTCGAGGCGACGCCGGCCTCACGGTCGGACGCCTTGCAAGACCGAGTTGCAACTGTCCCCTAACTCTGTAAACAATATAATGCTCTTGAGAAGAAGAAGAAGAAGACTCGATCGCTGGGACAATATGTTTATTCGCCTGACGTTTCGATATCCGTCGCGGATTCGTCATCAGAGACATGAGTAACAGAAAGGTTCTAATATAATGCTCTGTATGTTATGCCTTCCAAAGACTTCTATCTCCTAAAGAACCGGGCCTGAACGATTGTAGTTGTTAGGGTTAACCGTCTTAGCCTTAACTCCTATAGTCACAGCGAGGTTCTGTCTGAGTCAGCCACAGCGAGATGATTGGCCAGACCCGGTTGGGGTAGACGGGTTTGTGATGCTTGCGTCCTTACTAGCAATCACAAATGTGCGTGCACTGCAAGTTAGGCCACTTTTAATTTAAAGTCAGGAGACTGAAGATCCATGCAGTATCTCCGGGTAATTTTTCCTCTGTAACGGTTGCCATGTCACCGAGTGCACCTTGGAAGAAAAATGATCTAATTACCCCACTGCAGCACACCCAACCACCAGCTTTGCGAAGGGGCGTTCGTGCTTCGGAATTTATGCTGACTCTTTTCACGACCGTGTACTTGTTTCGGATCACTCCACTGAAAAATGATTGATGGGATCTTCGCTGAACTCAGGGTAATTTCGCTGACGGTGGAGGCATGAATCAACCAATCCAACAGGAGCGTCATAATTCTCCTTTCGAAGCATTTGAAACATATGCATTCTTGGCACAAGTAGAACTGAAGACTTCTCCGAAGCATCCACTAGATCGAGTTTGAGTTGATACTGAGTTCGTGACGGAAATTTCCCCACCTTGCGCGAACGCCCGCCCCAGGAGATCGGTGTTTTTGCGGTTACGCAACTGCGAGAGTACTCGTGGTTGCGAGCACGGTATGCCTCTTCACGCGGCCCAATCAAAACTGGCACAGCATACTGATTTACTGTCGACGTGCAACTTTACTACTGGCCTTCTCCAGCCGCAGTAGCCCACACTACAGTTGATACATAATTCATTTATCCTTTCCCCTTTCGGATTTTTTCACCTGAACTCTAGTCTGAGAAGAAAGCATTTGTAGTGACCCAAACCCCTGTGCCACGCACAACCTCTCGCGAGCACGTATGCTTGTAAGGTTTCTTGACAGAATCCGAAACGTCAGGCAAACGAACTCTTGTTCCAATGATCGCATCTTCTTCTGAACCGCTTCCTGGGACTCGTATATTCACTTCTATTGGTATGCACCTGTCTCTGCCGTCCCAGTCTGGCCAATCACCTTCAAATCTGACGCCTTTATGTAGCGAGCGCACGCTCGTCCGACAGTAAAATTCCTTCTACCCGTTCTCCACTTTCTTTGTACAGAATATACTCTTCCTCCCACCTGGCGTCTCCCTTCCTCTCTTTCTCTACGGGACTGGGCTTGAAAATCGCAGTGACAGTGGGTTTCCTCATTAACTTCAGCACCCGTGATGCTTTCATCGATGCTGGTAGTAGCAGACCTTTCGTTAGGTGGTTTGTTTCATAAATTGTTCATGGCACGTGTAAATTGTGTTACACGTGGGAGTGGTGTGAGGGTCATGAATTACCTTAAACCCGCGGTGAAGTGGAAACTGTTTGCCAGATGACAGTTTTAGAGCCATTTGGCGAGCCGTGGGCCAGGGAATGCTGTGCTTGCACAAAATATGCGGCCTTATTTGTCAAGTGGTGTGGGGCTCATGTCTCTCCGAACGACATCTGAAAAAAGTATGGAAACAATGCAATCCTCCCTCCATCCATATGAAATTTTTATTATATAAACGTCGGGTGGATTACTTTATTCCTTATAAACCTACTTTTATTCCCTTTGTGTTTATTTGAACTACAATGAAGCCACCAGTGTATGACGCTAGCACTGTTTTGAAAGCTGCCAAATTAGGCCTATATTTGACAGGTTTTTCAAGGACATTTTTCCACAATGTCGAATATTGCAGCCATGTACAATTATGGATTGATTTTGATTCCCCGATGCTGTGAGTTTGCACGCCCAATCTTATTCCTTGTGAATAGAGAACGTTTTTGCTGAAAATGTTGGAATGATATTTTCAAAATAAAGTTATATGCGCGAAAATTCGAGGTCCAGATATAATATTCCTTTCCTCATCCCCGGAAGAGGACACACTTACTGATACCAGCAGAAGACAAGTCGCCACGCTCTGACGATGGAAGCGAGAAGGCTTTTGAAACGTCAGCTAAAATATAACTTGGTCTCAGCAATCACCCCTTCTTCCTCTTCTAAGGATGATGAAAGGAAGATCAAAATGAAGCGCATCTCTCTCTTTCTGGTGGAAGCTAGAATCTAGTGCTTTCCCTACAGTCAACTCAAAATTATGGTTATTCTACATAACTGACGCAATGGACATCTGAGTTGACCCAATTTTGAAAAAAACTCGAGGCGGTTGGCGGGATTTGAACCTGCGCAATGGAAATCGCCAAGAAAAATTAGTTAGAGCTGCTTCGCATGAATCCTGTCTGCATTTTCAGAAGTTGAATTTACTTTCCAACAGAATGTCTCTAGAAAATTCCCATACCCTTGTAGTGACCTTGCATTTCTTAGCCATGCTTTTCTCACATGCCCCACGTGTCTGGCTCGCGTGTGCACCAGCCAGCGTGCCCCAGGTTGTTAAAACCTCCGTTCAAGGTCACACGTGTCTGGTCTCACTGGCCAACCACTTCTCAAGGCCGTCAGTTTACTGTAAGTCACTCCTCGCCTAAGTTGTTTCTGAACTCGTCTGAGGACAGTAGGAGATCATATTTCGCCTGCTTTGAAAATAAATACACCTAATAATAGTGAACATGCAACCTCCAGATGGTAAGTCAGAAGAAGGAGTGTTCAGCGGAAGATGTTTATTGCATGTTAAGGTCGAATATATCACTACAAAAAGTGATTGAACTTGATTTTACCCAATCTACAGTTCATAATAGAGGAAGAAGTGGAGGTCAGACTTCCTTTTCTAGTCTTCGTCATCTGCCGCCAACCGTACGGCAAAATGGCAACGTTTTTCTACCTTAAACCGACAAACACTTCGCATATTTTGAGTTACAACAGCAGCCATCCACTGCAGCACATGCGACGTAATATATGCCCGTCATACCGACGGGCAGGAACCCATGGCAGCACGCCAGCCGCCAAACGGGATGAGATGAAACTCCTACGGGAACTTTTCACAGTTCCCGGCCATCTACAAGCGTTCATTGAATGGAATCGAATGCCACGAAAAACTCGGACCGAGGAGCTATCGAGGGGTGTTAAGGCTAGTTGGGTTCATCTTAACGGCTGCGATCTTCCAGGCCCGTTTTTCTGGAGAGGAAAAAGAAGGTTTGGGAGTAGAAGGAATCGTGTATTCTGTGCAGATAGAAAAGAGAATAGTTAGGACGGAGTCTTGACTGCCGGAGCGCACGTCAAGTCGCGAGGCGGGCTAGGTCCGGGGTGTGGTCTAGCGGCAGTAAACCGGGCAGCCGACGAAAGCTGCCTTTGTCTCTGTCAGCCATGATGGTAATTGGTCAGACCACGACATCGCATGTTAGCAGGTCACCCCAGACATTGAGCGAAAAATAGCCAGGGTGCAGGCAGTCAGCGTGACGAGTCAGCGATCACGGGTCCCCACAGTGGCGTTTACGCCCACTACAAACACACGACTCAATGATTAGTGTGTTAGAATTCTGTTCAAAAGGTCGCGAGTTCGAGGATCGGGTGGTGCAGCACTTGGGACTGAGTATGACTGGCTGAGGATGGCTTAGGAGCCGAAAATGGCCATTCCATTCTCCCTTTACTTTGTTGTCAATTTTGAAGATTGCGTATGCTGCAGAATTTGATGGAACCATAAATTTCGTGAGCGCTTATCAGCTGCGTCCTCTGTTTGCATAAAGTGAGTAACAAATGACATAATACAACGATTGACTTCATACAGAAGAAGTCGTAGAAAGAGGTCAGGAAGGTCAATTAATTAATTGGGATAATAAGTCAAACTAGTAACGTAAGTAATTGAAGCATTGTGGACAGTCAGATAGGGGAAAAGACGTTGAAGCAAAAATACGGGCAAGGGGGTGTGAATCAGGGAGCCAGATGTTACCAAGGCAAAGCAATGTTCACAACATGCTCCAGCTGTTTACATAGGTCGGGTTTGGACCGTCGTATGGAGGCTGCCTCCAGGTACAGCAATGTATGAGTTGTTCGTGCCCGAACAAGTACTCGGAAGGATGTTTTGGGGTCTACAGAATGGCCCGTATCCAATAGGTGTTCAGTAATGGAACGGCGGGGAGTCCTATTCTCTTGTTTTGATAGCCAACTCGACGGTCAAAACCCGACCTATGTAAATAGCTGGAGCATGTTGTGAACCTTGTTTTGCCCTGGTTACGTTACTCATTAGACTAAGTAGCCCAATTTACTAATTGACCTTCTTGAACTGTTTCTACAACCTCTTCTGTATGAATCCAATTGTTGTATTTTATCATTCCTTACTCACTTTTTGCAACGAGAGAATGCAGCTGATGAGCACTCGCGAAATTTATGGTTCCATTAAATTCTGCTGTATACGCAGTCTTCAAATTTGCGCCTGTGAAAATATGCTTCAAATTTGTTGTCAATGCTGATGTGAGTGCGGCAGGTTAATGCAATTTTTAGCCTAAGACAATGATAATTGTTATTGATGGTTGCAATGATAATTCGCAAAGCTGAAAATGCCTGAAAGGAAACTGGGAAAATTGTAAGATGCATATACTGTTTTCATAACTGTTTCATAGTCGCACAGAAAAAGTATCAAAGACCTTAGTAGCCATTTTAAGGAAAAAACAGACACGGCAGGCCAATAGAAGTGGCAAGGGTCTTATTAGACTTGGCGTTCGTACCGTCGCGAGGGCGATCGATCGATGAAAGCAACTAAAACTCGACAACAGATGCCATTTCGTATCACGTGGGAATCGATCGATAGATTTTTGCGAGCCGCTTAGACAGCGTCTAAATTAGCAGCAGGACAGCTGCGGCTTGATGCCATCTGCCGACCTAAGGATGCGAATACACGGATTGCGAAAGAAATCAGCGAAACAAATCAACCAGGCAAACTTGAATTTCATTGATATTAAAGAAGAAATTGTCACATTATGAGGGCAGCCTCTAGGTCACGGAGATTCTCACATTCGCTTCTACTGCATTTGTTTAAATGGGAAAATCAAGAGCTCACCTACTGAAACTTCATACAGGTTTAACCCAAACATCATCTTCACCTTCTCCTTGAAATTTGCATAGACTGTGATTGTATCAGCAAACTAGCCTAACGTAGGGGTTCGGCAAAGGGTTTTTTCATTAGCTACAGCTTTCTCCGAAATAGAGTAGTAGAATAGTTCATGAAGTACGCAGCTGCCTGTGATTATATGGTTGCTACAAGTAAATCTGTGGGCAGACACTAGCCATTGCGGCATTCACGCCAGTTCCTGTTGGGAAGGCTTTCCATTCCCACGATGAGTCATCGCGCGGAAAGGCATCTGCGTTAACCACCACGCGCGCACCGCGGCTATAGATCTCTCGTCAGATCGGATTGGTCCATTTCGCTGACCTTTATTAAGCGGATCAATAACTATACGCAGCTTTCCTGTGAGAATTACTGGCTAATTTTTAATACAGCTGTCCGTGTGGTCACCTTCCTCCCATGTGTGGGCTTTGGAACAACGGTCGGGTAAGCTCACAGTTTTTTATAAGTACAAGTACTAGGCGCGAACCATAACAGTTACTGAATGGGAAAAGGAGCAGCTGGACGCCAATAAAGAGTACTGTATGTTATGCATAGCGAAGTAAAAACTGATTGGACCAGGTTTGCAGCCGGATGAGCAGCGCACATCAAGCACCGTCAGAGCAAGCGTCCAAGTGCTACAGCGGTAGACTTCAGAGCTAGAGCATGTCCGCCTCAGCCTTGAAGTTGATTGGCCAGTTTGGATGATTGTGATTGGTCGAAAGACAGAGAAAGCTCCCGGGTTTCAGAGATAGACGGAGCTTCAGAATGTCAGACGAACGACTTTCTATGGGGCGTACGTGCAAGCAGACAGCAAAGACGCGACACTGTACAATGTGCCCGTAGTAGAAGCAGTGCGGTATTTATTCCTTTGGTAGCGATGTTAAATATTTATTCCAAAATAAGCAGCAAGGAGAGAGAGACTTTGAGAGAAAGCAGAGAGGAGGGGATTAGGGCAAAAAAGTAGCAGCCGTTGAAATGGGAATGAATCAAGTATTTTTTCAGGTAAATAGCAAGCCTAAACGGACACCAGGACGATATGCAAGTGGTTGATGATAGAAACGACGATATTGCTGATTTTCAATGCAATCTAAAACTATCAGTTTCAGAATATCCACCCCGGCACACCCATCTTTTCAGCATGGTGAGGAGAAAACTATTGAATTCTGTCTGCCAACGGAGAAAGTGACGACTTTCTCCCCCAAATGCGTAGGTACAGGCGAAGGTTGGCGTTTTAGAAGAGAGCTACTAGCCTTCGCGATGAGTAGTATTCCATTCGGCGTCATTCTAGGTTTAGGTTTTATCCCCTCTTGACAGTAATTTGAATCCTCTGGGTTTGGCTGCACGAGATATGGCTTCAGTTACGTCGATGAGTGATCATCAACGAGTCAATAAAATGAACAAGTCCAAGGTCAGCGGTTCCCGTGCAGATATCGATATCTGTCTGAGTCAGCGGCTAGAGCCATCCTCACCCACTCAATGAGGCATCAATAGTTCGTCTGAGTAACATAATGGCTCAGGTACGCGCTGCGCGATTGAAGATTACTTATAGAACCATGCCGGCCAAACGACCATTCCACTAAATGTTTACGGCTGGCCGAGTGAACAAGGTAATCCTGACGGCAGGACGACAGACAGTAATCGCAGTTCTGCGTTTTGACCCTAGCCTTTTTCTAGGTCAGCCTTTTAAAACAAGTGAAGAAAACATTTTGAAGCACCCTTACAACAAATCTGCCAAACCTCCTAAATAATGCGCTCAGACTCCTTTGTTCAACGCCCACTGCCTCAAGCTGTCACAACTTCGCAGGCGGTGCTTCCTGACTCGCTGACCTGAAGACCCTTGACCGACTTCCCCACACGCCCGTCCAAATAGTTGCGGCTAACAAAGGGCCAACTGAACTCATCACCCCTCGGCCGATAGATGCAGCAGAGGCCACGGTATACGGCACTCACTCGAGCAATGCAACGCATCAATTATACCCTACTCAAATTTGCCCCACTATCACATAAAAACAGCTGCCGACACCGTCTCATTCTCTCTCTTTCAGGCACGACTGGACACAATCAACACTACCCACGGTTGTGCCGGTGGCCACTGCTGCCTGAGACAGCAATCCGAGGTGCTGTGCCCCATAAATCCCCAATTCTGCAGCCTTCTGTCTTTTACCTACAGCAGGGGATTTGGCCTGATGATTGTGGTGCTCTGAATACATCTACTGCTTAAACACCTACAAATAGCACCAAAAGTCTGCGATATTGTAACTTAAAAATCACTGACAACAACAACAACAACTACTGCCCTACCACAAAGACCTCTAAGACACCAATAAACCTTTAACGAAATAGCACTGACCTTTAGCAGCTCCTGCACAATACGTATTCTGGTGGTTCGCTGCTACCGACTACTAGTGCACACTTCGGAGTGTGCTTAAGTGTCAATAACTACAAAAACCAACCATTTCTAAGATCAGAAGTAAAGGCGCGAGTTAAGTTGAAACCTAAAGAAAATATTAAAAGGCGGACAATCACATGTTTATTTCTTAAGTACATTTGACCCTTGAGGGCGGGTCAGACCGAAAACACACTGGACAGGGAAAGTCAGTCAAAATAAGGCAGATTGTATTAAGGAATTGGGTGGCTGTCGGGCCGTGGATATGCTCGAAGAACAGAGGGAGTGAAGAGAAAACAAGTGGTAAGAGAGGAAACAAGCGAAGACCAATACAATGCAGGCTCATGGGGCCCAAATAATTGCAGCAGACGAGGAAGAGAGTACAGCAGCCTCAGGATGCCCGAGTCATCATGAGAGATTTGAGGTGCACATTTTCTCCTCCGCCAGCTGGCTCGTGGAGCAAGCGAGGAGCCCAAAATCCGTGAGCTTAGGAGACAATCACACCAGAGGTGCTCTTTCCTGATACGTGACTGGGCTTGCCATAAGTGAAGGGCATGTATCGGTACTTGATCATATGCTGAAAAGGGGGAGAGAGGGAGAAGACGGTTAAGATTGTGGGTTAGAGGCAGAGGAATTAATTAAAATTTAAACAGCAGCCATAAACGGCGAAAAGTTCAGCTTAGTAAATAATCGTCATATAATGAGCAGAATAAAACGCACAGGTTAAAAAAAACAGGCCAATGATCTCATCGAGCAACTTTCACAGGTCACTAACAAAATGTCACCGACACCGCCCAGCTGCTGAGTCGGCAATATCTAGAACTATGTGTAGGAAAAATATTAAAACATGTGACGAGTAGCTGAAACTGTTTAAACTACTTCAATGGTCGAATATTTCCCTTGGGACACACTTAAATTGACTGACAAGCCTTTTCAAAAATAGGTCCTACTGCTTGGGGAGAAAAATTTAGGGATATACAGAAACGATGAGTGTGAAGGTAAGGATAAACGGCACCCTAACTTCTACAGGTTTAAGGACCACGGGGAAACTGTCTGCCTGACCCGTACATAACTCAGCATGCATATGCTGACAAATTTCGCACAATACGTTCTACTTAAATTGAACAAGTAGCCACAATGTCATCGGCAATATATCTCAAAAATGATACAAAGATAAATCGAAAATCGCTACTTTACTAGCAATTCGGGAAACTATCCCAGTCAAAGCTATCGTACATTTTAACACTGAATGCGACTCTCAAAATAGTCTGTTTGCCCCTGGAGCGACGTTTTTAAACCTCCATTACCTTAGGCCTCGACGTGTACCATATATGGCGCACATCGCAGTTTGGGACATTACTGCATGTACCACATATGGCGCACGTCGCAGTCAAAGTGTTTAAGTGGAAAAACGCCAGAGGTGCCTATGAACGGCTTACTTAACGCCCGGAATACCTCGAGAAAGCTGGATAAGGGAATCGGTCAGAAAACTAAGAACGTAAAAGGGAAACCTATCCTAAGGGTCTACACGAACATCGCTCATAGATCACCAAAGAAAATCTTTTAAAACAAAGGCGCTCTTCAAACCTTCAAGTGCAAAAAGCTAAAGAATGTTTGAATAAAAACGCAGTAAACGGGCACATCCCTACTAGCAGTGCTCCCGAAAAGTTGAAGGACCTAATATCAGGGTTTTCTCAAATGACGCAACAAAAATTCTACTCGACGGATCTAACTTACATATCACAGGCTAAACTGGCCCCAAGACTGGTCGATAAAGTAAAATACATCGAGAAGAAATAGAAGCGACCACTGGGACAAGAAATCTAGTCGCCCGAAATTTCGGATTCACACTCGAACCCATCATCAGAGACGGCAGCATATACGATTAATTCGTATAAAGGGAGTTGCAATATCGATAGGATACAGTCGTTATACTACTGTATACCTATGACAATTAACGATTCATCCGACGACACCCGAACACACATGCCATTTCGACCAGGCCTAAATTCTAGAACCACAATGGGTTGCTAACGCTAGTTGAGCATAGCCCTTTGTCCCCAGTTTTCTTTAACTTCTTGATCGACTGGGTGATGCATCAATCAATTCTACCTGACAGTGGATGTGAAATCAGCCTTGAATTCAGAGTATCTGACCTGGAAAATGCCGATGACATTGTCGTACTCGGTAAACCCCCCAGTCACTAAAACCAACGCTAGATCGAATCACCCGCTTCGCTGCAACTGGTCTGACGATTAAGGTATGCAAGACGAAGGTCCTGACTACGTATCTCGGCAGAGCACAACCACTGTTTATCAGTGGTCAATCCACCGAAGAAGTTATTTGGGCTCGAATATGCTAGCCAACGGACAGGCCAAATACGAAACCGAGAACCGAATCGCGCAGGCTAAAAATGCATTTAGGCTGCTAGCTAGACTACTCTGGTCTCGCTCAGACATCAGTTTACGTACTAAGCTGCTGATATACAAAGCACCAATTAGACCGGTGTTGGTATATGCCTGCGAAATATGGCCAGTAAGAAAGGCAGATATCCTATCGCTCGAATTCTTTGACCGTTGGTGTCTTCGACGCCTCTTAAGAATCTTCTGACAGGATCGAATTTACAATGTCGAGGTAAACCGCAGATGATTAAAACTACGAAGTCTAGCATAATACATCCAGCATCGCCGATTGCAATGGCTTGGCCATGCCCTGCGCAAGCCATCGACAAACTTCCGCAGATTGGTTGTTGCCTACTGTCCTACTGTGAGGTACGACAGGCCAATAACTCGCAAGTACGAGATTGAGAACTAAGCGGTCTTGCTCTATGGCGGAAAAAATTTCTGCTAAAAGTTGTTGGCTTGACGAGAGGTCGGTGTATTTGATATTCATTCTCTTCGGATATTACTATTGTCCTAGTTTACGGGCCCTTGCTCCAGACTTCTGGGAACAATACGCCAGAAAGTAGAACTTACCCTAGATACAAAGCTCTTTCAGCGTACATTGGTAGGACTACAGATGACAGAAAGCGTGTTAACAAGTACTAATTATTAGGCCTTTACGATGAGGAGCAAAGTAGAAAAAAGACCGAAAACAACTAGTCACATGGATGACGAGGAAAAGGGAGTTGTGAGCCGTAGGGGCTGGCCAAACGGGAGAGGGAGGAGTTTTACTATAAACCCGAGGTGTATGATGTGACGTGGCAGGATTCAGAAATACAGTTTTGCGAATCCTGCAAACAACGTTCATGACGAAATTTACGTTGGTAGTTTAGTGTATATCTGGACAGGTTATTTTGATCAACTGAGTGGATTTAATAATAAGGGCTTTGGTTTGGAAAACTGGCCTCTTATTTAAAGTTATTGGGGGAAATTGGTGCGCAAAATCCAACCCCACCTCCACGCTGGTGCGCGCCGGAAACTTGCTTTTGCTTGGCTAACGGGGCTCTGGTAGGGGAGCAAGACCGGGGACCTAGCGCCAATCCCCTTTTCTCCACTAAACACGGAATTGACTTTCTTGACTTTCTACACTTTCATGAATCACAACTATACGCAACATACGATCTCTGCTACGGCGTCCGCGGGAACCGACGCGCCCCATCCTCTTGGCATCGCGGGACGGGTGTTAAATCTGCGAGCTGATGCCGGACTGCGAATTGCAGGCTGGAATGTTCAAACTCTGAGGGATGACGGCGCCCAACTGTTAACAGCCAAATCCCTTTCTGTATACCGTGTTGGTGTGGCGTGTCTCTTTGAGGTCCGCCTACCTGGCACTGGCCACAAACTGCTGCAAGTACCAAGAACTGACTCTGCGTACCATCTCTACCACAGTGGTGTGTCCGACAACTCTGGACTGTATGGTGTCACTATAGCTTTGGCCGATGAATTTCACTCGAGTCTGCTAAAGTGGGAGGCTGTCTCACCGCGGATCGCTTGGGTCCGTTTGAAAAGTGCCCCAGTCAACGTTTCCATCATCTCGGTATATGCGCCTACTCTGGCTGCTGATGACAGCATAAAAGATGACTTCTACGGTGACCTCCAGCGAACAGTTGACCACATCGCAAGAAGCGATCTACTCGTCATTTTTGGTGACTGGAACGCCTGACCAGGTGTGTGTGACGCTGGAACTCGTCATGTGGTAGGCAAATTTGCTGTCGGAGCGCAGTGTGCCAACGGTGAGCGCCTTGTCAACTTCGCATCGTCTAACCGCCTCGTTGTATCAAGCACCCGTTTTGATCATCCGCGCCACCACCTTGTCACTTGGTACTCAAATGACGGGCATACCCAGGCCCAAATAGATCACATCTTTGTCCGAGCACGCTGGGCCAGCTCGGTCTTGGATTGTCGAGCCTACCGCGGTGCTGATACAGGAAACGCTCATGCATCGGACCATGGCCTACAGCGGGCAACCCTTCGCTTGCGTTTGAGAGCTATTCACAGACCCTCCCGACCACAGCGGATCAAAGTTGCAAAGCTGAAGTCCTCTGCTGGCGACGCCTTCCACTTAGCACTCCAGAACCGTTTCGACGGCCTGTACTCTGACGCCCGAGCGGACCCAGAGCCCGCGTGGCAGTCCCTGAAGGCCGCGATGTCAGAGCTGGCATACACCAATCTGGGCAAAACCCGACGGCGACATCGCGACTGGATCACTAGACCCACGCTTGAGTTAGCTGAGGAGGCCGGCCGAGCCAGACTCACTGGCTCCCCCACTTACAGAGAGCTGCGGCGCCAAACGACAGGGGCCATCCGAGCCGATAGGAACGCCTACTGGAGCGACTTTGCCACGGAAACGGAGCGAGCAGCTACCAGAGGTGACACCCACAAGCTCTACCGACTCTTAAAGCAGGCTAGCAGAGGTTCAAGGAACACCACCGAGACTTTACTGGATCGCAACGGTGCTGTAATCACTAAGATAGATGACCGGTTAGAGAGATGGCGCGAGCATTTCTGTGACCACCTTAACCATGAGCCCCCTGTGATGTCTGACCTGTCGCCCAATGCGGACGATCCCCACCATCCGTATGAGTGCAACACAGAGCCACCCAGTGTAGAGGAAGTTGTCTCTATTTTCTTGAGGCTACGCAACAACAAGGCACCTGGTGAGGATGACCTCCCGCCGGAGCTCTTTAAATGTGCACCCGAGGTTATTGGGCCCTGGCTACAACAAATATTTGCCAAGATATGGGACAGCGAAGTTGTGCCCTCTGACTGGAGAAAAGCAGTGATCCTCCCCTTGTTTAAAAAAGGCGACAGACAAGCGTGCAGAAATTACAGAGGCATTAGCCTTATCGATGTAGCGGCGAAAACATTCATGTCTCTTCTTCTCAAACGTTTCCAAACTGCGAGAGACCAGCGTACCCGCCCAAACCAGAGTGGATTTCGACCAGGTCGTGGCTGCACCGACCAGATCTTCAATCTCCGCCGTGAGATGGGGTCACCAACAACCCACTGTTCTATGTTTCATCGACTTTGCTGCTGCATTTGACTCTGTTGATCGCAGTTCGCTGTGGAACATAATGAAGACGGACGGCCTACCACCTAAGCTTCTCAATCTCATGCAGGCATACTATCGTGGCACTTCCACACGGGTGAGGACGCAGAACGGTGACACGGAAGCCTTTAGCGTCAGGACGGGCGTCCGCCAAGGTTGTGCCCTTTCACCAACCCTGTTCAACTATGCGGTGGACTGGATCATGACCAAAGCACTGGATGACTTCCCGGGAGTGCAGTTTGATCGCTTGAAATGGGTGACTGACTTGGCGTATGCTGATGACGTCGTCCTCTTTGGCGACAACTGTAATGCAGTTCAGCAGGCGTTGGACAAGGTCAATGAGCGTGCCCGATCCATCGGATTACGCCTAAACGCGACTAAGACCCAAGTCATGCTCTCCTGTGTGCCCCCTACATCTGTCACTCCTATTGTTCTCGACGGCGCTCCTCTCGAAAAGGTCGACTCGTTTAGATACTTAGGCTCTTTGGTCACGGAAACGGGTCAAGGTGTCGACGAGGTTGTATCACGCGTCAACCGTGCCCGATCTGCCTTCTACCGACTGTGCGCTCCTCTATGGAATAGAAGGGAAATATCACTACGCACTAAGTCCCGTGTTTACCAAGCAGTGGTTCGATCTATCCTGTTCTATGGCGGAGAGACATGGCCTATGCGTGTTGAGGACATGAGGCGCCTTTAGGTGTTTGACAATGACTGCCTACACGCATCCTTCGTCACCGACGCGTCGACCGAATTCGCTGCTCCGATCTCCGCCGACGCTGTCACCTGGACGCTCTCCCTCCACTCCTGCTTCCGAGACGACTTCGGTGGTTCGGGCATGCGTCCCGGCGTGATGATGGTGAGCTGATTCGTGACCTGCTTGTGGCGACACCTCCCCCCACCTGGCACAAACGTCGCGGCGGGCAGCTGAAAACTTGGACAGCAACGGTCAAGCAGGATCTGTCGTCAGTTTCCGGCCCATGCGTCTACGGCCTACGCCAGTGGAACCGTGAATGGATGGTGCTCTCGTGTGAACAGGCGCAAGATCGACGCGCCTGGACAGCTGTGATTCATGATGCAGTCAACGTCAAAACTGATGCCGGCTCAACCCGCCCGAGGTGAATGCCGTTACAAGTACAAGTAAGTAAGTTATTGGGGGAAATAGGCTCTCATTTTGGCTAAATCATGAGTATGTTTAGATTAAAGAAATTCCCTATGCTATAAGGAAAAGACAGGACGAAAATTTCTTCTAATATACATGGTGTTGTGGAAGAATTCCATAATTAGCAAAAAAAGGGGGAATAATAATCTCTTCCAGTACTGGAAATTTTTTTTGCGAAGTTGATTGAATGAAACTAAAGTGAAGTTTAAGGAAAGACATTTATTTTCAGAAACAAGCAGCGATAGCAGTTTTAAAAATTATATTTAGCTATTCTATGAAGTTTTTTTGCAAAAAATGCAGCAACAAAAGTTTTTGGTAGAACATTTCTTTTACCGCACATTTGGCCTTGTGCGTAAACAAAGTTTCTATATGATACTGCGAAGACAGCCTGTAGAAGGCCTAATTGAATGTAAGTTGTGCAGAAATATAGTTTTTTGTAAACAATACGTTCCGGTCAATTGTTATTTAGAAACAGAACGGAGAAAAGAATAATAAAAATGTCAAAAAATGGTCATATATGTGGCCTGTCTCTTCTGCATTCGCACGCTTATTACGGATCTTTGAATTAATCTCCTGAAGCGAAAAACAATCCATTCTAAAGAGAAAGGTATTTTCTTTCACCTCCAGTCAAATTTAATCGTTTTTCTTCAGATGAATTAAAGACATTGTCAAAAGTCCCCGATTTCCCTGTGAGAATACTTTGGAAAAGTTATTATACGCAGAAGTTCGTCAGCCCAATATCCAAAAAGGCACTTTTTAAAGAGGCAACCTATTATGAAAACTTTTTTTATGAATCTTAGGAATAACAATACGTGTGGTATCTAGCAGACATGTTGTATGCTCAAAAATGTGGTTTGCTGTTTTGAAGCATTTCCACATTTGACAAATATAGTCATCTGCATAGGAAATAATATCCAAACGCTAGTTTTTTCGGTAAATGATGTTTAGCTATGTCTTAGTTTAAAGGGTTTGATGTAAACGTCGAAGAGACGGGCAATTAATCAACTTATCAATGAAGACACCGAAAACGAACGAAAGGAAGAGATACTTTATTCCACGATATTCAATAACTAAGTATCCGCTTATTAATATATGTACAAAATATTTTGACTAAAGGCAAGTTCTTTTTGTATAAAGATAGTAGTTGCTTTAAGTTTCCTAATTAACAAAATAGTTAAAGTTAGTTTTCGAATTTATAGCTATTTTTGACATCTCCACAAGCTGGGAATTATCGAGAAAATTTTATTTTCCTTAACAAACACTCAGTACTTCTTACACTTCGTTTAAGTACTTAATATGCCTAATGCTGCTGATTATTATTTATAAGTTTTCGCAAATGAGTTCCCGTTGGTATGGGAGAAATAATCAAACATTTAAAAATTTAGGAAAGTTGCTTGCAGGACTCGCAGAACTGTAGGTCAGACTCAAATTTGGGTTTGTTGGTTGTCGCGCTTGAATAAACGCCTTCTGTGTGCATACGGTGGATTTGGCAAACAGCATGGTAATGGCCTCTGCCGTTGCAAGTACCCGTTAGCAAAGGAACTTATAAGAATTGAGGCAAAGTTCCACATCCCAGGTATGTGCATAGATTGAGAAGAAGTAGTTTCGATCACCGGAATTGTAGTCTTATTTGTCTGAGCTTTCAAACTCTTGCGCATACATGCCACTTATAAGAAGGGCCTAATTGACGTCTACTGAGTGTACATCGCCAGTCAAATGAGCCACTACTGCTCTAGAAATGGACTTTGAGTTAGTCAGGCAGGATCGTGCTCTCACATTCGCTTGGGTAGGTGCCTAGCAAGTAAAAATAACCTCAACATCCTCTCAGTTTATTGTTTTCCCACTGCTTCGCTTTCAGTTGCACCACCGTGGGGTATATTACCATACAGGCCTGGCGAATGAATAATCCAAAACGTCAGTCAATCGACCCTGACTTCTTTAGCATCGCCACAAACAGTGCCGAACAAGCAGCACCAGTAAAATAGGGTCTTCAATCGTAGTCTTACAAAACTATATTTTAAAGTTGAAAAAATTTCCATCAGATAATTCAGAAGAATATCTGACGAGCGTACGTAGCTTTTGATAAATTCTCCTGGGGCCATTACATTTATATAGGAAGGGAGTAAAAAGGAACGTGCTGGCAATCATGTTCATCGTTACAGGCAAACTAGTCAAGCGAAAAGGGGAGGAGGGGTTGGCGTTGATAGTACTCGGCTGGTTGCGGGGCGATGAGGGTTTGTTGAAAGCGGACAGGGAGGAAGGTTGTGAAAGGGGAGAAAGCACGGATAGATGCAGGCAGTTATGTAACCGTTTGCCATGTCGAGTTGGGGGCTTGAAGAAGGTTGGTCTGTGCGCACAAAACCGGCTTTACTCAACCGGATCACGGTTGCTTTTGCTGTTGTTAGCAAACGCTGACCCAGGGACTTTGGATAGCTTGGCGGGACCTCATAAATTACCTTAAAGATTTTGCCGGGGTCCACAAGATGTCCGGAGTCAACCATATGGACAAGGATGACGCTGTTAATGCTTCTGGCATCACCTTTAGCCAGTCATGCAGGGAGGTGTTCCCAACCTTCCCTCCCCTTTTCCTGTGACTAATTTGCCTGTCATTATGATCATAATTACCAGCATGTTACTTTTTACCCCCTCCTTATATAAATGTAATGGCCCGAGGAGAAAGCAACTCCGAAAATTAGGAGACAGTCTTTTTTCTATCCCAAGGGAGGGGGGGAAGCAAAGGACAAAATGAGAAGCAAGCCTGAAATTCTTGTTGATGGGACAGCGTTGGCGTATGTTGTTGTTGTTGCAGGATCAATTGCAAGGTAAGTGGCTTTAGAACCACTAATTCCGGATCTTCTTCAGATACCGGACTGTGGCAGAGGGTCTTCGGACGGTTACGTCGATCGGCGCTCTCAGTCTGCAGTCGACACCAAACTCCTGAACTCTGGCGACCATCTCGGCTGCGCATTCCATCAGGTGTTCGTTGGTCTCTTCCTCCCACAAGCCGCACACGTGGAATCATCAGTCAGATTGTACCGCTTCCTGATGTGGTTCAGCTTTGGACAATGCCCGGTCCTAAATCTCACAAGGGTCGTTCTATCTAGCCGAGTCATTTTTTTTCGTAATCCCAGTTGATGGGGGCCGTATACGTTCTTCGGCCTCCTTCATGTGTCATTTGTGTCCTGGGGGTCATTTGTCTGACTGCTTTCATCGTTGCCGCAAAGGATGTCGGTCTACCGTCCGGTTCAGTCCTGGCCACTGATGCTTCAGCGTCTGCTTGTTCATTCCTTGGGATACCGACGTGGCTGGGAATCCACGCAATTTCCACCCTCCTTCCTGTTGTGGCTCGCTCCTGAAAATTCATCACTTTAGCAAGTACCTAGGCTGTGAGTATGATAATTTACAACGACAATTCATCACTTGTTGTACCAACGGTTTCTTAAAACCTTCTCCAGTCCCGAAGTTCTGTAAGGCACCTACAGCGGATTTACTGCCAGTAAGGATTCTAGCAGAGCTCCAATCCTCGGGTGGGTGCTCTAGCCATTCCGCCGCCGTCAGTAAGGCTAGCATCTAGGCATCAAAGGATGAGCTGTAGCATGCGCCCCTTCTCCTGGACGTTGCAATTGTTGAGTAGCTATTCCAACTTCCTTTCGTCACCACGACTCCCGCACCTCCTTGTCTGCATCCATCTAGCGCCGACCCGTCGGTATAAATAGTCAGGGACGTTTCCGGTAGGAAGTTGAGCTCATCCTCCATTCGTTTACGATTTTCTACCATCTCTGCCTTGCTGCAGAGATCTTCAAAATTCCTTAGAATATTGATGTTGGGTCGTCGCCATGGGGCTAGCGTGTTAGTAGCAAAAAGCTCACTAGGCATCTCCGAATCCTTTCCCAGAGTTTGGTGCAAGCGTCTGCGCGCATTCTCCCTCTAGGTTGAGGTCCGCTCGGGGTCGTACTGAACACCACTAACTCCGTCTTTTAGACGTTCACTTGCATCTTCCACTTTCGGCTCCATTGGACCATCATTTCGATCGCAGTCTGCACTAGCTGTATGGCCCTGTCGGGGTTGGTATCTTGGCTTCATACCGCAGCATCGTCCGCGAAAAGGCTCATCTCAACGTCCCCTCCGATGTCATTTATAAAGATGTCGAAAAGGAGGGGGGAGAGTACTGCTCCTTGTGGGAGGCTCCTTGTAAGTCTGAACTCTCTACTGAGGTGACCGTTGTACCGCACATGCATTAGGCGGTTGGTCAGCCAGCTCTCGATTCAAATTTGTAGGCAATTTGGAACCTTCATTTTTGCCATTTTCAGCGCTAGACCGGTTTTCCACACCGTGTCGTAGGCTTTTTCGAAATCGACGAGAGCCAAAGCTGTCCTTCTGCACGGCTTACTATGGAAACCATCTGATACCGACTGAGATAGTCGGATCAGCTGTCCTTAGTGCTCCTCATCTTCCGGAAAGCGGCTTGATAGTCTACCAGCTTGTGGTTCCCTTCAACCCAGTGTCGGAGTCTGCGTTCGACCATCCGTTCACAGACCTTTCCCACCACAGAGGTCAAACTGATGGGTCTGTACGATTCCAGTTTCCCCGCGTCTTTGCCGGCCTTCAAGATTAGTACTATAATAGCTGTTTTCCAGTTCTGGGGTATTGCCTTATCCCGCCAGCTCTGGTTTATAATGCTTAGTAGCGTCAATCTGTTATTTGTAGAGAGGTTTTTTACTGCCTCGGGGGGAATTTCATCCGCTCCACCTGTTTTTGGTCCTTAAGTTGTTGTAAGGATTCAGTCAGTTCGTTGATGGTAAACTCCCGTCCGTAGGAGTTATCATCCTCAAGGTGGACGGCTTCTTTCCGCGCTTCCGACGCGTATCCCTTCATCGGTCTTTCATGTTTGGCCAGTCTCAGTCGGCTCACACTGGCATACTGACTTTCAAAAGCGTTTGCCTTCTGTTTGTCGGTGACGAGGCGGCGGACCCCCTGCAGGATAACATGGTCAGATGTTGACTTGTTTTTCTCCTGTAGCATATGAATAGTATCCCACATTTTGGATGGGCCATCGTCCTCTCTGACAGTGTCGAGATACGCTCGCTATATCCTTGTCCTCTCTTGGCTTATAGTCGTTCTTACTAATTCACATGTCTGGGTCTACTCCGCCGTATTCCTCTTCCCCTCACTGGCCAGCCTGTCTCGCTCCTTTGTGACCTCAACTTTTACAGTCCACCATACGCTAGTCATCTTCCCCCCAGCTCTGACTTTCCTCGCAGTTCTGCGAAGCCCTTCCATGATTGCTTCAGTGAAGGTTCCAACTCGATCTGCAATCTTTGATGTCTGCGGTGGATGGTTGTGTAGATAATTTTCGGCGATTTCGTTGAACTTTTCCCAGTTCACTCCGGATATCTTCCAGCGGAACAGGTTCATCTTGCTGGTTGACTTATCCTCTTGCTGTGCCCTCTGGATGACAATGGGTTTGTGGTCGGAGCTGGACGTGTTGAATACTGTCCAGGTTGACTCTGCTGTCACTGCTGCTGTAGTTATGGATATGTCCGAAGATGTGCCTGAGCGTCCGCCATTTCGGAGACAGGTTATGCACGCCGGGTCATTCAGGACAGCAAGCTCTTCCTCTCTTATCCAGTCTTCTATTCTTCTCCCTCGCTCGTCCTCTCTCACTCTGTCCTGCCATAGTCCCGAGTGCGCATTGAAGTCACCGAGCCACATAATTTTGGGGTGACTAGAGAGTAGACGGATATTAGGTTCCTCACAGAACGTCCCATCATTTAAAGCACGCATTGGCGGGATATATATGTTGGAAATCTCCAGATCAGGTTGTCCTTCGTGGAACAGTTGGATGTGTTGAAGTTCTTGGATTCCGGTTTGTTGGGCTGGTACGAACTCATGAGGGATGCCATCTCGGATAATCGTCATCAGACCTCCGAAACCCGATTCCCTGTCCTGTCTTAGGGCCTCGTATCCTGGGAATGAAGGCGTCAGTTGGGTATCTCTGAGTTTCGTCTCCTGAAGGCAGCACGTGTCAATATTCTGTTCTGTGAGTAACTTGCACAGCTCCGTGACTTTGGGCATCAGGCCGTCGCACTTCTATTGTAAGATGCGTAGATAGCTGGGATCCTTTATCCTTTCATCAGTAGTCACCTGGTGGTTAGGGTTGATTTCTAAAAGGCAGGCGTGGCACTGCCAGGTTTCCTTCAAAGCACTTTCCCAGGCGAGTCTTTCCAGTGCAGAGCATTTGCGATCGAACACTTTCAGGCATCTCTCACACCGCAGTCCTCGGTTTCGGGAGTGTATCAGGTTGTTGCCCTTGCTGCATCTTTCCTGTTGGAATACTCTCCGTTTGGTAGGATTGGGATTTTATAGTCCACCATGTTGAGCGCACCTCCATTCTCCATGTTCTTTTGTTACTTGTGTGAGTTTACAACGGGTCATACCAGAGTAGGATCTATGGCAGCAGGCAGAAAAGTCAGGACATTGTAATGGTAGGATTTTACCCGCTATAGTCGCCTCACAGTTGCAGCAGTATTTTCTGTTGAGATTGGTGGATACGGCTAGGAGGGATGCGGAAGACACTAGGGTCCCCGCAAGCGGCTGATGCGAGTGAGCGGGCAACACTGTATGGTCGAGCGAGGGTCCAGCACAGGTCCTATGGGTATAGCCAGCACTCGCAGTCGTAAGAGCAAGGCCTCTCGTATCCGTGGGGTGTTCCGATGAGGTCGACGTGTCTGCGCTGCACCTCTGGCACTGGATCTCATTCTTCTCCTTGGCGGATGTGGCCTGCCCTGGTGTCATCTTTAAACACTTTAGATGCTCCCAGGTTCCACAAATGCCGCACTGGGCACTTCCTTCGAGTGCTGACTTCCCACAGCAAGGACAAGACCACATGGGTTCTGGATTCATTTCTACGTCTCCTGAAAGCTCCAAACGCCTTCTAGGCCACCAGCAAGCTTCCTGGTATCGAGAGACCACTGCTATCGCTTCGGCTCCCGACTCCAAAAATATGACGGTCCTCTTTCAGCGCACTTATTGCATGCCGTTGGGGTTTGATCCTGCAAGTTCCATTCATAGACGTCTTCTTGGAAGTCAACGTCTAGTGGACCCTGTACCGCGAGGAGGTTGGAACATGACCGGGTGTTGGCATGTGAGCTAAATGACTGCCGGATTCCCGCTACCTGCTTTTACCTGCCTAACAAAATCAGTTTTAGCTGGTGCTGTATCCTGCGATAAAAATTGTTTTCGCATAAGTAATGCTAATCGGCTGCTTGCTGACAAAAAATATTTTGAAACCCAGAGTCTCTGAATGAGTAAGACCGTTTAGTATGTTGGAGGCTTACCTAGAGCTATTTGCTCTCGCATACACTCATTAGACGTAAAGCATTGAAACCAGTAAAATATGTCATTTTAGAGATGCAAAAATTTCCATCAGAAAAGAATACCTCGCACTTGTGCATCTGATCATTTACTTGCTCCTGTGGGGCAGGTTATATCGGTCGCACGAGTCGGCGCTCATCCAAAACAATACGGGAGCACCTCCCTGCCTGGCTGGCCAAAGGTGAAGTCAAAAGCATCAACAGCTCCATCCTTTCCCACGTGGTTGGCTCCGGACATCCTAAGGACCCCGGCGAAGCCTTTAAGATAATTTATAGGGTTCCGCCAAGCTACCCAAAGTCCCTGGGCCAGAGTTTGCTAGCAACAACCGAAACAACCGCAATCCGGTGGAGGAAATGGGTTTTGTGCGCGCAAAAGAACCTGCTGCAAGCCCCCAGCTGAGCATGATCAACGGTTACATAACAGCCTGCACAGTTCCGTAATTTCTCCTTTGTCCCATCCTTCTTCCTGTCTAGTTTCAACAAACCCTCATCGCCCTGCAACCAGCCGAGTACTATCAACGCCAACCCCTCCTCCCCTTTTCCCACAACTAATTTGCCTGGGACAATTGACATAATTGGCAGCAGGTTATTTTTTACTCCCTCCCTATATACATGTAATGGCCCCAGGAGAATTTATCGAAAGCTACGTATGCTCGCCAGACATTCTTCTGAAAACTATATTTATCAGGATGACGGATAAAAGGCAAGCTGACAGACTGTTATACAGTTCATATATGAGGCTTCCTAGTGTTGCATAGCCTCTCATCCACTAAGTGAGTTCCAGACAGCTCGAATAAAAAAGCCGCGTTCCGCACAAATCAGCGAAACCGGCTCTCTCCTCAAACAAGACAATACATATAAGAGCAACTTTATGCAATTTAGCTTACCTTAATTTGGCGTTTCATCATTACAGTAAAGAGCATGATAAAGTAGAGGACTAGAATTGGCCAGAACACGGGGATATCGAGAAACGGGACGAATGTACACAGAATGCTGATGATTACAGCTCGCGTGGCACAGTACCTGGAATGAAACAAAAAGCACACAAAAATTAGGCAAAGGACAAAGGCCACAAAACATTGTCAAGCTTTCTGTAATTTAAGCAAAGGCCATGTTCGATTAATTTCGGGGTCTCTTTTGCAAATGCTGCTCCTATTCCAGCACGCAGGGCCAGTTTAGGGAGGCAAGGCTAAGGCGGACAACCGCGCCAGGGGTATAATTACTACTCAAAAGTTCAACTCAGAGGGGGTTGCCTCGAAGAGACTTTGGAGGGTGGACGTGATTCAGTCGTACGCGTTTGGCGACATGGATTTGTCTCGAGAAAGTCACGTTTCCTTCTGTGCCTTGTCAAGCACACTGAATAAGATAAACAAATAACATACCGGTGCCCGCAGGTAGATAAAATTTGCTTAGATTAACAGACTGACCTCATCAAGCAAAGAACAGATTTTAGGGGGTCTCCGCTGTGAATGTGTGCTCAGAGTACTAGAGTCAGTACGCTTACTTCTGTATAGGAAGAAGAGGGGGAAATATCATTGGGAGCTGTGTATTCTGTAGAGAAAGTAATGGTAAGAGGCTTCCGACATGCGGCAAGGTCTGGGCCTGTGCGCGCGTCAGTTCACTAGCATGGCGTGCGCGTGAATCATAAACATCGTGCGTAGTGAGTCACTGGCCACCTGATTGACCGCAGACATTGTGGGCGCCGACAATTGGTTGTCTCAGATGCATTTCTAGAGCTAAGATCAGGTGAATTCCATCGCGCCATGACGTCGGAGGTGGAAGACGCTATAAGATGACTGGCGTCGTATTAAAAGAATAATCACGTCGAGGCATTTAAGTGTCATGGGCGAATACTTTGCAAGCACTCTGGTCAAGCAACTGGAACTCAATGAAGATGTCTACCCAAGACAACATGCTGAAGAAGGGTTAGCCTAAAAAACCCTTCGCAAGGGGGTTACGGATTTCTAGCAAAACGTGAATTGCCTGATGATGAATAATCGAAAGCGTACGTTCGCCTAACTTGACTTGCTGAATGCTATCATGGGTATCATCGCTGAGAAAAATATAAGTGTAGATAAAAGCATGTAAATGCACTATTTATGCTTCGGACTACTTGGAGCGATACGACGAGACAGTTTGGCAGAGGAGCTGGCGAGCTCGAGCCATTTCCTATTCAAACAGCTAAGAATACACGACAATTCGACCGTCGATTCTGACGATGTCCACCGTGTGCTACACAGCGTAGTGGTGCTGCGATGGCGACTTACTCATGGATTAGTTTTAAGTTATGATATACTTGCGCTGCATCCACCGAAGCCTTCACTTCATCTGCCTGTACCTAGTGTCAAGACAGAGCAGACAGAGCGGATGGTCGAGCACGCAGCGATGCTGAGGAAAAAAGACGCTAACTCCCAGGTTGCAGCTCACTGGACGGCACTTAGTCATACAGTAGTCGCAGGTTATGAAGCCCAATTCGGGCCCGGACCAAATTGGGCTTTATAAGCGGCGGGCGCACTAACCGTAGAGTCCTAGACAGTAGTCGCCGTTTATGAAGCCCACCTCGGGCCCAGACCAAATTGGGCTTAATAAGCGGCTGGGCCTATTAACCGTGAGCTTAATAACCGGTTACTACTGTATATTCAAGTTTGAAAAGGCCTAAATCCTCGCAAGAGGTGACAACCGCTTGAGCCGCGAGCTGCTCGAGTCATGGTTCCCAGGGCCACAGTCAATCAGCAAGCGCAACGATTTTCCGTTCCCATACTGCATACTGAGACATTGCCTGACCAGGAGAATCAGAAACGTGGGAAGGGTCGGGCCCAGCAACAACTCTGATGACAGCAAACATAATTGCCGCGCAATTATCAAGCCCGCATCCGACGCGAACAACGAAATCACGGCAATTAATGATTCGAAAGCGAACTGCTAAACCATCACCGCACCAATTACGACCCCCAAGCGGTGGTTACAGGAGCTGTTAATTACAAAACGCATGCAGATGGCTGCTACGAACTATAAATACCGCCTAATCTGTGAGTGTAGCACCCCAACCTACGCATGTCTCACACCATTCTACGGTTACCTATGATTAAGGATTCTCGACAGAATCCGTAACGTCGGAAAAATTAAAAGAATATGACTCCAGTGTTCGCATCTTTTTTTTCTTCTTCTGTCAAGACAGAATTAAGAAGACAGGAGGCTAGATCGGGCGCAGGCGACCGGAGCCACCAAACTCAAGGAGTGGGAATGGGTGGCTGTTTCCGGAGCCTGCGCCAACACATGCTGCCAACTACCGCTAAACCCAAGCCCTTTTTCGGCGCGGTCAGGAATCCATCCGACAAATGGCGGGAATGGAAACCGTTGACATCAAAAAAGTTAGTTAGTCGGGGACTGTGCGGCAGAAAAACCTTGCAATGTTTCTAGGAGCAGATGATGTAAATTAGCTACTTACAAAGATGTCGCCGGGAATCTCCATAAACAATACTGACATGCTGCAAACTGTGGAATCAATTAAAGTATCTTTGGTGCCAGCTTAAATAACATACAACGGTGGCGAACTTGCCCAGTATCCTACAGTATGCTTGAAGTTGCAATGAGACAGTATTTTCCAACTGATAGTTTTCAAGCAACTTTTATTGAAAAGGTGGCTTATACTAGCCATATTTAACATTCACAGTACGCAGACTGACTGACCGGACGGATGCCCAATAGATGGAGCCTTTGACATAAAACTGGGTGTCATCAGAAGAAGTTAAAGCGTTGCAGACTTTCTGCGGACAATGTCAATTCGGGTGATGATCATGATGATAATTATGCAGTTTTTATTGTTTTTTAGCAAAAATTTCGCTCAGATACATCTGAAACAGGTACTTCTCCAAGATAACAGGGATTATTTGCTGACGTTGTTCATTACTTTATTTATGAATAAAACAACGCATCGAACCTGATTCATACGTAGCACTGGACGCAAGCAGGACGACATCAGTAGCGTAACCAAGATCTGCCATTTGGTATGATGGCTCGAATTCGATTTAGTTAAAGTGAACATAACGCCTCCGAGAATATAGTAAATAGCAACATTGTGAAGGATGGGTGAAAAGATGTAACCTTTAAAGTCAGGACAATTAACAAATAGACAATGCGGAGGAAAAAACCAGATAGTGGTAGAATAACGGTAGAATTTGAGTTCAGCGACCAGTTTGTCAACACATCATCCAACCTCAGTATTTACCATAAAGATTAAAGAAAAGGACCAAACACCATGACGAACTTAACACCACAGATGACCGTAGGCTCTCGAACACCATGGGAACTGAGAATGTTCCAGGAATTAATATATGGTCGTAGAGCCTAAATCGAACGCAGAGCCCTGCTAAGATTTTGAACGTGTACAAAATTTTAGTTATTGTACACATTCCATAAGGAGCTGCCCCATTTGTTACTGTTTCTCCACCTCTGACGATGGGCTCCTGTAGGAACTCGAAAGCTCAGGGCAAAATACGATTCATTCCAGTGCTCGGTCGTTTGCCTTCTTTACCTATAGCGACTTCATCTCAAATGAGGCAGTCCGCATCCGCTGCGACGTATCACGAGGCCATTCAAGAAAGGCGACTGAGGTGGTTTGGACACGTTCTCCGTCGTCCGCACCACGAGCTTAGTTATGCTCTCATTGACCCGGCACCGCAGCTCACCTGGATACGTCGAAAAGGATGGCAACTGAAAACTTGGCTCGACACCGACCGTCAAGACATGGAAGCAGTCTTATGCGGCATCAATCTGGTCTCCTACCATGAGCTCTTCCAGCCTCCGCCGCCTCCAGTCAGCCCAAAACGCTCCCCTCCGCACGATCACGGGTTGCTATAAAATGTCGCCTATAGATCATCTTCATGCGGAGGCTTCTGTTCTACCGGTCGCCCATCACAACACTCTCCTTAGCCAGCAGTTCTGGTGGAGTTGTTCGCAACCCGGCCATCCCAATCATCACCGGTGCACCGCTCCCGAGCCCTGCCGCAACGTCCGGCCGTCTATTCGAGCACTCCACAAGGAAGCTGTTGCCTCGTCTCGCGCGGATCTACCTGTTGATAGCTCTGCCACCAAGACAGGCTTCCAGCGTCTCCACCAGAGATTCGTTGTCGAGGAGAAACGAGGTTACCGTCCCCCGGTCCTTTTGGGTGGCTATCTACCTCCGATTGCGGCCTCGGAACGACATCTCCCGAGGGTCACTCGCTGTACCCTGGCGCAGCTACGCAGTGGCTACTGCATGCTCCTTCGCCAGTACCAGCACCGGCTCGACCCATCCATACCCGACTGCTGTCCCGACTGCGGCGTCTCGCCACATGACTGCCGTCATCTGTTCGCCTGCAGCTCTCGGCCAGGCACCCACCTCACTCCCGCGGACCTGTGGCTCAAGCCGGTCGAGGTCGCGGCTTTTCTCCGTCTCCCAACTACTCCCAGTTTGGATTCCGGCGGGGATTCCTGATCCAACTATGGGCTACGACACACACACACATGGAAGCAGTTCTTGGACCTTCCATCTTCGGTCTCCGTCGCTGGAGAAGAGACTGGGTGGAACTTTCCAGATCCACTGCCGCTAATCACCACGCATAGAGAGATACGGTTCGTGAAATAATTGAGGCCGGATAGATCAGGCATGATCACAGCCATAACAAGTACCAGTAAGTAGTTTTCGAGTCTGAAGTAGCCTGAAATCATCTGAGTTGGCGATGGCAAATAACTCCGCAGTAATTTACATTATACCTACACCATGATGAATCTCACACATTGTCTCATTGCCATACTTTAAGGCAAGGACGATAATTCCTCTGTCGTAATACACAGTCTTGTCTCTCTAAGCTTGTATCATCACTTCAGTAGCGATGCTTTTCGCTCGAGGCGTTTTGTTATCGCGCCTTTTCAGTGACGACCGTGATAGTTCATAGTGTTTGGCAAAAATACAAAAAACATGGACAAACTATGTAGACCAATTGTTTGCTTGGAAATCAAATATTAGCTAAGGCGACGTAAATTTAAGATACAGAGATACAAGCCTGTTGTTTGGTCGAAAAAATAGGAGTCCTCTGGCAGACAAGCCAAATAAGGACATATCCCTAGACCCTTCGTTTAGATAAAGTCACTTGCCGAACATCCATGTAAGTCGACAATCGGTGATGACGGCTGGAATCAGATAGGTACTCTAAAAACCAACATGAGATGTACAAAGATATGCGGCCGAAAAGACAGAGGTCTTTTGTAGTCAGCGTCCGCCGAGTATGTACATGAGTGAATTGGCAGTTTTGCGAGTTATCAACTGAAGTCGGACCAGCCATGTGAGCATCCTTATGAAGACAGCAGACGAGACGCATCATGGCATACGTTTAAAGACACAGTTGCAAGGACATCTGCTTTCATCATCCTTACAAGATTTTGAAAAAAAAAATTTTTAACGGCGGTACATAAGAAGCCAGGTCTTGGATTGCATAAGACCTTATGACCAAAGACTAACACTGTAGAACGTCCTCCAATTCCGCCATGAGTATTAGTAAGTGGCGACTGTCTGTCTTTTACGTGAGTCCCTGTGGTGGGAAGTGGAACTAGGCGTTACGTAAACAAGAACCATGTCAAGACAAAAGTTAACTATAGCGAAAACACTACGAATGTAGCTGTCCAAAAACCTATGTATTTTGACAAAGTTAAACCCTGCCACTTATCCTTTAAACGACGAACTACGTTATCGGAGGACCCCTATGCGACCCGCACATAGAGGACAACAAACTGCCCTGACAACGTTCAGCAATGGGCACTCGGAAAATGTCGTGTCAGATGAACAAGGTTGCTAAGTTATCCACAATACTTGCACTTGCTACGGCTGCAATCATGCCTGATGGTACTTCTCCACGCGTGAAGATCCGTGGCAGCAGACCTGTCATTATCTTCGCTAACGCCGGAGGCCGAATACCAAAGCTCTAAGAAACAGTTCTTTGTCCTGGCGGACTGAGTCGAGCTAGTCATCCACATTATCAATACTGTAGCGGAAACCTAAGTTTCTTCGAGCTGTACCTCCCACAGAGGGAAACGCCATTTGAGAGTAACGGTTATCTACTCTAAAAAGCGGTCAGAATAATATATCTTAGACCATTTTATTGGAAAACGGATAGAACCAAGAAGATATTATTGTCGCAGTTCACAATTTTATGTAAACTTCTGAGTGCCATAGACGCAATACAATCTTAGCCTGTTATTTATTGGATATTTGTTCTCTCACCCCTCTATTATAGTTGTGGGTGCTGGCCATGCGTGTGGAAGTCGAATAGCGTACACCAATTTCAGTTCAAATCAGATAACTCGCACTCGTTGCTTCGTCACAAGGATAGGTCGGACCACGAAATAAAATCGTCGGAAAAAGGTTTGGGCATATGGATCAATTGAGAAGAAGAAGAAGACTCGATCACTGGGACAATATTTTTATTCGCCTGACGTTTCGATATCCGTCGCGGATTCGTCATCAGAGACATGAGACTGCTACTCATGTCTCTGGGTCAGCGTTTGCAGAAGAACCTCCTGCAGGCCCCGAGCTTGGCTTGGCCAGCGGTT
>JAYGXS010000001.1:597999-655188 GCA_036362985.1 Ligula intestinalis | reverse complement strand
TCTCTCTCTCTCTCTCTCTCTCTCTCTCTCTCTCTCTTCTCACCTTCTGTCAACAGAGACAATTTATGGGGCGTTGTGGTCCAGCCAGCTTCTTGTCAAAGTTGGTGATCCAGCCCAGCCTTTTCACTGACTAAAGGGAGGATGTAGGCCAAAGTGTATTCGGGGCATGCCTCAGACCACAACCTGTGAGAACCGTTTGAGAGAGTTAAGACTGATATTTTGATTGCTTTGTTGGGCCTAGACAGACTACACAGCACTTAAGCAAGCAAACTGCAGAGGGGTACATGACTGCTCTCTCCGCTATCTCAGAATGAGGCTTTATTTCTGCTTGCATTATTTTTGTCTCAGGGTAATTACTGTAAAGATATAAAGATATGTATATATATACATGTGTATATTCACGTCATTATCTCATTTCATAAAATAAAAAAAGCCTCATGGCGTCTTCTACAGTAGGCGCAATAGAATACCATAGTTCATCCAGTGAATAACGCACGCGTTTCTCATAGCAGGCTCGTACTTACGAGCGTAGGCCACCTTCAACTTAAATGGGCTTTAGACAAACGCGTTACGTATAAATGAGCACTAAGTGCATTTATACATACTTAATTAGTCTACATCTTTATATGGTTTATGCAACGTGGTATATACAACATGGGAACAAAAAAGCTCTAAGTTTAGTCTATCAGTTGTCATAAAACATGTAGACTGTATACGTTGCATCTAGTACAGTGATAACCGTAAATATCTATGCAGACGTATAAATGCATGCACTTAGGCTGGTAGTATTTCATGCTTGCAAAAGTGGTGTCTGGAATGTAATTCTTTTTTATTCAAAATTGAATTAAATGAAATTCAATGTTTTTTTTGGCATTATCAACTAAAGACAAAGGAAAATCACTAGAAAAATACAACGCTTAAGTTAATCAAAACGCGGCTATTGAGCAAGTTGGCAATTTTAAGTTAACGTTCACCTAGTAGAAGTAAACGTTGCCACGCGTTCCAATTATTTCGATTGTTTGTAAGCTACTGGCGTTATAATTAATAAAACAATGCACGGAAAATTGAGGCAGTATAAAAGTTTGTGCTATTTAATGCATCAACTGAACAATCCAAAATGTCAATAGCTACTAAAAGTGATTACAAGCCTATGGTTTATTCGAAAGGAGCATGAAAACAAGCGGCAAATTGCACCTTACCTTTTTACGTCGGAGGCATTCAGAAACGAGTTAATCAGCCAACATTTCACAATAAAAGTTAACTTCCACGGGTTAAGCCTCTACTGTTTGCTCCTGGATTGTTTACATACTTTGGCAAGCAAATTTAACGTTGCAGTAAAAGCTTTTATTAAATTTTAAATATTTAATAAAAATAGAATTTTTATTTTTGTTTCAAATGCTCATTTTATCCCTAGAATTTCAAATGGGCAAAAAATCAGCAAAATCTCAATCAGGATCTCGTGTTGGAGATGCCACGACTACGAAAGAACTGCTCTCCCATTTTACACAGGTACTGAGGATTTAGAGACACAAAAGCACATGTTTTGGCTTTAAGCTTCTGTCATAGATGTGCAAATGTAAATATTTTCTATATTAATTATACAGCTGCTAGCTAACTGTTATCCACTTTATTTAATTGCTTTTACTGCTTGGCCTCCAAAACCAGCTCTTTTTAATATAAATATCGATGTTTTTATTTTAATCTAGAAGAAACAGTATAACATGTAGTAAAGGTGATTTTTAACGTGAGAAATAACAGCTTCAGTGAATCTCAACGTGTTTTGGAAGAGTTTGGAAACCGTTAGGTAAAACATGTCTATTTCAGTCATAGTGCCCAAAATCCTGTTTGGTAGCCTAAAAGTATACACGACTGACACATTTCCAGGACTATATGGGTATTGCTCAAAGCAACATCCTACTAACTTTAAAATTCTTTTCTTTCGGTGCACATTGGCAGTGCCGTGTCCTTTTTATTTTCTCATCAATCACAAAGGTATATGTTTGTCTTTGGAAAAATGTAGATTCCTTCCCTCGATGAACCAATTATAAACCAGGATCTAATCGAAGCAGCGTTACTCGACCCGGCATGCTCAGCGGTGAGCAGAGTTCTCGTTATCTATACTGGTGGTACAATCGGCATGAGAGCGCACAGTGGTGTGTACGAACCGGAACCAAATTTTCTCGTGGAGACGGTCATGGATATGACAATTTTCCAGGACAAAACGTATGTTTTGTGTGTTTATTTTACACTTTCATTAATCATAATTCAGTAAGTCTGATGGTGGAATCAAAGTTGTGATCACATAAAAGGGGAGAAAGAGCTCATTATGATCAAACGTAATTTCTTTTGTGGAATGGCTGTTTTGCATGCTACATATGAGATTATGTTCATCGATTTAGGATCTAGAGCTGTTTTGTCCTTAACAAAATATTTTTTTGAACCAAGTAGTTTGTTCTTAACTGAAACCGTTTTTTTAGGATACCGTTTTTTAAGTATAACATTTAAATAAGGCATAATTTGCTACCAGAAAGGTACAAGAAATATTTTTTTCATGTATGTTTTCCATAATATATATATATATTTCCATTTATAAAGCCAGTAAAAATCAATGATAGGTAAGCATAATATGTAAGTTGTTACTTTTTACAGTACAAACGTTTTGTTAGTGGGCATCACGAGGCTCGTTTCAAAGCCAATGACCAAAATAACTTTAGAATAGACTACACGATAGTCAGTATCACAACCCGAGTCAACGCCGAGTAGCGAAAGAATATCAATCTTTCGCCTATGCTGGCATGTTTCACGAAATTTGGCACGCACTGTAGATGTCTTATTAAGCCATTAGGATTTGGCGCTTAGTTGTTTACTCATTAGGCTATATTCTGATGCCCCCTTAATGATAAGTCGTATGTACCGTCGATATGAAAAACGAAAGCATGTTGCATGTTTTCGCCTATTACGCAGGTTTGCGGAGCGCAATGCCATCCACCTAAAATATTATAAATCCGGACGACTGGGTACAGACAACTCTGCCGCCGAAACTGCGGAGGCAAAGCCCAACGGTTGGTCCACCATCTGCATGCCTCTGACCATTGACAACCGGCGTATCTTCTACACCATTGCGGAGTACGCAAACCTGCTGGACTCCTCCAACTGCACCATGGATAATTGGGTTCAGGTGGCTCAGCACATAAACCTCTTCTACGACGAATTTGACGCCTTCATTGTACTCCACGGCACTGACACCCTCGCCTACGCTGCCTCCTGTCTCTCCTTCATTCTGGAGGGTCTGCGAAAACCGGTGATTGTTACGGGTTCCCAGATCCCGATCGGTGAGCTGCGGAGTGATGGCAGAGAGAATTTGATGGGTTCTCTGCTGGTCGCTGGCGGTGGTTACCTAATTCCCGAAGTTACTGTCTACTTCTGTAACAAAGTCAGTGCTGAAAAGACATTTCAACAACCCATCTTTAGCTTTTGCTTGTGCTTGGGGTGATTTTTTGCTAGATGATAGGCGAAAAACCAAGATAATAATGCTAAAATCCCAAAAAATCTTTTTTATTCGTTTTCTGTTCTAGGCCATTTACAACTAAAAAACTAAATTCATCTTTGAAGATTGTATAGACAACAGAATTTAATGGATCAATGAATTTTGAGAGTGCTTATCAGCTGCTTCCTCTCGTTGCATAACATGAAAAACGTATGATAAAAGCCAAAATTGAATTCGTACAGAAAGGTCAGTAAGTTCATAGGACCTAGTCACGAAGGCTTATGAATAAATTTAGCAATTAAAAGCAACAAGGACGAAAAAAGTGGAGAAAAAGTTTTAAAACGAAAAGGTGGAATAGGGAACTGTGTAAATCAGGGAGCCTGGATTTTACCAGGGCACAGGTAGGTTAACCGCAGGCTCAAACTGTTAACATATTTCGGGTCGAGAGGTAGTAGCTGATGAGAACTCTTGAAATTTATGGATCCAGTAAATTCTGTTGTTTATGCAATCTTCAAATTTGCACTTGGGAAAAGATGCTTTCAACATACATCCTTATCCATTTTGAGACCATTGGAAAGGATTATCCCATGTACAGGAGCCTCTTACCAGCCCTAATTCAAACAGGGGCATTTATTTACTGCATTTTATTTTAAATCTAAAGGCTTTCAACAATATGCAAAACAACTCGTCGTTCGCAGCCACCGTGTCGATTCAAGAGGCGCCATTAGTTTGTCGCTTTCTAAGCATGGTGGCTCCTGTTAACAGCAATCAAATACAAGGATACGTTAGAGGAGGAAAAGGTTATCGTGAATAATTGTTATCAGCGGAGTTAAGGAGTCAAAAGTATTAAATAGAGGTGATAAGAATTTTATAACAAACTGCACAAAAGTGTGTGCTTTTACCGTTTGTTTCACTTTATATCTTCTTCTGATGTCACCTTAAAAAGCGACACTTGGAGGAAACACACCCGAATATTTCCTTTTCGACCTAACATTCTTACAGTTTCACTGATTGCGTTTGAAAACCAATTTCTCCGAACTTTTTAAATAATTTTATCATCAGTGCTTACCAACATCTCAGCAGAAAATGTTCAATAATCAAGTAGAAGTATAAAAATAATGAACTGTGGAATAACTGTGGGCATTTTTACTCAGATATCGCATTCCTTCCCTTACTGGGATGTTTTTAATCGGAGTTCGAGGTCACACAAGTTTTCTCACAATCCGTTGAATTCGTGTTTTTGTTTGTTATTTGGTAAACTGAACGAGTCACTGTATTGAGAGAAATCGATGGAACTGCAGTTCATTGCAGTTAAACACTAAAAAACTGTTCGTTGATGAAAGTTCACTGACCGTTAACAGTACGCATCTGTCTCGCTCTGCTTTGGACCTGGACGGAAGCCCTGACAGCCGTAGCAGCTTGCAGTATAGGCAAATGGTATGGCCAGTCTGCTTTGTCTTTGCTAGCAATACTATCTGCCTACATAGTACCAGCTAGTACGGCTGCCAGAGCCTCTGTCGAGGTCCAAGGCAGAGCGGGACCGATGAATTTCGTTTGCGGTTGGGTGAGCGTTTATCAACGACTGGGTTAATGTTTAAATAACGACGGTCCTTTCCTTTTGACAGATCTAAAATCAACAATTTGAACTACCAACTACAAAAAACCTGGTTTACATGAAGCACGAGGCTTCCGGGCTTTTGAAAAATAATTTCTTCTCTTCCCTCTCGCTCTCTCTCCTTGCATGCAGCTTATGCGGGGAAATCGAGTGGTAAAGTGTTCTGCAACTGATTTGGACGCCTTCACTACACCAAACTACCCCCCGCTGGCCGAGATGAGTGTAGACATCAACATGCATGCCACGCACATTCTTCCGCCCTCAAATGACATCCTGGATCTCACGGTGCAGGATAAGCTGAGCAAAAATGTGGTCCTCCTACGCCTCTTCCCTTCCATAACAGTGGAGACCGTGGAGTCCTTCTTTAAGCCCCCCGTTGAAGGTAAGACAGAAAGAGAGAGAGAGAGAGACAGTTCAGGTCGCTCAGAGGCCAAAAACGCAATCTTTATTTGCACAGAAAGAGGTATCAAATGACTTTGTTAGGGCAGACTTCGAGAAAGGTAATTTTTCTGTACAGGGCTAAATAATTACTCTGGCCGAAAGAGAAGAGTTCGCACCGCTAGAACAGTGTCTCCAGCATCGAATCGCTATGTTTCAGATTTTATAGAAAAGGCTAGTAGTTCGCTTTACAAAAAGCAATTTTTGTGGCCTAAACGCAGATGTACGAAATCATCGTAATTTTAAATAGCCGTGCAACTTTTTGACAATGGATTCACAAACAGAGTCCTACTGCCTTGATGCTCATAAGGGTCCCTCTATATTTTTTATTCAAATTGTAAAATGTTTTCGAAAAAATTATACTGGCGGAGCACAGCGAGCAAGCAGTTTCTTTCTACATTAAGTGGACAAAACGTTAAATGGAAAGTCTAGGACACTTTCATCTGAGCAATTCATGCCTACTTCCTGTTATTGCCTTTGGCATTGGGCCGCATCAAAGAGGCCAGTTACATTTCTAGACAAAATATACCTCCACTTAAACCATCAGGATGGCAGCAAATATTTCCCCATACATATTTGTCAGCAAACCTGTCTGTGTCTATATAGTTATTTATCTGCTAACGCTTACCTGCAAGAGGCATTGCCAACAGCGTACCGAAATAGAATCTCAGTTATTCTTGACCGCGGATAAGTCACAGAGCCCACCTGTGGCAACGTCATCGTTAGCGGAAAAATTGTTCTCACATTAAAATCGCTTGCTTGGTTTGTCACCGGCATACTTGTGAGGACGCAAAATAGTTTTTATGCACGTCAAACGTTTAATCGCGAATCCACCTCCACATGTTTCCCAGCCCCGACTAGGGGACCATATTATGCAGCAAATGCACAACTGCTTACGTTAAAAACATTAAGTGCTGTTTGTGAACTAATACAGATACAACTTTCGTTTTTTCTGCATTTAACAAGGCACTGGGAATAGCTGTTTCCACTATTCAATGCATAGCTCCGTAAAACGTTGTTATAAGCGACATGAAACAATCGAAAATGTTAGCATGACGCAGAGGTACAATTGTACTACTCCAGAAGAACAAAAATCCTCCGAATGCTCGAAGTACATTTGGAAATGCATATTCAGCCAAATTATGTGTGGCACTTAGATTTTGGAGTTGTAGCTAATATCCTGTCATCAGATGCTCATAACCTATTTATGTGACTGACAACTACGTGTCTGATCACGACGTTGTCATAAGAGCCAGCACTCTTTATAGCTCATGAATCCTTTTTTGGGTAGCTTTAGTTTGTACTCCTGCAATTAACCATCTAGTAAAAATGATGTTGCTGGGAATGCGCCCATGCCCATGAAAGGCCGCGAGTGCAGATTACGCCACTGTCACGAGAGCGCGCCGTGTCTATCGGTTTTTCCTCGTAGCTGATTGGCCTACTGACTCAGCTGTGTGCCTCGCGTTCCCGCTTAAGTGCATGCACCCTTTGTGTGAGAATGACTTGCGCTGGCTTTCTGTAACGTACTTGTCTCAGTAAACTTCCTCTCTCTGGCCAACCGGTCTTCTCTCTGTCTCACTCTTACGGGTTCCTTGGTTCAACGTTCGACTTAATTAGCAGTACCAGGCGCGAGTCATAACAGATGTACAGTGGAGCCTTGGATAAAAAACAACCCTATCAACGAACGTTTTAGGTAAGAAGCAAGCCACTCGCGGCCAATTTGTGTCGGTTGACGAGATTCCGCTCAACCGAGCCTCTAAAAGTCTGTCTTCCAGGAGAATCTTGACAGTGATATGAGTTCATTGTCTTAACCATAAACTTTCAATTATATTTACAATCTTGCCACCGCTTATTCGAAAAAACATCAAACTGCTAATACTAAGCTTTTCTTTGAGTCAAGCCAATTTTCACACATTTCTAACTGGACATAACAACAACCCCGAAAATAAAATTTCTCGTTTATCAAAAAATTGGCAAGAGAAGCAAGGGCCTGTGGGCTTTGTGTGAAATGTCATTCTGAGTTGCACCTATGGGGCTTAAAGCCAAGTTTTTTTAATATCTTCAGCCGTTATTCTGCAAACCTATGGGGCTGGAAACGTGCCCACTAATCGTGCGGATCTTCTGGAGGTCTTCAAGAAGGGCCATGAAGAGCAGGGTATCATCATTGTGAACATCACTCAGTGCTGGAGCGGTTCTGTACAGGCCCTCTACGCCACTGGGGCTGTCCTCTCAAAGTACGGTGTCATCTCCGGTTATGTAAGTTCCAAACTGCCACAGACCCCACTTGCATCTCAAGTGACGAAAAATACTTTCATATTGCCCCCTTCTTAGGCGCTTATTTCAGGGAAAGGCATTGAGTCAGGAAGGAAAGAAGAGTTTGTCATATCAATTCAAGTTTATTAAAGGAAATATGGGCAAACGTCTTTGAGCCTTCTATTGGTACATAGTACTTAAGAAATGCATTGACACAGGCGAACATTTCAAAGAAGTCGTTTACACAATTGTGTTATGTCATTACTTGTATTCGGGTAGTGAAAAATTGACATTCGGATCGTTTCTTGAAAGAATGTTTGAACACTAGATCACCGCGATTGAATAATTTAAAATGCTTCGCTATTCAAGAGGCGGACCCTTGTTGACGACAACTATGGCCCAGTCATCAGCCACAGTTTGGTACCGTTCCGGATGTGCAAAGACGACAACAACCTGCGTTTGTTTAGGTGGATGTGTTCCCAGTAATAGTTTTCAAACCCTTGATTATAAACGTGTTCAGGCAGTCTTTGACTATTGTACTAAAACCACTTGTCGGCCAGGATCCTGAATGTTCGTTCGTTCAGGAGTTTTGGATACCTGGTAGGCGTCATTCTTCCACCTGTGGGTGAAATTGGATAAAATTTTTAACATAGCCATAATTCAGTTCAATAAAAAACACATTTTGGGTCTCCCAGCTAATAAACAGGTCTGTATAGTCTAAGCAGTGGGTGTTACTCGGAACACCGCACTAATTAGGCTGAATCACGGCTGTAGGAGAAGAGATAAGGTGCCCGAATGAGGAATTTAGAGTGCATAGGAGCCTGAGTCGCTGTCTCAGGCAGCAGTGAGCACTGGGGAAGCCAGGGTTACTGTTGAGTGTGTTCAGTCAGGCCTGGAGAACAGTCGCGGCAGCTGCTTTGGTAGCAGTCCGGAGCAGACGGAAGTGTTCTCCAATTGTTGCGTGTGGCATTACCCGAGGAGTGTCTGTCTGGTGGTAGGTCCTTTATCAGTATAAGTAGGGGGGGGGCATGTTTAAGTACCACTTGGGCAGCTGCAACTAGCTTGATACAGGTGCCTATGTGTTCGATTGGAATTCGGTGAAGTATTTGCAGGTCAGTACGTCTGAAAGCCTCCACTGTGAATATAAATGACCTTGCGGCAAGTGACCTTGAACAAGGACGCCAGAAAAAGCAGTGTTGGATGTCGTCTATAGGTCTCAATTGATATAAATCTCAGCTGCGTTGTTTGCAGGAACGAATTACCTCGTGGACTTGGAATTATAGAACCGATTTTATCTTGTTGGCAATTTGCCCAGAGCAAACAATATATTCTCTCCTTTTGTTTCCTAGGACATGACGCCCGAAGCCGCACTGGCGAAGGTCTCTTACGTCCTGGGCAAGTGGCCGGACCAGAAGACCCGTCGGCAGATGCTTGCTCGAAATCTGCGTGGCGAAATGACAATTCCAGTGAAAACTCCGGTAGCGAAACCCCAGGAGACCGATCTGTCCAACCTCTCTACCGGTCAAGCCGGGCTGTCCGAGTTGGTGGGCTACCTGGGTACCTACCTCTCCGAGCCTGAGATGAACAAAAAGGCTGCCACCTGGGCTAGTCATCTTTTTCCCTTCCTCTTCTGCGCCGCGGCTGCGGCCAATGAGGTGGATGAGCTGGATCAACTTTTCAAGGTCACGGGGACCTTTGAGGTGAGACGCAAAATGCGAGTTCCAGGCAGTAATTGAAAGGAAGCAGATGCATTGAATGCGGACGATGCCTGCATTTGGTAAACCTGATGTGTGCGTTAAGGAGGCAAGGTCATGCTGCTGTGTGAAAAGACGGGTTCGCTGGCCCTGTTAGCCACTGCTCTCATTCCGCATCAGACAATTGACCGGCTTGGAAGGTGACCTGATGCTAGAGCTGGGGGGATGGGGAGGTCGGCGGCTCTCCATACTTTCTCATTATACACAATCTGACGCGCTCGATGCTATCACGGCGCGCTAAAGGCCGTGGATTAGAAGCTTGCCAGCTGATGACATAACTCGGATTGCGCACTCAGCCCAGTGTGTGTTTGTGTGGAGTGGCGGACTGAGAATCAGGCAATCATGCCTCCTACTAAATGTAGCCTTTATGGCACCCACTTAGCTGGGATCCGAGCCATCTGAAACCTTGGTTCAGTTCAGTTCAGTTTTATTAAAAAATATAGGTAACTACCTTTGAACTCCCTCTTTGTACATAGCTATGATGCAGAACATGTGGCGTTGCCAGTAATGGAACTGCGGTAGGGGGCAGACGGTGAAAAAACTCCTTTGGCATCTTTCAAAAGTCTAGTTTTGAATGCCATTTGGGGGATTTTAGGAGAAAAACCGTCGCCCGCGGGAGGAGGGGGGGGGAAGGCGAAGGGTATACGTTAATCGGATGTCCTGCTGCTAAAAAGTGTTTGGATTATGTCAGGAGGAGGCCATCACGGTTGTTCAATACCCTAATGGTCACACGGGGAGATGACTGCGGTGGTCACGGTGTCGTAGATGCGCCCATCGTATGCCCATGCGAACCAGAGAAAGAAACTTGGAATCAGTTATTCTAAACAAACATATTACTGACAAGTAGCGAGCAGTATGTTGTTTAACAAATAGTTAGACTGTAATATAATTAGCTCGCTTCATTACAGAAAATGTCTTTTTCTATGCTGATCCAACTGTATCTTAAACGTGTCCACAGATGGAGACATGACAATGTATGTGGGTAGAGCATTCCATGCCTGGATTACCCTCCTAGAGAAGAAGAATTTTCATGTGTTCAATCTTGCCCCAGTCACACGTAGCTTGAGAGGGTGTCCACGCAATCTATTAGTAGTGGCCAGCTCAAAAAAATCGTTGGATGCTAGGCAACAATTTTGATCCCGAAGCATGCGAAATGCCTGTATCAGGTCACCGCGCAGCTGTCTGCAATCCAGAGGAAATAAGTCAAGATTGGTTGTGGTGGTTCACATTGCGTGGGCCTGCGTTCTCTCTCATCTGCGGTCTTCTTGACCTTTTCTTAACACCAAGTTCAGGTTGAAGAATGTAACAGAGAGTAAGTAAAATACGACGAAAGTCTGCTCTCACTATGATGTAGCACACGCCACCATCCATGCATCATTCCTTCTGTGGAGCACACGATAGATTTCGTCGAAACCGCCGGTCGAACGGTCAGAAGGCGCCTATGCAACGAAATGCACCTCACTTTCTGTGCCTTCATTGGCACCAACTTTCAAGAACGTACCCCGAGTTCAGGTAGTCATAAATTTAATGCAATTATGGGTCAAAAAGGGAGGTGTGCCCTCCATCCTGCTGGTTTTCGCAGCAAATAATCCTGTTCTAATAACGATATTGGTAGCTGTTGAATCACAGGCTTGCTGACTTTTGTCAGTAAATATGATGGAATGCCACCAGTGAGAATTTGTGGATTGATCGTTTACTTTGCGCTGCAGTGTCCTGAATGTGAGTTGGACTCTCCGAAGGACAGAAGAGTTCGATTTACTAATCTAACCTGCCACAGTAAGTCAGTTTATTCCTCCACGCTACTGCGCACAGTGTCTTTTAAACAGATGCCTGTCTCTAGTTAATGCATGCCTTCCTTTCGGTCAGAGATTCGCACAGAAGATCTTGATTGCAAATGTGCAAGCCTTCCATTACGTCCTCCGTTTGCCTACCATCAAAGACTGTAACAGATAAGGCTGGTGAAGGCACCAGGGGCGCAATAGCCATGATGCCATGAGCCTTACTCATTTGGCAACGTTCGGATTCATAAATCATGGTCGTGCACAGATTGGAGTGCATGTGTGCATGTCTCACACTAGTCTACGGCTACCTATGAGTAAGGATTCTCGACAGAATCCGAAACGTTCAGCATATGAAATTAATGTTCCAACAATCGCATCTTCTACTTCTCAACTGATTCTCGCAAATTCGCTTATATTGGAACCTATGGTCTCTCGCATCAACCACGCAGAATATGGAGCTGCGGGGTCATTGCGTCTGTTAGTCGACAGCGGGCCAGAGAAACAAGACTCAAGCAGTTATAATTCTGAACAGCCTCCGTGGAACTCGCTTGGTAGCCTCTATCAACAACCACCGGGTAGAGGAGATAGACGTGACAGTTTAAATCACACAGAATTTCATAGAAGGTCATCAAACCCAGCGACGATTTAGTTTTTTCTTTGAGAATAGCGCATTTTCGATTGCTGAACTGCTAGTGCATTGCGAGCGCTACCATAGAGCTGCTTATTCTCGCCTCGACCCAAGTTTCCTCACTAGCCATTCACCCTTCGTCAGTGATAGGTAGAATCCGGTAGACCAGACTGCCACCCTGGCGACTTCTTTAACACCCAGTTTGCTGATTTTTAGGTGTCCGAACTAATAAAATTTTGTGGAGATTTGGTTTTGGTTGTTTCACTAGAACGATGTTCCGCAAACATATGCGCTAAAGACTGAACGTGAGCTTCCGTCAAAACGTCTGACTCTTGTTTACAAGTGTGTTGATTATTTTCAAGAAATCTGAGAACATTAAGCTGATTTGATTAAGTTGCTGTAGAGAGTGCTGACTCAAGGTTTGAATACAGGACCCGTATTCCAGTTTGTTCATAAAATTCGGCAAAGGTAGTCACCACTAATCCCAGGATCCTGTAAAACGGGGATGGGAATTTTAACGATGGGGCTTCAACAGGGGGCGAGCAGTGAAATATGTGCGATGAAGCAAAGCAAACGAGTAAATTCCAGCCAAATTTATTCTTCTAGTTCAAATTAATTGACAATGCTATTAAAAAAATAAGCACAAAAGTACCAATCAGTGAGTAAAAGGACTTTTTACAAGAATAACCAAAAATACAATTTTTTTAATTTCGAGTATCAAAAATTCTCATCAAAGAATTCAAAAGACGAGTTTGGCGAGTGTACGTATACTTTCGATAAATTCTCGTCAGGCCTGTGCATTTATATTTCGTGCATTTCGTTACATGAATTCCGTACAGAGGGTTATTTTCCATAGCAATGAAATAATAAACTAAACAAGACATGACTATGTATTCTAAACCCGAGGACTTACGTAACTTGAAATTCGTGATGATGAACTGCTAAGACCTGTACACATAACGCTTATTTTAATTGTAATGAAAATTTATGCCGTTTAGTTAATTTCATATAAATGCCGACACTAGTGCAATATTAGCCAGTTTTCTACTTGCAATACCAGCCTCTCAGACGTTTAGAGGTGCGTTAGGTTAAACCACAGAAAACTAAGCATCATCCTTATCGCTTTGGCTGGTGAAAGTCCAGCAGAACAGCACAGGTAGATGTGACGTCTTGCATTTTAAAACCACAAATCATCTGACTAGGTACTGTAGAGAAGTTCTGAGCGCGAGCTTCATTTGCAGGGTGGGTTATCAAGGTGGCAACCCTCGAAACCAAGCAAAGCTTATTCTCTGTCTGTTGTACTGTAAACTGGCAATCACTCCAATTTCGACAGTATAAATGAGCCATAACAGGAGTATGCAAACGGAATTGTAAAATAGTTTTAGAGTACTTGGGCACTGAAATGTTGCTCTAGCAAAAATAAAATATATAAATTAGACCACAAGTTTTGTTTGAAGACAACTGCCAAAATTGTGTGACAACCATAGTCAATAAGTCATAGAAAATGCTAAATGGCCTCCGATTTGTTTCGAGCGGGGTTCCTAGCACACTACAATTAAAGTCGGAAAAATGCTACTTCCACTGGGTGTTTTTCTGCGACTTATTCACTCACAATTCTCAGTCCATGCATATTGTTCTTGTTTGCCCTGTGTTCTCGGTTTTTTGGAGTCCTGTTTTATCCACGGGGAATGAAGGACATTTTGCTGAAACATTGAGAATGTTACTTTCAAAATAAAGTGTATATATCTTTCCGCGACTTCCTGGGATCAGTGCACTGAGACGAGGCATGCATTAACGGGCGTATTGAGTTAGATGCCAATTAAAAATTTATCAAGGTCAGATGGAAACATAAACAGCCACTATGGACCGGATACTTCGATGCAAATGACACTTATTGGCTTAAACTATAGTCAGCCATCAAACCTAGCGTTTAACGTAGCTTGTAGGTAAATGATTTTGTACTGCTCTCATTGGTCTGTCAACGAGCGGGGGATCAGCCCTGAAAGTATACGCAATGAGCGTTATTCAGTTCCCATAGATTTTTGGCTGGTTAGAAGTATATCTCTTGATATGCCGACATTTCAATATATACCTCTCCCTCTCCTTCGCCCACAGTTTTTCGATCATGAACATCAGACCCCGCTGCACATTGCTGCTGCCCACAGCAATTTTGAGGCCTGCGAATTTATGCTGAAGAATGGGGCCAATGCGAACCAGCCAGACCGGCTGGGCTACACCCCACTGGTCTACGCTGTGCGCAACAAGATGTCCACAGTGGAGCTAATTCGACTCTTCCTCGGTCACAGCGCCACTCTCAGCCCGAATGCCAAGAGGAGCGCACGCTGCGCCAACGTGGCCGCCATGCAGGGTGACATTAGGCAGCTGCGTCTCATCAAGATGACCGGAAGCTCCCTCGAGGTACTGCCAAAACTCCTATTAACATTTTTTGCAACAAGTGCCCTTGTGATTTGTGAGTAAGACACCCTCATTGGTCCCCTAGTAGGACACGCTTCAGAGGGTATTCTGCACGCCCACATTTTACGCAATGGCAGCGCGGAGTTGCCGCAATTTTTACAGTAAGCGGTAGAAGACTGGGATAGTAGTGAAATGCTTCGACTACGATAGAAATAGTGGCAAGGAGGACGTCTCAAGGTTTGTCAAGTTAATAAGGTCAACCGCAGTTACTAGGATCTTCAGGCCTGGTTCTGTAGGAGAAGAAGTGATTGGAGGACAGAGTGGAAGGAACTGTTTATTCTCTACAGAAACAGCGGCCAGGATGACTTGCATGTCAACCAAAACAGAATACGAAGGTAAAAAGGCCTCGTCCACCTTAAACAGCTGTAGGAAAAGTAAATATTCCCGTGTCATGATTATAACACGAACCCTGTTATAAAATTGAACTGAAATCTTAACACTAGCTCTATCCTAAACTTAAAACCACACAGTTGACAGGAACCTAAATATTAAACTTATCGCTAATCCTGACCCTAACCCCAACTTAAACCTTAAGCCCAACTGAGAATAAGACAATTCAATCGCTGGGATAATAATTTTATTCACCTGAATTTTCGAGATCCATCGCGGATTCAACATCAGAGACATTAGCGGAAAACATTAGCAGAAACGGGAAATACATGCACAGGAGTTTGCAGTATTTATAGAATACAGTTATTTCTGCAAGCATGCAGCGACAATTAACGCTAACTCTGTTCTTGTACGTGGAGACTTTGATGGACTTATAAACTTCAACATATTTTTGTACTTATTTGGTGGAGAATTATAATCTCTTGGAACTTTATACTCGACAGGAAGGTATCCTTCGATTTTTAGAAACGCTTAACCACTCCTTTATATGTTTGAAGCCAAATTTCCGTAACACTTGTGTTAAAAGTTTCAGACTGATTATTAGTATATTTTCTGTAAAAATAAACTCCTACATTTCCAGACACTTTTAAGAAGACGTTATACAGCGCTTATAAACGTTCGTACTGGATATAAGCCATGTTACAGCACTAATAAGGAGACAAATACAACACGTTATAATGACATATTATATGATCTTAACAAATCTAACAGCTAGAAAGTTTTTAAAGTAGAAGATACATTTTTTTGATATGACGAACTTTGAAGAAGAAGAAATCTGCTGCCAAAAGAGTGAGATGAATAATAGTTTTTTGCCCGTTTTTTCCACAAAATCTGCTTGAAGTTATAAGAGAAGCCAAAAAAGCTGTAGGCCAATTTCATACTCAATAAGTAGTAGCACTATCTTCGAAAAAAGCAGTTTTTTTTGAAGGCAGCCGTAAGAAAGATAGTTAAAAGGCCGATATTCTGTTCTTGCATAATACGCGAGATTATTGTACCTTAGTTATTTGAAATTTTTTACACTGATGAAGAAAGACCGAATCCCAGCCTCTAAAACGAAGCCCCGCAGGTCAGGTTCTTAAAGCAGATACTTCGGCACTATTTCAACCAAGACCTAGTTACCACTTTTTCAGGGCATTGCAGAAGCTGTATCGAACCGCTATCAGATTCGACCTTTTTACAAAAAACTAAAGGGAGTCGTGCAAAGCCTCACCCTATTTTGTGGGTGTGGTTACACTCAATCGCGACTTGAAGGTCATACTTGGGCGTGCGCGGGCGTGCAAAGAACCAGGGCCCCTACAGACGGTGACGTGCGTTTTTCCGACTGCGTTGAGCTCGCTTGAGGCCTTAATACTGGCAGCGGAAATTAATTTCTGCCTTTTGTTTATGAAAGCAGCAACGTTTGTTTTAAAATAACTACTTATTATCCTTTATTCATAGTAGAATCCAGTGGCAGCTATAAGCTTTCCTATCTCACGAGTGGAAAATGGATTTCACGGTAGAAAATCTGTTGCCCTTTCCGAGGGATGTATTAATGAAGCCAATTTTTAACTCCTTCAAAAAAACTAGAGCGAGGCTGAAGAGGAAAATTTTAGATGGAGTTAAACAAAAATGAGCTAATAGAGTACCGTCTGGTGAAAACGCAGGGTAGGAGTAGATCTTTCCAGCTAAGAAATTTCACAGTTTATTTCGCGCGTGTTGCAACATGTGGTTTAGCGTTTGCACGTTAATAACCTTAACATTTATCATATTTTGGCTCTTTTTTGCTCAGTACTGGATTCAAGCTGATAAATGATTTTTCATGTTTCTCAGCAGTAATAGGTTTATCTGGCCTTGAAAATGCCACCAAAAATGCAGCATAACTTTGATTCAATGAATATGCTGCTTTGGCTTTAGATTTAATGGATGGCATGGGGTCATTTAGGATTTTTTAATTTGAGGAATATCGTAAGAGGTCAATGGTTCGTCATATGTTACGATTCGATGCAAAAATAAGCATACTGTAGGCAATATTTTTCACGCAGTTTGACGCTTCTCTTACTGCATTCCGGTAACCTCAGGTAGAACTCAAATTCCTTGTTTTCTGTCAATCCCACGGCAAGTGAAATGTTTTAACAGTGAACCTATTAAGACATCATAATTCTGGCATTTATTTGCTCATTGACCTTTTGAAGGTATCTGAAAGAAGTACTTTTTCAAATAATCTAACAAAACTGCACGAATTTTTACCTCCAAACAAGGAATGAATGCGTGAAATCACTTGACGCTACCAACAGGCGTCTGCCTACATATTTACATATTTTAGCTAGGATTTATTGACTTCTCCCTTGTCTTTCGCTTATTTCTGTCCACGCCTCCCTAATTTTTACCATTAGGGTGAGAGTTTGCCCTAGGGATAGAGGATCGGGTCAGACCTAGCGGTCAGGATTAAGTGGTATGTAGGTTAAGCGTTTATAAACATACTCAGAGCACACCAATGTTTCCCCCTCACTGTCTATAGGACTTGGTGCCTCTCATATCGCTGAACAGACATTCAATGTAGCTAAGGTTTGTTTTAAATTCTTTTGCATACTGCGTTTCCCACTCTGTTGCTACATCAGTACGTTCGATGTTGCTGATAGGAATTGGACGAAGAAGGCCGTTCAACGCTTCATGTGGCGGTAGCCTATCGTCAGGTGGAGACGGTGCGATATCTGGTGGCTCCGGCTCGGAAGAGCTCCACTGCGCCAAACGACTTGCCCACTTTAGTATCAGACAATCTGGATTTGGATAAAATCGGAGGTGCCGGAGTAGATCCCAATCACAAAACATCCTATGGATCAACTGCGCTGGAAGAGGCGGAAATACGTCACCTTAAAGAAATCGTGGATATCTTGAAGCCCCTAGCAAGCAAGTAGACTTTTCTTATGTCTGTTAAAAATAAAGCGCCGATTTCTGTCGATGAGTACCATTCAAAAATCGATAAGCCAATGAGCTTATGACGCAGTGGTAAGAGCGTCGGACTTCCAGCTAACAAGGTCGCGGTTTGGAGCCTCGGGGGTCGCTACCCCAGCTGATGGCAGCTTATAAGCTAGAAATGGCCATTCCCGTTTCCCTTACCTTTGAGGGTCATGCATTTTTGCCTATGTGTACATACAATAGGCATGAGAATTCGTGCAACATACCGACATATGCGAAAGCTTGATACTCTCGGTAATCGGAATTTACTCAGGTAGTGATACGGATTATCGGGTAGTCTATTCTGAATTTATTTCAGTCGTGATATGATGCGAGTTCAATTCATGATGCGAGCTCTGTCCTGACCACGAACAAAACGTATGTACTGTAAAAGGTAACTATTAAAATAGTGTGCGTATTTATTATTTATTTTGACTGCCTTTATAAATGCAAATATATATTTTCTGAAAAACTTCAACGAAAAATTATTTATTGAACTCATTTCATAGAAAATATACCTTGGAATTTTTATTCTAAAAGAAAGGGTATCTTTCGGTTTTGAAAATTTTCTTATTATGAACTTTTTTACGATTGCGTGGTATTTAGTCATAATACAGCGTATCCGTCAATTTATTAATGCTGCCTTTACTGCATACAATACGTTCTACATCTATTTCAATATTTTATGACAACTATGCGACTTCTTCCTCAAACTGTAAGCGAAAACGTACATTTCCTTAAATAGGATGTACACTGTGCGCAGTGTTTAAACCTTGAATTCGAGTGTAGCAGTCACTAGGTTGCCAATACAAGCGAACATGCGTGTGCCAGGAAAAAAGTGGAAGAAGACTCGATCGCTGGGTTTTACTTTTCGACATCCCTCGCGGATTTATCATCAGATACATGAACAGTAGCAGAAACGGGTAATGTATGCACAGAAGTTTGCAGTATTTATAAGATACAGTCATTACTACAAACAGAAGCGCCAATTAACGTTAATTGCCTTCTTGCGCCTGGATAGTTTTTTGGACGGCACCCGGGCTCTGACCTGTTGAACTTTCACCACGGGCGGTGGGCTCGGGCGTGATGATTGTTCGGCCGTCTGGCTCTCCGGTGTTGGCGTAGGATGACGCGGTGGCCTGCCCGTTTCTCAAGTGACGACTTGCTCTGGCCAAATCGAGTCTCAGCATTGAATATGGATTAGGCTATTGTTGTACTTGTTTATAGATTGGGGGCCCATGAACCATGACTCAAGCAGTTCTTAACTCACCCGATTATCACCTCTTGCAAGAATTTCAGCCTCATCAAATAAGAACGTGTGGCCGGGTCTCGTCAAATGAGCCGCAACTTGAGAATTGGCATCATTTCGCCGCACTGCTGCCACGTGTTCGGCAATTCGCGTCTTGAGACGTCTGCCAGTTTCTCTGACAGAGTTGTTTTGACCGAAACTGCACCAGATCCTGTAGACGACCCCAGATGTTTCTTGTCATGGCAGTGGGTCTTTCGGCTTCATAATCTGACGCCTTATGGTTGCGTCCGGCCTGTGTGCGACTCCAAATCCAAGTGGCGCGAGAAGGCGGCCGACGGCTTCTGATACGTTTTTGACGTGCAGGATCGAACGCCAAATCTTGGGGTCAGTGCGCTTTTGTTGGCCATCTCGTTTGCGCAAGCACCGGTTGACGAAGTTGCGCGAGTAGCCATTCTCTCTGAACACCCGTCGAAGGTATTCTACCTCGGCAACTTTATCTTCTTGTTCGCTGCAGTGCGCCTCAACACACCGATAGAGCGTTTTTACGCAACTGCTTTTGTGGCTGATTGGGTGGTTGCTGTTGTAATTCAGAACTTGCATTATGTTCGTCGCTTTCCTGAATATTTAAGTCTTTAGACCACCACAATCTTTGCGATCGATTCTTCTCCTCAGGCAGTAGGTTAAAAAATGATTGGGCAACTAAAAACCTTTTCAAAACTGAAAATTTCCCTTCCTTTGAGTATAAAATTTAAAGAAGGCGTGATTTGCTATCAAACAAGTACGAGAAATAATTTTTTCGTGCATGTTTTCCCTAAACTCTATTTGAATTTGTAAAGGCAGTCAAAATAAATGATACAAATGCATGCTACTTAAGTAGCCAGTTTTTACAATAGATACGTTTTGCTAGTGGTCAGAACGAAGCTCGTTGAAAAGCCTGCATCCTATCATGACTGAAATGACTTCAGAATAGACTTCACGATAATCAGTCTCACTACCTGAGTCAACGCCAATTAGCGAAAGAGTGTCAATCTTTCGCATATGTCGACATATTGCGGGATCTTTGGCGACTGCTCAACATACATGCAAGTAGAGCGCTCGTCGAACAGGATACAGAAGATGTTTGTCCTGTTGCGTCTTAGAGTTCAACCTAACGCCATCGCAGGCAGTCGCATAGCCGGTGATCCACACTTGGGATTGGATATGACTGGTTATTGACAGCTAATAAGCCAGAAATGGCCATCCCCTCTCCTTACTCTGTGCGTTCCATTTCAAAATGTAAGATACAACGGGACGAGTATGTTCCGTAACCGAATCGGCGTGTGCCCTACTTTCATCATCTTCCCAATCGCAATCGACAAAAGCAAGGAGTCCCTAGTGCAATGGCAGAGTTTTGTATTCCATGAGCAATATCCTGAGTTCGAATCTCGGATGGGATTGGCTATGACTGTCTGGTGGCAGCTAATAGACCAGCCTTTCTGTCCCCCTTTGTCTGCGCCGGGTCCACTACAACACACTACAACGCGACTACAGACGCGTATGAGCGAGCACGCAAGGGCAGTCGAAAGGATGGATCCACGCTCGTTGGTGGCGGAACATTTTTCGGCTCTTGGACACACCTTCGCTTTTGATGACGCTGAAATCTTAGCCCGAGGTAGTGACCGGACAACCAGAGAAACACTTGAAGCATGGCACACTGCACCAAATTCCATCAACCGCTGTACGATTCTCCCGGCGGCTTACCAGGCGTTACGCGTGCGGCTCAATCAACGAAATTGCTGGCAGGAAGTCAGACGGGTCGCAACGACTAGCAACCCCACACCGCGCCAGAATACAGGCGTCCGGGAACCTACCCTAGACACCAATGCAGCCGTCAGCGACGCCGCAGGCAACGTGAACCAACAAGACCTCCTGTCGGGCTTGAACGCAGTTGCACATGACAACGGTCTCTGCATAAACACTGATGGCGGGGTTCGATATTCCGCCGGCGGGACGAACACGGGAAAGTGCCAACGGGGGAAGCCAGCAGGACATGCGGCATCGACGCGATCGATGCAGACGCGAGCAATGACCGCTGGCAGGCAAACACTGCCCTCCCCCTCCGACGAGGTGACGGCGAGAAACCCTGGTCAGCAGGACGATGACGGAGCTCCAGCCCCGCCCCCGCAGGGGATCTAGCGCCAATAGACGGAGAGCGAACGAGAAGTCAGTGGTAACACCTATAAAAGACTGTGAGGCGTGTACAAACACCAACCTCCGACGATGCAAGCCTGTACGCTTTCGAAACGTCAGGATATCATACCCATTATTCCCAAGATCGCCTCTTCTTCTCATATATATATATATATATATATATATATATATATATGTATAAGAAGGTAAGGTTTATACATAAATAGATAGAAGAAAATGACCAACAAAATCACGGAGACTGCGCTTACTTGTTCTAGCTTAATAGCCGTCATCATTCATTAGTCACAACAAGGTAGTGCATTACTCGAGGTTCGAACCCTTGTCATTGTCAGTAATGTTTTTCTGTCCATACTACTAGCCACTATATGGCTGCTGGCGGATCTGGAGAGTAAACCCGAAAACAGAATGGGATGATTGAGTTCCGCAGCCGATCAGTAAGCGTTGTGTTTATATTTGTCGCACGAGCCGACGACTTGCAACTCGCATTAACGAATACAAGCTGGCCATCCGCGCCGGGACCCCTTACCTCGTGTTTGTGCACGACCTTCACTGTGACCATCGTTTCAATTGGGATGACACTGAGGTAGTCGCGATGGCTAACAGTAAACAGGCACGTGAATTCCTCGAAGACTGGCACTCCAATGCGGACAGCATCAACCACCATTTTGATCTTGACGTTTATTACGAGGGCCTCCGAGCATGTTGGGCCGACTGGCGTCCAAATTAATGGTACTAACTTACAATGTATGCGGGACACGCAGAGTTAGCCCCCGTCCATACCAAAGTCTCCTTCACTGGCGAAATGGTGAGTCAAACACGAGACTCCAAACACCTAGTCTCCCAACGGCAGTCGCCAAAACATAGTGTTCGCCTCTTACTCGCATGACTGTCAGCTTATCTCTCTGTCTGGCCCCTGAACACCAATGCAACAGCCCCACCTCGAAGTCTCCATTGTGTCCGACGATGGGTTTGTGCTACCACCTTGATAATTTACACGAGTAAATGGATTTACCTGGCTCTGAACGTGCAATGTCATAATTATTGTCCAAAAATATGGGCGGTAATGTATAATATTAACTTTATTCTGTCACCTTCAATTTAATCACAAATAAAGCTACCTCAACGGCTGTTACGTTTCATTACTGTTTTTAGTTTTGTTATAAACAAATAGATTAAAACATTTTTTCTATTCCACTTTTCAGCTAATGGGAACAAGGAGCGTTTACATTCTTACCTTAGAACTACCACAACTCAAAACTGACCTTTTCTTTGTATCTAAGGTCCGCGTTGAAGACTAAATTCATGTCTTTTTATTGTAGTTTAATTTTTATTTTTTTTCGAAATATGCTTAACGTACTTCAGCCGTGTTAGTTATTCCTTAAGTACACTAAAATAACGGCACCATTGCCATTCCGTTGCCTACCTTGCTGTTTTCACAATTATATAAACTATAATTTTTAATGCTCACAAATACATAGCTGTTACAGTGGTAGAAAAAAATAATGGCTTTTTGTGGACATCATAAGTTAAGTATGAATACATACGTCTAAATTACCCCGCACCTTCCAACAGGACTGACGTCGGGTGCCAAAAAGACCTTCAATCTGGATCCCGTATTTTTGCACGTGTAAACCTGACTACTTCAAGACCCATGTTAGAAATGATGTCACAGTTATTTAGCTTTAGATGTCTGCCGTTAAGTGCACTAACATTGCCAATAGTAGCGAATATTCGAGTCCCAGGAAGCAGTTCAGAAGACGAAGATGCGATCACTGGAACAAGAGTTTTATTTGCCTGACGTTTCGGATTCCGTCGGGAATCCTTAGTCATAGGTAATCGTAAACAGGTCTGAGACATGCGCAGATAAGGGGCCCCCCCTTACGATTACCTATGACTAAGGATTCCCGACGGAATCCGAAACGTCAGGCAAATAAAACTCTTGTTCCAGTGATCGCATATTCGTCTTCTGCACTAACATTGCTTCAGTGGATGGCGTTTCAGTCAGGTAATTGAGTTTGCGGTAAGTTGGATACATCACACTATTAAAATGAGTTCGTCGCACATCCTGTGAGCATAATGACCACAGAGCCAACTTCAGACACAGTTAATTGCTAACATCGAAAAAACCACATGATGCTTTCGCGAATGAGCAAAATGGGTGGTTCCCTTTAACTGCGAAGTGCATCCATTTAGGGACTTTGGCGGGGTGTGGTCTTAAGTCATGGAATTACTAAATGGTAACTCATTTTGCAGTAAGAAAATATTCCTTCCAGTAAACTTTCTCATATGGGCTCTCGGTGATCGAAAAGTATAATCAGAAAAATAACTGGCGTATTTTATTTTCCTTGACAGTGGCTTCCAACGGACCTCGCAAGTAGAAATTACCTTAGCTGTTCCAAAGGTCAGTGATTCTGAAATATGTTTCATACAAGTAAAAATGTTTCCTTGTACTTTCCCTTGGGACTTTATGTCTGATTTCTGTATTTTCGAGTCTTTTTTCTTTTAGATTTCGTTTCGACTTACTTCGACTACCACAGGCTTTCAACCCGATGGCGGCAGAGACGTGCTTCCATAAGGAAACCACTATTTTTTTCTATCTTCTGTATCATCTCCAAAAGTCCCTTTAGCGAATTGTGTACTTGATTTTAGTACTTTTATTTAATAGCACCCTCAATGTGCATCAAACAATATGGTCTTGCATCTTCCATTCATTGCACGCTCAAAGATCGTAGACCTCATAGACCTTTATTGTGGTTAACGGCAGGTCATAGTGCCACTTCAAGTAGTTCTTGGGGATCACGTAGGGCAATGGACGCCAAAATACGTGCTAATTTGTATAGTTTAACCTCGTACATACGAAACGTAACTAGTCCATTAAGCTGGATTTTCATTAAACTGTGTACCAAAATGCTGGAAGTTTTTCCGTTCATAAAAAGTGTACTGAATTCAAATGATAGCAAATTTATAGCTCCTAAAATAGTCAATTAGGTCATATTCTTCCACAGTATTAAACTGGTAACGACTAGTTTGAAACATATCATATAAATTCTAGTTGACCAAACTGTGAAAAAACTCGCGGCATTTGGCGGGATATGAACCCGCATAGTAGGGAAGGCCTCAACCGGAAGCCAATGCTCTACCATTAAACTACAAGCGCCACGCTTTACACCGTAAGTATAATCACTTTTTTCATAATTGGGTCAACTAGAATTAAGCAAATCTGCCAAACACCCTAATAATATAATATAAACTACGTTCTTTTCATAAATTGGTTATCAGGTAAACAACGGTAAAGTATATGAAAACAAAGGCAGTGATTATCTGTCGTTAAGATAATGCCAAGTACAGAACAAAGAAAAAGGTAAAGTGGACAGGACAAGAACGATGAAATTCGCAGGATTCAATGACGGCGTACAAGTTCCTGACTTTTCAGTCAACTGCATACGGTCATTGCCTTTTAAAAAGGTAAACCAATTAAATATCGACCTAGAAGGCTGTAAGTTGATAGGTAGAGCATATTTGCCGATTTAAATGCAATGGGCGCACGCAAAGGCAGTTGGCAATGTGGTCAGCTGAACATATGCCGATGCCTGACACACACAGCAGTGACAATGCTCGCATACACGGGTACACACATACCGGTGTGACCGGCAACAGCAACAGCCCCACGCGATGTACACAGGTACAGGTACACGCATACACAGGTACACGCACACACACACACAAAAGAGACTGCCGCCGCCAGCTTACAGCTCCGCATCCTTCAAGGACTGCGTGAGCAATATGCCGAAGTGATTGCTTACGATTGAAAATAAGATACCTCAGAGTTCAATTACGAAGCATCCGGTGGGCACTAGCCCTACGGTCGACTCAAGGACTGCACTGAAGGTCAGACCTCGGGCGACGACCGGGCGACTCCTTCGAGTTGCAGAGGCCGATGCAATACGGAGAATAAAACTAGAACTCTGTAAGCAGTTAGAGCACGTGGTCAACCTCGCGTTACCTTGATAACGATAGATAAAAAACGCAAACCAATCCCCTCTCCCGTCTTTCCACACACTCTCCCCTGTATAACCAATTACTACCCTGTCCTTTCCCCCCATTTTAATCAACCTCGGCAAGCTGTCAATATAACATGAACTGCCCTGCTTCGATGACCGCCTCCCTCCCCCTCCCTCCTTCACCATGCGCACCCGTGCCTAAGATGAATATCTCATGTTTGACCTATCACGTTGCAGCCTTCCATTTCGATCATTAATTGGACGGAGTGAGGCAAGGAAACTTTGTTAGCGATTGGTGGACGTTCATCAACCTATTTCAACATCTCCTGACCTAAACCGGCAAGACGATGAGCTCGAGCGAGAATCAGCATAGCAAAGCGTACAAAAAAGAGACCACCTTTCATTACATTAGAATTCACAGTTATGGAATGTGGAAAATATGAAACAGACTAATAGCAAGATGGGTCGGCTTTAGTAATAATACCCGAACATATGTTAAGTGATCATAACAGCCAGTTAACTAGTTTACTTCCCATTATAGCAAACTGTCTGAGAAGTTGGTCGTATTTTGGCAGTTTATGCAAAGAAAATTGAGATCGGGTACCCTAAAGGGTTTGATAACGGTCCATAACCAGAAAAGCTGATGCAATCTACGTCGTACTTTGTTATAATGAACTCATTTTAGGTACCCGATACAACTATGTAGAAGGTTGTATCGTGCTAAAACGTTGAGCCAGTTCCTTAACCCTTCAACTATAGCGATCCCAGTTTCAACGTTACTCGGTTATGAGGAAAGATAATGGATATTTAGAAGAAATGTGAATACTTGTGGATTATTAAACGATGGCATTGAAAAGTACCATTCGTGTACGTTTAAAAGGTCAGCATTTGAACTTGGGTTCTTTAGTCATTGAAGGTTAGATTCAATGCTCTACCGGTAAAGCATGGTATTTTCTTCTGTTTGCTAACGATGCTGTTGATGTGAAGATCTTCAACCGTTCAAGTTCCAGTATGAAAACCAACCCGAGGCAACGTAGGACGGCATTTTACACACAAAGTCGTACATAAATTCGTGATTACTAGTGAAACTTCCAATCGTACCTATTAATTCTATTAATAGACCTTCGATATAATTGGAAGGCAAATCGGTTATGTACAGAAATCGACCTTATTTGCAAATTCCTTTCTAATAAACTGTGTATGTTTCAAATTTGCGAAAATTCCATGGAAAGTTTCAGAAGATAGATTAGCGAACATGCGTCTGTTTTCGATAAATTCTCATAAGGCCTTTACATTTATCTGGTAATGAAATAAATAAACAATGGTGGTTGGTGGACAGATTTCGCATTATTTTTGACAGGGTCAGTGGGAGGGGGTGGGAGTTGGTTGGGAAAGTTGCGGACAGAATGTCAATCTCTAGCCTGCCGGCGTCCAAGGCAGGTGATAAGGTGTGCATGGTTGGATTTGGGACTTCTTCGTCTCTGCGGGAGTCCGTTTCCGGGGCCAGTGGTCCACCGTGTGTAGGCGTGTTAGCTAGTTCCGCCCATGGTAACTGTGGCGCCGAGACGAAATTCTTTTGGGCGCACAGCACTGGTCGGCGTAGCCTAATAGCGGCAGCCTCTAACATCGCCAACAGACGCTGTCCAAGGAATTTTGAGCAGCTCGAGGGCACCTTGTAGATCACTCGGAAGGCCTCTTTGGCATCCACGCGATGGTCAGAGTCTATCAGATGCACTAGAATGGAACTATTTATGCCCTTAATTTTGCCCTTACCTAACCATGCTGGGATGTGTTCTCGTACTCTTTTGAATAAACGCCGCCTCTTGCGACCAATATATCCTGCCCCACAGGAACAGGTAAATGAATGTATGCAAATTAAGGTGGTCTGATCTGGCAGTTTATCCTTGATCTCTCCGTATGGGATGGGAGTAGTTGAGAAAAATACATGGGCGTTGGCTGCTGGGAAGGTAGTTGCTACGGCTTGACTCAGGCGCCTCCTTAGAAGTTCGCTTGGACCGTCCCCTTGAAATGGGTCTCTGATGAAGACTCGTTTCTTCTCCACTGTTAATACCGAGGGCTATGGCGGTCTTTCAGCCATGTTTTTAGCGATTAATCGACAAGGATACCCATTTTGTTGAAACATGCCTTCAACAATCTTCAATGCTATCAGTCGAGCAAATCGTCTTCACCCTTTGCGTCAAAAACCGTACTTAATTGCGTTTGAAATTCAATGGCACGAAACTAACAAAATTGATGTATTGCCCGGACCACGTCTTCTTGTGATATGCCCTACGTTGAATGCTCCCATCAGCTCTTTTACTCAATAACACATCAAGGAATAGAAGCGATCCAGATTGTTCTTCTTCTAGGGTAAATTGTATCGATGGGTGCGCCCGATTAACTGTATGCATTAGCGTTGATTAGTTGGTTTGATCTGATGCAACTGCAAATATGCCGTCTACGTACCGTTTATAGTACGTAAGATTATTGATCTGGTGGCTAAGTTGCGTAGCTTCTAGTTTGCCCATGAATATATTTGCTAAAAGTGGGCCCAGGGGCGAGCCCATAGCTACTCCGTCCAATTGTCTGTACAGGTTCAGTTCAGTTCATTTCTATTAGGGAAATGTAGGTAAATAACTTTGAGGTCCCTCTTTGTACATAGCTATGATGCAGAACATGTGGCGTTGCCAGTAATGGAACTGCGATAGGGGGGCAGACAGTGAAAAAACTCCTTAGGCATCTTTCAAAAGTCTAGTTTTGAATGCCATTTGGAGAAAAACCATTGCCCGCGGGGGGAGGGGGAAGGCGAAGGGTAAATGTTAGTCGGATGTTTTGCTGCTGAAAGTGTTTGGATTATGTCAGGAGGAGGCCTTCGCGGTTGTTCAATACCCTCATGGTCACACGAGGAGAAGATTGCGGTGGTCACGAGAACATCACCGAGTGTCCGAAATGTGCCCCTCATACGAGATTCACGGTCAATCATGTCATGTCTCCAACCACTAGGTAAAAGTGACCATGTTGTACTGTTATGGGAGAACTCGTTATTCTCAATACCGTAGAGACCCTTAACAGCCAGAAGAAATATTTGGCGAGGTGATTTCGATCGAATGAAGACCGAACTCACGCGCGCCGAGTGGGAACCTCTATTTTCTGGAAACATAACTGCGGACTGGGAAGCGTTCCGGAACACACTGCACATACTCATCGACAACCACTGTCCACTTTTGCGAAGAAAGGTGACCACTAGACCGCGATGGCTTACGCAGGCCTTAAAAATAGAAGTGAACAAAAAGCGGAAGCTGTGGAAAAAAATGCTAGTAGACAGGACTCCTGCATCTGTCAGTGCCTACAAAACTCAGAGAAACCGGTTCAAGGGTCTTATTCTCAAAACAAGACGGGCATACGAAGCAGACTTGCTAAACCGGGCCACAGTGAACCCCAAACTGTTTTACAGTTACCTCAGGCAAAGTACCAAAAACAAGGATCCGATACCCCTGCTGAGGACCGCTGATGGAAGAAACTTGATAGATGATGAAGCAAAGGCTGATCATCTTTCGAAATTTTTCCGGTCAGTCTTCACAAAGGAAACGACACACGATCACCCCACCGTTGACACCGAAGCGAATACAATAGTTAAGACTGTCCAATTCCCCGAGGCTGTTGTTCTTAAGGAACTCATAAGGTTAAAAGAATCTAAGTCACCAGGTTCCGACGACGTACCAGCCAAGATTTTGAAGGAGCTCGCCAATGAGTTGGCCAAACCACTCTTTTTGCTCTTCCAAACCTTCTTCAAGACTGGATGCCTACCAGTAGATTGGAAATCCACGAGGATTACGCCGCTATACAAGGGGGAAGCCGGGTCTCAGCGAATAACTACCGACCAGTCAGCCTTACTGCAATCTGTTGCAAAATCATAGAAAAAATTATCAAGCAACAACTTATGCAGTTCCTGGAACAAAATCATCTGCTATCGGATGCTCAGCATGGTTTTTGTAGAGGTAGGTCCTGCGTAACAAACTTGCTCTACTGTTTAGAACGGTGAACTGAGGCGGTCGATAGTGGAAATTCAGTGCACGCTGCTTATATTGACTTCAAAAAGGCTTTCGATAGCGTGCCGCACCACCGCCTCCTTTATAAACTCAGCCGCATAGAAGTAAGAGGTAGGCTTCTTACGTGGATAAAAGCTTCCTAATCGGTCGCTCGAAAATTGTCCACATCAGCGACAAACAGTCAGCCAAGGTTGAGGTTGAGAGTGATGTTCCCCAAGGCTCCGTTCTCGGCTTTTTCTTGTTTGTTATCGACATCAACGACTGTGACCGCGAACGGGATTGCGGTATAACCATGTTTGCCAATGATATAAAACTTTGGAGTGAAATTCGAACTGCGGCTGACGAAGTGCCCTTGCAGGAAAATTAAAATAGACTTCAAAAATGGTCGGCGGACTGGCTCTTAGCGTTCAATGAGAGCAAGTGCACCACCATTCAAGTCGGCAAATCCGGTTCTTCAAACGGCACGGCTTACCGACTGAATGACATACCATTGAAGGAAGTGAACGCCCAGAAAGACTTGGGAATCTGGATCACGCCCTCGCTTAAACCCTCCCTGCATTGCACAAAGGTAGCCAAGTCCGCGATGTTGATCCGATACCTCGTCAGACGAGCTTTTTCTACCTTCAATAAAGAGTGCTTCACAAAAGTCTTCGGAACCTTCGTACGACCACACCTAGAATCCGCTATCCAAGCTTGGAGATCCCGGGCCACGAAAAAAATCAACATTCTGGAAAAGGTACAACGGTGCGCAATGAAACTTGTTATGGGGCAGGGCTCGCAGCCTTATGAAACACGGCTGTCAAATCTCAACCTCTTCCAATTGCGCTACAGGCAGCTTCGGGGGACCTGATACTAGCATTCCGCGTATAAATTCTTCAAGACTGTTGTCTTATATCAGGGGTTTTTTTCGAATTAGCAACGACCACGAATCTGAGGGGTCATCCTCTCAAATTAAAGGTGACAGGGGTCAGGCTGGACGCTCGGAAAAACTTCTTCTCATAAAGGGTGGTCGGAGCGTGGAATGCGATTTCTCAGGACGTCTTTATGAAGGAATCGCTAGAGGGTTTTAAGCGAAAACTGGATCGATATAGCAGTGCACGATGGATTGGAACTGACAATTTACAATAATAATAATAATACTTTCAATTTTACAGTAGTATTAGTTTTTATATCCATTCACGTTTGCTATTGATAACGCCCTCCCACGCACAGCCTCATGCGGAGGTCTCCGCGGTCTACCCTACTTGGCTATCTGCATACCGTGATTACCCCACTAGCGATCTTATCAGCTAGACCTGATGGCCTAAACATTCACCCTTGGTTCGACCCAAAGCGGACTGTCGATGATCTGGACGGATGCCTCTGTTTTTCCAGTTCCGTTGGCGGACTCTGCAATCAGCAAGGAAGAATCAGGACGTGGCTACCACATGGTGATGATCCTGGGAACCTTTGCAATGCCCCCCAGTCTAAACCCCATTTTTTTCCTAAATCCCACGCATTAACTCCACAAGAGCGACAGTTTTTCTTCTAAAAATCCCTGAGGTGTTTTTTCACTGTCTGCTCCTATTTTCATCCTATGACACAGGACAACTGGCCTCGCCAACAGTTTGAGAAACAAATTTTCTGCAACCACTGCACATATGTACAAATAGAGAACACAAAGGAATTTTTCCTACATATCCCTCAATATACTGATACTGAGATAAACAAACATATTGCTGAAAATGAGCGAGCACTATGTTTTTTTAGAAATGTACTTACTGCCAGAGAGTCTAGTGTAAATCTTACTTGCTTACGGGCGAGAATGTAATTAGCCTCGCGTCATTACAGAGAATGTCTTTTTCTATGCTGATCCAACTGCATCTTAAACGTGTCCACAGATGGGGACATGACAATGTATGCGGATAGAGCATTCCATGCCTGGATTACCCTCTTAGGGAAGAAGAATTTTCGTGCATTCAATCTCGCCCCAGTCACACGTAGTTTGAGAGGGTGTCCGCGCAATCTAGTAGTGGCCAGCTCAAAGAAATCGTCGGATGCAAGGCAACAATTTTGACCCCGCAGCATGCGAAATGCCTGTATAAGGTTACCGCGCAGCCGTCTGTAATCCAGAGGAAATAAGTCGAGATTGGTCAGCCGTGTTTCATAAGGAAGGTACACTTTGCCTCGCACTAACTAAATTGCCCGTCGCTGTACCTTTTTGAGGTTTTTTGCCTTTGACTATCCAGGGTTTCCAGGCTTGGATGGCAAATTCCAGTTGGGGTTGCACAAACGCGCCGAAGTCCTTGCAAAAGACAACTTCATCAAATTTAACAAAATCACGCTTGATTAGATACAAGCTCGATATTGCGGATTTTAACCACCTTCAGGCAGTGGAGTGATGGCTTAAGTGAGGGAGAGAACCACACCCCCAGATCCTTCTGGGCCTCTACTTCTGGCAGCGGTGTGTTATTTAGGTTGTAAACCCTCCGATACGATTATTTAGTACTACCGAAGCGCATAATGTTGCATTTCGTGACGCTAAATGGCAGGAACCACTCGTTTGACCATTGCTCGAGTTAGTGCAAACCGCCTGCAGATTTTCTTCGTCGTTTTCGTTACCAATGACTTTCCAGAGTTTTAAAGTGTCGGCGAACATTACGGTTTCGCAATCTTAACCACTTATACAGTCGTCGATACATATAAGGAAGGAGATAAGGCCCAGAACGGAACCCTGGGGGACCCCACTATCAACCACCACCTCCGCCGATCGCTGATCTCCAATGCATACGGTTTGATTTCGGCCAATCAGAAAGGTTTCAATCCATCGGAAAAGGTTGCCCGTTACTCCTATACGTCTAAGCTTGTATAGGAGACGTTGATGAGGCAAATAGGAACGGTACACACAGTGGACAACTGGCCCCGAAAAACGGACTCCCGCAGAGACGAACAAGTCCCAAATCTAACCATGCACACCTTATCACCTGCCTCGGACGCCGAGCCGGCTAGAGATTGACACTCTGTCCGCAACTTCCCCAATCATGCCCCACTCCCCCACTGACCCTGTCAAAAATAATGCGAAATCTGTCCACCAACCACCATTGTTGTATTTATTTCATTACCAGATAAATGTAAAGGCCTGAGGAGAATTTATCGAAAACAAACGTTTGTTCACCAATTTATCTTCTAAAACTGTGTATGGTTTAAATTCCTACCGTCTGTTCGTAAGAGAGGAGAGGCTGTGTGTTAGATTTGACAGAGCTCATCCAGGAATTTAAGAGTATATTCACTGCAATGTGATTTCCGGTTTATTTGGCAAAACACGATGTCAACTGTGCGAATTGTCCTAGTTTAGGGCAAAAAAACACATTTCTTATCCTAGCATATTATCGGAAACGTCATTCTAGCGCAGTAATTTTGTACACCAGAAACTTAGCACGATGTGAAAATCCACTGCATGATACTCAAGGCTGTACCAAATATTCCGTGCTCATTTAGCACATTTATGAAAACTCTAACTTCTTGAGCCTCGAAATTCATTCACAATAAGTTACCGAAAACGGCGTTGATAGGCCTCGGCCACTTTTGGAATTTCAAACAATTAAGTCAGCTTTATTTTAGTTGGCCCAATTGTGAAAATACTCGCGGCGTCGGTGGATGTTTTTTTCACAATAAGGTCAACTAAATTATTTGCACATGCCAAACCACCCTAATAACTATTAAGTCAGCATCCTTTTTCTGAACTGGGCAAATTTAAACTTCAGTTCCCGTCGCAGCTTAAAAGTGGCAAGAGCAATTCTCTTAAGTTAGTGGATTTGAGCGAGGGTTAGAAAAACAAAGACAAGGGTAAGAGTAAGAGGTATGGCGATGAATGTAAGAATTATGTTTAGAGTTGGGACAGAAATACCGACACCGTTTAATTAATTGTGAGGCGACCTTAAGAGGATGGGTGTTGTTCATGTCTCCATGTCCAACCGAAATTTCCAAGTTTCTATACCGAGGTACTTCAAGCAAACAGTGTGTTCACTCGCACTACCAGGCCGAAACCCACACACCAAATCCTCGAGAGCGCGCGTCAATGGAGCAAAATGCGAAAAACACCAGGTAAGATATAACCAATAGGTCATGTACCTTAACAAGTGTTTGAAAAGTTTTTGTGAATGACATATAGCTTAATTATTTAACAATGCCTCAATTGTGAAAAAAATAGCATATCGTTTGCGCGACAGATTAATCAGAACATATAGGATGGTTTTCGGTAGAGATAACGATACATTTCAATCTTTGTTTAGAAACATACTTAACGGATTTATCATGCTTGAATACAGAAGTGATTGAATACAAGGGAGCAGTAAAAGTTTAAAAGACGGAAAAAAACCATGGAACTGCATAAATGGAGAAATTTATTTACGCGAATAGGTTGCCGCGAATGCAAACGGAAATTTCTGGAATCTATTCGTCTTTGCTAACATGAAAGGGGGGGGGGGGGGGAGACAAAAAAAAAACACCACAACTTTAAAAAAGAATTTTCTGGAGGTTAAAAATATAAAACAAACTACTGCCTAATTTTCAGTAATAATAAATTATAAATGTTTGAGAAAATGCTCTGTATGCATCAGCGTTTTTCGCTTGCCATGTTTTTGTCTATGGGTGTTCAGTTACTTTTTCCTTAATAAAAACGAACTGGTACATTCAATACGTCTAAGAAGGTCTGATTTTAACAATTGTTGTCAAAGTAATGTCGGCAAAAAAGGACGCCGTAGGAACAAAAAGTGTCATAGGCTGCTGTTACTCGTGAGTGCATGTGGCTTACGTGGGTTTTAGGAAGGTACCTGTCTCAAATTATCCGATAAACTGTGTAATTTTAACAAAGATGCCTATGTGTCTACTAACAACTTTATGGATCGAATTTTTTATTAAGACCCGATACAGGCAATTATGAGGGAGGACCGCCACATTTCAAAGGACAAATCCGAAAGATCAGTTTAGTAATTTTCCAACAATGTAAACCACAAAAGACCTGCCCATCTAAGCTCAAAGGCAAATCCCGAAAAGAGTCAACCGCTGGGACGAAGCATTTGTTTGCCTGAAGTTTCGGATTAATACTGGAACACATCAACAGAAACCTCGTCAGATAGCGGTGACTCATTCACAAGCTATTGTAGTCTTGATAATGGGTAGTCGCTATTCTACCTCATGCCTACAGCAAAAATTGATTCTCCCCGTCAGTAAGGATGTTTATCTGCTGATGAACTAATGTTTTGAGAACTGAAAACTCCCTGTGCATGACATTTCCGTATCTGATAACGTCTCTAATGAAGAGTTCAATACAGAATGCTGGATATCAACTGAATACATTTCTTTTCCCAGTGATCACGTTCACGTTTTCACAATAGCAGACCACTCGAAGTCGATTCGCAAGATATTACCTTATTACTTCCCCCATCCTTTTGACTGTCAAACCCAAGTAACATTTTGAAAATATTTTGATGAAAAAGTTGATTTGAGTCCTTTCTGGTCTTTCAAGTGCATGAACATCAATAACCCGATCAATGACAATGGTTAAAAAAGATTGATATTAACCTGAAGATAACACTTATCTATTAGAGAAAATAACTGAAATTCACAATAGTAAAACTGAGTGGCATCACGATAAGCCTATCAATCGCCGGGGATAGACAAAAATGCCAATTTACTTACAGGCACTCGAATCAGTGGACTGAGTCTGCCATGTGTTATTGCTGAAACATATTTTGCGAATATGCATGAGTAAAAGCTTTTTGTTTTTTCAAATATGCATTAACTACAATGACGCAGGACAGAAAATTACGCCCTTGGCCATACCTTATTTCATTATTCACTCAAACATGTTCGTAGCTGCATTTCAAACTGTCGCACGCTAACTACTTGAACTTAAGGTACACCGCGTAAATTTTGGCAAGAAGGTAGCTGTATAAATACCTTTTTTAGAGATACATGAAATCACACAGTACGGTGGAAAAGGCATGCGAAATGCTGAAGTCTGCAAAAGACTGATAATCACTCACAAACCGACATTAAGGCATCTACGAAAACCTGGAAAGAATAGTGAGCAACCTTGTGCAAATTTGGCTTTAAAAGAAATATAAGAAGTAGTTATTGAGGGCTTAGAAAAGTGAAGTATTCGTACTAACACTCGAATACCTCAGACGTACAAATAGCTACAAATTAGAACAATACATACATTAACATTTTATCGTGATTTAAAAGGAGAACAGTAGAACTTTATAGATGAAAATTTCCCTCAGTCAACATATTTTAAGCATGCTGTTATTTGGTTAACATTACCTACAGATTGATCTTTAAAATCCAAAAAATTTGCGACGATTTTCTGTGGTTTCCAGCTTCATTTCATAAACGTGGATGCCGTTTGATTTCATGCCAAAATCTTTAAGGAGCATTTACCGAAAAAAATGAGTTTTTAGATATTAGTTTTTATGAACATGGCCATGTGGGCCACATGTAGAAATTTCTTCAGTCACCAAAATACACTGTCAAGCAAAGAAAAACCGTCCGCAGCAGAAGTTTTATTTTCTTATTTCTAAGATAAATAAACACTTTCACAATACATTATCTTTAAAAATCCGATTAATTCGATATGCACAAAAAATATCTGTGCATTTTACCTTTTCCCACTGTAACGTTTAAACTAAAATGGAGAATTTTAAAGAGTATTTAAATTTGCCTGAAAATAAACGACGTAATTTTGGTTGGACATGAACGGACGAATTTTCCTATTTATATTGGAGTTTTGTTCACCATAGTGGATTTCTCTCAGTCCCCTTTATAAACCTGCGTATGCAAAACAAGCGGGCAAATGTAAACTAGGATTTTCATACAATTATTATTCTCCTGTGTGTTTTATATTTTAAATTACACATAACCGGACAGCATATAAAAGCATATTTCTGCATGCTTCACATTTAATGAGAGTTGTTTTAACCTTCATCTTTGCGGTAATATATAGACAGTTTTAATAAAGTCCCAAATAATTGATATGAAAATATAAAATGCGGTAAAAACCTTTTTTTTTGCTGCATTTTGTGGCAAAAATCTTCATAAATTGCCAAAAAATAAACTTTAAAAATAAAATTATTCTTTGTTTTTGAAAATGAATCCAATTCCTTAAATTTGCCGTCATTTGCTTCTGATCCACTTCAGACTGAAATTTCCGCCTTTAGAAGGGATTTAATTAAAACATTTGGCTTATACTGGTATTTCTTCACTGCATTACGCAGTTTTTGTTCTGCGATATCTAATAGTGTAGGAAATTTCTTCGATATCGGGCTATATTTGATTTTACCAAGATTAATGCCCATCACTCCCAAAATTCTGAAACCAGAAGTGAACAGGGCTGATTCTAAATGGATTTTAAGTTCTATTCTCGCACACGAAATCAATACAATTCACAGATTTGATTGCAAGAAAGCCTTGCAGATTGTGTAGAGGATACTACCCAACTTCCTTTAGGGTCTTCGCCAACGGGTGCTGGCAGTAGCAGCAGCCGAGGCTGTGGTCATACGTTTAGCTAACCCATTGGCATACTTTCGGAAGACACTCATACAAGCGCTTTATCTTCCGTAGCCAACTTCTACATCAGGTGGTGATTTTGTGTCACGCCAATCCTGCAGATGACAGTTGTCCACTTCACGCACATGACAGCGATGTTAAGTCCGCGTTCTTGACCTACGAACATCGACCGAAACCTGCTCTTATTCCACCCGCCCATAGGTCCAGTGATTTCAAAATGCTGACCACGCCATGCGGGCGGGGTGGGAACGATTACTGTTAAAAATAATACATCAATCAACTCAATTCTGTTGACCCGACTGTGAACAAATTCGTGCCCTTTGTAGTATTTGGAGTCACATCTGCAGGGAAGGCATAAGTACAGCCACCGATCTATCAATTTATCTAAGAAAGCACAGAGGAAGCCTTGACTTTAATGAAAATTGGGTCGATTTACCCATCCAGCCTACCGCACTTATGGAATCCGATGGTAAGGATACGGATAGCTCAATAAGCAGAGCGTTGGCTGTACTAAAACCTTCCCTCTTGATGTGAGTTCGAATTCCACCGAGCCCTCAAAGTTTGAACTGTCAGGTCAATTGAATTATTGAAATCTGCCAATTCCCACTCATATACTTTTTAAATTCCTGTCTAACTTTCATGTTTTCATTATCTGTGGAAATGTACATAGGTCCGATTATGAAATGCTCAAAATACATGTTTGCCCGATTGACTTTTTAAAAATAACAGGGAATTATTCACAAAACATAAAAAGGCATTGATTGGCGTTTACACGAGTTCTTACGATTTAAAAAAACAGAGGCTAAACACACACATGGGAAATAAAATGTGAAGGTTATCGTGTCAGACGGTCCGGACAGCTTTAAAGGGTTTTGCCTGGCATTCATTTTGCGTCCGCGAAAGAACGGATTAGGCTCAGCACGAGGAAAAGCCTGATCAGTTAATAATAATACTGAGTTCCAGAGAAAAAAAGAGGCAAGTCTGTTGTTAAGGTGTCACCATCGAATTACGCCCTTTGGAATCCTCAAGGGAGATGGAATGGCACAAATCTGGAATCCCCCCGGATAAGAGTTTTTTGTGTACGAAACCCAGGATTGCTGTCTCGGGTGGCAGTGGCTGCTGGCTGATCTCCAGCGCGCTGATGTGTCCCGCCTCAGGACAGTGTTCGGCAATTGGGAGCGGACTGACGGTGTCCTTACCCGTTCGTGTGCAACTCAGTGTCTGAGAAAAGACAGTGCCTTTAAGTGATTGTCAAGCGCGTTCACTTGTGGCCTGATTGGGCGCTTTGGAACAAGGTCACCTGCCGTGGCCCTTAAGGAACCGCGACCAGTGGGTCTGTGTCCTCTCCAGAGGTTTTGGTCATCACATGGGCACAACCACCGCGAAGGCAGATGACCTTGAAGACAGCCATCAGTGACAGAAAAATCATTTGGTAGCCGGCGGTAGGCACGAAACTTCAGGAGAGCCTAAAATGTTGCAAGCGTTTGGTCAGGTCAGACTTGTAACAAAGTCTACTTAGATCTGTAGAATGTATTTGACTTATTTTTATGATGATGGTGAGATACTTCTGTAGTTTAGAATATAATTTTGAGCTGCAGTTTCTTGCCCACCTCATCGCACCCCTAAAAGTGCGCAAAAACTAGTAGATCCTTTTTTCTTCTTTCATGCCGAACTCCTTTTAGATGCTTTGGTGTCCTCTAAATGGCATGATATCGATAATATGCTGGCAATGTTTTTACCTGCGGCAATCGTTGACAGTCTTGCCACATTCGTTTTTCAGGAACTGCGAACCTTTTGATGACGTTCTCGGATGACTTCCATTAACACAGCTTTGCCGAGTGTGATCTGCTTTTTAATTATTTCCGAAGTAAAAACCACAAAGTCGGTCGCAGGAATTTTACGTTGCTCCGTATTTGTTGGAGATCTTTACGAGTTCCACGCGCGCAAGTCAGGCTACCTTATAGGGATATAAAAGGAAGGAGTCATGGTAAAGGTCAGGTTAGTAATTTCTTTTTTGGATTAGGGTTAAAGCGTGCTGAACGGGGGGGGGGATTGCGGCTACAGAAATCTTTTCCGTCCTGCAAAGATAGTTTGACCGTCACTTTTGACGATTTCCACTGCAAGCTTAAGCAAGCCGAAAGAAAACGCAATGACTTAAGCTGAAAGTAGATTTGCCGGATCTTCCCCAAAGAAAAAATGGGAAAGACGAGAGAGGGGGGGGGGGGGAGCAGGCGGCTGGTGAGGCCGGGGGCGCCCCTTTGTGCGCCACCACGCTCAGAACGTTTAGTTTTGTAAGAGAAGCACGAAGCGACTAGCTGAGCGGCCTTTGCGACTCCAAAGACGAGCGCCTGACGGCCACCGCAACCACCTCCACGCCACCCGCAACTTTGCTAGGTGCCACCAACCGGCATTCCCCCCTCTGGATCAGAGTTAGAGAGAGAGAGAGAGAGGATACAATAATCCAGGCAACCATGTGTACGGCATGCCCAGGCCGCAGGAGTTAGGGCTCAGCTTAGCTGCGAGTGCACGCTACCCTTACCACTGGTCCGCCCACACAGAGTGCACCTGATGATGCGTGCAGCGCTGCCGGGCGCAAGACTCTAACACACCAACTACATGAGTCACAAAGTGGATGAAGTCACGACTAACTTAAGACCACAATCTCTGTGGTCCAACCTAGTATGCATTCGCTTGATTCAGCATGATGTATTAGGTATGGAAACAGACTTCTGCTTTGTCCACTTCTTGTCGTGTTCCTCCCGGGGGCTCACGCAAGGCGTAACGTAGATGGTGATATCGCAGCTTTGTCCACATTTACAACAACATTGCCATGGTTTTCTGAACGCAAACCTGCGTATTTTACGGGTGCGATGTTCTTATTCCTGTGTTCTGCCGGTGGGTGGGACCGCACAAACATTTTCATCCCGTCTTTTTGTTTATAGACGGGGTCTCTACGGAAAGCCAACATTGTTTTTATTCCGTCTGTTACAGGGGCGGGTGTCGCGATGCACGCAGGGCCTACGGCGAGAAGTGCAAGCCAACTAAGTCAGGCTGGCAGACAAGCAGCGAACACTGATGCTTCGAGCACGCGTGACAACCACTGAACGGTGCATTGCAGGTATTCTGGAAACTTTTACCAGGGAAAACACCGCGTGGAAAACTATGAATCAGTATGCAGGCCAAAATACTCATCGCACGACATATGCCAGAAATCTTCTTGAAGGGTCAGGACCTCATGAGTACGCTGGAGTGAAAAGACTGTGGAATCCTTTGTTTTTTTGCTGGGCTTGAATAAAATCTTTGCTCTCAGAAACAAGCTTTTTGCCTTTTTTGCCTACCAGTCGGGGTTCAACACCGTTCATTCGTAAGTGTGATTCTGCAGGTCAGTAGGTCAGACAACATTTTTTCACAGACTAATTAACAACCACGTCACCGTCTTGGGTGAACAGGAGACAGATAATTCATACGTCCCCCGTGAATAGGTATTATTAAGACTTCCTGAAATGTCCACTTATGGGTAAATAGAGGGCGCTGCACGCACACCTAACGTCAATGTGTCAACGATAACTCAATAGTACAGTGATGAAATTTACAGGCTTGTTAAGAAGAAGGACTCCCACCTATACACATATAGACACTGAATTATTCCGTTCAGCATGATGTCATTGAGGTGGCTCCCTTAACTGGCGTGCTCTTCATTGCAAAAACAGTGGATTTCAAGCAGCTTTAACGGTCCTGCAACCAGTGCCTTGCGAAATGTAACATTTCATTGGAATGTTTTGTTATGGCATTATTCTACTTAAAAACGAATAAGGGCTTGTAGAATTTTCCTTTACTGTAATTTTGGGGCTGGTTAACTGTTTTTTTTACAAGATGATGACTCCCAATCGCTAGTTAGTCAAACACGAAAAACGGACATCTTTACAATTTCCTATAGCAGGAAGTGTTTGGCATGCACCGATCAGTATAACCTGTTGAAATATTTTGTGCATAAGTCAGGTGTAAACTATCATCTTTCATACCAAACCCGACTTTAATGAAGATGGAGAGATGCTGCGTGAACTCTGTGTTTTCCCAGGTCTAAGTTATCTAGCATGTATTGTTTCCAGTCATGAGAATTTCCCAAACTATAAAAGAAACTGCTTGCATTTAGAAATTAAGGAAAACGAATACAGCTTATTCAAAAAGCCAATAGAGAAATGGGAGCGTAAGTTCTGTTCCCAGATAAATAACGATTGGTGGGAATTTGAAGCAAGACAGAATAACAGAATTCATTTGCGCGAATAAATTTAAAGAGCACTTTTCAGCTACTTCCGCTCCGTGCATGAAAATTTGCCTCGTTGGCTTTTAAAACAGGAGAACAAAGTACCACGCTCATCTATTACAAATCACTTACTAGACAGTGGTCACTTTATTGAAACTAACACGTCTTTCCGCGTTCTTGTTCGAGCACGGACAAACCGGACCTTACGTTACATGGGAGCATCCTTACTACGGCGGGAGAAACCCGACCTATGTAAGCAACTAGACCATGTAGTCAATCTTCAATTGCCATGGTAAATACAACTCACACTTTTATTTTGTTAAATCCCCCCCTTACTTTCGGTCCCAAGTTTAACCATTGACATAACTATTGGCCATTTGCCACGTTGATACAACCTTGCTTTTTATCGATTGGGCGTAGATTCAAATTGATGTGTACTCGAAATATTTCGTTGTTCATGCACGGATAGGAAGCAGCTGAAAAGCGCTCTCAAATTGATTCGCGCAAATAAATTCTGCTTTTCTAGCTTGCTTCAAATTAATACCGGGAAAAATGCTTTACATTTCTCAAACGGTAGGTGGAATATCAGGTGTGCTGGTGAATCAAAGGGTGGATGGGAATGATCCACAGGCCACAGAGATAAAACTCAGAAAAATGTGCTGGAAATCTTAAATGTATCGCACAATGCCATCACTCGCCCTCAAAAGACCAATGATTGAAGCTTCTCTCCTGAGTAGTGTTAGGTGCAATAAGGTTCATTCAGAAAATTGGTATCGGCAGTATGAAAAATAATATATCAAAAGGTCTGTACGAAACACATTAAGACATTCGTGACAGTAAAAAGATATCTAATGGGCAGTATTTGAAGCACGCAATTGAAGGGATTTAGGAAAAAGTAAAGTTTAATGCTACGAAACACTATAATGTACTTTTTGCAGTCTTTCAGTCCCTACTAGTGATGCGTGACGTAACGCCAAACGGGCAGTAGATCCTCTTATACGAATTTATTGTCTGCAAGATATTTTTAAGGCAAAAAACGAATCTTTACAACTCAAATTAGTCCCTGTTTTTGGAATAACACCGTGGTTCCTTAAACATGCCTTCAGATAATCTTTATCCACGTGAGGTATGCATTTTAAATTTCTATTGCTTCGATTAGTGTTCTCTTCTAGCACAGCTCATAAAAAATGTTTTTTTTTGTCGTACTGAATAGCATAGGAAATTTGTTTGATATCAGAAAACCTCTGATTTCGCTTAATTTCTGCCTTTTACTCAGAAAAAGCTTCTCCTGCTTCAAATACACTCGTCAGATCAAAATAAATTGACAACATATGTACATATATATTGCTGATTGAAGCGAAAATGCGTGCCTCGGACATAAATAAGAAGAAAAAGCGATCTTGGGAATAATGGGTATAATATCCTGACGTTTCGAAAGCACGCAGTCGTGCATCGTCGGAGGTTGGTGTTTGTTCACGCCTTCCAGTCTTTTATAGGTTTTACAACTGACTTCTCGTTCGCTCTCCATCTATTAGCGCTAGATCTCCTGCGGGGGCGGAACTGGAGCTCCGTCATCGTCCTGCTGACCAGGGTTTCCCGCAGTCACCTTGTCGGAGGTCGTTCCTGCGTAAATGCCGACGAAAACCCACCCGACAGCAGCCGAACGACGAAAAACTTAAGTTTTGGCTTGCGAGCCCTATGTAAGGTATGTTTTGGAGGCGACAGCTCGAATCATGAATCCTTTTGGAATTGGAATTGCCCACAAACTGGATTTGACTATCCGACAGCAGATAATGCGACCCATAGACCCGCTGCCAACAACGGAACAATCAGCAGTGATCTACAGCATACCTTGCCGAAATTGCAGTGAAAGGTAAATTGGTGAAACGGGAAAACGCCTTTGTACAAAACTACACGAGCACCAGCTGGCAGTCGACCGCGAGGACAGACTGTCACTGGTATATTTCCACATGAAACTAGAGAAGCGCAACTTCGCTTTCGAAAACGCTGAAGTCATCGGCCGATCCAACGACAAAATGTCCAGACTGGTTCTCGAAAGTTGGACACAATCAATAGAAATATTGACTTAAATCCAGCCTAGGAAAAAGGCCAAAATTCTATTGTACACGGCTTTACCTGTAAGCGTATTTTCTGATTAGCTACCTTGTACCTTACATAAAAGGACTGCCTCAACCCAGTGCTCATCAGAAGACTTAAAGTTTTGCTTTGTGTGTTTGACTGCTCATCACATAATAAGTGTATACCCAATCAACTAATCTTAGTCTACGAAAAGTTAAATCCACTCGGTCTCTATGATAAAATAAACTCGGAGATTCTGCATTTCCAAAATCTTCTAGGGGGCAAGTAGGCGATTGCTTTAAACTGTACCTTCTGCATTCCTGTTTGATGCGAAGAATTTTTAACCATACTGCTAGTATGCCCCTTTCCGTTCGCAACTAAAAAGAAATGTTTCAGGCATGTCATCATGATAAATAATTTTACCTTTGTTTCACACGCTAATGCATTCATTTTGATACAACACTCAGGGCTGATTCGGATTTTACCGTGATAAATTAGCCTGTTCTGAAAAAAAATAGCTTGCAGAGTTGTGCATTAAAAGTTGCAATTTTAGAACAATTCAAAGTGTATTTCATTCATCTTGTGTAGCGTAAAACGAAAATACAATTGCCATTACAAAGTAGGCTAGCAGTCAGGAAAGCTTTGATCTCTGAGCCGGCAAGGAAACGAAATTAAAATTCTAACAAAACTTAGCAGAATTTCTTAAAATCTTAGTTTAATCGACACTCAGAGCCACAGCAAAAACTAACGCGAAATTTAAAATTAAAAATGATTTTTAATAGTAAAATATAAATAGCGTCATCCCGTTATTCAGGTTCAGATTAGATTCGCTTGCATAATAACTTTTGATTCAAAAGTCTGTTTTTTTGTTTTTTTCACACAATTATCCAACTTTTGAAGGACGTCTTTCTAATTACTCACATTGAAAATGTTTTGTATACAGAAAGCCTTGTGTCTCTGATAATCAGTGACAGTATTTATTAAAAATTAGTTTAACAATGCTCAAATATGGTTTTTATCATACATCTATATCACAGATTATTATATTTTTATTCTTAGAAATGCAAAATCAGGAAAATGCAACATTCTGCTCTTAAAATCGTTTTAAATTGTTTTATTTTGAAATAAAAACGTGCACATATTTTGACGTAGGCATTCAGTTTATACGCTGTCTTCAGTTGGGTAAAGGATGCAATGCATTTATCGTCACAGTTAAGAAAGGTAAGCAGTTTAATAAACGTTTTTATAAACATATTTGAACTAACGGCTCCAACTAGGGCCTTGTGGCCCTGTTACCTAAAGCGTTGGTTTCATTTAAGCCTCCGCATTGATTGTGTGAGGTCGGATTTCACTCTTTATACGAGAAAACATAATAAAAATTATATTATCGAACTACCTATCGAACAAAGATGTTTGTAGCTCATAGTAGAATGATAATAATGTTATAAAAATATTCCCGATGGCATTTAAATATTTTTAAATGTCAGTTTATTAGGCAAACATATGTTTTGGCATTCCTTTGTCAGCCCTTGACTTTGCAAAATCCTAAAAAATTGAATGTAGAAAAATCGATAGTTGTCTGAGATAGGCGCCAACTGGCCACTGCGGACTATGTGAGTCTATGCATGTTAAGTTAACGCCTGCCACTAGTGGGTGCGGGCTATGTGCTATCGTCACCAAGCATAGGTGTTGACCACAGAAGGGACAGGGCTTGTGTTAGAACTTTCTGACAGCAGAATAATGGATTCATTGGGTGTATGGTCACTGCTTCTGTTGTCGCCAGCACCCGTTGCCGTAGGCCTTTTGGGAAGTTGTTAGGTGTCCGGTAGACAGCCTGAAAGGCTTCACTTGTATTGAATCTGTGATTTGTATCGGCAAGATGTGCAAGAATAGAGCTCGAGATTGGTTAAGTTTCACCTTTACCTACCCAGGCCAGTTCGTTTTCCGTACTCTTTTTCCCAAGCACCTCGTTGTTTGGCCAACGTATCCTGCTCCACAGGAGCAAGTGAAAGAGTAGAGGCACATGGACGCGGCTTTAAACGGGAGAGGGTAATTACCATCATTTGTAGGAGGGAAAATTCGTGAATAGCACGCGTAAGACCTGACAAAGAATGGCTGAAAACAGGTTTGCCTAATAACTAAACTTTACAAATTAACCATACGAATATATCGAGAATTCATATAATTGTTTAGAGTTCATCATACTTTACTTATTTATGTGTTTCATCTAAAAGGACGGTAGTTTGGAAAATTGCGCACCTACAAAAAGAATCTATTTAACTCCTAAGGAATCATCAGTTATTATTGGCATATTAAGATGGCAAGTACTGTCCACGAAACAGTACTTACGTGATTATCGAAAAATCTTTCGAAATCTTTAGCTTCATAAGAACGCTTCAAAACCATTTCATGAAACGGAATTGAATTCAAAATAATAGAGGATTTGTCAAGTTTAATAAACTCAGGCAGTTTTCAAAAGTAAGGGATAACTTTCAAGTAAAAAAAAGAAGTTAATGTATAAAGCAATTTATTCTACCCTGAAGTTTGCGGTTAAACAGCCGTCTCAAAGTAGTGGAAAGCATATACGTTGCAAGTGCAATCAATGCTTTCCAAATGATTATGCCCAAAGAACCAGAAAAATGCCAATATTATGGTGCACGCGGCTTTTTCTCTAAGAATATGTTTCGATGATTTATATTCTACCTTAAATAAAAGAGCTGCTTCAACCCGGTGCTTATCAAAAGACTTCAGTTATGGCTTTGTTTATTTCCCTGCGCACCGCATAATTAATGTGTGCAAAGGCAACTTATCCTTGTCTAGCTAAAAGTAAATGTAAGCGGCCCGTATGGTAAAAATAGACTTGAGTTTTCTGAGTTTTCAAAATCTTTTGAGGCGGCAAGATGTCGATTGTTTTAAATTTTGCCTTCCGCATTCCTATTTTGTGGGAGCAGATTTTCACAGTACTACGTGTATGCAGCTACCAGTTCATAGTTAAATCGAGATATTTCAGGCAAGTCAACTGTGCCAAAAATCCAACTAAGCATGATAGATCAACCTGCTTTTAGCTTGCACACACTAACGCATTCGTTTTAAAACAACATGCAAAAGCTGAGCTGAATTTTACCGTGATAAATTAAACTGCTATAAAAAGTAGTAATTTCCGAAATTTAGCCTTAATCGTTGAAATTTGCAAACAATTCTTGTTGATATTCATCTATGTTATGCAGCATAAATAGAAAAAATAAACGTCAGAAATGCACTTTAAGTATTCAACTGACAAAGGCAAACAATACGTATTTGGACAAAATGAACAGAATTGCCAACCGAATTATTGAAGTATATAATTATAGCCGCCGTGAAAATTAAAAAAGTATAAATAATTACAACTATTAGAACATAGATGTCGTTATCCCGTTACATGATGATGATGAGAACTTTATTTTGATAATAATATCAAACTTTCAGCAAAAATGGCTCCATTCATGGAGAGCAAGAACATAAGTAATTTAAAGGGTCCAAAAACTCAAGAGTAAACGATCAAAGATCACAGAAAACTCTAAGGAAGAAGTCGACACGGTTACCACATCAGTTATGAAGTCAGGTCGGCCTTCAGCTTTTCAATTTCCGTTTCTTCACACGTGAGGAAGCGTGCTTAGAATGGGAGTTTCGAGTTCTGGTAGGCTAATGTACGACATGTCATATGTTGGAAGTTTCGGCGAGTCGTACGAAAAGAATTCGCAGCCACTAGTTCGGAGTGGAGAGGGTAAGTGTCATCACTAAGAATACGGTCCACGAAATTCTTGACCGATTTAAAATGTCGCGGTATGATGAGGTCAGCTAAAAAAACATAGGAATAACCGGCAGCTGAAAAGAGCATGCGGAGAATACGTTTAATAATAATAAAGTCTTTTTAGAGTAGTGCTGGAAAGGTTACTGGAGAGCAGTAAAGAATGAGAGGGAGGATACAAGCGTCTAAAACACGCCAGATGAGGGCTTGCGGGGTGCAAGAAGAACGCAAGCAGCGGATGTAATATAAAAGTTTGCGGATTTTAATAAAAAGTTCATCAATATGAAGAGTCAATGAGAGGTTGGAAGCTATTGTTACACCAAGGTTTGGAAGGAGGATACATTGTTGGGCAGAAAGTCAATGGGTTCAGGACTGGAGGAGGGTCGCAGCCTGGAGATAATCTGGACTGACTTGCGCTCATTAAGTAAAAGGCCATTTTCTGACGACCATGCTGTGACATGGTCTAATCCGTCCTTCAGTGTTTGGAGATGGGTCTGGCTTTTGAGAGGATGGCCGAAAACCATGTCGTCAGCATATTTCCCAAACAAACATGAGTTTGGAGATCGTAGGTCATCAGGATGGAGGGAAAAAAAGATGAGGGGATAATATAGGCCCCTGCCGAGCTCCACAATTGTTGGGAAGTATCGTGGATTTTCGCTTCCCGCTCTGAATGAATTGGGTGCGGGAAGTAAAATAATCCCCAAGCCAAGAGACGGCCCAGCCAGGAGAGCCGCATGTAGAGGTTACATTAAGAAAAAGAGTTCGCGGGATCGTGTTGAAGGCTGAGGAGTAGTCAAGAAAGGTACATGCGTATGAATGACATCCCTTGTCCAAGTCTCTAAGAGCAGAGTGGACTACCAGAGCAACAGCATCTAGTGTTCTAAGCCTAGACTTATACGCAAACTGCAAGGGATCAGAAAATTGGATGAAAAAGGCTTAATGATGTCCAAAGCTGCTCGTTCTGTATGTTTAAGGAGTGCAGAAGAGCAGGCCATTGGGCGAAAGGATTTGGGACCCGTTGAAGTGTTTTTTTTCGGGATGGGAGTGATTTTGACCGAACGCCAGCCGTCAGGAATCTTGGACTCCATGAACTATAAATTACTAAGATGTGCCAAGGCAGGAGCTAATTGAAAAGAGCAAGATTTAAGGAGAAATGGGGAGACGCCATCGGGTCCGGCAGCTGTTGTACCTTTGACCTTGTTGAGGTGTTTCATGACTGTTTCCACGGACACTAGAGAGAAATCACTTGGTGGTAAGGAAATATAATTTTTTCGGGAGGTAGGAGTCGGTGAAAGTGTGGACGAAGCTTGAGTTTAAGCTTTCTAGGTCAGCATCAAGATGTGCCAGTGAATTGCATTGAACAGTGAGACGTTTGAGACTCTTCCATATTTCTGAGGAAGTGAGAGGAGTGGAAGATGTAGAAGAAGTAAAAAGCTGACTAACAAAAAGGTCATTAAACCTGGAAATCTCACGCTTTATCTGGACGTTCAGATCCTTTAGTCTATCTCGCAGACCTAGTTTAAAGAAAAATTCCTTTTGACGTCTTAAAGATTTTAGGTTTGGAGAAGATATTCGGTCAGGTCTAACCATGACAGTGTCAAGAGGACAGCAGACGTTAAAAATATTGTGTAAAAAATAAGTGAGATGTCTACAGCATGATTCAACTTCTGAGTACTCTAGTAGGGTAGAAATATTGCCAGATATGACGGTCTGGAGCAACGAAATATTATTCGGGGAGGTGTCTAGAACCCCTAGTTTCCTCACGGAAATTACTAACAGCCCTTTGTTAGAGCTACAATAGATGGTTGGCAGGCCCAATAACGCAGAATGATCGGAGTCTGCCAACGATACTCTATTTTTGACGACAAAAAGTTTGGGATGGTTGGTCAATATGTGATTCAGAGGGGCGTCAGCACGAGTGTTGAAGGAAACTTAATCGTGTAAACCAAACGGTGTAAGCGGACGAAGATTTATACGGTTGAAATCACCGCTTAAAATTATGACATGCTCGCAAGACAGTGTAGCAAGTTTTTGGGAAAGAAAATCGAAAAAGGTGCCTAAAGCACGTTGGCATGTAGAGAAAGGAATGTAAATACTGACAAAAATAATGTTTTTAGAATTGCTTAAAAAATCTGGGCTTGCATACTTCAGCAATGGCGTTTATTAAGTCGTCTGAAAAAGAGAATAGGGACTTACAATTTGTGCTCCATTGCTGGTTTACAAAGACAGACACTACACCACCTCTGCCGCTGGTTAAGGTTTTTCTGTCCAAGCGATAGGCGTAAAAATATTGTGGGGTGATGAGTTCCGACTCAATGTCGCTGTTAAGCCGAGTTTTTTGCAGACAGATGACTACAGAGTTCTTATTTTCGCTTTTTAACATGAGTTCCCATAATTTGTCTTTTTTTTTAAACAGAGATCTGCAATTTGTCAACATGAAACCTGGAAGTAACAATTCCTGTAGAGGCTAACGTTTCTTTCCTTGTTGCCAACCTGATCTGTGTGTTCTTTTCCGTGTGGTGCGGAGAATTGTCGAAGACATTGAATTGCAAATGCGACAGATTGGCCTGATTTGAAAAATTTTGGAATGTTGAAGTGTTGTAAATAAGATAACTTGTTTCCATGCATTTAAAAAGGTAGCAGTGTACTGTAGAAATGACCTCATGATCAAAAATGCAGACAAACAAAGCAGAAGATAAGGGAGGATGGTAAAGGATAATAAATTCCCGCGTGAATGGAGAGCAAAAAAATGGGTGGCTCAAATTCGAAAACTGTGCCAGTACCTCGGCTCATATCAGCTTATGAATTTCCATAAACGCCAAATCACCCAAAGGTGTGTTTTTTTATTTGAAACAACGATTCACCTTTCGAAAGACGTTATCTCTGACTGTCCTTATTAAACAAAATTGGTAAGCAGGAAGAATTCTACTCACTAGATAATCAGTTACTATATACATTAAAAATTATTTTAAGAACGCAAAAATTGACCTTCTATTAAATACGTTCCGTAGCATATTGTTAATGTATTTTTTGGAATGCATGAGCAGGAAAATAGCACAGCCTAGTCTTTAACAGGTTTCTCAATTGTTTGCTTTTTAACCCAAAACGAAACTACACATACGCGTGGGATTTGCAGTTTGAACGCCATTTACTTTTTGTATAACAATATTTGTCTCTGCGCATATAACAAAGTCAAGTAATGTTCAAAAAATGTTTTTATGGATGTGATTGAACTCAGGACTACCAGTAGGGCCTAATGGCCCACTTAGTAAGAGCGCTTATTGTATTAACGCCCTTCTCTGGACTGCGTGGTGTTGCATTTAAGCAAAGCCACGATGTTTTTTTACAATCTGGTCAAATGCATTTGTCAAATCTGCCAAACATCTTCTAATTAAGTGTGCCTGGTAGCAATCGTATAGATTCTATATGGATCAATTGCAAAATCCTGCATGGAAAGTCAGCTTACTGTTAGTTAGCCATACTTTGCAGTAGACTGGGCGGGAAAATTAACCAAGGGTGATTAAACTCAGGGCTCTCAGTGGGGGTCTCATAGCTCAGTTGGCTAGAGCGTTGGCTGTATTAAAATCTTACACTTGCTGGCATGCTTTGGAATTCCACTAACAAAACCACCTGCCGGCTTACTTAGCAGAATCTGTGAATCTACTGAAACAATACAGCAAGATTAGAATTTTATATTACCACTTTAAAGAATATGAAATTCTCCTGCGTACGGGAGGCGATGGATTATTATAAGTTTGATTTAAACTTTGGGCAAAAGAAGCTTATATAAGTCCTCACTTATATCCCTAGTCCCAGCATTGTTTCCTGCAAAAACGGCGGTAAGAAAGTTTTGTAGGGCAGGAAAATATGATAGGCAGAGAAGGCAATTGTTAGAAGTAAGTGTGAGTGAAAAAAATGTAGCCAAAGTTGCATCCCGCGGCCGTTGGATGTAACTTCTTTCGCATGTAAATTGAAGGTGTGCGCGGTGCTTCGCGCCGCGAACTATAATAAACTAACCTCAGAACGGTCAATTGGACCACAGGTAAATTAAGGTAGATAACCTCCTAAAAATCATTTAAATTTTTCGGCAAATTCACAAAACCTGCAAGTTGATAATCAGGAATTTCCGCAGTAAAATACATGCTAATACAGATATTGGAAATCTACAGATATAAATTAAGAACACTTCTAAATACAGTAAATTGTTAAAGTATAATTCACTGCGTGTCTAAATTGCTCACCCATAAAACTAAATAACTATCGTTTTTGTAGGAAAACATGCATGGAGTAGGGATTGATGAGTAGGCCTACATAAGCTTCTTTTGCCAAATTATGCTTGTTTTCATAAAGGCATCGAAAATAGTGGGAGACATGCGAATCATAAGGCATTCATTTTTCAAAAAGACTATTTTATGCATTTAACCAGGCATGTCGGAAATAAAAGTGGGTAATTGTTCACCAATTTGTTTCAGGATGTACCAAACTTGGTTGATGCCTTCTTTGCGAGCTAATTGGAACCATTAATCATATTTGTTCAAGGCCATACCATAATGAAAGTATTTAAAGGAAAACAATTTATCTTACTCGAGCTAAGTGTCTTAGAATTTCAAAGGATAAGTGAAATTTGGAATTTAAGTCTACCTGAACAGTGAAGGTAAGGTCGATTACCAATTTTATTGTCTGAATACCAAATGCAGATAAATTATTCCATGCTCCGTTTCTATGTTTAAGAAAGCACTGGGAAAGGTGAGAAATGTTTTCAATGTGAATGACGGGCATGCCAACTTGAGCAGAATTTAACTTACACAATTCAATCAGAACCAGGCAGTTTATCTTGTCAAATAAGAAACAATGGATGGTATCCACCGGAAACATCATGACGTCATACTTGTTAATGAAAGACATCTGGTTACACCAGGTGTACACCTTCAACGTTCATAGGCACTCGTTTATATGCGGACGAAGTCTAGCAACTTAAACTAATCCAACGAAATGCTTAACTAGTATGGAGGCCACATGGCGTATTATCGGATGAAACAAGCAAGTGTAAAAAAACTTTAATAGGATTTTTAGAATATGATTATCCCACAGGCTTCAATATCAGGTCTAACATAATTACAAAGAAATTACCAAATTCATCCAAAAATCTACAAGGTATAAATACCAGCTGCTCACTGAAGCAGCTTACGGAAATGCATTTTTGTCTATCGTATTTATAAACCCTAGTAGCCCCATAATTTCTGAATTGGATCTCAGATATTTATTTTTACCTTCTTTTCAATTATCTGATCTATGTGATTGGGGAAGGCTAGGATTAATCACCTTCCGTTTCACCTATTCTCTGTAACACCTTTCTCAAATAAGAATTAACCAAAGGTTGTGCACGTTCAGCGTCAGCTTTGGGTATCATGCTTGAAGATAGTAAATGGGTTAGGGTTAGTTGTTGAAAACTGAGTTTAACCTTTAGAAATACAGTAAATCACAGATCTGATGAAATGTTGGGAATTGAGGGATTTAACACACATTTGAGATTTTTTATTGAGTTCATTGGGTTAACTCTATTCACAAAATTCTGTTAACTTGAATTGCATTCCATTCATATCAGTATAGTGCGATAAAATAGAAGTGGAAGTGAGCGAATTCTAGCGTTTGTTGATATCCAGGAAATTTCCTTCGTTACAAAATGCTGCGGAAAAGATGTATTTGTGTGTGCATGTTGCACTACAAAAGAACATTCATGAAGAGCCGGAAAATTGTAATTATATCCGTTCAAAAAACGCCAAATTTTGTTCTGCTTGCATGAACTTGAAGAAATGTGTACGTTTGAGATACAGCATTAATGTCGAAAAAAGAAAGATGAATTCAATTGATAAAACTTTTTGGCAACAGTAGCTTATGTAGCTCCACTCATTAATCCCTAAAACCTGCATGTTTTCCTACAAAAATGGTGTTTATTTGGTTTTGTGGGCAGGAAATTATGGCATGCGATGGAATATATTTTAATAAATGCTAAATGCACTTTTATTTTACTGCAATTAGAAGTGTTGTTGATTTATATGTGTAAAATTTTCTTATCTGTAGTATCAGTTAACTTATTGTGAAAAAACCGGATTGTAAAATTGCACGTTTCTTGAATTTCCCGAAAAATTAAAATATTGGTTGGGTGGTCATCTATTTAAACTAACCTGTTGTCAAACTACCGTTGTGGAGTTAGATGAGTATAGGCCGCACACACCTTCAATGTACATGCGGAACAAATTACTTCCTGCAGACGCGGGAAGCAAATTCGACTACATTTTTTCACGTTACACTTACTTCTGAAAATTTATTTTTCTGCTTACCTTATTTTCCCACCGCACAGAACTCTACAAACACCGTTTTCGCACAAACAATTGCTGGGATTATGAGTATATAAGTGTATAAGTATACATATCAATTATCAGTAACTTTGCGGAACACAATCGGTTGATCCGACTCGCAACAGCATTATCCCACGATGGGCGCATCCTGAGGAATAGATCGGTGCACAAACAAGTAATATATACTCCCGATCTACAACCGGCTAACATTGGCCTCGATGGTTCAATGATTAGGAAGTCAGCCCCTGACCGGCGAGGCACGAGTTCGAAACTCGGGTGCGGCGGCACCTTCAGCTGCTACACCAGAGTTGGCTGCCCGTGGCTGATGAGGGCCAATAGCCCGAAATAGCTATATCACGGTTGCCAGTGTCTGCCAGAATACTCCTATAAAATTATTTTTGTAATTGTTTAAAAAAATTAATATAAACAACACAATAATCTTTTCATGCATTAAAGACGGAATTTTTACGAAGTATCCACATTGGGCAATAAATGGTAGTTATGTTGACCACATCCATTTCTGACACATTTAATGCACGTTTAAATGTCAACAGAAACAATTTAATTGATAAAATGTATTTGCACTTATTCTGGATTAACTAGCCATTCTTTTCCATTCTCGTGCCTTAAAAGTATTTTTATTTAACCTTAGACCAGTGACTTGCAATATTGCGATTTCTTTGATTTCGAGTTTTTTGTAACGTAAATATTCATATTCTTGCAAAAAGTAATTAGTCCACTAACGTTTGCGTTTTTTACCTTTGGTACTTACTCTAATGCTATAATACTTTTGGGGCGCGTCGCGTGCGCTGACTTCGCGCAAAATTTCATTTTGTAGTGAATCCAGTATATTTCACGAGATAGTGCATCAACTGCAGGTTAAAGTGTAGACGTCAGGCAATGAACGCGCAATCATCTACTTCAACGCGAGAATATGTGAGCCGGATTAATACATCTTTTTCTCACACTTTCGTCCGCAATTTTCTTTTTCACGGCAGACTCAGTTTTAATTGACCGGAAATAATTAAAAACTGCCCATTTTTTTCATTTTTTACTTTCTTTCAACTCCAACTTTCCACTATTTTCAGTTGTACACTCGCATAACCTGCGCTTTACTGGTGTATTTTAACAACCTTATGGTGCAAATATAAGTTTTCTGACGTTCACTTCCGGAAAAAACTATCTGGCAATTTTACTAACCCCATACTTTGAAAAAACCCGCGGAAAAGGAGTCATTGCCTCCGGTTTTCTGAGTGGAGCCACATATCCGGCTGTGAGCAGTCGTGGATATTAGCAACATGACTAAAGGGCTTTGCAGGTACAGATTACGTGGGTTTTCAGCAAAAAGGAACAAAACGGGAAAATAGATGCGTAAAGTTGCTAAGTAACCAAGAAATTAAAAAACAAAGAGTCTGAATGAATAAGAAATTAGTTTTTTACCCGCAGAACTGTCTCTCAGGTCACCAAAGTCACAAGTTGAGATTCAAAGCCTATCCAGTAGACTTTCTATTTTATTCAAGGATCTTCTACAGTCATGTAGCATCCCAAAATTAATCTAAATGTAACCAATTGTTAAACGCCTGTGAAATCTTTTCTGATGACTAACTTCGTCTTGGTAGTCTGCAGTTTGATCGTCAAATAGTAATGCCGGCAAAGACAAGGTAGACTGGAATGGTCATTTTTGGCTTATAAGCCCTGGTCTGCCAGTCATATCCGAACCAAAATGGTGCATCACCAACGCCTCGAACTCGCAATCTTCTAATCCGACTCAAGCGCCGAATGTTTGGGCCATGATCTCATTGTTGCGTTGCTTTAGCTCAGGAGATATTGACACACGTTCCTGTATTCTCTCTGTTTCTTGCCGGCAATACTATCGGCCTATACGTAAGACATGCTATGGCTGCTGTCAGGGCACGAGAAGTGAGGCCTAATGCAGGGCCGAGTGGAAAAAGTGATTTCCATCAGCGAACGTCAGCGAACGTTCATCAACGAGCTTGAACATTTTTACTGGTGATATCCACCGCGTAGCGTATGGCAGGTGGGTCCCAGATGTGGTGAACTGCTACTAATTAGCTTATTGCTGTAGTAGGGTTGTGCAAATATGGGATGCATGTCTTGCAACCCAGCTATTTATTTAGTTATATGGAATATTAAATTATCATTTTTAGTTGATTTGAGAGCAGATGGCTCCCTTATTAGACGGGAGATGTTTTGTAAACTTCCAGATAAAATTTAATGCTGTAATATGTCTAATGTTAGCCTAAGAACGATTAATAACACTACCTTGTAACATAAAAGCACAGTAGCTCTTCAGAGGTTTTTTAATAACGTTTCCAATAACCCATGAAGTCGGTGTTAACCCTAGTGTAGCCTTGGACTGCATTATAGTTGTCGACCAACGAAAATCCCACTTCGAGGGCTAACTATTTTCTACAAGCCACAATTAAACGTGACAATAGATGTGATGGTCAATCGAGAAATTCAAGGGCAGTCTACGTTCCCCTTGGTTGCCCCTGCGTTTATGCATTGTCCATGGCAAGCTGGATGCTGTTGTCAGCCTGTGATCAGCAAATGGTTCTACGTTGCAACAAAAAGGTGTTGCTTTTCAACATGCACATGCATTGGAATATTAAATCTAGCAGCAATATCCTATTTCTCGTGGTCCAAGCATAGTATCAACTGAAACAGCTCGGTTAATAGATATGAAAAAGAGAAACCAAGGCAAATCCTGCTGTGCTCCAGGCCTCAAACATGTAGTTTCTCACAATAACGTAAAGGCAGACTCAAACACTTGTTGAGATGGAGAGGACATGAGTCCCAGCGCGAACTTCATTCAGCGTCACCTCTGTTTAATATTAACGCCGTTAATAGTATTTGTACTTCGATCATTCAGTTACATCGCTATAATTAAGTGGCAGAAATAGCAGTAGTAGTAGTATAAATAGCAGTATCCGTCTTGACCTTCTTGAGAAAAGGCTGACGTTGAGCACACATGCACGTTGATGAAATAAGCAGCACTTACGTTTTCTTTTCACTTAATACTAAGTCACGCGGTGTTCTGGCCTGCATCGAGGAAAGCGACCAACACTGGATCCCATTCGGTCATTTAGACTGTGTCTCGTCACCAGCTCAGGTGGGTGAAGGTGTTAAGTACAGCAGAGAGTTGTGATGCATACATTCGGTTAAGGCACATCCCTGTCTCTAGTCACCCTACATGCACCAATCTGTCTGGAGCATATTTAAGACTTAATCAAAAGCACCTGGCGTCGGGGTCAGCCACGGAAGTGAAAGGGCTTCTGTCAATTTCTTCTGACAACACAGCACCAGATTCTCTAGCCGTATAGCTACTGCTTCGGCTGTTGCAAGCTTTGACGTAATTAGGGACACGGATAGGTATACCCATGAAAACCCTGAAAGAACCACCTACGAGATGCACGCAAAATGTGCAATTTCTCTGCAATGGTCGATTTTACAGACAAATAGATGGTGTGGCAATGGGCTCACCACTTGGCCCGTTTCTCGCAAATGTCCTTATGGGCAAGATCGAGAAAACTTGTCTAAGGGGCTGCATCAATGTCCTTGCCTTTTACGTTCGATATGTTGATGACATCTTCTGTTTGACCGACTTTAACGCGAACAATGACGCTCTGGTCACGAAGTTTTACAACGTGCACTTATCTATCAAATTTACTGCAGAGACAGAAGAAAACGATGAAATTTCATTTCTTTATGTCCTTCCGCGAAGGTAAGTTGATGGGTCAATCCTGCGTTGAGTCTTTCGAAAGAAAACCTGGACGGGACAGTGCACCAACTTTCACAGTTGTGTCCATCTAAATATAAACGAAATCTAGTCCAGGGATTAGCAGCTAGAGTACGAAATATCTGTTATCCCGAAACTGTGGAAGAAG
>JAYGXS010000001.1:569155-597989 GCA_036362985.1 Ligula intestinalis | reverse complement strand
GTTGTCTACCGGACACCAGCCATTTTTTCCAAGGACCTACGCCAACGGGTGCTTTAAACCGCCGAAGCAGTAGCTATATGGCTAGAGATTCCGGTGTCTAGTTGTCAGAAGAAACTGACAAAAGCCCTTTCACTTCCATGGCCGACCCCGACGCCAGGTGATGATCGCACCTTACCCCACGCCCCCAGTGACAGTCGTTCGCTGTGCGCAAATAGCAGCAACCATCCCCCATGCATCTGCCTCCTGATCAACCCCCACAACCTAACCCAATTACCCCCCCTACCCCTTCTCCCCTCCCCGGACGCAAAAACCTCTACACGCCGACCTCGCCATGCGGGCGATGCGTAAACGATGAATTGTAATTAGACTACACTATTTAACCCTGTCCATCTTTATAGTTTTAATTACCCTGCAAATGTTCTGGCCTGACGATGATTTGCTGAAAACATATGTTTGCCAGTCTTGACTTCTCAACTTAAGAATGGGAATATTTGCAGAACTAAATCAAAATCGATATTCAAACTAGCATCACAAAGAGACTTGCGCATTACTTGCCGCCCTTCCTCCTTCTTGAGGTTTGAAGCCAAAGCCAAGAAGACTGGATTGAGATAAGATAATTTAGAGGGCTTGACCCTGTGCCTGTGCGTGCCGCAACGAACTCAACTCACGCATGACATTTCCATCACTCCTGCGGTGTCCCGGAGTGGGCTAACGCGTTAGTCCTGTTGCATATCAACAAGATCCAACCCCTTAGCCGTGCAAGTATCAGTTAACCCAAGCGCAAATCACCTTCACTGCTCAAATGAGAATACGCACTATCTACGTAACTTCTCTCAAGCTTCCACGATGAAAACTTCACTGAAACCAAATGCACAAAATGATAATGCAAGACTCCTTTGATTGGCTTGAAGCGCTTGTACCACATTTAAGGAAAGTAGGTTATAAAAGGAAACCTATAGGAAAATAGGTCTTCTTGTGAGTGCACAAACCCCCTATTTTGAAAGTGACTAAAATTAATAGACGTGTTTATACCTTAATATCATAAAAATTGTCCAATAATTGGGTTTGGACGCTGCCGGGAAAGACGAGGGAGACTAGATTGGCCATCGCTGGCTCATTAGCCGTCATCAGTCAGTCATACTTAACACCAGATGGTGCAACACTTGAGACTCTTAAACACTACGTGCTAGGTTAAAGTCCAAAGCGCTTATCCGTTTATGCTGAATTTGCCCTTAAAACGTGTCTGCAAATTTACCACTTCGCATTTTTGTGCATTAAGCCGTAAGCTGTAAGAAAAATAACCGCTTTAAGAATCTTATGCCAGTTTTTATGAGCTTGTTATCTATTTGGCTAAAACTTGAAAAAAAGACATTCAGTTAAAAACTGGTAGGGGCTATTTCTACCTCCTAAAGACGTATTGACCTCATGCGGGTATGGGAATTAGTTGTTTCATGGCAGCGCAAAAGTAATGAATTTATTTGTACGCGCGAATACAAACTCCTTATGCGAAATAACTTCAGAAGTGTTACGCGAATTATAAATCATAATGTACTAAGACGAAGCCAATGGATAAGCGGAAAAATAATAAGAGATTAATTATCATGCTTGGTTCTTATAAAATATCTAGGCACATCCTGTTCAGAAAGGTAAGCTTTGATGACAACATTTGTGATGGCGTATGATTATATTTTACGTTTGTGTAAATTGCAAATCGTTAGCTTACAATAATGGTATATATTTTGGTCCTTAAGGAGACCACAGTTTTCTGAGTCTGTTAGCTGTTTTCTTAACTATTGTTCTAGATGGTTGGTAATTGCTGTCCAAGATGCAATAAATGTTTAAGTGCCGAAAACTCTAACAAGGCTTAAGGCGTTTTACGAAAAGGTCTTTTTTTCTATTCAAAAATATTTTTGAATCAAAATAATAGGCTTAAATGATGACGGTCTTTTAACATAAGGGATAATTTCGAGGAAAAGCTTCATGCCTTGAATCAGGCAAATATTCTTGAAAACAGAATAAAACTGTAAGCGGATTTTGCAATTTAGCATAAAGCACAAACAAAGAAAATATGGTTTTTGTGTTTCCAAAGGAAATTGCTCAGAAGACAAGAAACGATTTTTGTATTCTGTTGTCCTTATTTCTACCTTGAGGGACGGTTAATCTGAATAGACATCGAAAATAATCCATTGTTGTTTTATTCGTTCCAATACACAAGGCCTTGTGCAACGTTATTGAGCTCTGGTATGGCATAGAACAAATCCAACCGGTCTGAGCGACATAGAAATAACTTCTACGTTCACTGAATGCATTGATTGGATCTTCATTTTGAGAGTAAAAACAGACTTACTCAGGCAAGCAAACCATCGCAGGAATTTGAAATATCATAATAAATCACAGTCCTTTAGTACATGTATGAACGCTTTTACTCCAATAAAACTATAAGAACTAATCCACATTTTAATATTCTGACGCCATTTTCATGTACGGGCTTACCTGAGTTTGCAAAAAACGTTCCTACTTCCTTCAACATACGCGGTTTTTTAAACAACTTAAAAGGCACCAAGCGCGAAAAAGATTTTGCTGCAAGAATGAAGGAAAAGGTGGTAACTGTAAAGAATCAAGCTATCCTTCGAAGCAAGAACTCTCCTATTAAGAGTTGGCAGTATTGTCTGCCAAAATTTTGGCTTTTACAGCCAAAAAACTCTTCGCAAAATAGAAAAACAAAGCGTCACAATTTAACATTAATTCCTACTACAAAATAAAAAAAAACACATGCTGGTCTGAGTTACCGGTAGAACAGAAGTAGTATTGCATCAAACTCCTACTGCATACCATTTCAAAAAACAACAAAAAATACCGCATACAATTCCTGCCACCGAGCCGTTTCATTAATTTGATCACACGAATAATTATGGGTTAAGTCTTTAAAATGTACTCTGTCAAGCAAAAAATAGTGACCGTTAGTTAAATGCCCTTCAGAGTACACCTGGTCTGTCGAAAATAAATTAACGTATATGCGAGCTAAAAAGTGCGTAAAAATATTAAACAAGCCATGAGCTCTACTGGTAGAATGTATTTCTTAACTACAATTTTGAATTTTTCGGCCTGTTTAAGAACATAAGCTTCTCAAGTGTACTTAAATGCTTTAAAATATCACTCACATAAAAAACGCTGTATTTTTAATATTCTGCGAACGTGCGTGCAAGTACACCTTTTGAATTGAAACCTTTCTAAAAGGCTTGATTATTTCCAGACAAAATTAACATTCCTTTTTACGCCATGCTAAAAATAATACTTCCATTCGTCCAAAGCATCTCGGCGTACATTTTAGGCCCGCCCGCATATATCCAATAAACATAGTCTTAGGTAAGATGGTGTGTAATAATATTCTGAAAAATGTTCGAAATCATAATAGTCGGATTGCACATTTAATTAACATTTGCCATGCGCGCCATTTTACGCGTTAGAAAATCATAGTCTAGCCTAAGAAAAACCAGTTTGCCTTTGAAGTTACAATGTCCAAAGACGTGCGTGAGCAGCTCGTCGAAGCTGCAAGAGGTTTTAATTGAATTCGAGAAATACGGTGAAAAATTGTACTGCCAGCAATAAAAGACGACTGGAATCTAGGTTGCCGCTCACTTACTACCACAATAAATCAACCAGAGCAAATGCTCCAAATAACTGCAAAATCTTAAATTTTTGCCGCTGAATGCTGACAGCCAATCTGTAAACAGCTAGCAACTGGCAGTTTTATCTTATGGCAATTGCAAACATTGCACTGGATTTTTTTAAAGAAACATAAATAAATAAAAAGGAAATAGATAGGCAAAAAGTAAGCCCCATGACGGAAAATATTTTTGAGATAAAAAGAAGTTAATGGAAATTCTGAGTCGGATACAAATAATAGGATAAGTTAATGACTTGCAAACGTCAATAATTTGCTGGGTGGCAACGTACGCTTTAGAAAATGGTATCTGTTTGTCAAAAATTCTTCTCTTTAGAATATCAAAACTATGTGTAAAACAAAAATGGTTTGTTATAAATAAGTCCTTGATTTGGTTTAGCCGTTATTTTTGTTCATAAGGCTGATATATCTTTAAGAAAATTGTGACTGATATCATCTAAAAAACCATCAGTTTTATAGACTTAGTAGTTTGACCAAAAAATTTTATTTCGAGAATATCGCCATCTAAGGAAAATGGGACAAACAAATGTCATCTCTGAAATAATAGTCCGTGAATTCCAGAAGTTTAGGAAATTTCCATTATACTACTACTTTCTGTAGATTTAGACGATATAGGAATGGTCATAATCAGCAGGTCCTTTTATTACGAGTTAATTGGGTTCTTTCGTAAAATTTTCCAAACACAGTCCAATTATGCTATAAGCGTTTCAATCAAGTCATTCAAATCGCCCGAGAAATTTAATTGTACAAGTTTGCAGTTGAAAATTGTATAGCCTGCATACTTAGTTGTCTGCTGCCTATCAAAACCAGCGCCAGTTGTGCACAAGACTGATCAGCTTAATATGTACGTAACTGCAATTTCAGATAGGTGATTGCATTTTAAAGTACTCTTCTTTATATCTTAAGCCGAATAAATAGTCCTTAATCTGCCCTGTTGTTTGCTTACCTGAAAAGAGGAAAGACAATAGGAGTTAAAATTAAAACGTATGTTGGACTATGTATTTAACTTTTGTGACAAGCTAGATTATTTCCAGCGAAAATTAATATTTATTTTTTACGCTATGCAACAATAAATAATTATGTTCTTTTTATGTTCCTCAGCGTGCAATTTGTGCGCCTGTCTGTAGAAGAACAGTAGAATTCCCCACGTCATTTTACGCGTTAGGAAGTCATAGTAGAGCCTAAATAAAAACCAGTGGGCCATTGGAGTTTCAATGTCCAAAGGCCGTGCGTGTGCAAACACGTCAAAGTTGGAAGAGGTTTTGATTGAATTCGAGAAAAGCGGTGAAAAAACGTACCACCAGCAATAAAGGACAATTTAAATCGAGGTTTTGGCTCACTGACTACCACAATAAATTAACCAGAGTAAATGCTCCAAATGACTGCTAAAACAGACTTACATTTCCGCCGCTGAATGTTCACAGTCAATTTGTTAGCAGCTGGCAATTGCCACACTTATCGAGAGGCAATTGTGAAAGTTGCATGAAAAAAGTTTACAGGGAACATAAGATGAAATGAAAAACTCGATTTTGGAAGCGCAAGTGCCATTCGGGAAGATATATATGAGTTAAAAAGAAGTAAACAGACATTCTGAATTAGGTACAAAAAATAAGATACGTAAAAACCTAGTTAACGTCAGTAATGTGCCGGTGAGAACGTTCACTTAAGAAACTGGTGTTTGGTTGTCAAGGCCTACTCTCGATAGAATATAACACAGAAACGAAGCAGCAAGGTTTGCCCGTTAGAAGTTATTCCTTTATTTAGTTAAGCGGAATATTTTTCCGTTAGAGTAATAAATCGATACTCAAAAGGAACAGTGATCTAAATTATGTATGAAACAAACAATGGTGTACTTTTTGTAGGGTGACCATACATTTGATTTTGGGAAAATCTAACAACGCAATGCGGTTTGTGGAATCATAGTTGGTGAAATGCAGGCGTACCTGGAATTGTAATAAGAGTACCATTCTCTATGGTTTTGGATGATATAAGATGCGATATAGTAAAACAATCGCTTTGTTTTGCATCATTCATGTCAGCTCGTAAGCTGTTCAACGCACCGTCCAATTATTTTCATAAGCTTTTGAATGAATTAATTTAAATTGCGCAAGTAAACTAATCGTGAGTGTGCAGTTGAGAGTTATATAGCACCACATACTTATAAATCAGTTTGATCTCTAAACGAGCGCCAAGGGAACGCAGTATAGGTTAGCTTAGTAAATGCATCAGTACAATTTCAAGTAGGTAATTGCATTTTTTGGTGACTTTTTTCCAGATTCTGATCCAAAAAGTAATCGTAAATCTTTCCTGTCGTTCGCTTACCCAACAAGGAGAGTGGCAACAGTGGTAAAATTAAAAAACCTGCCAGAAGATGCATTTGACCCCCAGTGAAAGGCTTGATTTTTCCCAGAAAGGACTCGTATAAATATTTACATTATGCTACAATAAATTATTCTGTTCGTTTATTGCTCCGCCGCATAAGCTTTGTGTCCCCGAGTATCAAACGAATGTGGCGTTTGCTTGGATTGTGTATAATAAAGCCTGAAAAATGGTCTCAATCACACTGGTCAGATTGCACATTTAACTAACATTTGCAATGTTCCTGTCTGCTGTAGAACAGTAACACCCACCACATCATATTTTACGTCAGAAAAACGTTGTCTGCACTACAGGAAAATTAGCCTGCCGTTAGAGGTTCAAGGTAGAAAGGCCGTGCCTGCGAGAACACGTCAAATGTGTCAAGACATTGTAATTGAATTCGAGAAATCCAGCAAAAAATGTACTGCTAGCAATAAAAGACGACTGGAATCTAGATTTGCCTCAGCTACTATAATAAATCAACCACAGTAATTGCTTTGAATGACTGCAAAAAGAGACCTAGTATTCCACCGCTAAATGCTGACAGTCAATTTGTTAACAGCTATCGACTGTCAGTTTTATCTAGAGGCCATTGCGAAAACTTAACTATAAAGGTTTTAATCGGACACAGGAGAAAAGTAAATGCCATAAGTGGAAATAAATTTAAATTAAAAAGAAGTTAACGGAACTTCTGAGTTGGGTACAAATGATAAGATAAGTGAAGTACTTGTAAACGTCAATAATGTGCTGATGGCAACGTACGCTTGGGAAAAGTGGTATCTATTTGTCGAAAACTACACTCTATAGAATATGAAAACGAAGCGAAAAACCTAGGTTTATTTTTGAAAAAGGTATTCTTCATTTGGTTTAGCCGTTGAGTTTCCCCACTAGACTGTTAAATCAATATTTCAAGGAATGCTGATTGAAATAATCTATAAAACCATCATTTGTATACGCTAAGTATTATGATTTAACAGCTGATTTCCAAAATCTCGTCGGCTTTAGGAAAATTGAACAACCTAAGGAGATCTGTGTAATCCTAATAAGTAACTTCCAGGCGGACTTTGCATTTACATCAGAATACTGTAATCTGTAAGTTTGGGCGATAAAGAAAGCGATATAGTCCGATGATCCTTTTATTCTGCATCAATCATGGTCTTTCGTAAAGTGCTGGAAGGATCCCCCAATTATCCCGAGGAGCACTTGTATCGGTTAATCAAAATCGCATCAAAATGTGCAGTGTATTGTTACATAGCACAACATACTTAAAAAAAGCGCCAAATAAACACAGGATAGGTCAGCTTTATATAAGTAAGTACATATACGGGCAAATAATTCAATTAGTTCGGATCCGAAAATAATAGTTCTAAATCTGCCATGTAGTTCGCTTCGCTGACAATGAAAGCATCAAAAGATTTAAACTTAACGATTTTGCAAGACTGTGCGTTTGTAAGTGCGCAGATGCAAAATTCCGAACGGAGAAAGCGGACTTTAACGTAGAAATGACTGTTTTTTTCAACACAGGTTGAATGGTTATCGTGAATGCATGCTTAAATACCACGCTTAGAGTGCTGATGTAAAAGCTTTTTGGCAATATACACAAAACCCATAGACTACCCCCACCTGACATATAATGCAAATGTACAGCCCCACGGGCATTTATGCTTTATGACCAATTTAAAATTTTTATCTTTAATATGAGCAAAAATCCGAGGTACAGATATTACATTGGCTTCATAATAATAGGCCAGAGTCAAACATCGGAGAGCAGTTCATGAGGCCCATAGACCCCCTACCAATGGCAGAACAATCAGCAGGGTCTACAATACACCATGCCAAAACTGCCATGCAAGGTATGTTGGTGAAACGGGCAAACGCCTTGGCATAAGGTCGCATGAGCATCAGCTCGTGATCTATGACCACGTACAGCAGAAACATCACACGTTCGCCTTTGAAAAAGCCAGAATAACAGGCCGAGCCAATGAAAAGATGGCCAGATTGCTGCTAGAAAGTTGGTCCTCGGTTGACACACTTTACAGTGCCATCGATCTTTATCCCGCCTACTAAGCGGTCCACACAAGGTAAGCATCTGCTCAGAACGAAGCAATAGGTAGGTTGGCAGAAGATACGCAGGGCTGATAGCTGGCAGCCGCGAGCGAAGAAAGTGGAAATGCTCAGAAGGCATACGAACGATGTGACTTATTTCATGGAAACGCCTGCGAGGGCGAGAACAATTCAAACAGCCACCAGCAATCGATCGGTAAAATCGATAAGCACGCGAGCATCAGACACAGTTATAACAGGCGGTTAGGAGTCGAACACACTCACTCGACACCGGCAACAGAAAAGACACTACGCTCTGACGATGGAAGCGAGAATGCATTTGAAACGTCAACATAAATACAGTTTGGTCTCAGCAATTGCCCCAGTTTTTTCTTCCTCTTCCAGTAGGTGATGAAAGCCATATTCTGAATAGTCCAAAATATGCTAGGCCCAGCGGTCGCCCTTGTCCGGCCTGATGGCCGAGGCAGTATTACAGCGACTAGAAGCACTAGCTTTCGACAACTATCGACCACGACTGTGGATCCGGGATGTTGACGACATGTTTGTCATAAGCAGTCGAAACAAGATTGAAGATTTCACAGAGAATTTTAACTCCATCTTCCCTGAAATCCAGTTCACGATGGAGGAAAAAAAATACGGCCAGTTGCCGTTCCTTGACGTGCTGGTGTGCAGAAAAGGCGGTGGGGAGCTCAAAACAACGGTGAACAGGAAGATGACAAATACCTCACGCATTCCGAGTTACCTCAGCAACCATCCCGTCACGCACAAACGCAGCTGCGTGCGAACGCTATATCGCCGCGTAGAAACCCACTGCAGCGAACCAGCTGACAGGAAGGCCGAGGTCAAATATCTGCGGAAACTTTTCACCATGAATGGTCATCCTAGCGCATTTTTCAAGAGATGCCGGCGAGGAGATGAACAAAGAAGACCAACAGGAAGGTCGGAACCGACACGCAGGCGAGCAATACCTTATATTGCTGGTGCATCCGAAGAATTTGCTCGACTGCTCAGCGAATTTGGAATTGGCGTTGCTCACAGGCCAGAAACAACAATCCGCAGACAACTTATGCGGCCTAAAGACCCAATTCCCGTTAACCAAAAATCCCGGTGTCATTAACCGCATCGACTGCCTTTGTGGTCAAGCCAATTATGTTGGCGAAACCGGTAAACGGGTTCTCACTAGAATGCACCAGCATCAATTCGGCGTGGGACGGAATGACAAGCTTTCTTTGGAAGCCGCACATGCATCCAAGCCAGAGCACAGCTTCAATTTCGAATACGTGCAAATACTGGGTCAGTCAGATTAACGAATCTCACGCCTCTTGCAAGATGCATGGCAATCGCACGCAGATTCAATTAACAGGCGCATCAATCTTCCTGAAGCCTATCTCGCGTTGCGCAAAAAATCGATAGCAGAGCTGAAGGTCAGTTCCAGCAGATTTGAGTTGAATACACAGTGAGCTGTTCATTTTATTATCACTTTATAATGGCCTCGAACGAGAGTCTGAAACGTCGGGTAGCTACAATATTGGTCCCAAAGAAGGTCTCGTCTCTTTCGAAAGCAATAATGCTATAAATATAAATTCGCGTAACCTGGCCTCCTGATTGCAACGTCTATTAGGTTATGTCTTGGTGCCCATACAGCCATGCGCAAATTTAAAGCGAACGAACGTTATCCTTTTGATATATTGTCCTCATAATAAAAATATGACATAAAGGGGAAAACAAAAACTGAACCATTGCACTTTTCTCATTAACGTGAAATACGTCTTCCATATAACCACTTTAATGAGATGAGAAATTGCGTTTCTAAAAGGGATTCGCTCTGGACATTAGACAGGCGATACGAGCAGCGAGTAACGGTTTTTCGGACCCTCATGTGCAAAAGAGGTTTAACTCGGCCTAACCTGACAAGCAGAGCAACGCATGAATTAGAATTAAAAGGTGTGCTAGCCTACGGGTTTGTTAATGCGCAGATGCAAATAGGTGAGCGCAGAAAGCAGATTTAAACGAGGAAAAGGTTTTTACATGGGTAGGATGGATTCCCAGAATAAATTCTCACCAACCAAGTTAGCAGTCGTGAAGATCGATGCAGGTGCGTTGCAGTCAGACAGTCCCATTGTTATTGCTCTTCTATGCGAAACTTTCAACTTCTGGCTAATGTTTATATTTATTTACCTTATCTGACCTCCTTATTGAAAAAAACAATAAAACATGTCCATGGAATAGGAAAGGGAGTCAGAGGTAGTAACAAACGTCTAATTAATAGGCAATTAGGGACATGGGGGGGGGAAGGGAGAGAGGAGGCTCGGAAAAAATGCCGGCAGTTAGGTAGTCGTTGGCCATGCTAAGCTTGGAGCTTGCAGCAGGTTCTTTTTCACAAACAAAACTGGCTTCCAAAACTGAAATGTGGTTGCTTCTGCTGTTGCTAGCAGGCGTTGACCCAATGATTTATAGTAGTTTGATGGGACCTTGTAGATCGCCCTGAAGGCTTTGCTGGGGTTCACCTGATGTCTGGAATCCACCGTAGGCGTTAGAAAAGACCTGTTGATGGTCCTGGTGGTATTGATCTCACTTTGCTTAGCCATTGCGGTAGGTGTTCCCATACTCTTTTGGATAGGCGCCAACTGGTGGTGTACATCAGTATACATCGGATCTTAAGGCAGACACGGGAATTGCATCTTCATATTCAGGCAGAAATCCGCAAACCTGCACAAGCCGCCAATGGGCAGACAGGAGAAGTTTATATTGATGTTTTCACACGAACCCCTCAAAGCTGTGTCAAGTAGCGGTAGAATACGGAGCTGTTACGACGGCGAGTGACAACATCGATAAACTCTCATAACCTTTATATGGGAAGTGAATTCGGATAAAGGGGAGGGGAAAAAGGACAGATACAGGACAGAAAAATGCAGCCTATTAGGTGGCCGTTGGCCAACCTCGGAGCTTACAGGAGGTTCTTTTGTGTGCACAATACCGGCTCAATCGAACTGAGATGTTTTGTCTAATATACAATCATGCACAAAAAGAAATAAGCAGGTGTAACCATTAGATTATTCATGATTTTTAGATAGAAAACACAACAGTTATACGTGGATTTATGAAACCCTACTGTTTTGCCATCTACAAATTTGCATGTGGGACAGTTTGCTTTAAAATATTCATTATGGTGCTTGCATAGACTTATACCGTGTAGTGAAAGGTCAAACATTCTAATAATAAGAATGAGCTTGAGCTGCATTTTACGCACTTACTTCTTCCTCTCTGACTGCGTCTGGTGTCACGAACGAAGGAGGAAAAGAGTGGATGCTGCTGAGCTGGCAGGCCAATCGAAGAGTTAAGACTAAGTAGGCTCAACCCTAAGGGCTGCGATCTTCCAGGCCAAGACAATTAGTATAGGAGAGAAAAGATATTGGGAAGCCCAGATTGTTAGGAAGAGTGAATTCTGTGCAGACGGGAAGGAGAATAGTAAGAACGTAATCTTGACTAAAGGAGTGCACGTCTATCCGTCAGGAGGGTGAGTTCCGGAGTGGTAGCCACAGACTTGAGGTCTCTCCAGACGGATAGAAGTCACGCCACTGCTGATTAAAGCCATAATGGGGGAGACGCAGTGCTTGCGTTCGCTCGCGCGTTAGTTTTTGCCATGCCGAAAACTGCCTTCGCGCGAGACCCTGCAATCTGAGCGACCTCGTCTGTGACATCGCGATTTAGGAGGACGTCGGGCAGCAGCGACCACTACAGGTCCGCCTCTTGACGTGCCAAAACACTTGGTTAGGAGTTAGTGAAGGTCGTAAGGGCCGCATTAAGAAAAAGCTGTTGCAATTAACTTTTAGTCCGCAAGTCAGCCAGTCCGCGCAAAGAAACATCGGGCAAACTGCATGATCTGGATTGCTCCGTCAGTTGACAACTCTCAAGCCATGTCTACATGCAGAAGGTGCCAACATAATAAAGTAAGAGAAAAACACTTTATTTGAAGCTATTATCCAAGAATTTCAGCAAAAAAAGACACCATGCACAGAAAGCAAAGGATAAGTAAAATATCAGAGAAAAGTCAAACTCAAAGTTTATACAATATACACATTTGTTATAAAAACAGGTAGCCTTTCAATTTCTCCACCTCCGTTTCTTCACACTTGAGGTAGCAGGCTAGGAATGAAAGTACAGAGTGCTGAGCGCGTTGGTGTGCCGGGAGGCGCTGACTTGACACTAGCCGTGGGGTTTCAATCCTCAGCGCCGCACCTTCTTTACTATAAACAATCAAAGGTGCTGGAAACTATCACTGTGCGCTTGGAGAGTTGCCAGCTGGGATCGCAAAGTTAGTTAAGTTTGTGTATTTTTGCGTGTAGAAGCTGACTGGTGGACTGAGAGTCAGGCTCAATTGCCCTTTCGAGCGGGAATCTGTCATGCTGTCGGTGTGGCGTGCACTGGGTTGGTGGCCGAGCCAGCCACCTGCCAGCCTAACCCCGAACACCAGCTGGTCGGACAACACAAACAAACACACTCACAGACGGCGCAGTTGGTCCACCACTGGTGTCTGTGAGATGGGTCATAAGCGCTTTATCAAAACACAGTTCAGCAGTGCCTTGCCACCTGCCATTTGCTGTTACTGCTGATCGGGTATATATTCAATCAGAAATGTACGAACACCAATCAAATTGGCTTTCGAAGTAAACAAAGTTCATGTGATGGTCAGAGGTCCCAAACGGGTGACCGCCTGAAAGGCCGATTCCGGCCAAGTCATAATAGCAGTAAGTGGGGTATGACAGCATCTTGATACAGAACTGTTTCGGGCTTATTAGCCTTCATCAGCCAAGCATAACCCTGAACACCAGCTCGTCGGAAAACACAAACAAACACACTCACAGACGGCGCAGTTGGTCCACCACTGGTGTCTATCAGGTGGGTCAAAAGCACTTCATCGAACCGCATTTCATCAGCGCCTCGCCACCTGCCATTTGCTGTCACTGACCTCTGACCACCAAATGAACTTTGTTTAGTTCAGAAGCCTATCCGATCGGTGTTCGCACATTTCTGAGTGAATATATATACATAAGTGGCATAGACGCGTACACCAATCTGTCAGAGCATCCACTCGTCCCCCCGTATTGCTATTAGAGCTCTCTATCTCCATAAAGGACAGAAAAACATTACCAGCAAAGACAGGGACACTAGGAAGGCTTTTTCTGCTTTGCTAAGCGTAATCGCCGAGTGATACCAAACCACCGATGACGCCTAACAAGGCAGAAAAGGCCTTCACATTGTCCTCTGTCTTTGCTGGTAATGTCCACCAGTTTATATCCTAGCCATTTTGCGGTGGAGGCTTGAAAGAGAGCTCTTATGGCAAAATGACGGGATAAGTGGGTCCTCTGACAGATCGGTGTACGCGTCCATGACATTGTATATCCCCGATCTAATACCAGCTAGACCGTGGGCTCGTAGCTCAAATGATAGGACGTTCGCCCTGACGGGAGAGATCACGAGTTCAAATCTCCGTGTGGCAGCAATTTCAGCGGCCACAATGGGGTTGAGTATCACTAGCCGATGACGCATAACAAGATATAAAAGGCCCTCTTAAAGTCCCCTCTTTGCTAGTAATGCCCTTCTGCATATATAGATATATATCGTGCTTATCATCCCCGGAAGAGGAAGAAGAAGAAAGGGCACGTGCTGGGATCAAATTAAATTCTTGCTGACGTTTCAAAAACATGCTCGTTTTCGTCAACAGAGCGTGCTGCTTACTCTTCCGCTGGCCTTGAATTAATGTGCCTTATGCGAGCCGGGTGTTGGATCCACGGGTGATGCCCATGCGCTCGTACGTCCGTTGCCTATTGATTGGCACCTTCCTCTCCACTGTTATCGGCGCTGCGTTGGCCTGTCTCTCCGATTCCGACTCCCCCGCGTTCACGTCCTCGTGTGCGCGTGCGTCGGCCTCCACCTCGTTCGCGGTTTCATAGCTGCCCTCGTGAGAACTCATCCCACGCCGGTCATGTGACTCACGCCGGATGACAACTCCACTCATTGTGGCGGACTGCCGGCTTTCTGTATAACCACTCTCCCACCTTAGTGTCCCGTTTTGTGTGGGCGTGAGCCTTGCGCGGATAGCTTGGTAGGCAGGCTTCGACTCAATGCCTCTGTTGAGTGTGCCAGTTGATGGCCAGCATTCGAGCACTAGTCTAGCAATTTTGTCACTGGCCCTGCCGATAACCCTTGCCTTTTCGAAGGCGAAAACGTGTTTGCACTGCTTCACGTGGCCATAAACCATAGAATGCTTGTCTTTGCGGTTAATTGCGAGCTGGTGTTCATGCAACCTCGTGCTAAGAAGTTTGCCAGTTTCACCGACATACCTTGCATCACAATCTTGGCAAGAGATGCAGTAGACCACTGCTGATTTTTCGGTCACTGGAAGCGAATCTTTAGGCTCCATTACCCGTTGTCTAAAAGTTAGTGCTGGTTTGTGAGCCACGCAAATCTCGAACGGTTTCTGTAGTCTTGCAGTCGCCTCTGAGACATTCTTCACATAGGGAATTGACAGCCAGAACTTCGGTTTCTTATCGGTCGACACCTCAGAGTGGCACTTCCTGAGACACCTGCGTACGAAGGACTTCGGTTAACCATTAGCCTCGATAAGGGCATGAAGCTACTTCCTCACTTCTTTCCTCCCATCGTAGTCACTGCAGTGTGCTTGAGCGCGCTGGAAGAGAGTCCTGACGCTACTGCGTTTGTGACTGACGGGGTGGTTACTTCTGAAGTGAAGGGGGCGCGTAGTATTGGTCATCTTACGGTACACGGTCGTCCTTATCTTCCCATCCGCCAGCCTTGTGACAAGAACGTCGAGAAGGTCACAAAACGGGACACTAAGGCGGAGAATGGTGACACAGAAAACCAGCAGTCCGCCACAATGAGTAAAAATGGCAGCCGGTGTGAGTCACATGACCGGTGTGCGATGAGTTCTCACGAGGGCAACTATGAGACCGCGAACGAGGCGGAGGCCGATGCAGGCGCACACGAGGACGTGAACACGGGGAAGTCGGAATCGGAGGGACAAACCGACGCAGCGCCGATAACAGTGGAGAGGAAGGTGCCAATCAATAGGCAACGGACGCACGAGCGCATGGGCATCACCCGTGGATCCAACACCCGGCTCGCATAAGGCACATTAATTCAAGGCCAGCGGAAGAGTAAGCAGCACGCTCTGTTGATGAAAAGGAGTATGTTTTTGAAACGTCAGCAAGAATTTAATTCGGTCCCAGCACTTGCCCCCTCTTTTTATCTCCCTCCGCCGGGAAGGATAAGCACGATATTATATCTAGAATCCGAATATTCGTGCATATTAATAAATATACAGTAGGTTTCCAAACTCATGCAATCCTGCGAGTTTTACAAAAAACTCCCTCTTACTCAAACGCAGCCGAAGCTGTGACACCCAAAGTCTTACAGCAAAAAAGTAATTATCGTTCTTCAGAAAAAAGGCATTTTATAAGTAATGAAGGAATATAAGGTTTTATCGAGACACTAGCTTTTTTAACGAAGTGGTAAATTCCGAAAAAAATTGAAATCGAGCATTTTATTTTGACTTAAGTTTTTGAATTTAGAGGACGCCCGTTTATGCAAAAGCACTGAGTAAATAAACCAGCACAAGTAAAATTGCGTTGAAAAATAATCGTTTTTTTAAGTTTTCGAATAAATATGCTTCCATATTACGTGCCATATAGTATATGGGTGTTACCGAAGAGCCCTAATTCCGAGTATGTTTTCTAAAACGTTTTCACGAGAACTGCTGGTTGTTTCTTTCGTTTATGCATCGCTTGACTTATGTTGGACTTAGATAACCACGTTTTCGCTTGATAAGTCCCATTGAAGGATCAGAGGAGTAATTAATTGCTTTTGCTCACTTGCGGACATGTCGGTCGGTGACTTAGAAAATTAAATAGAATTGTCGGGAACAATTGTAAACGCACCATTTTTTGAACACTAAGAGTTATTGCCCAGTGCTATATTTTTGTGATTATTTTGATATTTCGATTACGAAGAGATTCAAATCTTTATGAAATTCTGAAAAAGACTTGACAATTTTCACTGGCTTTAGTCAATTGACCATAAATAATTATTTTATTCTATGTGCTTATCAAAACCTTCGAAATAATATACATCTTAAATGCTTTTACATAAATAACCAGCTTTTTAACATTTTTTCTCATGCAGCTGTCTTTGTGTGCCATAGTTTCAGAAAAGCCATATAATGTGAACTCATTGCCGAGAAAAATCAACGTCTGTTACAAAAGTCGCGAATAAATATGCTCAAGATTGATTAAAAAATTTTGCAAAAAGCTTACTCTTGAAAAAAGCTTTATATAAATGTATGGCGCCTGAGGTCGGCGTACTTTTATTTATTTGATGATAAAGTCAAAGTCAGGATGGGAACTTTTGCCCAGTGGATTGATTTCCCTTACAAGTAGGAATATCTTTTATCTAAAACAGAACAGTTTTCAGAATATTTGGTAACTTCTAGACTATGTTCTACAATAAGAAATACAAAATAGATTGGCAATACTATCAAGGGCGATTTAAGAAAAAAACGGTTTTGCCATGTTCCCTGATAATTCTAAAAAATGTTTGTTATGTTTACTGTCTCAAACTTCATATCAATTGTACAATAAATTAAGTTGCCATACACTTATAAAGTTCTCAAACGCATTTCTTGCCTGTTACCCCTCAAATATAAAAAATATAAATTAAATATATAGTTATTCAAAGAACCACTTCAAAAGTTTCTTAATAATTTTACGGCACGAAACTTGGCAGGTCTGCAAAATGTTATTTTTTAAATTTATTTTGCTCTTCGATTCCCTAAAAATAATGCGGTATCTTCTCACTACACTTACCTCAATTTCATGGATGCACAACAAAATTCTCCGTTTTTGAACAGATATAATTGGAAAATGTCTGCTCTTTATTAATTTTCCATTAAAATGCAACATGCACACGCAAAAAGTTATTTTCTGCAGCGTTTCACAGCATTGGAAATTCCTGAGATATCAAAAAACGCTGGATTTCGCCCATTTTCGCCTCTATTTTCTCCTAGTTTTCTGATCTGAACGCAATTTAGTTCTAGTAAACAAAATTTTGCGACACATTTCAACCCAATGAACTAAATAAAGAATCTAAAATTTGCGATAAATCCTCCTATTCCCAACCTTGCATCAGATATGCAATCTATACATACTGCTATTATGACTTAGCCGGAATCGGCCTGGCAGGCGGTCAACCGTTGGGGACCTCTGACCACCACATGAACTCTGTTTAGTTCGGAAGCCTATTAGATCGGTGTTCGCACATTCCTGAGTGAATATATATATCAATATATATATATATATATTGCCAATAGAAGCGAAAATCCGAGTCCCTGGGCATAAATGAGAAGAAGAGGCGATCACGGGAACCATAGTTTTACTTTCCTGACGTTTCAAAAGCGTACAGGCTTCCGTCATCAGAGGTGGGGGTTGTACCGCGCCTCACAGTATTTATAGTAGGTGACAGTCATAGTCAATAGGGTTTAAGCCAATGCAAACTAATCCGCCTCGATGATTGAGCATCCCTCTCATGCCCCGGCCCCCCTTCCCTTGCATTGGCTTAAACCCTATTGACTATGACTGTCACCTACTATAAATACTGTGAGGCGCGGTGCAACCCCCACCTCTGATGACGGAAGCCTGTACGCTTTTGAAACGTCAGGAAAGTAAAACTATGGTTCCCGTGATCGCCTCTTCTTCTCATATATATATATATATATAAGGCAGTAAGTGGGGTATGACAGCCTCTGGGGGTTACTTGATTCCGAACTGTTTTGGGCTTATGAGCCTTCATCAGCCAAGCATAACCCTGAACACCAGCTGGTGGACAACACAATAAATGCACTCACTTGCTGCTTTAATGACTTTGCTGGCATCGGTCTGGCAGGCGGTCACCTGTTGGGGACTTCTGACCACCACATGAACTTTGTTTAGTTCGAAAGCCTATTCGATCGGTGTTCGATATTTCTCAGTGAATATATGTATATATATTGCTAACAGAAGCGAAGATAAGCGTCCACGGAAATAAAGGAGAAAATAAGGCGATCTCGGGAACCATTGTTGTATCTTGTTGACGTTTCAAAAGCGTACAGGCTTCCGTCATCAGAGGTGGTAATTGTACCGCGCCTCACAGTATTTATAGGTCTTGGCAGTCATAGTCAATAGGGTTTAACCAATTCAGAGGAGCTAGTGGGAAGGCAGGAGAGGTTTATATGGGATGTTCGATCGTCGTGCCCTAAGAAGCGTAATAACTTCAGTCAAGGCGTCTCCCGTCAACTTTCGGTGTTCGCGTTTGTGCAGCCGTCATTGACTGAAGCTGTCTTCCCAGGCCGGTAATCCTGCTTATGCCTTTACGTCCATCCAGTTTCACACTTGCAGGCTGACCTGACGAGCTGGCTGAGCTGATGATTGCCACTTCCGGTTGTGGCTCGGCTATGTGTGTGTCCACCATCGGCTCGTAAGCTGTCATCAATCGAAGAATTCGCCCTAGACCGGTAATCCTATTTGCACTCATGTGTCCATCCGGTTTTACACTCGCAGACTGACCGGATAGGCTGGCTGAGCTGATGATTGCCACTTCCGGTTGTGACTCAGCTAGGTCTGTGTCCATAATCGGCTCGTGATTATGCGGATTCACGTACCGTCTATGGTCTCGTTTGCTATTTGCTTCATTGAGATGCGTTCGAATAGCTTGTTAGGCCGTAGGAAGTAAAACATAACGGTTAATTTGAGATTGTCCCCGTGTGCTAGGCTTCGATTGTTTCCCTGAACATGCGGTCATTTCCTCTACCCAGAATTTCGGCATTCTTGAAGGAGAATTTGTGTCCGAAATTCGCGCAGTGTTCCGCCACCAGCGATCGATTACATGCAGAAAGCAAAAAACTTAGTGGAGGACCGGCAAGCTTACCTCCCGTGTGACGACGCACCGATGAGGAAGCTGGTGACTCAACTGGATAAGATGCTCACCAAAATGCAGCCAAGCAATGCGATCAGCAGGTCGGTGCGACCGACCATTAAACCAACAGACGAACCCGCAGCAAGGTTAAACGGACTGCCAAAGGTACACAGAGCCGGTTTTCCCCTACGGCCAATCGTGTCATTACGTGGGCACCAACATTTAATCCGACTTAAAGGCTTTTTCGAAATCTGATGTCATTGACGTCGGACGCGGCCACGACGGTATGTTTGGCCACCCAATTCCTGGAGCGTCTTAAGGGAGACCAAATCGGTGAAGATGAGGTCATGGTGTCATTTGACGTCACCTCCCTCTTTACTTCGATCCCAAAAGACCTGGCATTCGACATGGTCCGCGAACTCCTCGAGAGCCAATCCGAAGAAACGAGTGAGACGGTGAAACGAAGATATCTCCTTCAACTCCTAGAAAGCTGTCTGAAGACGTTCTTTACCTTCGAGGGGTGAAATACGAACAGATCAAGGGGACGCTAATGGGATGGCCGATCTCAGGTTTCATCGCAGAGGCAGTGCTTCAAAAATTAGAAACTCTCGTGTTCGCAAACTGTAGGCCAACATTTTGGAGACGGTATGTTGAGGATACTTTCATCATCCTTGAGCTAAACATGGTCCAGGAATTCCACGATCTCCTTTAATCTGTGCTTCCTGACATCCAGTCCATGATAGAGAACAAAAAACAATAATCAATTGCCGTTTCTAGACATACTCGTGCATCGAAAACCGAATGGGAATCTCAGAAAGATGGTGTATAGGAAGGCCACCAATACGCGCCAAATCCTGAGTTACCACAGCAAGCATCCAGCATGACACAAACGCAGTTATGTGCGAACGCTGTGCAAACTGGCAGAAATACACTGCAGCGAGCAACATGACCGAAAATCTAAAATGCAATACCTCCAGCGCCTCTTCATGGCCACCGGTTTCCCCCGAAACTTTATCGAACGCGGCAGACAGCCTCGACTGAACCAAAGTCCAGCAGCCGATTAATTAACAGTATGGCGTGCGCTGGCTTACATTGATAGAGTGTCAGAGGGAGTTGCCCGTTTACTGAAACCCTTGGTTGTTGGCATCGCCCACCGACCAGAGGCGACAATAAGATATCTGGTCATGTGGCCGAAGGACGCCATGCCTCGAGGTGAAACCGCCAACGTCGTTTACCGGGTCAAATTTGATTCGTGTGCGGTCAACTATGTCGGAGAATAATGATCTTTAATGGGACTTTATACAGTAAAATTTCGAGATATTTTATGTTTTTGGTATTTCTTTAGTTTCATGCCCAAAAATATGTATTTATAAGGGTTTATTTTGTTTCGTTACAATAGCTCGCCTCTTATCACCAAGTACAGTATGTTATTGGTTCAACACAGAGCAGAAAAAAAACTAACAAATCGCGGGTGAATGGAATTTATCTTTTATTTAAGTCTAGTATGCGTACAAAATCGCGTAGGTTTGCGTCATGCAAACCAAATTGACGTTTCACTTGCAGAATCACTCCTGCTTATCACACGGCATTTATCTTTTTAGATTTCAACTGTCATATATGCCATATGTCTACTCCTGCATAGAGACGACTACGAAAATGCCGAGACTCTATTAAACGATATCTTACCTGAAAGGACATTCCCCGAAACATTCAATTTGAAGAGTTTGTAAGCTGAAGGCTTATAAAATGACATCAAGAAGAATATTTGGCAAGCATACGTAGCTTTCGATAAATTCTCCTCGGGCCATTACATTTCATATGGAGGGGGTAAATTGTAACAGTCTGGCAATCATGTTCATCAATATAGGCAAATTAACCATAGTGAAAGGGGAGGGTGTGGAGTTGATAGTACTCGGATGGATGCGAGGCGACAAGGGTTTGTTAAATCAGGACAGGGTGAAGGGTAGGAAAGGGGATCATCTTTGTGATCCACGCGATGTCCGTGTCAACCGCATGGGCAATAATTGAGCTGTTAATACTTTTGAATCCATCTATGGTCAGACATGCAGGGAGGTGCTCCCGACTAGTGCGACCGATATAACCTGCTCCACAAGAGCAAGTAAACGAGAAGATGCATAAATGCCAGATATTCTTCTGAATTCCCTAATGGTAATTTTTGCAATTTACAATATCATCGCTTACTGCCTTATCCGTTTCAGTGCACAACGCCTAATAATTGCATGCGAGAGCAACTAGCTCTAGGTTATCTTCGAGCCTGCAAAATATTCTTAATCAATCGGAGGCTCTGGGTTTCATAATCTTTTTTGTCAGCAAGCAGCCAATTAGCATTAATTAAGCGAAAACAATTTTTATCACAGGATGCCGCAGAAGCTTAAAGTGATGTTGTTAGGCAGGTAAAAGTGGGTGGCGGGAATCCGGCAGTCATTGAGTTCACACACGCCAACGCTTTCCCATCAACAACAATTTCACGCCTACTTCTCAATTTGTCCTTTGTCGTCCCCTCCCTTGTGAATGAAAAATAATGTCTCTTAAATTTCGGGAATGTGTTAATTTAGGATCGCCTTTTCCAGTCGTTTCAAAAATTCGCCAATTTTAATTTGCACCCTTTATGGCCTCAAAAGGAAAACAGCTGACATTGCCGAGCACTTTTATGGCTAGAAGAACACACAACTCTTTTAGTTACTCAGAAAAAAATAGGAAGCAATAAATATCCTTAAAAACAAATAGAATGCGTTGTTAAAATTAGTAACATTAATAGCTAAGTGAAAAAAAAGAAAAAAAAATTAAACAGAACTTGATAACAATTATTACACATGGAGCACATGTAAATTGTATTGGCACCGAACTATGGTAGGTAAATTATCAACAGTCCTGAAGTGTATGATGTCAAAAATTTTGTAGGATTCTGCGCATAGTTGTCCCCAAGAACCATTTTGCATTTTATGTAACAAAAATGAAGGCGGTTTAGATACAATAAGTGCTTTCTATTCGCTTAATGCATTCTAGCACAAAGTTTATACCCTTTAATCTAAAATATATTTATAGCTCTACTGCACCAAATAAATCTAAATCCGTGCTGGAACGTTCTAGCGGTATACATTAATATCGTTCGGAGGGCGCATTAAACTTACAATTGCAATTTTCCTGCCTGTTGCAGAGCAGCAAAATATACCACGTCATTTAACATGGTTGAAAATCATAGGTTCACCCATAGGAGAACCGGTCTACAAATTCAGTTTCAATGTGTAAAGGCGGAGCTTGCAAAGTTACGTCAAATTGGGAAAAGGTTTAAATTTAAGGGGTGGAAGACGGAGACACATTGTGCCGACAGAAAAAAAAAGACGAGGAAAATCTCGAATTTGGCTTAGTTACTACAATAAATCAACCATTTTAAAGGCTATGATTAACTGTAAAAACAGCCTTAGCGTTCCATCGCTAAGTTTCAACAGTCATTTTGCAAACGGCTGACAAAAGGCAGTTTTATTTTTGCCTTAAATACGAACGCTGCACTAAAAACCTTAGGTGGAAAGACGAGATGAAATCAAATGTTTTATACCTTTTCTAAAAATATATTACGTTAAATTAGGTGAGCAAGACCTCTGTGTGGGTAAAACTAGTAAGATAAGGTAATGAGTCGAAAATGTCACCATTATGTGTGGGAAATTGTACAGACTTTATTTTTTTAAGCAAGTGAAATTCTCTTTAGAAGGTCAAAAGTAAGCTTAAAATCCATGGTTCTTGCCTTACAATTATTCGTTGATTTGGTTAAGCGAGGTTGTATTTCTTTTTAGACTAATAAAGCAGGATTTTCAGGCATAGATAAAGCAATATTTCACAAAAGCGCATATTATAGCCGAGGAGAGTGTCAACTCACTTAATTTGGTAAGTGTGCAGCTAGATATACTTGGGATTAGTTACATAGGGAATAATTTTAAGTGAAATTTTCCACTATTGCGGGAGCGCTGACGATACACAGGCAAGATCTGCTAAGTTAAAATGGAAAGGTGATTACAGCTTTCGGTGAGCAGTTCTCGGGTCTTCGTATGAAATTTCAAAAAGTTAATGTAAAACCTTTGATCAATATATTTCAAATACTGCAATTTGTTAATTTGGTCAATATAAGCAGGGATATGGAAAACAGTTGCTCTTATTTAGAATATTTAATTAAGCTTCTAAAAATTTCTTCAACAAAATTCAATCATTCCAGATAAACGTTTCAATCAATTGAACAAAAACAAGTAACCCCTTTGAAACGGTAAATACTCTAATCGTTAGCACTCTAAATGAAGGCTGTTCGTTACATCTTCCATTTTCTAATAAATGGTTATTGCATTCTATTTTTTAAGACGAACGAAGATAATTGTGCAGTGGATGGTTATCTAACAAATTACATTTAATTGGAAAAGTTTTTTCGGAAAACGTATGTTTTCAGCAAATTTTTATTGGGCCATTAAAACTGCAGGGGCTAGCGAAAATCTTACAGTTAGATAGGGTAAATATGTGACCTATGTGTTCAAGCCGTTTGCATTGTGAGATCAGCGTTTAGAGATCATTGCGCTGGGAAAAGGGGAAACGAGGAGAAGAGATTAGGGCAGGCTGTGAGTATTGATCATGTGTCGGGTACGTGGAGTGAAAATTACCGTCATTTGCACGAAGTGAACAACTCTCACAAGGCTCTGGGAGCCAAATGCGATCACCATCGGTGCCAGCACCCCTTGGCGTAGGCCTTCGGAGAAGTTGGCTGGTGTCCGGTGACAGTTATCAGTCCTAGTATACTACTAATAAATTCGGACTAGTAGTCATTCTGGTGGATTCTAGGTGATTGCTTAGGAAGTCTTGCTTGGGCAGTCAGCTTGCTCTTCCTTATTGGTGGATTCCATACGAGCGATAAAGTTGGATGGGTAATATTGATCCAAATGTGATTAAATGCATGGCACAATGTGGGGGCGTTTTTATCTTATCTGTTAGGGCGTTGGCTTCCGGTAAAGGCCTCTTCTAATGCGCAGGTTTATATCCCGCTGAATGCCTTCGAGTTTTTTCACAGTTGTGTCAATTCAACTGACAATAATTTTCATTCTACGTACCGGACCGATAACTAGTGCTCACAGGCTCTCCTAATCTCCTCTCCTTCTCCCCCTCCCGTTCCTCAGCGCAATGACCTCTACACGCCGATCTGGCCATGCAAACAGCCTAAAGACCATGCGTTGTAACCACAGGACACAAACACACCCTCTCCAGCTATTCGAATTTACATTATCCTTGCAATTGTAACGGCCCGATAACAAAGCGCTGAAAACGTTTATTTTCCGAATAGACTTTTGAGGTGAAAATTGGAATATTTGTAGAAAGTGTATTTAGTTAACTAGTTTATTTGCTTGCAACCACCAATTGCACACTGGCAAGGTCTGCTTAATAAATACTTAAGCACAGACGGAAAATTACCTTTTTTTAGCGCAAATTTTCAGCATCGTCATCAGAAAAATTGTCGCAAGTTTGCCTTGCATTAGCTATCCCAACAAGAAGAGCAAAAAAGGAATTAAAATTAAAAGTCGTGCCACATTATGCGTTTGTAAATGCGCAGATACAAATGGCCGAGCGCAGAAACTGGACCTATCCGGGAAAGAATTTTTTCAAGAGGGGTAAAATGGCACGAAAATAAATGCTTACAAACTAAGCTAAGAGTGCTGAAGTAAAAGTCCGCCACAATTAACAGATGCTCAAAATATCTCACCAGTAATAAAACGCAGAAGTGTGTTTTGGAAAATTACGTCAGATGTTCAAATTTTGACGACTGTATGTATTTATCAATTTATTATGTTAATTTATCCTTCCTTTCAAACTCTTAATAACACACAAAATGCAAAGTAGTCTAACACGCCGTTAAGATTATTAAGCATTAGAACAGTATCGAACACGGCGTATCACTGGCCTCAAAAATGGGTCCCCCACAAACGGAAAATCTCCTAATTCTGTCGCGCACACCACATCACCTGTTTTGGCCTAGACACTGACATTTCGATTTCAAATCCCCCAACCCCCCTACCGACCCTAAAAACAATAAAACTAAATCGTTCCTTTCTTTTCACCTTGAGAAGTATATCCTGTGATAAGGAAGTAAGCAAAAAATTCACCCTCATACGTTTTTCTCACAAATCTGCTATGTTTTTCACGTTGTCACGTTTATGAGCACACACTTTATCACCTGTCTTGGCCTAGACATTGCCATTTTGACCACAGTTCCCCCAACCTCCACCCACTTTTTCAACAACAACAACCCTACATCTCTTCGTTCTTTTGGGCTTTATTACTCTTTCCTGTAGTAGGGTAGTAGTAGTAGTAGTAGTAGTAGTGTACATTCACCCTTACATTTTCTTCTGCAACGTTTTGCACGCATCACGTTTATGAGCGGAACTTACTCAGTCATTTGCCAAGAAATTCGACTATCTTGCTAGCACTCGTGTTCTCTGAAAGCATGGGAAACGCAGCGGCCGTGAAACGTTATTTCTAAGAAATTATATCATAATTGAACCATGCACAAACACAGAGTGGGAAGATGCTTAATTCAAGCCTTCAGTACGAGGTCTTCGCAGCAACGGAAGTGGTGAAAATTTCAGCAACAGCAAGTAAAAAACGGAAGTTGGTGGGACGGTTGTCATTTTCACTGCCCCATTATAACTATATTACTATTAAGTTATGATAAATAATGGGATTTGATCGTTTTGGAACTTTCATAATATTTTTGGAAATCTTCTATATTTAGTAGTTGGGAATCAACATCCGCACGAAAAAGTGGTTTACATTTTGAAGTCACATTTCAGTCTGCCCATCATGGCTCAAAATATACATTTTTTATTGGCTTAGAAATAATTGCGTTCAGCTAATAAAATAGCTGTCTGCTAACAAATCCCAGGCAGCTGGAATAGATCCTCGGTAACGACTTAAATATCTACTAATGGTAGGTCATTTGGCTTCCAGCAAGCACAATCGCAAAACTTTAGCTACCTTGATTAAAGAAAAAACAAAAAATCATATTTTTGTGTCTCTCGCACAATCTTTATGGCCAAAATCATACCAAGAAACCATCTTTAAGTGAAACATGTAGAGAACGGTGAGCAGTTGATTAAAAGTACAAGATGAATTCAGTTACACTTCTGAATGTGTGGTCATTATTTTTCCAGACGTTGCATAAACACGTTTCTGTCTGTTAGAGGGTAAAAGAATGTGTCAATTTTTGAAAAGGGATTTATTAAACAGTCATATTACAAAGTCAACAATTGCAGAGTCGGACAGTTAACTTACACATGTCCTTTTCTCGGGTACTACAGACTGCTAAGTAACATTAATAAGTAATAGACCATCTTCGGTGTTAGGAAGGCAAACATAAAAGCTATGGCATAAAAAGGAGAAAGTGCACTGGAGGTTTGCAGTTTATCTTCCCTCTCTGACAACCTTTTTCAACATTAAAATTAGTAAAAACAACGTACTTTACGATTCAGTATACCACACTATTTTGTTTAGTATAAGTTAGCTTATCTACTGTTGAAGTAAAAGAAATACAGTTTTGATGATCTTCTGGGATACAACAATTGACAAAGCGTCGTAGTTGACCTGTCATACGATTAATTTAATAAATGTTTATGCATTTACTTATCACTTAATTATTCAACAATGGCTTGTTGCGTAGTGAGGAAAACGAAAATTAACATCGAGAAGCAGACTGGCTTTATGTTTTAAATTGAACCTCAACATTTTCAAAAAAACTGCCTCCACTTAATGTGAATAAACGTAACCACACATACTCTTTATCACCAAAAGGTCACCAAAAATTGATAATCTGCAAAGATTGTAAATGCCCACCTTATGAGTAATCATCCTTGAATGAGTTGCAAAATTTAGGCCTAGTTGGTCTTCTTTCAAACCGTTGTAAGCAATGTAGGCTGATTAACTCATCGTTGTAGTTTGAATAATAAATTTTGCATAACAAGAGAATTTTAATGAGCAAAATAGACTAACAGATGTATATGTAAAACTTTTCCATATGAATGCAGAATAGTAGAAGAATTTACGGCTCACTTTTAAAAGTCTGCTTTTAATAGGCTATGAAATAATTGGAACAAGACTCATAGCAGATTTCTTCTTTATTCGTCTGGAAAAAAATGATAACTTGTAAACTTTTAACTAAAAGGAGAGTGATTTTACAAAATAATTCACTCAATCGAAATTATCGCTTTCTTTAGTTTTCTTCCTTCAGGGCGCAGTGAAAAAAACATTTAGTTAAAACACGAAAATTAAGGCCCTTGGCCGATGTCATACAATGTCCAGAATAATTTCCACGTACGCTTGAAGTAAGCATGGATTTATTCAGTGTACTTCTAAAATGTGTTGATCCTGGAAATTATTTCCAAGATATTTAAGTAAACTTGTTTCACGCCTACTGAAAGGTGTCGTTCGGTGGCAACATTGTGTTCCTTTATAGTTTAAATGCTCCTAAAGTCAAATCTATGAAACGTAAAAAAATAATATTTGCGGTTTTTATTTTAAATTAAATGTCGCTTTTTATAGCATCTTTCTTATAGAAGAGCTGTTTACAATTTCAAGCACGTTAGATACCAAAATGTTTTTTGTGACTGTACATTCAAAGTGCAGTTAATCCATAAAATTACAAAGGCTATTCAGGAAGTCGATGATATCGACAACAATATTTACTAAGACCTATATGCGATTTTCATAATAGCATATTAGATTGTAAAATATATACTTCGCAAAGGGCATATAGAATTTAGTCTGACAGACCTACGTGCAGGTGCAATGGCAAATCAAGCTCGGGTGACTGAAAACGTAGTCGAGTCCATTACATTACATTCATTTGAGTGAACGGTAGAAGCAAACATAAATTGCAATCAATTAAGTATATGGAATAATGTTCTTGCCTATATATTCTATGCTGTGTATACAGTAACTGTGCTTACTCACAAAGTTCTGTTTTTTACAAGAAAACCCCCGTTGTGCCACAGCAGATTAATTTGATTCCCCAAAGTTTTACAGTCGTAAGGTAATGGTCATTGTTCAAAATAAGGCATATTGCAATCTATCAAGTAATATTATATTTTTGAGAAATACCAGCTTTATTGCGGAACGCAGAATTATGTAAAAGTGTTTATTAGGCGTATTAGACAAACATACGCTTTAAATGTAGAGGAAGCCTGTTCATGCAAAAAACGAGTAAATAAAGCCGCATAACTTGTAACACGTTGGAAAATAATTATTTGGAAAATTTTTCGGATTTATATGCTTCCATATTATGTGCAATGTAGTTTATGGCTGTTATCGAACAGCTTTAAATTCGAGTATGTGTTTCAGCCACGATTTGACGAGAATTGCTAGTTATATCCTCCGTTTATACATTGCTTAAGTTACGTTGGACTAAGGCACCCATATTTTCGGTTTATTATATGGATTAGTAGTCAAATTGGTTAGATATGTCGTATGAAAGTGTGCGGACATGCCGTTCAGTGAATAATACATTTAAATGGAAATTCCAGTGGCAATTGCAAATGTACTAGATTTTGCACAGTAGGGGAAATGTCATTTACCAAATTCCTAGCTAATAAATTTAGGATTTTGATGACGAAGAGGTCGAGATCGTCTTTAATATATTCATAAACACTACGATTTTCACTGGTTTAAGTCGATTGGCAATAAATAAGGAATCCTTTCTGCGTGCTTACCACAACCTTCAAA
>JAYGXS010000001.1:519166-569145 GCA_036362985.1 Ligula intestinalis | reverse complement strand
AAACAGTAAGTTAGGCGGGTTAAGCCGATCCAATTGTGATTAATTGCATGGCTCACGTTAAGCCTCGTAGCTCAATGGTAGAGCGTTGGCTGCGCAAAAAACCTTCCGTGCTGTGTGGGTCTGAGTCCCACGAACGCCACGGATTTTAAACATTTTCGGGTCAAGTGAATTTAAAATTAAAAAGTTGCGTTGGCAAACAGCAGTTTTCGGTCCTTCACTTCAGGCCATTACAGTGACATGGAAAAATATGCGACTAAAGCAGGCAGTTCGGTACAGTGCTAATATAGTTCTTGAGGTGAGGGGGGGGGGTAATTATTAATCTCGTGGTTCCCTCGTCTCCTGCGAGCCGGACTCAGCATGCCGAGGACGTTGGGTTGTCACGCTTGTGGAACGGGGGAGGGAAGTTCCAGGGATTGGCAGCCAGAACACGACGCATCTGCTCTCCTGAAGTATTTGAAAGAGAACTGCAGCAGCTACAAAACACAATCCATGAAAATGGTTATCCAGAAAGGTTCATTCTTCGTAACATTAAGGAGCGTGTCACAAAGCCTGCCGTAGCAACGGCAGAAAAAAAAGACCTTTTCATAAGACTGCTCTTCTTAGGAGACGCAGCAAGCGAACTAGTAAAACGAAGTCTAAGGACAGCAGTCACGAGTGCTTTCCCGGCGGCTAACTTACGCGTATTCTTCACAAACTCTCCCCTTCTGCGGATGGGGGGTAAAGACAGACTACCACTACAGGCCACTTCCAAGTGAATTTATTCCTTCACCTGCTCCTGTGGGGCGAGATGTATCGGCCGAACAACGAGACGTCTGGAGAAGAGGATACACGAACACATATCAGCCTGGTTAGGTTAAGGCGAAAATTGATCGATCTCAAGCTCAATCCTTGCACCCCTATTCGATACAGATCACCAAGTTGATTCGAGAGAGGCCTTTCAGGACATATACCAGGCACCCACGCTCTACTCTAAAGGTCTGCGTAAACGGGTGCTAGCCACAGCCGAAGCAGTGGCAATTCCTTTAAAAAAACCGCTCTCTGCTGTCAAAAGACGCTGGTACATGCCGTCTCCCCCCCCCCCCGGCCGACCCCATGCAAGGATCCCGCACCGTCAGAAGCCACTACGTCAGAACTCACGACGTCAGAAGCTACGCAGCCCGAAACCATACTACCCACAGCCGCAGAGAACACGCAGTGCGACCATGCTGCTCACAGTCAAAGAGAGCCCGCTGCGCGTATGACGTAAATCGTGGGAACTTCCCTCCCCCGTTCCACAAGCGTGACAACCCAACGTCCTCGGCATGCTGAGTCCGGCTCGCAGGAGACGAGGGAACCACGAGGTGAATAATTACCCCCCCACCTCAAGAACTATATTAGCACTGTACCGAACTGCCTGCTTTAGTCGCCTATTTTTCCATGTCACTGTAACGGCCTGAAGTAAATGACCGAAAACAGCGGTTTGACCAACATGACTTTTCAATCGTAAACCAAATGGGAATTTTCGCCGAACTGAATTAAAAATATTCAGAAGAAGTCAATTGGATGAGTATTTTACTTCGCTTTTTGAATCAAAAACGGTTCTTTTGACATTTTTATTGCATGGCTGTTTGTGTACGTAGGGGGTGTTGGGTCCTTGCGATAAAACGTAGCCAATTTTTCCAACTGTCAACCGAAGTGCATTGGCCAGCTAGCGTAGCAAGCGTTCTTCACAGATAGGCAATTCGAGGACAATATGTATGCGTGTCACGATAGCTTCCAGAGAAAAACACCTCGGAGTAGGGAGCACAAAAGCTGTCCCTTCCGATTTCTCTACAATAACCCCCTCCTCTGCATAGGCTGGCAGGAGCAGGCTGGTTTACTAAACACGCAGTAACTGCATGCGCACACGTACCCTTGTGTGTGTCACTGTTGTGTCCTCACTTTTAAGCAATCGCACAAATGCGAGTTTTTAAACTGGTTGAGTTTCTGCTTTTTGAGGAAGCATAAAATGCAGGGATATATGGGTGGTCGGTGGGGAGACGCTACCGCATGCAGCGCTGATTTGAACACAATGAAGGCCATCAGGGTCGGCGAAAGGAACACTCTCCGCCGCTTCTAACTTTGCATGTGTGTCCAAGAGCGGCTCCGAATGCACGCACACATATTCACTTGCATTGTGCTTTTGTACAGACTCACAATGAATTAGAGCGTACAAAATGCAATGCGAACGATAGCTATGCGCACGCATTCAGCTCATCTATCTGTGTATAAAATGTGGTTTTTTTTGTTGAATTAGAGGCTTAAAAGTGCGCAAATTCCCATTGAAAATTTCGAATAATACAATAACAAGCATAGGTTTGCTTTCCAACAATTCTCTTAAGGCCTGCACAATTCTTTTTTAATCAAGTAAATGAACTTTTCGGATTGGTAGAAGAGAAGTGTATGACTCTCAAAGGTGATGAGTGGACAACAGTTATGTCAACAATCTGATCAGGGTCATCGAGAATTGGCAGCTGAGAAAGGCGATGACCTGCAGATGTTTAAATCAGTGACTGGGATGCTCTTACGAACTCCTTTTGGACAGTCAGGACGAGTTTTCGTAGCCAGATAGCAGTGGTTTCTGTTTTAGCTGACATAGGCTGTTCAAGGTATCTTGAATAGCTTGAGTGCATCTTGTAGATCATTCGGAAAGCCGCTCTAGCATCCGTCGGAGGATATAAGCCCAGAATGCGCTAGAATGGAACTTTTGGCTCTTCCCTCATCATGCCAAAAGACGTTCTTGTACTTTTTTGCCGTTTGAACCACCCGCACCTTATCACCTTTGCAGTTGCCAGGCACCATGTATCAATAAAACCTCAACCATGGGTGTTTTAATCGACTGAGTCCCACTTTTGCTGACGTTCAGAACTCTGCGTAGGGCATCTTCGCTTTGACTCGACGCTCGATACGTCTATTGTCGGCTTTTATCCGTGCCGTTCGTAACATTCAGTATTATTTTGTATCCAAAAGAGAAGGTGGCGAGCCTACGTATACTTGCGATAAATTTTCATTGGAACAATAACATTTAAATGGGATGGGGTAAAAAGAACATGGTAAATTGCAGATAATTATGGTTATTGTTACAGACAACTTAGCCATGGGAATAGGCGAATACGGGGAGAGGGTTGCAGTTGGTAATAGTGGTTAGTTACGCGGCAATAAAGCAGGGGGGGAGCAAGAGGGAGAGGAAGCGTAGAAAATGCCCGTAGTTGTGCGGCCGTTGGCCATGCTATGCTTGAAGATGCAAAAGGTTCTTCTGCGCCAACAAAATTGGCTTCCTCAACCGGATAGCAGTTGCTTCTGCTGTTGCTAGCAACCACTGACCAGAAGACTTTTGGTAGTTTGTTGGGACCTTGTCAATCACCTTGAAGGCTTCGTTGGGGTCTGCACAATGTCCAGCGACAACTATATGGGCAAGAATGGCGCTCTCGATACTCCTGACTTCACTTTTGTTCAGTCATACAGGGAGGTGCTCCCATATTCTTTTGGATATACGCCGGCTCGTGCGACCGATATTACCTGCTCCACAGGAACAATTAAATGAGTAAATGCAGATAGACGTGGTCTGAGCTGGCAGCCTAGCCTTACCTTCATCATGCGGGACTTGGTTAGTTGCCACTTTACAGGCAAAGTTTAACGAGATAAACAGTAAAGGACAGGGCTGACAGGGCAAAAAATCCTGAATCATTCCCTCTAATGGATTTTTGGAGAAAGATCTGCAGCTCGCTGAAGTTTAAGACAGGGAAGAGTTGCATCATGGACAGAGTGTTCTCAGGCTTCCTTGATTGTTGCGGATCCAGGATTCTGCGCAGAGGGAGTGCGTGTTGGCGGACGGTTTATTGATTCATTGCCGGTTTATAGGTAATTTTAAAAATTGGGTAAATTGGTAAAGCACCTCTTGGGCGCCTTCTGAAACCTCAACGACAGGAAAAACTTCAAACAAACTTCCTATTTTGCGGTCAGTATTGGGTTTGTTTTAGTTTTGTGATTGCTGAATAATGGGCAAAATAGGTGGTTTATTTAAAGTGAAAAAGACTGACTTCAAAGAGACGATACAAAAGAAAGATATGTACAGTTATAGATCGAGTTGACACTTGAGCAGAGAAAAAATGCAAGAGCACATTGCTCTTAGTCTTCCTTGAGTTTAATGGTTTCGAGATTTTGCACCAGCGGAACGTTTGTCGGCGAAAAGTCGCTTGCTGGCAGTTTAAGAATTGGCATATTGAAGGCTGCAGCTTCAGCATCATTACCCTCAACACGAAGCCTGGCACATGGGTCAAAGTTCTTGAACGCCATTGGGATGAAAGAGGGATTCCAGGGATCCACAGCAGACGCGTCCTCGACCACGTTTCTACCCGCTCTTACGGCGGCCAACGTCTGCTACACCAAACCTCCCTACGGTGGATCTATCTCACCTCTTCTCAACCTCTGTTTTTGACGACGGAGCAGCCCCTCACAACCATGCTGCTCCGACTTTCCTTCCTTGTCGCCGAGATTGAGGCCAATCCGGTGAGACTCGTCATCCAACAAGGACTACTAGCCAGCCAGAGAGATTCTACCGGGTTAGCACTCAAAATTCGTGAAAGCTGTTCTGAATGTAGAAAAAAAGTGAAAGCTATCTGTAACAAGGAATGGCTTTGCTGAGTTTTAATACTTTTCGGAAACATATTTTGGAGTGCTTTGGTATTTACTGAAAAACTGGCAATATCTAGCTGTGCGTACTAAAGGAAGAAATAAAAATAAATTTCAATTATTGGTTTGCCGAGAGTGGTAAAGCCGTCTCAGATTACTAAGTAGATTTAGGGTACGACTGTTTAAAAGTTTAAACAGTCAAAATAGTCCCTCCTGTAATCTGCGAAGCCACAAGGGATCGAGGTGGATAGACTCGCAGCGTTGTTTTCGGGACAGGTTGCGGTGTTCTGAAAAGGAAACTCTTAGTCAAGAAATATTGCGTCGGTTTTATTTTCGTCCGTTCAATAGCGCGCAGAAAGCTAAACAGAAATGAGTTGTATTCCAGCCTGCATATGACATATATATTATCAAGGCTGGCTCTTACCTTGATTGGTTTAAAATTTCTGAGAATAAGTCTAGTAGTTCATCGTGCTTTCGAGACAATCAGAGCAGAGTGCTCTGACAGACTAAGACTATGAGAATATTATATGCCCAGCTGTATAGCAATTCCGGCCACATTTAGGTCGTGACCGTCTATGTTTAGTTCAGGCTGATTGTAAGCGCCCAGCTTAAGTGCAAGTGCATGCCATTCTATCGATTCGGTCTTCAACGACAAACGACTGGTCCGCCTACATAGAGTGCATATGACGACTCGCACAGCGCGGCCGGTGCAGGACTCTAAAGCACCAGTTGCAAAAGTCACAAGGCCACTGGAGTCGCGTCTTACTTGAGATAACAATCTCATTGGTCCTGTCTGTATGCATTTGCTTGCTTAAGTAAGATGTACTAGGCTTGTACAAGGACTTCTGATTTCTGCGCTCTTATTGTTGTGTTCTTCCTTGGGGATTCATGCAAGGCATAATTTGATGGCAATATCGCAACGTTGACCACATTACAACAAACTAGCGACGAAGTTTCCGAACGTCTTGTGTTCATCTCCCTAATTGTTTCTAAATTTTCCAAGGGTTGGCTACGATGCGAGGCCACAGAGGCATTCAACTGAGCCAACGGCTATTTGTGCACGTCCAGTGGTTTCATCCGTCCCGCATATAAGGTTCGGGAGCCGTAAAAAAGCTAAAAATACGCGCATGGTAACAGCCCATAGAAACTAATTTTCCTAGCCGACAATTGATTCTCTAGATAGCAGCAAAAATGTAGCTCACTGAAAAGTTTTTGCGCACACGGTAGGTAAACTAACTTATGTGTAGTCATGAGCAAAATGGGAATCGGTAGTCTAGCGTCGTGCGGTGTACTCTAGTAAAACACCAATGGTTGTTGCAATGTTGCAGTAAAACACAGCAATGATTACGGTATTAAAAATGTCCAGCACTAAAGAAAAAATGCCTGTATTTTCGGGCACACAAAAATTGAAAACAATATTGTTAAATCTAAGGCATGCATCAAGATACCTTTCGGTAAGTCAGAGCTTAAGAGCTATCAAATATGGTGGAAGATGCTCTAATATAAATAGCGAATTGCGTTGTTCCAGTTTTAGCCCAAATTTTATCATATATTTTTCTAAAAAAAGGAGGAAACATTTTCAGTCAATTTTCGGCACTGGACCCTCAGGTCGTCGTCCAACTTGAGAAACTTTGCAAAGAATAATTCTTCTAAAGTCTGACGACGACCCGGGGATCCAGTGTCGAAAATCCACTGAAAAAAATTTCTTCATTTTCTCAAAGGACGCATTTGTTAAAATTACGCTTTTTGGGATGCCCGTCTTCCAGGTAATGCGCATAATTTATTTTCAGTTTAATCAAAAACTTGTCAAAATGCATATGTTACACTTGAATGTTATCCTAGAAGAGGGTGACATGCACAAATATTCGTCAGCTGAGTATCTTACTCAAGTGCTTTTTATAGCGGCAATCTATTATAGAAAGTTTATGAACTGATCTTCAGCATAATAATGTCAAATCTCCGTTGTTGGTGTTCTTTTGCTGGCCAATGTGTTTTGGTATTTCAGGAATTTTATAACTATGGCCAAAATGGCCATTTTCTTAGGTACTAATACCTAAGAGTCACGCTTTAATACATACTTTTAGGAGATATCTTAATTCAAAGGCTTTGATAGCAACTGTAGCTCAACTGTTAAGGCATTGTCCTCGTGTAAGCTCCGTCCTTACTATGTGGTTCCAAAGCCCGCCGAATGCCGTGGGTTTTTTCACAATTGGGTCAACTAAGTCTAATGTAATTTGTCCTGATTACAGAACTTGAGACTTCTGGAAAAAAAGTTGGTGTCCGTGGCATTCCGTGTCCTTTCTATCACATGCCAGAAATTGCTACTCTCAGGTATTATCTGATGCACTGGATTCCCTGTTTTGATACATAAGGCCTCTACCAACGGATACACCGCGAGCCCACCCATCATTTTGATTTCCCGTTGTGAGGGCAAATTCTTGCGAGTGGGAGTTTGCGCCTGGAGATGTCTCCTGTCCGCGTTTACCGGTGGAGGAATACCGCCCGTAGAATTTTGCCTGGCCACCCAGGATGAAAAATGTAAGAATTTTGAGCGTTAAAAATTAATCCTTCATCTTCCTGCTCCTCTTCTGCCTCAGAAAAGAACACTTGTCACAGATTAATCATAAGGGCATGTGCAGGATCACATGCTGGTTTTAACTGGGATGACAAATTCAAAATCGGGTTCTTCGAGGCTGCAATTAAAAATAATCCAACAGTTTGGCAGATATTTTATTGATTCTCTAGCAGTACGTTGAATAAACAGCAGATAACGGTGGAAAACGTTAAATTCGAGCAAACTTTAATTTCAGAGGTGTCAAATAAATCTGATTTTTTTAAAATTAGAATTAGAAAAATTGCCCTTAAATTAGCGATGACCATGGGAAGAGACTGCTAATAATCCTTCTAAGGTAATGAGAAATCGCAGTGCTTTTGGACTTATAAGGTTTTATCAGTTCATTTTTACCCTGCAAAGAATAAACAATTCTCCGTTAATGCCCTTGGAAATTGAGTTTTACATTGGAGTATTACCAAACAACAAAGAACTTTACTGCATGACCAATTTTTAGCATATATTACGTATTGGTTAGCCTCCGTATTATGGCTGATCATCTGCTAACGGAAGTATGTACCTATGTACATGTCCTAACCGGGGCCCTAAGGTGAAACCTTATTAGCTCTGTACCTATGACTCTTGGTGAAATTGTACGATGTTCTATATACTGGCAAGTGTTTCAAGCCAATATATTGGGTTTTACTAAGTGTAGTGTCAGCAGTTTTCAATTCAGTTTGAAACATATACTCAGTAAATATATTTGAATTGTTTAAAAGACAATGTTCAATAATGCGTCGATGTATTTTTAACTACAATTTGAAATATTTTAATACGCTTACTTATTTTGCCTTGCGTTCGTACTACTTTACATAGACCTTCTGAAACACAAAGTGTAAACCTCAGACCCGCAAATTGCAAAACGGCTATTATCTGAAATTTGAGATAGTAGTTAGTAACATTTTACAGTGGAAAGAGCATTGTTTTATTCAAACTTCCTCAAGAGCATTTATAAAATTTAAGGCGTGATATTAGTATACACATAATATTTTCTTATGAATCACAAACATAAACCATTCAAACTATGATTAAAAATTATTTTTCTGCCAAAGTAGCACAGGCCAAAATGTATTTCTCAGGTTTTCTTTAAATAGATTTTAAACATGGAAAATCAATAGAATAAAACGTACTTTTTAAAAAGTCGGTTTCATTAAGTGTGCATTTCGCAGGCATCTGACAAAAAACATTTCAAATACGAAAATCCATTACGCATAGCGTATTCTCAATTATGTTGCAATGTAATTAATATTACAACACCACCTAAGTCATCTTGCATTTTGTTGTGAACCTTTATTTTTGTTGGCAATGTATTGACACGTTTGGCTGGTTCTGAATCCATGGCACGCATGGAGAGCTGCGTAAGGAAAAAATTTTAAAAGCTCGTTATTAAGATCAATGTTTTTAAGATCTATCTTATTTTATGGTTTTGAAAAGCATGTAGAATAAAATCATTATATATTATTAATCTTCTGCAGCCATTGAAATTTTTAAAGTCTAAATTAGCATTTCACGGAAGATCTCAACCTCTTTGTAATGAAAATATCAAAATAATCACCGGAAAAGTGGCGGAAGGCAATTACTCTTTGTATACAAAAAAACGTACGATTACAATTTTACCTGACAATTTTATTTAATTTATTATTCACTGACCAGCATGTCCGCAAGTGAGCTTGAGAAATAAATTACTCCCGTGATCTTCAAATGGGGATATCAAGTTAAAACGTGGTTGCCTTAGTCCAGCGTAACTTTAATGATGCATACACGAAAGAAACATTTAGCAGTTCTCGTATAAGTGCGTTAGAATACAAACGCAAAATTTTGGCTGTTTGGCACGTAATATGGAAGCATGCGTATTCGGAAAACTTACAAAATGATTTTTTAGACGTAATTTTACTTCTGCTGCTTAAATTACTCAGTGGTTTTGCATGAGCAGGCTTTCTTTTCTAGTAAAACATAAGTATATTTAATGCGCTTGATTTTCACTTTTTCAGAATTTTGCACTTTGCTAAAAAAGCTGGTATTGCTATAAAACTTTATAGCCCTTCATAAATCACAATATGCCCTTTTATGAAAAAAAACATTTCTTTATTGCCGTAAGTATTTGCGTGCCGCAGCTTAGTCTGCATTTGAGTAATAGGGAGTTAATTTTAAAAATCGTTTGATTTCATGAGATAGTAAATTTACTGTAGTAACAAGATAACACACGCACAAGCACCAGTTTCTAAACAGCTGACTTTAAAACATTTTTGACAAAGGACAGCCATGTCAAACAAAATGTCCTGTGTTGTCGTCACTTAAGGTTTGTGTTGAAAATCAAACAGTTAAACATGTTCAGTTTGCGTTTTGGTAAGATAAAATCCAAGTAAAATAGTAACCAAAATGCATTTGTTTAATACTAGTTGAACCTCATCATGGTGGCAGATCATTTTGCTCTCGTTGATTATATACGGCTTACAAATAATTTATTCTGTAGTAATTTGAATGAGGCCTTCGTTTGCTTGGAGCAAAATCATACCGGCATTATTGGCATGTGGGCATCAAGACATCTCACAAATAGCATTAGTTCTCCATGTAGAAGTGTACTAACTACGCTGTCATCATGAATTATAGGTAAACATGCAATGATTAGCATATCATCAACCGTAAATAGTTGATTTCCATTTTTTGTCGGTATTAAAAGCATTCGAATTGGGCTGTCTGGAAAGCATGGTCCGTGTGGCCGATGCTCATACCATCCTCTTTCAAAGCAGTCATACATGTAGTCTGTAGACATCGTGTTGTTATCATATGTCTGGACTATACGAACCGTGCCTTACCTGCGTGGGAACATTTAAGGTACTGATGACTGAATAAGCACTTTACCGACAGACTGTGAATGCATCGATATTAGTTGCAGTCGAGCTTTTCCAAAAATATTGTGCATCTATCAAAAGCGCCAGGGTCATAAACTACACCCTTATGGACTGTTAATTCTTACCAACCAAAACGATTGCCATCTTAGTCAAACTACCCGTTCATCTGCTGTTTTCAACTAAATAAAAAGCTGCCAAAGTAATAAGCTGATACTGAGCTTTACTGCTAAAAGTCAACTACCTGCTATGCAAATGTACTTTTAGATGCATTGAAAAAATAAGCTTATACAGTAGTTAAAGAAGCGAAGTTAGGCCAGAGAGAATTTTTTTCTTGTTTTTTGTTTAAGTTTTGCAGATGAGGTTTTGGGCTGCGAATCAATACCTGGTAAGCAGACTGACAAAGTCATGTTCGAGTGTATCAGCCCTGCAGCTGAAGCGGTGGATGAACCTTCTTCGATCTGCTCATAAATATTTGGCAATTTCGGTTATATAAGATAACCAGAACTCTTAGACCGAATAGATGACCAATGGAGAGGAAGCTTTTTAAATTCAGTGTGCTTCAAACAGTCTAAATAATGTTCAGGAGTGAAACCTGGCTCAATTATTAAAAAAACAACGCTCTTTTCTGCCCTTGGACCCTGATTTCCGCTATTTTGCACAGTATTTAGTGATCGTATTTCTAAGTGGGGTGTTACAACCGAGTGTGTTTCTGTGTCAACACCGGTTTTGTCCCGTAGTTACGTGGTAGGAAGAGAAGGCAGAACAGGATAGCACATAATACTTTACTGTTAATAGCTCTGCTTGTGCATCAGCGTTGTCTTCTGTCGTCGGTAGCTTGTCTCGGCCAACAGCACGTCTTGTCACGAGCAGCGGAATCTCGGGTCGTCTGCAGCGTCTCAAGCAACAGAGTGGCCATCTTCAGCGGTGGCAGCATGTTTAAGGGCCAATATTCATTGCTTCCCATTGGCTATCCACGAGTGGCCGTGCGCGCTTGCTTACGTGCGCCTATGCATCTGTCCTCAACGTAACCTCCAGATAACGGCAACCCGGCCCCACGGCAGTCTCGCTTGCGCGTGCCTTCTTTGTCCTGGAATAATATTAGCCCTTTGAAGATCGCTTGTAACTGCAGGAATCGGTCTTCAGCTAGGCCTCTTGTTCTGGTATGCTTAGGATTGCCCGAGTGATAACTCGCGTTCGGGCTGTCCCAACATAGGGAATCACTGACTTCGTGTTGATGCCGTGCATCAGCAAGACGTTCAGAGCAGACAGTGGAATTGTCGAACTCGACCGACAATTTATCATCTATCCTTGTGTTATGGGCAGGTTAATTGGGCATGGAAAAATGAAATCAGGCCTTATTTCTGGGGTCTCTGGGCTCTCTAGGTGCCTCTTAGACCAGAATTTAAAAAATAAAATTTTCAGACTTAAATAAGCACGTAGTTGGGCTGGGCTCCAATTCATCAATCGGCTGTTCACACTGTGACACACACGTAGCTACCTGCTACCAGCAACCGACGAGCACTCAGCCTTTGGTTCGAGTACTCGTTGTTCCCGTTGTGATGGATGCAGCAGATGATGTGCCAACAGCAAGTACTGATATGCTCCCAACCTACCATCCTTCCAGCCCTGTGTGATTTACGAATCAGAACGATACCTCCCAACCGTTTGCTGTATGGTTATGTTTAATCGCCAGTTCGCCCATATAAGTAGGCAGATAGATTCTTGAAACGGTCCAATGGAGGCTTGCGGTCACATCTTCTTTCAGGTACCAGCTGACTGCTTTCGAACCAACTAAGTCCAGGACAACCAGCAGAATAACATGTGGAAATAGAATAAGGTGGGTAAACTTAATTGCCAGTTTAACAATGAGTGCTCAAAGTCTTGTAAGAGAAGAAGTCTCTCAGTAGTAATCTGTCACCTTGAAGAAATGGTCAGCTTTACTTGCTACGGGCTGAAGCTGCTGTCGAAAATGTGTAGTAATGACTAAATCACCTGATCAAACGAAGCTATTAGCAGAGGTTGCAATATTTTTTGAGGACGTGTAGACTTTCGACGTGATATTTTTATCACCGCAAACGTTCACGAGCCAGAGGCGCCTCTTAATCCTAGTATGTGCGCCTGGAAGACGGGTGAAGACTAGGAGCCATTGACTATCATTTCCTGAGAGCCGTAAGTTGATTCCACTTCTAAAACTTCCTTCTCGAAGAAGACAGCCTGCACTCACTGCGACTTTAGCTCAAGCTATGGAAAAAAGAGTGTATGTGCTGATAGAGGTGGCATATTAATCTCTTTCCATTCTATGAGTCCAGAGCCCCTGCTGCCGATTAGCTGAAGACAGTAACGAGAAGTTGCAGTATTTATAGGACACCGTAATTACTGCACACGTATGACAAATACCAAAATTAACGCCAATTTCCCTCCTGTGTGTGAATTGCTTGATGACCGAAATGCGGGCCAAGATCCGCTGAACTTTCATGGCGTGTGGTGGAATCAGACGTGATGATTTATCGGCCACCGGGTTCCGCGGTGTTGGCGTAACACAACGTGGGGGCATTTACGTTCCTGAAGTGGTCACTTGATTTGGCCAAATTGAGCCTCGAAGAGAATGTCACCTCAAAACACAGTTTATCAGAACGAGAAGCTAATCCGTGGATCTATGCTGCCACTGAACGAGGTAAGATTTAGTTTTGCAGATTTAGTAATTTACCTAGTCAACTTTTGAGAGGTTTAATCTAAGATTAGTTAAGGCAAGATGGCGATCACGACAAATACCTTACACAGTGTTAACCGCAGTATATGGCAATTGTAGGTAATCTGTGTTAGATAAAAAGTATATTTTTGAAAATAGTCTTGTTGACAATGCCCGCTACCAAAGACGTAGCATGCAACTGATGTGATGCATTTATAATCGATTGGGTACTCTGGGTGTGAGAGCAAGATTATCGGCCTAACTGCGCTAGCATTCAAGTGACAGTTTATGCATGGTTTGTGCACCTAAATAGGGTAGGCTCTCTTTTGGCTTGGGGCCTATTCACTTCTCGCACATTCTTCGTTCAGTGCGGAAAGCGAAATTCCACGGTCCTTTCCAACAACTGTGGAGTTTTCCAAGTGTCTATTTTATCATCTCATTCCTTTACCCTCCACATTGACGACCTTAGATCGCCGAAGAAATGTTGGTTTGAACCATTGTTTGGTGACAGTAGCTTACGTAGCCCCACTCATTAATCCCTACAACGTGCATATTTTTCTAAGAAAGTGGTGGTTATAGGGTTTTATGGGCGGAAAAGTAGGAAACGCAGTAGAATATACTTTAATAAATGCTAAATGCATTCCTATTATACTGTATTAAGAGGCGTTGTTGATTTATATCTGTAGATTTTCCTAATCTGTATTATCATTAAACTTATTGCGGAAAAACTCGATTATCAAATTGTAGGTTTTTTGAAATGGTGATAAGAAGGTCGTCTACTTCAACTTACCTGTGGTCCAACTTACCGTTCTGAAGTTAGATTAGTGTAGTCCGTGGCGCGAAGTGCCGCAGCACCTTCAATTTACATGTGAAACAAACTGCACCCAGCAGCCGCCGGAAGCAAATTCGAATACATTTTTTCACTAAACACTTCCTTCTAAAAATTTCTTTTTCTGCTTATCCTGTTTTCCTACCCCACAAAACTAGATGACCACCGTTATTGCAGGACTAAGTGCTGGCACTAGGGCTATGTGAGTGGGGCTATATAAGCTACAATGTTTTTACGCAAGAAATTTGAACAAGGCGAAGATCACAAGCTGAGCAGCTGATGGAGAAGTCACAAAATTTCACGACATCATTAAATCCTGCTCAAACCGTAACCTTCGCCTTGTTAAAACGTTTTTTTTGTTGAATATGCCGATGTTGGCCATTATCTCAAAATGAAATCCATCTCCAAATACTAAAAGACGGCCTACACGACATCTCAGCACGTTCTTTAGCAAATGGCCTTCTACTTAACCAGTGGAAGTCAGTCCAGTGTATTTTTTGACTGTGACCCTCTCGTAGTCCTGAAACCATTGATCTTCTGCCCAACGAAGTATCCTCTTTTTGGGATCTTGATGTTAACCTGGCATTATAAGTATCATTTACTCTTTCATAGATGATTTTGATTGTATTCTTGCGGGACTTTAGCTGCCTATACGTCAACACCTACATTGTTAAAAGAGACTTTGCTAACGTAACACAGCTTTGTGAGAGTACATTTAGGGAAATTTTGTCTCTTTCTGCCGGCCGAATTCCAACAGTTGGCATAATTAACTAAACAGGCATGCTTATTTAAAGTATTTATAGCCAAACATTCCACTTATTATTCACAACCATCAACTGCTGCATTAAGAATATCATTAATGACCAAAGATTTTAATGTATAAATATTTAATTAGGACATGATTATAAGCCTGTTTGATGATTAATGAGATAAATAAATAAGTTATTTTGGGCAAAAGTGGTGGATTGTGTCTGTTTTACTGTTTTAGGGGCTATATTGTATCAAATAATTACGTCTTTCGCTGACGAGCCAAATATTATTTTAAATAAAGGAAAGGAAGTGATAGACTTATACAAAATGACAGCAGCTATCCCGTGGCCATATAAATATATAACTACAAGAATGCCGACGTAATTTTCAACAAACGAGTCACTGTGACGTATTAACCAACTGTATGAATCAGCAGCGATCCAAAATTGACAAATTAGGTGTGCTTTCTTTAACCGATGACCGTTCGCTGGGTTTCAAAGCTCGTTGTAGCAAAGGTCAAACACTTCTGTTTTTGGAATTGAATAATTCAGTCCCTGAAGGACATTCATCAGAGGTTTCCTTGGAAGCGCACCTAATATAAGTTTAACGCACGGCTTACTGTTATGGTACCGATTAGGTTTTGACTACAAATAAGGGTAACCTTTAACGCAATAAATATGTATTAATGTAAATCTGACTACATAACTGCGATTTGCCATTTTCTTCCCATCCCAACGAACCGATTATATTAATAGTGTTTTCATAACCTTTAAATTTGCGCAAGTCCATCTGAGCTGTCATTCACTACCTTGCCGTATTCAAGATAAACCTTTTGTCTATTCCCACGCACCCGGTCCCGTAAAACACGAGACTGAGAGTTAGCATATAAAGGGTGCGCTGCCAATTTTCCCTCTCAAGTTTTTGAAAATTCTCATTGAACATTTCAGATGATAGATCGGCTAAATTTTGTTTGCTTCAGATAAATTTAAGGGAGGCCTTTAAATTTATATGTTACTTGAGTAAGTAAATTATGCGGGTTGGTATAAAAAGTCGTATGTTTGTCAGGGCAAAGGGAAAGTGGGGGTTGGTGTCAAAATATGAGCAGCAATTTGGTCGACTGGTATTCGACCGAGGTGATCAGCTACTGGCTGTTGTTTAGCGGCTTTTGCCCATGGTAACTGCGGTGCCACGACAAAGTTCTTTTGGGCGCACAGAACCGTTCGGCATAGCCAAATGGCGGCAGATTCTGTCGTAGCCAAAAAAAACTAAGCCATATAAATGTAAAAGCTTGACGAGAATTCATCGAAAATACACGTATATTCACCAATTCATCTTCTGAAATTTTCAACGGAAATTTTTGCGAATTTGGGAAATGGAGAAGCTAAAAGTTGACCTGTCTCCATAACAGATGTGGAAACCGTGCAAACCTTAACTTTGAGTATTCTGTGACTATTTTAGTTTGACCTTTTACCATGGCCCGTGTCCTTACCTTATCCCTTCGCCTCCTCAAATGGATACATTTTTCGGTGAAAACTTTGGATATTACATTCAAAATACAGCATTCCCCCCTCTTAAATGTTTAAATGTTGTTGGGAATTATGGCAAGTTTAAAATAGGAAGGATGATTTAATACTACCAAACAGGCAAATTGACGGAGTGGCCATGGGCTCACGACTTGGACCATTCCTGGCAAATGTCTTCATGGGCAAGATCGAGGAAACGAAGCTAAAAGACACTATCAATGACCTTGAGTTCTATGGTCGATATGTGGGCGACATCTTTTGCCTGACAAAGAAAACCACTGATATCGATGGTCTAGTCCAAAAATTTAATACCGCCCACACAGCACTCACATTTACAGTGGAAACAGAGGCGAACGAGGAACTCGCTTTCCTAGACGTCCTCTTACACAGACAAGAAGATGGCTCGATACCACGCCGGATATTTAGAAAAACAACCTGGACTGGGCAATGCGTTAATTTTCACAGTTTAATCCCACTTAACGTCAAACGGAACTAAGTCCAGGAAATGGCAGCCAGAATACGCTGTATCTGCTCTCCTGAAATAGTGGAAGTAGAATTGCAGCAACTAAAGGACACACTCCAGGAAAATGGTTATCCGGAACGGTTTATCCTTCAGAACATCAAGGAACGTGCCTCAAAGGTCGCAATTGCAACGGCGGAATAGAAAGATCTGTTTATAAGACTGCCGCTTATTGGCGACGCAACGAGTGAACTAGTAAGAAGGCGCCTGAGGACAGCGGTTATGAATGCCTTCCTGGCTGCAAACTTGCGGGTTCTCTTCACAAACTCTCCCCTTCAACGAATGGGAGGTAAGGACAGACTACCGTTTCAGGCCACATCTATGTGCATCTTTTCGTTCACCTGTTCCTCTGGAGCGGGCTATATTGGCCGACCAACGCGACGTCTGGAGAAGAGAATGCGCGAGCACATACCAGCTTGGCTCAACAGAGGGGAGAATAGACCGACCTCAAGCTCAATCCTCGCCCACCTAATTGATACAAACCACCAACTGGACGCGAGTGAAGCCTTTCGGGTCATGTACCGCACGCCAATGCACTTCTCCAAAGGACTGGGCAAACGGGTGTTAGCCACAGCAGAAGCAGTGGCAATCCGGCTAGCAAAACCCATTCTATGCTGTCAAAAGGCGCTGGTTCATGCCATCGGCCTCCCTTGGCCGACTGCACTGGGAAATCCAACACCTACTGAAGCCAAAAAAGACGAAGCTACGGAGAAAAGTCAAACGCAAGCTGCGCGGCTGACATACAGAACTCAATCCGCGGACCGCGAGAACATCCCCCCTGTCTCATCTGAGCATGGCAACCAGCGTCCTACCCGCGCAGGCGCCCGCGTTCAGAAGACGAGGGAAAACTCAGCTGTTTAATTATCCTCACCCTTTTCCTCCCCCCCTTCCCTAACCTGACGATTATATAATCGCTGTAATTAATTGACCAATTTTATTCCCCATGTCATGTACTGGCCTGACGATGAATGACCGAAAACGATCGTTTGCCAACACGACTTTTCAAACATTTATATGTGAATTGTTATCAGTATGATTAATCTGCAACATCGTTAACAAAATTGAACACGTCAGTTGTACATTTTCTTTGAAAAGACACAGGAATAAAATCATTATTTTTAAACCAATAGGCCTCCTGGATGCCGAATTGTCAGAAACATCATTAGTCATAATATTTACCAAGAAAATTGATAATATGTACCAAATTATATGTTTTCTAGCTTATAATCCAATCCAGCACCTTGTTGCCCCTGCGTTTGGGCTGGTTGAGACGAAGCTTATCGATCAGTTAGGAAGTTAGGCATTGTGTTAAAAACATTGAAAATGCATCCCTGAATAAAAAGGCCTTCCAGCATCTTTTTATCCAAAACAAGATAGCTGCTTATTTTGTCAAGTCTCTTTTTACTTTAAACAAAGGTCAATTATCTGGCCTGAAAATTCGGACGATCAGAATATCAGTAGCAGTTTCTTTTGGTGATTTAAAGCGAATTCCCATATGCAACAGGGTGTTGTTAGTTGGCTTGAGGAAAATATATGCTAACAATTACAGCTTAAGTGCAAATTTCTAGAATCAAATCAAGTGTTAAAAGTATAGAACAGCGGTTTTATTTATCCAAGTAAATGGTCAAAACATTTAAAGTACGGAATTAGTGCATGGATTAATGTAAACCATAGCCTTTGTAACAAGTATAAAATGATCATTGAGAAACGAATTTCAGCAACACCAAGAATACCGAAAACCCCAGAATTCTGAAAATTGGACCGATAATGATGGTGATTTATTTTCCTTTTTAAATTAGCATTTTATTGATTGAATTTAATTTTTCATTGGATGATTAACGTTCACCGACAGACAAGGAAGAATTGTCTTTGCCACTAATGCTGCCTAATTTAATTCAGTATTCTCTATTTTAATTAACTTTTCAATAGTCGCTCACTTTTGAGTTGCTCTATAATAGCTTTTTATATAATAATTATGTCTATTATTTCACGCTTTTGTTTAATATTTCCTACATTTTCTCTGCTGCAACTCCTTTATGCCCACCCGCGTAAACTGAAATACCACCGGCCCCATACTACATAATTCTGGCCTATTTTGTTTCTTTTGTGCTATCTATAGTAGAGTGTAACCCGAATATCTGGATCAAGCGGGATATTTGGTGAAAATGTGACGAGTTGTCCGTGTGAGCTAACGAATTATCTTATCAGTGGCCGAAAGACAGAAGAAAAGCGTTCAACCAGGCCATTTTGCACATATTGAAGTCACATAAAAACAGCACACACGGTACAATCCCAATGTCCTAGTGGGTCCATAAAATATATTTTTAAAATTTACGTCAGAAGGAAATGCTGAGCTCGCTGGAACATAAAGTTTGTTAGGCCAACTGTTTGAGTATCTCTCTCGAGTCCGTATAAGCCAAGCGACAGCATTCGTACAAAAAGTGACAGCACTTGTGATCACTGCTCTGTGTCGTAATGGATGCGATGATGGCTTTGGCAGTCCGTGCCCGCACCATTAATTGCTGTGCTTTTATAATCCGCGTTGAATGTTGGCGTGATAATTGCCGGGTCATTTGGCTCGCTGTCATTTGAATTGTGTTGCTCGTCCGCGCCATCCTCACGTGACTGGCCAAGAGAAATCTCGACACAGAAAAAGGGATGAGTTGGTGAATGTGTTTGTTAATGGACTCGAGTAGCGCCTGGTTCACGCGCTTGTCAACTTTTGCGATTATTTTGACCCCCTCAAATTTTAAAATATGACTGGGTCCTGTCAAGTGAGCTGCAACCTGTGAGCTAGCGTCTTTTCTCCTCTGCTTTCGCGTGCTCTATTAATCACGACCACTGTTCGATTGAAAATCTGAAATAGCAGGCCGATAAGATACGTATATCAGCGATCAAGTCTTCGGCTGCTGAAGTGCTTCCTAGAAATAGCCTTCCCTTCTGCCTCAATTCCATAGTCCCTGGTGGAAATATTAGTTAGACTGTGACGAACGACAATGTCAACAACATGGCACACAAATATTCATGATTTGCGTGTAAAGTACTTTATCGCGTTCACAAACTCCTAAAGAAGATGAAGAAGAAAAAAGGGGACAAGTTCGTGGACCAAATTATATTTCAACTTAAGTTTCCGAGCCCTTCTCACTTCCATCATCAGAATATTGTAGTTGCTGCATCTGGTTGTCTTGAGTTTGCCAGTCTTGCCTTCTGCCTCGTATTATACCCGCTCTGGACGCGCGATTTTTGACCTGCTCCTCTGTTGCCAACTACGTCTGGTCTCCCGGAAGTTTGTTGCTGGTGGGCTTGCGTTACCTTTGCCTGCCTTGGGGTCAGCGTAGATGTAGGTGAGTTAATATGCTTGGCAGTATATCTCATGTCAACTGGCGGACTGATCACTCGTTGCTAATCGCTTGAGTTTGTCTTCGCTTGACGGGTGCGTCGGCGAGACAGTGCTTGCTGTTGGCCCCGTGACCTCCCACTCCCACACCTATTTTTTGCGATCGTAGACTCTTGCTTGTGCGTGCTCGTTGGCCCTACTAGTCGTGTCCGAGTTTATCCAGGCCTTATCCGGAGAGCCTGGTAGGCAATGTTCAAATCTATGGCTCTGTTGATTGTGCCAATGGCGGACCAACTTTTGAGCACTACTCTGACCATTTTTTTAATGGCCCTGCCGATATCTTAGCTTCCTCAGAGGCGAAGTGATGAATCAACTGTTACACGTGACCAGAGATAGCAGACGGCTTGTCATTACGGTTGATCGCAAGTTGATTTTCATGGAATTTTGTGCCCAGGCATTTGCCCGTTTCACAAACATGCCTCGCATCGCTATAGACCACGGCTGGCTGTTCGGTTACTGGCACCGGGTCTTTGTCTGATTGTGCAATATGGCCTATGTGCCACTCTCATCCCAAGAGTTTCTAGGATTCGTGCTGCCGTCTTTGAAATCTGTTTCACGTAGGGGATGGCGAACCCGAATTTCGGCTTCTCCTGGCTCGACCGATAAACGGGAGGTATCTTGAGGCACTCGCGGATGAAGGGCTTCGAATAACCGTTGTCTTTGAAAAGGACATACATTTACTTCAGTTTCTCCTGCTTCCCACTGTCCTCGCTATAGTATGTTTGAACAGGCCGGAAGGGGCTTCTGACACAACTCCGTTTGTGAACAAAAAGGCGATTGTTTTGGCGGTAGGAGGTCACGCAGCCAACATGAAACACTGTCTCATAGACGCGCCCGCAAAGCGGAGAATAACGCAAGTGAACAGCAGCGATGGATCAGTTCGCTAGTTGACATGCGGGAGGGCAGCAAACATATTGACTCCCCTACAACTGCAAAAACCCCCAAGCAAACAAATGTCAGGCAAGCCTGCTAGCAACCGACCTCCGGAGGCCAAATGGAGTCGGCAACGGAGGAGCGGGTCAAAGCTCACACGTCCAGCGCGAGTATAATACGAGTCAGACGGCAAGACTGGCAACCTTCAGATCACCAGACGCATCAACTACAATACTTTGACGATGGAAACGAGAAGGGATCCGAAACGTCAGTCGACGAACCCTCCCCTCTTTTTGTTCCTCTTGTTCGGGAGACGATGACGGCGATAACATATCTGGAATCCGAACTTTTAGGCAGATTAAAGCATTTTACAGACATACGCAACATCTACGGCATTCCCGCCTCCATTGTTTCCCACGACGGAGGCGGGATAAACGGGCCAGTTGTGCCTGCCAGACACGACCTAGCTCGCTCAAAATGAACTACGTTTTTGCAGAGACAAAAGGTTTGCTTCAGATCCTATTGGAGTCAGATTGTCATGGAGAATGCAGAGAGGGGGAGGGTGATTGCAGTCTCCCACGTGGTTCCCAGCTTTTCAAGTTTCCGTGCGGGCTAGCAGACTTTTATAAAAAAAATTTAAATAAATTTCAGTAAAAGTAGACGCAACAAACTTCTCACTCCTTTTTTGTATGATGTACTCCCCAACGTATGGCGCGACATAGAAGTACACGATCAACAAAAGATCTAGCATGATGTACCTTATATAGGTAGACCGGAGATAAAATCCTTCGCCTTGAGTTTAAGATATTTTTAAGACCCCTGCACGCTTTATTTACACCATAAATTAGGTTTCATTAAGCATCATTATCAGGGTCAGGCCTAGACTATCACCTCCAATATTATTGGCCAAATAACTTGGCGCTGCCTCCTTGTCTATATGCAATCTGCCAATATCACGTCGGCCATCGCCTCTACTGCACCTGTGGTTCTAGGCCACGCGAAATTTTAACGTTCTTCCTCATATTGACCTGAAACCGACTGCTGTCGACCATGGCGTGTTCCTTTGTTTTCGTCATCTCATCGGCGGACCCAGCAAACAGCAAGGGCGTATCTTGGGTGCATCTGCGGTTCCTTGGGTTGCTCTGGCGACTCTGCCGTCTCCTCCACGTGTGACCCGTCAAATAAAGATATAAGACGCAAAGATCTTCCCGCTGGTTTACCACAAACATTTTCAGCAGCATGCCGGTCCTATCTTGCCCATACTTTCCCCAAAAGAGCGGTAGTGTTTCGTCTAAAAATTCCACAAATGACATTCCAAATTCTCGAATTCTGAGTCATGCATTAGGAGTTTTTTCGCAGTTTGTTCCTTTTACTGAGTGACACCTGTTCACTCGTTTTAAGTGACATCACCCCATGCGATGGTATATCTTGCAAAAAGTGATCAGTCGACTACAATTATGCAAACATTCTCTTTTGAAATGATCTCTCTGCCCATAGAGAGTTTAAGGGCGTTTGCCTTCACTTCCCTCAATAGACCTGACCTGACGTATATGGCTAGCGCCACGTACAAGCCGCTGTATGTGTAACACGACATAAATAACACAGAATTCTGATAAAATGGACTTCGCACTGTAAGGTCTCTATTGCAACAGAGTTTTTGGAATGCAAAACTCCGGACCTTCTAGAGTCGGACTTACTATGTCTCTGATATGGCTTACCATCTGATACAGGAGTATAGTGGAAGTGGCTAACTCTCTGCGCCAATGCGTACATCCCATTCCACATGGCTAACATTTTTATGGGCTGGATGGATTCTGCGCAGTACATTACACTTGTACTTGGTCCTTATCTGAGTTAGTACATCGCACGCATGGCATGTTGAGGATTGATCAAATCAGGCAAAAAACTACAGCAATTTCAGGGTTCTATTCTCAGCTAGACTCCTGGTATTTTATTTACACACGAGCTATCTAAAATTTTCAACAAAACTGTTTTCACTCTCTTCGAATTGAGGAGAAATTATCTAGAAACATCAGGAACGCAAAGTAAAGCATTTTAGCAGATCAAAATTGGCCTATATCCATTCGAAGGAGAACAATGTCATGGCCAAATACAACTGACTACTCCTTCACAACATAATTATTTGGAAACTGGAAATAAAGGGGCATATTTCAGATAAATTTTCCTTCAAACGTTTTTGGAAGAACCGCTAACTCGGTTTGTGATCTTCAATCAGAACTAGCCGACGACTAAAATGAAGTTGATTAGACAAACGTTTCACTTCATGCGTTCCCGCTTAAACTTAATTCGGCAACGGTAATTTAATAAGTGAACCTCAAATACTCCTATTCCCAGCATTTAATCCTATGGAAACAGCAGTTATAGAGGGTCTCATGGGTGGGAAATCGGGATAGGCTAGGAAATACATTTAAGTATCTGTCGTGTGTTTTCAAATTAGCAAATCATGTAGGCAAAATTGAAATCTTGATTTAAAGCGAAGTTTCGCAGGTGGAAATTTGTAGACGGCAAAAACAGCAGGATTTATTGGATCTATAAAATTTCGGAGAGCACTTCAGTTGTGTCCACTTCAATGCTTTATACGAAAAATGAATTAGAAAAATGCAAAATTGAATTGGCACAGAAAAGCCAAAACGGTCATAGAGCATGGCCGCGAAGGCTAATTAATAAATTAAAAGAATTAAAACAAGATGAAAATAGAAACCGAGGAAAAGGAAATGTTAGGGAGCTGGATTTTACTAAGGCAAAGCTAAGTTGACTGCATGCTCCAATTAATTACATAGGTCATGTTTTTACCACCGTATATAGGCGGCCCCTAGGTAGCGCAAGGTACGAGTTTTTTGTGCTCGCACAAGTACTGTGAAGGAAGTTTTAGGGTCCACAGAATGTCCCGTGTAAAGGTAGGCAGATGTTTTGTAATGGAGAGACGAGGGGTTCGATTTTCCTGTTTTAATAGCCATTTAGGCAAGTGCTCCTTGGCTGTGGCTACCAATTGCCTTCGCGTTCGTTCAATTTTATATTTTTTCATTCCTTACCTTGATAATTCACTGGTGTGGACGCAGCTGAAGAGATCTCCCGAAATTTCATGGATCCAATAAATATTTCTGCTTTTGCCATCTACGAAAGATTGCTTATCATGCGTTCTTATTTCGAGATATTTCAATCGCTTCAGGATATCAGTTTTGAAACAAACATCTATTTGATCCCCTGGAGCAACGATGTTGTAGACGAAAATGGCTGCTTAAGTATTATGTATCTTTTTCGTTGATTGAAAATGGTCTTGTAAATTCAAATATATTTTATAGAGGTCATGTGCTCAAATTTTCTCTCTTGTACGGTTTTTGCATAGTTTGGGCTTGAAGGAGTATATTTCAGATGCCATTCGGCTATTGCTCTCAGGGTGTTCAGTCATATGGCATCCTATCCGCCAATTTATGCATGTTGTCTATAAAATAGAAAAAAGAACCCAAATTCATTGCCAAGCTTTATAAGAACTTATGTTCTCTTCCTCATAGCGTTAGGGAGTGTGTGCTTTGCCTTAGGCAGAAGGTGTATAGCATTGCATCCAAGTTTGAAATCCACAAATTGTCAGCACTTAAAAACCAAAAGATACCCTGCTTTCAATCAGAGTGCCATTGGTACAGTCAAATAGAAGGAAGCCCATTTAAGTACTGGCATGCTGATGTGACTTAAATATCTCGAGATTAAGCTGCCCGATAATCAATATTACAAACCTACTTTAAGAAATCATCCAAATTTTCAACGCATTTCAGAATTTTGAGTGAATTTCGATCCAGTAGGAAATATTTTGCACAAAAGGGTGGTCTTCGTAGATGATACTTATCGAGGGAACACAATATAGTAGGCTTCAAGGGTTTATTGGCACATTTCTTATCTAACTGAAAATGCAACTATATCGGCCAATCGGACGCAAATATATAGACTGCGTTGCGTGAAAATTAATGCATTTGGCAGAGTTCGCGCGTAGCTGCTTTTTTCTTTTTTCTTTCGGATCGAAAAACAGCCTGAGGGACCGTGCATGAGCTAAACCAAGCGGAGTAGAGCAATCCAACGACCCTACGATCGACGATATTGCACACACACGAACCGGAAGAAGTGGGGACCACGTTTTCATCACGGTCTACTTAGTAGATTATTAACTGGCATAAAAATTGATAGACCACCCACAGTGAAATCGGATCAAGCTCTTTGGTCAATTTATAGCTCAGCCTGATTGCACTTTTGCCCTAACGGAACTTCTAAATTAAGGTCCGATGAACACCAGAGAAGGCAGCTGATTAAACCATTCGTTTCAGTGCTGAATTTTTGCATTCGACTATACCAGAATATTATATAATGGCAATATAATATCATACTATAACAATGTTATTTATATTCAATATGATATTTTATCATTTTAAATAATTTGAACAAAAATAAAAGACATTCAAAATTTAAAAAAACGGTGAGTAGTGCTCAGTCGCGGATATATAATAGCCTTGAATCCTATAGATTGCGATAGCTAAGCTTCCGATCGAAGGTAGAGAAGGTACTGTCAGTCAATCGCAAGCTGTCGGAATTTGCAGATAAACAGTTAAGAAAGAGGACAAAAAATGGCTGATCTAGCTTCAAGTTTTTCTGCGGATGGATTGTACTTCATTTATCTTGCAGACATCTACCGGTCGCCATATGTTAATTAACCTTAAAGCAACCACGTTTCTTTTACTCTCAGGCATAGTTATTTGTAAAAAAACTACAAAAAATTCAGACAAGACCCCGAAGCCTGTCCTTTGATATGTGCCCGCTATCTCAGGGGCCTAGCTTAAGTATCGGAACCAGGCTAATCTCTTTTTGCTTGCTAAGCTGCGATATACAGCCGATGCCACTCAAGGTTCGCGATACGTTTAGAATGCCACTCAAACTGCAAAACGTAGAACTGGCATATTAACCATACTACTTTTGCCTGAACACATTTTTCCAGATGCATGCTAGAGTAGTTATAAATCCTAAATTTTAAAGTATGAAGCAAAACCTGCCATATATATTGAGGAACGTTTTGGTGAATTCTTCAATTTTGGTTTTTGTATAATTGCACAGTTGCTTAGTCAGTTATTAGCAGGACCCTCCACGTTCTAAACAACACCCCTCGGCGTAAGCTAGGCCTAAAATAATCAGATAATTTACGACTGGGACGGAAGGAATTGTAAAGAACAAAAAGTCCACAGCCTCGTGAATTATAAGGTCTGCAATAAGTGCAACTGAAGGAACTTCTATGGACGGGGGGTGACCTTCTGCGTACGTGTAGGCAACGCAAATTAAGCAGAGCGTTTTTGGATGCGAACATGACACGTGGCCATGGACGCCTGCTATTTGAATGCACATTTTTCTGTCCGGAAATCTCATTTTCCGCCTGGTGAGAGGCCACGGGGAAATTGTAAAAATGAGTGCCGTTGTCCTCCATCATTGGCCCTCCTCCCTCACTTTTTGGAGATTCCGGTTCATCCTTCCCGAAACATTAGCTAAGTAGCACAAAACGAAGTACTGGAAAGCAGTTTCAGCGTTAGTTAAAGACATAAATCATTGGCTGTTTGCATGTGTAGGGGCTAGAGTGGATTGACAAAGACGCTGCAGCTGAAGATAGTGTTTTTAGTGACAGAATTACGTAAAGCTACTCCACAGGAGAACATATTTTGTTGATGAAACAGTGCCATTTTCGCTGTCAATATAAATCTTTGAATTTGAGTGCCCGTCTAACATACTGACTGAAGTCCACATCACATGCTGATCGATAAATGAGCGAAATCTTTTGAGGGTGATTTTGAAATCTTGAAAAGGCTCCAGCCAAAAAGTTAATCATTTACCACGTTATCAGCAAAGAATTTAGAAGGGCATTTGAAAAGCATAGGTAAGCCTTCGATCAATTCTCATCGGGCCAGTAAATTTAGATGTGAACATGGTACAAGTTAAACATACATGTGAGTCGTAGGAATAGGGTATAGAAACGTATAAGTGGTGGCTGGCGGTTCTTGTGGGCTTCCTGCGGTTCTTGGGCTTCCTCAAGCTAATAGCGGTCGCTTCTACTCTTGCTAACAGGCGCTGGCCCAGGGACTTTTGATAGTTTAATGGAATCTTATAAATCATCCAACAGTCTTCCTTGGGGTCCGATGTTTGGAATCAGCAAGATATATAAGAATGGCGCTGTCTATGCTCTTGACTTCACCTTTTCTCAGCCCTACCGGGAGATGCTCCCGTATTCTTCAGGATAAGCACCGGCTGGTGCGAACAATATAGCCTGATTCATAGGAGCAAGTGAATGAGTAGATGCATATGGAGGTGGTTGGAGCTGGTAACCTATCTTAACCTTCTCCGTGGAAGATATTATTGGTTAAAAATAACACCTGATGTCTCGTGTTTCGCGACATTACTTTGTTCAAGGCGTTTTCTTAGGACTTCGCCCGTGACAGCCCCTTGAACGGAAAGTTGAAGGATTTGTATGATAAGACTAACACTCTTTACTCTATGATTACTTTGCACCTCGTTCCCATTTAAGTGCTGTGGCCCGATGACAATTAATAGAGAGATAACGCAAGCCCGCCAACTTTCCTTCTGATTCATGATACAATAGGAAAACGTCAACATCCAAGTTCATATGTTTGGTGAGTTGATGCTTGTCTAACATAGGCCACAAAAATGTTCCGAATCAGGGGCACTGACTTACTTTATACAAGTAATATTTTTGTGTTGTAAAGATTTACAGACTTCCTAGTCTTCCTTGTCAAACTGATGTGGTCAGCTAAGCATATTCATGCATTAAGTTCACGCTGGAGGTGAAAAAGACAGGTTTGCTTCCCTTCCTGGACGTCTTCCTAAGCCTCAGACCTGACGATAGCGTTTAAAGGAGCATGTATCGAAAGAAACCTGGTCCGGACAGTACACGAATTTTAGCATTTTCCTACCCCTTTAACAGAAGCGAAAACGTGTTCGATGCTTCGTGCAAAGGGTTAGGAAAATTTGCTTAACAGACATTATTGGGGAGGAGCTCAGGGAAATCAAGGACTCACTGCGTCAGAACGGGTATCCTGAGAAATTAATTTCAAGGAATATGGCTGAGAAACAAATCAAAACCCCCGCACCTACTGTAGAAAAGAAAACACTATTCCTCAAAGTCCCTTTTTTGAAAGGAATTGGCAAGTGAACTGCTGAAAAGATGCCTTGACCAAGCCGTTGCATGAAACTTCATAGCAGCAGCCAGAGTTCTGGTATTCTTCTCAACTAACCCCATCTTACATGGGAATGATATTCTAGGTTACCAGCTCAGACCACCTCAATGTGCATCTACTCGTTCACTTGGTCCTGTGGAGTTGGTTATATTGGTCGTACGAGCCGGTGCCTGTCCAAAAGAATACAATAACACCTCCCGGCATGGCTGAGAAAAGGTGAAGTCAGGAGCATAAACAGCTCTATTCTGGCGCTAATGGTCGATTGCGGATATCGGGAGGACCCCAACGAAGCTTTCCGAGTGATCTACAGGGTCTCACCAAATAATCCGAAATCCTTTGCTCAAGGCTTGCAAGCAACAGCAGAAGCGGCCACAATCAGGCTGATGAAGCCCGCGCTGTGTTCACAAAAATACTTCCTACAAGCCCCACAGTTGGCGTGGCCCACAGTCATTTGGCGGCATGCAGTCATCCACGCTATGTTCGTCTCCCTCATCCCGTCTTCCCCTCCTCTAGACTGCTCCTGCAAAACCTATCCTCACAACTAGCCCCACCCCCATTCCCACGACTAACTTGTCTGCAAAGACGAACACGTTTAAACTTGCACCCAGTTTCCATATAAATGTAAAGCCTGACGAGAATTTTTCGAAAGTACACGTATACTCGCCAAACTAGACTTCTGAATTCTCTTATGGGAATCTTCGCAACTCTAAAAGTGATTCTTGTTTAAAAATGTTGGACAATATAGCTACATTCGGAAAGAAAATGGACTCCACCTGAGCCAACACAAAAATTAAAGTTGTTTTAATTGTTCAATTAAATTGTTATGGTCGTGTGGATGGGTATTAACCAATCATGTTATGCGACATACACAGCTTATTGCACCGGATCAGTTCTAGCCATGCCTTAGACAGCACATATTCAAAATCGAAACCGATGAGACGAAGTCTCCTTGTTTCAAGCGTGGAAAAATATCCTAAGCGCTTAGGTACAAAATAATCAGGTTACCAATTTCAGGACATTTAACCCTTAAATTGAGTGTGACTGGTTAACGACGGCTTACAAGCTGGAACTGGTCACCCCAATCTGCCGAATCTGTCACAGTTTTCTGGAAAAAATCCTTTATTGATCCCGTAGAGAGAGAAACGTGAGAACAGTGGCTGTTGGTTTTCATATTAGATGAATAGATACAATATCAGTTGTCTCATTGATAGGCTGGTGTGGATTTATCTCTTAAAAGCAAAATGGTGAGGTATAAGAAACAGTTTAATGTATCGCTGAAACACAAAATTGTAAACATTAGCTTTCAATCATATACCTGCACTTTTCCTTAGCGAATTAAAATATGCATCACTTTTCCCTCCACCTTTTACACCACCTACTGTTGACGGACCAGTAGACCCCATCATGACAGCCGAAACTCTATTTTATCCTAGGTAAACACTAATAGCAGACGATACAATAGGGACAAATATATATGCTCAAAATTGCGTTGCTTTGCATACGGAAGAGGATTACGAGGACCCACAGTTTCCATTCCATTGTACTAATTCTAATGACTTAGTTGACGTCGACTATGTTGGTTTAAATGCTATCTCAAAAATTTATTCACGTTCAGTGATTCTAATCAAATGTTTGCCTTATTTCTTTTAAGTTTGCCTTCCAACACACGACAACTCGTAGAAGGCTGGGTGCGAAGACATTAACAGCACATTATTCCTCAGTATACCTTCCAATGGATAAACGTGACTGCCACATTTGATCTGACGAGGAATTCAACTGAATAAAGCAAGAGCATATCCTGACGCCAGGAAGTGACTCAACCAACCATAATGTCAGGAAAATTGAAAACCCACAGAAATACCATCATTTGTCTTTGAAAGACGATTTTATAGCAGCATCCCCATGACCATGGGTGCAAAACTGAGCAAGAGTCCATTAAAATGCGCCTTGAGCGTAGAGCGGAGACCGCTATAGCGATCCAGTTTTTCCTTTTGCCAAATTCCTCGCAATTAACCTTGCCTGCCTCAAGAGTGCGAGCAATTAAAACTCGCTCACGCCCTCCCTCGGTCTCTTGTCATTAAGATCAGTATATAACGCGTTTGCAGTTATCGCGCAGTGGCTGATGGGCATCATCCTAAATAATCTGCGCAAATAGAGCCTCCAAAATACACTGTCCTACTCAAAATTAGAGACTTCTTTCTGAGGAAATTAAAGAGCCACACGCACATATGATAAGTTCTTAAAATTAATGTTAGCTTTGCCACAAAATGGACCTTTGTGTTGACGTAAAAGCATCATAGGCAATTGGAGTACATGTGTCCCCTATCTAACGAGCTCAAAGGATACGAGGTCGCCAATGCCGACAGCTGGAAAAATTGGCAATTTAACTAATTTTTCTTTACTCTTTGGAAAAGAATCATCGATTTAGAGTTTGCTGGCAAACATCAAAGACGCGCATGGTCACACGCTTGTGTCTAAATTTGTACGTTTTGAAAAGAAAACCGTCCGCTTAATAGAAGCCTTTTTTAGAGGTCGGTCTATAGGGAGCTTTGCTAAAAGGGAGCAAACTTGCGCTACCTGACTCAAAATAGTGTCAGGAGACGGAATATGAAATGAGATTCTACAGAGTCTTGTTAAAAATGTATATTCAACGCAAAGGCTAGAAAAAAGCATCCACACAGCCCTAGCTGTTCCTCCGACGAAGTCGGCCAAAACAATTGCGTTCCCCGGGGAGCAGAGCTTAAATTGTTTGTGGAGAGAGAGAGAGAGAAAGAGAGCGGAGGATTCGATAGGCATCGGTGTGACTCTCACTGTCTCTACGCGCACCTGTTTTCAGTTGGACCGAGGCGGGCTCAGGAAGAGTTGGACAGTGTAAGATCAAAAAGAGACATTCCGCCAGGCTGTGACATGTCACGCACGGGCTCGGCCGTCAATTTGCATGAGCCGAACTCCGTTCGATGGTTGGTGGCAGTGGCTGTTTGACAAACAGGCAGCACTAACACCCTTACCCTTGTGCAACACGCCAACTTCCTCATACAGACCGCGTGGGAAGGAAGAGTTGGACTAAATCCTGCCTCGGCGACACAGCTAAATTTTGCTCATTCTCCAGGCAACTGAAGTGGCCCTATGATTTATTACTCAGAACAGAAATACGATTTGTTGGAATTCGGTTGTAGAATCAAAGCGAATATTGTTATTCCAAATTTGTGTGCATAGGCAACAGAGAAGAAGGCACGTCGACCGCCGGAATTATGGTTTTAATCGTCCGCGTTTTTTAACCCTAACTGGAGTCCATCCTTAGAGATGAAGGCGTCAACGAAAAATAAAGAAGCAATATTTATAGGGGGCAGGGGCCAATTGACTACCAGTGACGTCAGTTCGGAAGTGAGTGTGTAGGGCTCTGTATGCCGGTGCCAGATCAATGAATCGATTGATTGAATTCCCATCTGAGGCTCAGACTTCAATAAATCCTCAGCCTGTCTTGCTGCCGGCGTAGTTCAGCCATTTTATGTTCATTACTAGGCCAACTGATAGCCCTTAAAGTGAAAAAATTAGGCTAAGCAGGCCACAGTTATTGGAATAAGGACATTTGCACAGAATTTGCCCTAATTATGCTTCTCCGAAATAGTCTTCATCCAGCCAATTATTTGAGTACGATTGCCGTCTATAATTTCCGACGCGCTTATAGTCGCGTCTCTTGGGGAAACATAGAGGTCTCCCACCAGTTTCTCTGTAAGATTAAAAATTGAAATGACCACTAAACGCCTCGAGCATTAAAACCATCAGAAACATCGATACTGACACAGGCCCGTGTTGCTAGCGACGTAAACTTATCCCTCAGCTGCTGGCTTAACTACTTAAGAAATATTGTCAAAAAGTCTGGGTGAGGATCGAGTCTGTATTCCTAAGTAGTAGCATGCCCTCCTGGAGCAAAAAGTTAACAAGACATTTTCAGTAAAAAAAGGATAGTGACACGAAGTAAAATGTCCACCAAAAGCATCACAACCTCATAGTTTTTAGATGGCAGATAAAGCAGGCTTTATGGTATCCATAACATTTCGGGAGAGCTTTTCAACTGTGTCCACTCCAGTGCATTATAAGAAAAACGAATGAGGAAAATGCCAAATTGAACGAACGTAAAGGCACTTGGCAGCCAGAACCAAGGAGCACTTGCCTAGTTGGCTATTTAAACAGGAAAATGAAATCCCTCGTTCCTCCATTACAGAACACTTGCGTACCTAGATACGAGTCATTCTGTGGACTCTTACCTTGCGCATATTGAGGTTGCCTATATACGGCGGTAGACACCTGACCTATGTTAACAGTTTCAGCATGTTGTTAACTTATCTTTGACTTGGTGGGATCCGGTTCCCAGATTTACACAGTACCCTGCCTATATTTTAGCTTTTACATCTTATCCTGTGTTTCTCTTTCCATCTTGTTTTAATCCTCTTTATTAATTTGCCTTCGTGACCATGCCCTATGATATTCTGGGCCTTACGTTCCAATTCAATTTTGCATTTTTTTTATTCGTTACTCTTATAATGGACTGGAGTGGACGCAGCTGAACGGCTCTCCCGAAATTTCATGTATCCAATCAATTCTGCTGTTTCTGCCATCTACAAATTTCCACCTGAGAAACTTCGCTTTCAATCAATATTTAAGTCCTTCTTACGTGATTTGTTTGAATCGAAAACACACGATAGAATTTTAGTTGTCATTTATGAGTAAAAAAATCGACTGCACCTAAGCCTTTGATAGCCTTCGTGACCTCCGCGGATTTTCTCTCACGCGCACGTCAGCTTAATCTTCCTCGTGTCATAGAGTCAACAGAACGTCTCGCTCTGGGCCAATGGCAATACAACTCATTGGATTAAGTATCTACGCTTGGCTTTATACTGCACTGAGGCAAGGGTTCGCATCTCATGTATAAGTATAGATCGAGAAGAAGAAGGTTTGTCGATCAGTAAAATCATAGTATTACTCGTCTGAGCTTTTGCACTCTTGCGGGAGTCCATCTTCAGCGATAAAAGCGTCAACGAAGAACAAGCAAAATGTATAGGGGCCAATCAATCGTTATAGAGGCGGACGGTGGGGGGAATGGACCAATTAACCACAAGCGCTGTGAGTCTGGAGGTGCCCGCGCAGAAAGATATATGCGGGCGCCAGCTCGATACATCCTTTTCACTCAGTTCTCGGCCTGTATTGTTGCCGGTGTGAGCAATTATCCTCGCAGCTGCGAAGTTAAACTCATGACCCGCCTCTTAGGTGTGGGCAGCCGCTTGCGAGGATTCGACGAAACCTCGTCGTACATCCCGCTTATATTTGTGTGTGCGCAAACCAAGCGTGCGTCCATCCTGTCCTGCGTAATTTCTGGGACAGTTTCGACATGGTATGCGATACACTATGTGCGACTGCTCACTGGGATTTAATCAGTGCTTGCTTCTCATAACCATGAACTCATTGTTTGGCCTTCTATGCTTGTGGAGTTGTCGTTCAATTTCTCAGACACAAATGTGCCAGCTACACTTAACAACTTCATACATCCTCCCTGATTGCCTAATTGTATTTTCAAGCAGAAAGGCAAATTACCCCGATCTTCGATTACTTATCAACTGCTAGGCAGTGGTCGCGCTGTCGAGCTCAGAACAGCCTTCTGAGTACTTGTACGGTCATGGAAAAATTAACCCCCCGCTATTTAGAAGCTACCAACATATGGCGGGAGAAAACCGACCGCCAAACCACTTGGTCAATCTCCAAGTAGCTTTAAGCATGACTTGTCTAGCGCCAACTTTCCCTCCCCCTTTTCTCTCTATAGGCTGATTTAATGAAGTCCTCTTCAGTTGATCATTACTTGCGCTGAACTATGACCCTTGCTGTTGAACATTGGCATCCCGTGAAATTCAGTGTGTCGTATGCCGTATCCGACGGGATGCATTCGAAAAAACCATCGCGAAATTTGTTAAATTCAATAAGTCCTGGAGTCAACGTTTGTCTTGAATTCGTGCCGGGGAACAAATGCCTCAAATTTTCCGTTGCGGCAGTGAAACCCATTTCTTGGTGGCCGATAGATGGCTCGTTGCATAACATGAATGACGTAAGAGAAAGTACAAAGGTGAATTCATACAGAAAAAATCGATACAAACCGCAGGGTCATAGGATATGGCCAACAAGCAAAGCCTCTGCGTATTGCTCGCACCTCACTGCCAATTGTGTCGCCACAGTCCTTCACCCCGTTGTCCGCCTGGGGTACTGCGGCTGCTCCCGTGTCCCCCACTCCCGCCCTTATCAGCCATTGCCTATTTTACCCCCACCCCGTGCTTGTTGACAGCAAATTGTAACACGTCCACGCACGTCTCATCCTGGCGTGCTTCTCCCTCGAAAACCTTGACTGCAGAGCAAGCTGGCGGCCCCATTGCTTCACGCTGCGACTGGCAATGGGCAGCATGGCTACAAAGACTCAAGTGGGCCATAGGCAGTGGGTCCGCTGGTATTTATAGGCTACGCACACGCAAAAGAGCTACCTCTAATTCAAGTTTTGAGCTCACTTTTTACATTTCATTGGTGTATTTAAACAAGATAATAGTGCAAAGGGTCTTTTTGTGTTTTTGTCTGAAAGACAGTTACAGTTCAACTTCTTATTTTGCCAAGGGGAGATGTATTAGTCTCCTATTACCGCAGTAAACGTATCCATGCCTCTGGTTTTCTTGGTGGAGCTACATACGTGCTTGTAAGTTGCTTTGTGAAGTGTTAAAGCCCAGCTTATTCGGACCCGAGTAACAGCCAGTAGAAGCCAAGAGAGCGGTTCTGATAGGAAGGCTTCATTCCAGACGGTACAGAGACAACGGAATTAATTTGCATGTTCAGTACAGCCTTTTATGAGGCACTGATCCTTCTAGACTGTTTCTGGCCTATCGGACGAGAGGGGGTAGTTCTGGCGTGGTTCCCACGCCGCTGCACGTTCTGGAACATTGCAGTACACGCGGGGGCGGGCATCACGTGTGCTCACGACGCGCGTGACCGGTTTGCTGGCAAGGTTTATATGGGGTTCACTGCCAGCTCTGGGCCCTGAGTGCGCCACCGTTCGCGTCTCCATAACATAAAGCAAACACGCACGTAGTGAAGGGAGATTAGGACAAAAGTTAAGGTATAACAAAATAACTTGAAAAGAGACGATTGGTAGAACAACCACCACTGTATATTCTGCTGTGCAGAATGTCCTAATGGGTATCTGATATCCTAGCCTGATATGGACCAAACGAAGTAATGGTTATAACCGCAATTATCGAGCCATGTCCCAGGGTGATGGCTCCTGTTTGACGCAACCGTGGACAATCTTTAAAAATTTCCAACCAAGTGTCGGCGCAGGGGGCACATGGATTCAGCAATGCAGGGATTAAATCTTTAGCATACCACCAGCATGTAATGAAATGAACCTTAGACAATAGCATGATGCACAAACGCCGCTATTAAAGGGTCCTTTTTAAAGAATAAAACTTATGAAAAAACTCTGGCAACTACTCAATCAAAAACAAGGAACGGACACCCCGACAGTTTAATCAGTCACTGCCTTTATATGCGCTGCCAAATTTGGACTTTGGAAGATCCATTTAGGGTATGACGCCCTCTAGACGATTATGGCATGAGTACCGCTTATAGTCCGGCGAATACCATGTATAGCAAAGATATGCTGGTGAAAGATCAACCTGAAGTATTCACTTTCATTTCACTAGATTCCGTGCTATAATTGTACCTGTAATTATGCAGTTCAGACCAAAAAACAGCTCAGACCACGGACAGGGGAACACAAAAATAGCCATTTAATAAGATGGCCTACGCTCTTAACTTGCTAGCTGAACTCTGAAGGAGGACATAAATTCTCCAAAGTGGGCTGACGAGTAATGGCGTCGGCCGGCAGGAAGACCAGACCAGGGTTGGAGAAGTGCGCAGTATTTGGCGCGAACCAAATGAGCCAATGTCTTCATATGCTCCTTACCTCACTCTGTCAAACTGCGCCGTGACCCAGTTTCCAGCCATGCGCTACTGTGAGTTAGTCAGCTTGATTTGCGTCCAGCGTGAATCCCACTTACGCCCCTTCCCTCACCGATGTCTGCTTGCAAAATGCTGGGTTTTTCTTGTTAATAGTTGTTGTTGTTGTGTACGTCTAAATCTCTGACCGGCGTAACTAACGCTCCAGTGATCGCAACTTCTTCTCATTCTCTTTAATTAATTTACTACCTGTCCGAGTTAAAATGTCACCGTCTATGGTATGCAAAGACAAACAAAGGGAATCTTGGGGCAGGAAAAGGCACGCAAAGGGTAGAGCGACACATATATTTAAAAAAAAATACTAAAAAAGCAGAGACAGGAAACGGTGAACTAGGGACTTTAGATAAATGCAGGCATCAGATTCCACACAGCCATTCACGATTTCAAATAAAAATGAATATGACTTGAAGGGCAGTAGCACTATGTTAAAATATGAATCTTCTTATGCAGAACGAGCGTTTCAAGACTTGACGCACAGTCAAAACGATTGACGCATAGAGCAGGCACACAAATTATGATTAGAAAATGCTAAGGTAGGAATAATTTTCGAAAATTGATGAAACATAGATCTATTCATTAAGAACAAACGTTCCCGTATAATCGCAGGCCTACTTAGTCACTTCCGGTTGCCTTTCAAAGTCAATTCGCAAATGCAATTACTTTTCGCATTTAAGGCGCACAGCATTCTAGGCTATTCGATAGAAACGGTGTCCCAGCATCCTTTATTGACTAAGGGCAAATACATGATTGGCAAAGTCCTAAACAGGAAGACAAAAAATGAACTGGAAGTCCAAAAGAAAAAAAACAATGCCGGTGGGCTAAATAAAACAACAGAATGCTAGCGTCAGAGTCACTTTGAAACGACCATGTAGGCAACCACGTAAAAAGTTGCCGTGCTAGGGACAGCAACTACGTTGTGTATTTTTAAGACTCCGCTTGCGTGAACTTTAAAAGTGTGCAAAAAATTAGTTAAAAGGGTATTAAGTCGTTTTTCTATTACGGTTAAGTCAGAAAGGCTGCATTATTCTTATTAAAGCCTCTTTGTTGGTTAAATCGCTATGCTCCTGGTATCCACCTTCTTGAAGACCGTACGTAGGCCAAATTAAAATATCTTTCTCCCTTGAGAAACAAGCTAACAGCAGTTGCTGTAAGCTCTCATAGCCGGTACTAACTCCGAGGTCAGGTAAAATAGATGTCGTGGTAATAGGAGTAGTTGAGGTGGTATATCACCTCTAACAAGCAGTAAATTTGTGTAAGGAAGCATGAACAATAAATGTCCCTATTAAGGGGGTTTACAGATTTTACTTATGCAGTTGGCCCAATAGTGAAAAATTATCCGCTTTTGTACAGCCACCACTTCATACTTTAATGGTAGAGCGGCGGCTGCGCAAATTGCTTCCCTACTGTATGAGTTCAAATGCCACCGATGCTGCGAATTTTTTAAAAACTGGATCAATTTTAAGAAAGTCCCGTAAAATATTTTCTGCTTGACCTACACATATATAAAGCGAATGAAAATTTGATCTAAAACACATAATTAAGCGAAAACAACTCTTAATACATTGAAAGAATTTGAATACTTTGCATAACTATGGATTAATAAACCCGAATTAAGCGAGGCAAAGTTTTTTTAATCCTAGGAACTTTAATGCCCAATCCATACCGCAATTTAAATAAATATCACACACCTCCTTTGGAAAGTGCTATCACTGAGGTATTTACTAGCAGAAACGTTTTGTCAAATGTACGTTCAGTTGCCTTCTCGATGAATATAAGCATCTCCTAACATTCCAAATGTTGAATAGACTAACAATAGATCCCTAAACGCAAACAAGCGAATAAAGTTGATAAGGAAATCCTTATTTCTCAAAACTTGTCCACACTGCGTCTTAAAAGTCTCACAGCAGTATAAAAACAGCACTTCTATGTGTATTTACGCATTTACTTGCTTCTGTGGAGCAGGTTATGTCGATTGCACGCGTCGGCTCTTATCCAAAAGAATACAAGAGCCCCTACCGGCATGACTGAGCAGAAGCATCACTAGCGCCATCCTTGCTTAAATGGTTGACTCCGGACATCGCGTGAACCCCAACGAAACTTCTAGGGTAGTTTATAGAGTTCCACCAAACTGCTTAAAGTCCCTGCACCACCGTTTGCTAGCAACAGCAGAAGCAACTGCCATCCGTTTGAGGAAGTCGGTATTTTGCGCACAAAAGAACCTCCTGCAAGCTCTGAGCTTGGCATGGCCAAAGGTTACATGACTGAAGGTATCTTTCCGCGCTTTCTTTTCCTTCAAGTCTCCCCCCTGTCCGGATTCAAAAACACTAATTACCGCGTAATCAGCTGCCTTTTATCAATCCCAACCCCCCACCCCATTCCCTCTGTTTCCACGACTTATTTGTGTGCAATTATGAACATAATTGCCCCATTATATATTTTACTCCCTTCCTATATCAATTTAATGATATGAGGATAATTTATCAAAACCTGCGTATGCTCGCAAAATAGTTTTCTTAATTCTATGATGCGCCTTTTTGCAACATTTCAGTATTTTTATTTACCGTACCTTTGGAGTTAAAGCAATTGTATAAGTAGCAGGTAGAAAGATAGTCAGATAATTTATGGCGGCTTGTTAAACTTAATTATTTAGAACAATTTCAAACCTTTATTAGCCATCTGGTACTTCTTTCTTATCTTCGACTGGGCTGAGATCAAGCCAGTTGGCATGAATAACACTAAAAGACTGAGAGTTGCTGTTGTCTGAAATTAAAATTATAGCTGTAAGCCTTTTCGTAGGCATAACTGTACGCAAGTGTACTCATGTGGTAATCCAATCTCATCAGGCCTCCTTTAAAATAAGCAGTGCACGACATCAAAAATGACCTGCACAGCTATTCCAAACGTAACTGACAAAGTGCATGCATACCATTTCCGCTTTACAATAAACGCACGTTTAGGTTAAATTTTCGTGTTCCTTTTCACATTTTGAAGCTCTGTTTAATAAATTTATTGTGAACGGACAAACAACAAAGTAGGGAGGAGACTGGCTCCCATAGAAATGTCCGCAGATGAATAGTTGATTTGTAGCCTGCTTGAGTCTTGTGTGGAGATTTTCGTAAAGGTTAGCAGTTTTTTATCTTCTTGCGTTGTATCTGTCAAGTTCTAACGAAAAAAGCCGTAGTAACGTTCTGTGACTTGAACAGTTTTTCCAATGAAAAACCCACAAATACGGACAGTTCATGCGTTCATGGTGCAGTGGTTGACAGGCAATTGCAGGAGCAACGGTTGACCTTTTTAGTGGCTCCCTGAGGTGTAGATTTAACCGCTTGCTTTTATGGATTAAAAGGTGGTTTTTAGCGTGTTTCAAAGCAAGTTAGACTTACTAAAAATACTAAGTAAGTGCTTTGAGGTGTGTAATGGCTCATTTAAGGTAGTTGAATGTTACAGTTTAAGATGTATTCTGCACGTTTGACTAATCTTACTCTGGAGGTCCTAAAGTAACAGTATATTATTTCACATTAATTGGAAGGCGGGCATCCTGAAAACGTAATTTTAAGGGAATATGTTTGAAGGGAAATAAGGCAACGTTATTCAGTAAACTTTCGATGCTGAATCCCCAGGTCATCGTCAGACTTGATAAAAAGTGCAACAGACACCTAGAGTTCGTGAGCACTGGTGTGAGCGCTAATTAGCAGCTGCAATTTTCGTTAGTCTTTGGTGGATAAAACAGGAAGTCATAATAGCGTAATTACTGATTAGCAACTGTCACTTGCGTCGGTTCGGGTGGGAAATAAAAGTCATCCATGGTGGATGCTAGTTATCAGTTGCAATTCACCTTATTGTGAAGTGATCAGCTGTCGTGTTTTCCATCTCTCTTTGAGATATTCGTTCATACCATCCAACTCGATACGTTAGTTGATGCAGTAATCATTGGAGCGCATGGCCTCAAGAAATTCTCAGAATTTTTGGAGGGGAAAACTTCCACGCCCATACAAATGTGTTTCCTGTACAAAGGCAATACATAGCCACCTAGGATAAATGGTCCCAGCTCTTTACTATCAGTTGGTGCTCATGGATACGTGTGGAGAGGAATCTTCCTGTTTGGCCACGATATACGGTATCACAAGCTTCGCATGGGATCGTGTATATGATTTCTTTCTTGTCGAGATAACCAATTCTATCCTTCGGGTTTACAAGCTGGATACGTAAAGTAGTCATCGGTTTCTGCACCACTTTTATTTAGTATTTCCGTAAGCGCCTTACAACGAGTTCAGGAACATCTCTTTGTATAAATGAGGATTCGCCATGTATTTGTTTTGGACGCCTCGGAGGAACCATCTGGTTCTCTCTTTTTGGATCGTTGTCGTTTCATGCATTAGTGAATAAAGCCTCGAGTGTCATCATTGCGGGAAGGTACAGTATATTTTTTAAAAGATATGTTTATGGCAAAAAACATAATTGGCCTCATTGGCGAGTTCTGGCTCTAAGCAATTTCTGTCAACAGTATAATGTTATGTCGTAGGGGCCTCTAACGATCGAATTACCAAACCTGGGGACTAGAATGCTTCTTTCGGACTTAGTGGCCATAACCAGGCAGCTGTGTCCACTCCCAAGTTGCCAACCCTTGAAGCTGCAAACGGCAACCTGCTTGCTAGAAGTTTAATACATTATCATTCAACCACAGAATGTTTGTCCTCAAGGTTTGTGTGGGTATGGCACCTTTAGAAAATGACGCAGACCGATTGCAATAAGGGTCTCCTCTATCCACCATGCCTCTGGAAACGAGGTAAAACCTCGAAGGCCGTGAAAACACCACTAAGAGTCCTACAGTTGATAATCTAAGTTTATTGTTCCCTTACAGTCTCTACACTCATATTATTCTGCAATCGATGCCATTAGACGTTAACCAAATTCTCAGACACGTTTTTCCTAAAGCGGAAATGCAATTTGGGTAGCCAGTAGGCATTAACCAGACGTCATAATCTTCGCTTTCGGATGCAGCAATTTAGTCCGTCTGTTTAAACCACAGTAGACAAAGTATGTTTCCTAATTAAAATGCTTTTTATTGATTTTTGATTCTCATGCATTAGGCATTAAGCGAAATTACCGGCTTGTTTTAATGAGAGCGCAAAAAATCCTATTAATACAAAGACTGACCTTAGGGTGACTTACAGGGGTATTTATTTATAAAAACCCCTGTATGCATTTACATAGACCCCTGTATGCATTGTAATATTTTCGTCAGGCACCAAGGCAATTGCATTCGCATAAATTCTCCGGATGTTTATGAGTGTGGGTGTATTTCTTTCTACTGGCACCAATGACAACCACTTTCTCGAGTAATTGATTTTTATCATGATTCTTTAAAACGGTGGACTGTGACGTCGGCACTTGCAGGATCCCCATTCCTCAACGATTTCCCTCTCGGTCATCTCGTTTTGGGCATTGACCGTCTCAGCAACAAGCTATTTAGTTGTTTCCGATGTTTGTTTTGGCCTTCTCTTCTCATAAGTGGTTTTGAAATCTCGCTCGTAATTTTCAGTCTCGCTCATGTTTTTTTGCAATTCATTTGACTGTCGAATAAGAGAAATTGAGTGTCTTGCCTATCCTCTTAAGAGGAATTTCCTGCTCATGTCATGTTTCGAGCAAACCTGAGGGCCGTCCACACAGCCGGGGTAGTGGCCGCAAACCAGAAGCTTCCAGAAGGGCCGCCCGGGCACCATACGCCAGCAACATTCTGGAAAGGTGGCAGCCCTTTAAATACACCGGACTCGAGAAGCTAAAAAAGCCCAAAAACCCCATGGTTGTTGTGACATGCTGAATAAAGCCCTCTTACCCTTAAAAATACCACGATCACAAAGGAATACGATAACAAAAGACCTGATTTCTCAGGTAAGGCGACATATTGAGCAGGAAATCCCTCTGAAGCGGATAGGTGAGACACTCTATTTGTCTTATTTGACAGTCAAAAGAATTGCAAAAAACCTGAGCAAGAATGAAAATGACGAGCGAGATTTCAAAACCACTTTTGAGAAGAGAAGGCCGAAACAAACATCGGAAACAACTAAGCACCTTGCTGCTGAGATGTTCAATGCTCAAAACGAGATGACCGAGAGGGAAATCGTTCAGGAATTGGGGATCCTGCAAGTGCCGACGTCACAGTCCACCACTTCTAGAATCACAAAAAAAATCAATTTCTCGAGAAAACGGTAGGCTTTGGTGCCTGTAGAAAGAAATCCACCCACACTCATAAACATACGGAGAATTGATGCGAATGCAATTGCATTGGTGCCCAACGAAAATATTACACTGAATACAGGGGTCTATGTAAATACATACCCCTGTAATAAAGTCTTAAATTATGCAAACGTGGGCAGTCGTTAATTGCGTTTTCTAGCGCACTGGGCTCTAAAGATATTCACTAGTACCTAGACTGGTGGGTTAATATGCGGTCTAGCTTGCCAATGCCGCAGGAAGTCATCCTTTTTTGCGATTTTTTTATGGTAAATAGGAACGCCAGCAGCGGAACAGCAAGGTTCAATACCCCTAGAAGGGATACCATATACTTCTTGGCTCGCAACTACGCTCTGCCTGATTGATAAAATTATGGTCAAACTAATCAAGGCGTTTAGTGCAACCTAAAGCAATGCAAATTAATGTAATATGCAGTCATAAGGACCTTTACTTGGTAAAATACTAACTACAAAAATGCAAACGCCATTTTCAAAACCTTTTCAAGGAAACAAAGAAAGACAGTCAAATGACGAGGCCTATATGGAACCAAGCTGAGAAATTTAAGTCACCCATATCCATTTTGCTTTTAATCAATTTTGCTCTATCATTGACTTCGCAAACATCCTTTAAAAATTGTGTTTGGTTTTATTTCCTGGCTTTTGAACGCAGTTTTCAGTGCAGTAAGCGACTTTTAATACTTTACATTTAACATGTCTTGACAACATACGCAATTTTGATTTCACCATCGCTGTCCAAGTCTATTTTTGTATCAAAAAGTTATTCAGTCAGATCTGTGTAAAAAGGTCAACCGGGGAATTGCCATCAGACGATGTGACGTTTTGTGGTTAAGAAAACGGCAACTATGATCTACAAACATTCTTGTCGTTTTACCCTACTGATAGCATTCCTTTCCGCCAAATGAGGAGGCTTATGTGTCTGTTATTAAGACGTCATCGAAGAAGTCCACCGGGCAAAAATTGTGGTACTTTATCACTGCAGTCTGTACTTTACATCGACACTAATTGTCTTTCGCCAGACGAACAAGCTGGGAGCGACTTACGCACCCTTCTCCCTTTGCTATCTTCAGATGCTTACGGAACGGCGCAGGATTCACCCCAAAAACCAAAAAATCTATAGTTAAATGTGCGGTTTCTAAGCTGTTAGGAACATTAAATTTTGACTATCATGAAATCGGCGGCTACAACATGTCAAATGGTGCGTCAAACACTGCCTAACTTTATCCAATCCAGAAGGCTAGTCGGCTAGTTTACGTAGCTCTTCGATAAATTCTCGTTGGGGTAGTAGATTTATATGGGAACGGAGTGCGAGTGGAAGCGTGTTCGTCTTTTCGTACAAGTGAGTCCTGGGAATAGGGGGGTGGTGGAGGGTACATAAGAGAAGGCTGGGCTGGGAAGTTTCACAACTTTAAAACATTTTATCCAATCCGTGGAGATCCTAGAGGAGCCTTTGACTAAATATAACCGATCTCTCAGAATTTTACCCGAAAGATTAGGAAAGATTATTTAGGTGGAAATTTAATGTTTATTATCGTGCATGGCTTTTTTAGATAAAATAAGACATTGAATTATAACTGTACCTATTTTTGCCTGCCTGAAGAAAAGGTACGTTGCAGAGATAACCATTTAAATACTATTAAGGCTTTTTTATTTTTTTGCTGCCTGATACCTTTAAATGCGATTATGGTACCATGTGTAACGCTGCCTAGTGAATAAAGCACTCTTATTTTATTTAACCAGATTTGCGTCATTAAGGCCAGTAAAAATGGAACAGTGATATTAGCGGCTGTTTTAAAGTTCAGCAATTTATGTTTGAATGCATTTTAAGGGAGAGCTATTATAAGAATGCCTGTTTTAAGGGGAGTGAGCCATAGTCTGGGTAAGGAGTTCAAAAACAGAGCTTAAGTTGCAATTTTACAATTAGGGCTCATCTAGAGTTACATTTAAGGTAAACTTCGGGGTTCTCCTGTTAGATTTAAAAATTAAAAATAGTGTAATACCTTTTTAATGAAATCAAATTGATAAAACGAGCATAGCGTTTCTTATGCAGATCACTTACATAAGTTTATTTCTACGGTGAACAATAGTTTCTGTGCCATTCCTTAATGTTACTCTTTTTGCATGCAATTCCTCTCTTTTCTGTTGTGGTTAAATTTATTTCATTTCTTTGGCAAAGGTCTTTTAAGTGGTGCACCTCATATAGCCCTATTTTTAGCAATTTGTCCTACAGAAAGGGTAATTTAAGGGGTTTTCGGGGTAAACAAATAATAAAGGCAGTTTCAAAAATGTGTAGAAATAACTGTAAAATGGCAAAACATAGTTGAATTTGTTTCCCGCGGCCGATGGGAGTGAGTTGTTCTGCATGTACATTTGAAGTGCGCGCAGAGCTTTGCGCCCCAGAATATACTTAGCTAACTCCAGAACGACAAGTCGGATCTTAAATAGGTTGACGTAGATGACCTCCTAACCATAAGTTCTATTTTTCAGGAATTTAAAGAAACCTGTATTTTGGTAATTGGTGTTTTTCACAATACCTTAAATGATCATAGGGCTTAGGAAAATCTACAGATATAAAACGGTGATCGTATGTCCTTTGTACGCAAGTGTTTTAAGAGGCCCCACCTTGAGTGGTATAGGGGAAAAGACCCCAAGATCTGGCTCGCAATGCCTTATGTGAAAAATGTATCAGAGGCAGCTGCTAGAATCCTGAGACCATTCGGGATTGGTGTGGCTCCTAGGCCTGAGTCAACCATCAGACAGCAAATCATGTGGCCCAAAGACCCACTACCGTTGACAGAACAATCCGCAGTGGTCTACAGCATACCTTACCGAGACTGTGATGCAAGGTATGTTGGTGAAACGGGCAGATGCCTGGGCAAAAGACTGCACAAGCATCAGCAGGCAATCGACCGCAGCGATAAGCAGTCAATGGTCTATGCCCATGCACAGCAGAAGAAACACTTCTTCCCCTATGCAAAAGCACGGATGCTTGCTCGAGCCAATGACAAAATAGCTAGATTGCTGCTGGAAAGTTGGTCTTTGACTAGCACACTTAACAGAGCCATAGACCTCCACCCCGCCTACCAGGCGTTGCACAAAAGGCTCGAGTCAGTTAGAACAAAGCCAAGAGGAAGGCAAAATAAACTCGAGTGTGAAATAAAACCAGCCTCGGAGGTACAAAGTGGGGAAGGCGGCTAGGCAATTTATCACCGCCACGCCCACGAGAGTAAGATGAACTAGGGCGGACAGGAACACTCGTCAGTCGACGATGAGCACGTCAGCTAGCACACTGACTTGCGACAGCCGATAAGTGAGCAGAAATCACGCGAGGTCACCAGCGATCAATATTACAGTTATCCAATATCGATCAGGTAGGTCCAAGTTCGTGTGTCGAGTGCGGATATAATAGCAGGCACGCGGCAAGGCTGTAACAGTCCGGCCGAACAGGAACGACCGCCCAGTTGCTCTGACTATGAAACCGACAGAGTGTCCGAAACGGCAGTCTTCAAATAAATTGGTCCATATCCTCGTACCTCTTTCGTCCCCTTCTTTGGGGGATTGTGAAAAAGATTAAGATCAATAATATTTGTGAATACAATAAAATAAAAATGCATATGGCAGTTATTTAAATATATTCCTCCACCTATCTTTATTTCCCACCCATAAAACCCCTTTAACCACCGTTTTCGTAAGATGAAATCCTGGGACGCGTGGTATATATGAGGTGCACTATTTGAAATATTTTTTTTGATTCTTCAGCTGCCAGCAGATATGCTAATCAACCAATAGCAATTTGCCCTTGTTTTAAAGCTACACAATTTGTGGGATTAAACGAGGTTATGGTTAAAATATATTGCTTTTCGCATTTCCCTTTTGTATACTAAGCTAGCGAACGCTTTTGTTAACATAACAAACAATGTCGCGTTACCGGCACTTCCATATTACAAGCGTGGTTAAGTTACTTTTAATGAGTGAGTTTGGAAAGCCATTTTCTAGTGAAGGTGAAAAAATATCCCTTTTAGTGCTATGTTCGTAAAAAACTTCAGTCTTCTTGTAGATTTCACAATTTAATAAAAGATGCATGTTCCATGCCCTTTCTTTCGATGTATAAAGACATCAGAATTCATATTACTGAAGCAGTGATTCTAGGCCCTGAAGGGTTTTTGCAGAAGTCCGAAAGCAAGCGCGTTAGAGAGCCGGCGTTTTACCAGTCTGAATGTTTTGTGATAATGCTACGGGATTATATAGGACGAAACCCCTTTTTAATCTATCATAATCCAAAACGCAATTTAAACATTCGGTTGTTAGTTCATGATAAGAGTCACTGACTCTATTTCTGATAGATTTTTTACATTTCAAAGCATTAACAAGAACTTCAGGAAACCGAATAAGCGCAGAAGACAAATTACTCTGTTCTAAAACATACCATCAATTATTGTAAAACACCTGGTTAGCTCTGTCAGAACAATCGTCTAAACAGTAACTGCCTATCATAAATAATTTCTTGGTAAGCTTTGCATGTGCCCATAAAATTTTCCAATAACACTTACAAACGGCAGCAGTATTCACTTGAAGAGAAACACTTTATCAACCGTTCCGCCTTTTTAGTTTGATCATTATCCCGTTCAAAAGCGCGTATAAAAATTATTTTTAGATTGTGGGTTCAAATAATTCGATAGTAAGTTTTGATGAGTTCTAAAGCACAGAAAGCGAATCCGTCGATTTCTCAGATAATTAATTTAGGTAGCCTGTCGGACCACTTGCAAGAAATTCTACGCTCAGTTGATTCCTCAGGCTCTTCGAAATATTGCCAGAGGCCACCAATCAAATGTCTGTCGTCCTTCCTGCAATCGAAACACATTGCTAGACGTGACTTTGCCAATTTCCAACCATGACCAGGTGGAGCGATTCAAATCGCAGGTCTGGGGATGTGGAGTACCTGTCTGCTCTCGACGAATAAACCAGAAATGCCCACAACAATATTTATCGTGTCTTTTGGACTAAATAAGAAAACAGCCCTCTTAGTTGTTTGTGTTTACCTGAAAACATCGGAGTGCTAAGAGCCTACCGACTACCCATAATTACTAAATTCCCCTGTATAGAATGCTCGACATTCCTGGCACTATGGCTTTTTGGGCGAAAATAAAGTCCACTTAGCGAGGCTGTTTGCAAATCACCTCGTAAATTAATGTAATATCAATCTAGTTAGTACTTTTTAATTTATCGCTCTCTTTTCTGGTATATAAATTTTTTCAGCATTTTCCTATGGAATGGAGACACAGGCCGCATGCCCCATGTGCTACTTGTTTTGAAGAGGTATCTCCGTATAGTCCGTATCAATTATGACACATACCGAAGTTAATGATGAATAGTCTTTTTAAATTTTCTACATTCCGCCCATCTGAGTCTTCCAACTGATACAGATGATGATTTTTAAAAATTCATTAAGGGCTTTATTTCTGAGTAAATCTTCTTACCTCTAAAGGAGAACTTTACAAAGGTGGAAAGTGTTAAGTCCTTCAATAGTAACTCAGTTGGTGGAGCAGTAGATGACAGTCCTAAATCCCTGATATCCGTGAGAAAGGGTCGTTTGGGTAAGTTTTGATTTTGTCGACCAAAAGACTCAACTTTATTTTGGTTCAGTTAACAGTTCTGGTTATGCAACTATCTTTGAATCAGCAAAAACTTCAAATTCAAATGTATTTTGTACATCTCCCATTTCCTGCAAACCAAATAGTGTCCCAAACGTGAACATTTGCGCTATAAATTTTTTTCTATATACAAAAAATGTGCTGGTTGCTTATTATATTCTTTAGCATGTCAGTGTTTCCATACCTACGGATAATTTAATTCCCTGTTTCTGCAATAGCAAATACCGTTTATAAATCTTAATTCTTGCCGAGGAGTTGGAATAGCATCAATTTTATCGAAACGAAAACAACATACATGTTCGGATTTGGTGAAGAGTTTTTACCGCTGTCATGCACCCTAACTTTGATTGCAGTACGACTTCCATCAGCTGTTAGGTTCAGAGTAAAATACTACATCTCACGCAGGGGGCTTGCATGTCATTGTCTTGTGCTTTGTGCTGCATCTGGGGGCCCAAGTTTTAGAAGCCAATCAACGCCCGTCAAGCGATGACCAACGAATGTCTTTTGCCAGAGCAGTGTCATGTGTCATCAAAAGTGGTCAACTGCAAAAATGCCTGTTGATGTGTCTGACAAAGATGGTTGCAATATCCCTTTAGACTTGCCTTCCACAAAAGTCCTCGGGCATATGCAAGTGGACAAAATTACTCTTATTTCGCCGAAACGCTATTCAACTGCTGGTCGACTGAGTAAACCAAAGTATATTTTAAAAACGGATGCAAGGCCTCAGAAGTATCGAGTATGGCGGATGGTGTGGCGGTTACGACAGGATAATTCAGCTAATCACTGTTATGATAGGATTGCAGGTGGCCTAAATCCGCGCAGGACAACCGTGTGAGCCGCTAACGGCAAGGCCACTGTCTGGGCAGGGGAGCGAGTCACGTGGGGGAGACCGTAGGTGAACAATCATTTCAAGACACGCATCCCCCGCTGCCTAGCCCATCGCGAGACCGTAACACCATGTGGCCTGACGCCCCCCAGCACGACGCGAGACAGAAACGAAGCGGTGTTGTGGACTAATTGTCGGACTGCTTCCCCACCCTCCCCCTTCCCACTCTCTGACTCATTTATCCCTCACACTTCTTCCCCTTACTTTCTACCAATTAGTTGCTGAAACTTTTGTTCACTCTACCCTCCCTTATTTTATTTGTCTAATGATGAATATGCCAAGGCGCTCGTTCGTCTAACTTGACTGTCAATGACCTTGACACAAATTGCCGCGTAATTTTCACGCCGACATCTAACAGGGATGATGAATTCGCGGCAAGTAGCGCTTTGAACACGAACTGCCAAGCTATAATTGCATGACGCCCCATCGGTGACCATGAGAGCTTTCGTCTGTAATGCGGATGTCGCCAGGTGAACTATAGGTAGTGCGCACCTTGCGCCTCTATCGCCGACTGTCTCTAATGATGGGTTCGAGGGAAAACCCAAAATGTCAGGCCAACAAACCCCAGCGATCACATCTTTTCCTACTGCTGAGGTGAGTTATTTCGTTTAGTGGACGTCATTGTGAGGGTAGTGCTGCAGACCAGCTATCATGTGGATCAAATTAAGCGTGTTATGCTTTCTACTGACATGACTCTGTTAGATATCTCCGCCTCCCTCCTGAAATGACGTCAGATGGCGATGAGACAAAGACAGCAGGCGTCCTCAGGCCTCCTACCACGACGCGAGGCAAAAACGAAGGGGCGGCATGATCGAATCACTTTCCTGCTCTCCGCCCCGTTTACCCCGAACGTTTGCATCTTTACATACTACTGCTTGGAGGCCTCAACTTGTTTTCATTCTTCCTCCCCTGTATTATTGTATTTAAAAAGTCGTATTGGCAAACAATTGTTTTCGGTCATTCATCATCAGGCCAGTACATAACATGGTGAAATAAAGTGGACAGTTAATTGCAGCGTTTATATAATCATCAGGTAGGTGGGAGGGGGAGGAAGGGGGTTAGAAGGTGGGGGGAGTAATATAGCATCGGGGTGTTCCCTCGTCTCCTAAATGCGGACGCCCGTGCGGGTAGGACGTTAGTTGCGATGTGCAGAGAAGACAGGGGGATGTTCTCATGGTCAGCGGCTAGACGTCTGTTTTCCAGCCACGTA
>JAYGXS010000001.1:456809-519156 GCA_036362985.1 Ligula intestinalis | reverse complement strand
GACTGTTCTGTGTGGCTTCATTTTGTGTGTCTTTGGATTACGTGGCTTCAAGGGTTTAGGATTTCTGCGTGCAGTCGGCCAAGGGAGGCAGATTGTTTGTACCAGCACCTTTTGACAGCAAAGAGTGGGTTTCTCTTACCGGATTGTCTCTGTTTGGCTGTACTGTAGTTCTGCTGTATTCTCCAGAGGCATTGCCTACTAACCTAAATATACTGAAGTACATGCGTTTTTTCGTCAAACGTCCCTTCATAGGAGTTTTCTCGACCAAAACAAACGTTCATATTCATTGGTTAGTCGTTAAAAGTAGCAGGAGAAACAATTGCCTCACTCTTACCTGATAGCTGACCTGCGAAAGTGGATCTTGACACCTCGTCACGTATAAAGATCTCTGCTAGGTTTTATGTGGGTAACTGTTTGTTGTTTGCCAGTTATAAAGTAGGCGGCCGTTTCTGCCCAGCCAGCCAACATTTGGGCGTTAAACTCCATGGCTGTTGTCAGCCCGCACCCCCATCCGGCATGCCAGCTGCAGGCTTAGCCACTCGGAAGGCGGCTGACCCAGTCGATAGCCCAAATGACGGTGTAATAGTTGACTGATACAGCACACGACCCCGGGACTGGACACCACGTGTGTTCCAACTGCAGTTCACCGTTCTCTCACAGTCTTCAGGAATGTAATATTCCCCCTCCCATCTCCCAGGTTATGCACGTTAGGCACGACTTATTTGTGCGGAGAACATCTTCATGCCTACAGCTGGAGGGCTGATTCCGGTACTTTTGACGTCAAACTACAAATATCCCATTTTTGGATGAGTATCCTTTCCCCTATCGCGTAAAAATGGCTTTTTGATGGTGAAGGTACGCTTAAAATATGGTAACAGTTCAATTTACGTCACGAAACAGCGCACAAAAATCCCATCCTTCTGTACCACGGGACAAATATTCATAAATTTTAAATGAGTAGGGCGTATCAGGAGAAGAAAAAAATAATTAATAAAGTGGAGCGTATAAAATTAGAAAATTGTAGGAATGATTATTTGAATAACCAAATAACCTTATATTTGCACGCAATAATAAAAATGGCCCGATATTGTCCAATTGAACACAATCGCTGCATCTACAGTAGACGCCACAGATCGCGCAACATTCTGACATAGGCAAAAGATTGATACACTTTCGCTAATCGGTATTGAGTCACGTTGTGATACTGATTATCGTGCAGTCTATTCTGAAGTTTCTTCCATCATGATAGACTACGGGCTTTTTAGCGAGCTTCGTTCTGACTGCCAGCAGAAAGTATCTACTGTAAAAACTGGCTAGTTAAGTAGTATGCCGTTTTATAATTTATTTTGACTGCCTTTATAAATTCAAACATATTTTATGGAAAACGTGCACGAAAAAGTTATTTCTTGTACTTGTTTGGTAGCAAACTACGCCTTCTTTAACTTTACCTTTAGCAGCGTCCAGGAACGAACCACAGCTGTACACACCAAAGCGCATACACTGACGGCCCAGCCAAATGCTTGCCTATCTCCGTGGGCAGGGTCGGGAATATTAACCTGATTCCCTTTCGCTCCGGGGGGGGGGAAGAGCTGCCACCTGAGGAACACAGATACATATGCAAAGCACCCCAAGTCTCTTTACCGAGACACAGAATCGCTTAGGACCGCCTGACCCATGGCCAACTGCTGTTCCCATGGAACCCTTCTCCACCTCGGCCTTGAAAGCTCTCACATTTAAAAATTATATGGAGATGATATAGAGTCGACGGTTATGACCAATTCGGCATCGATCATTTAAGTAACGTGATTGCCGACTTAACTTGAATTGCTACCGAAAATATCTCAAAACCCAGGATGAATATTTATAAACCGCATCTGATAGAAAAGGTCGGGTAAGTAAAACTGGATAAACGACCAAAACCACGGGTCCTCTGTAGATGTTTCTATTCTCTGAAAACTCGTATTTCTAATGCATTAACATGCCGCGCAACTTTAATCAGAGCTTTTGACATTAACCGAGAAAATAACGAAGCTTTAACCTACAAATGCATGTACTTTGAGAATTTCACTTCTGGCTGCATTGTCGCTAACTGTACAAACGGTGAGTATTTTGATCCCAGCCCGCACAACGGTTGCCAGGGCGATTTGTTTGCGCCATCGCATCGCTGCTTATTAAGGCCAAGTTCAATTTTTTTTAATAAAACAGGATTTCATTAAGAATCGCATGATGCGTTGGGTTCGCACCTGCGTGATTTTAATATAAGTCAGCACAATATTCACAGTATAAGGCATACATGGAGGTTAGAATCAAGCATAAAATTATAGTTTGTTTCCGAGCCCTTCAATATATTTTACCCTTTGAGAGACTAAAATAATTAGGCTGAAACTTCTATGAATGAAAATGATCACGTTCCAGGTGTTTGCAGGGATAAGGAAGAATATTTTTCGAGCACCAGGTCAATTGGTTTATTGTCTTGAGCTTTCAAAATCTGACAGGAGTCCAGCTTCAGAGATAAGAAGCAGCAAACAAAAAGGAGACTTATTATAGGTGGCACAGGCCAATCAACTTTCTGAGGTTATCAGGTCGTCAAAGGGTAAGAAACAGCGACCAAAAGGATGGAGGGGGGGGGGCAATTACAGTGGTATGCGCTAGTAAGTTGTCAGAGGAGTTGGGGGTCGTGTGGGGTCCTAAACAGCAATAAGTGTAGCGCCTTGTCCCAACGGTAGAGGGTTCTGATAATCCTGCCTCCTCTTCCACTGGGTTCGTCGGGAAGTCTTCTTCGCTTGAATTTCCTACCCTTGATAAACAGGCCAAAAAGTTCGGTTTCGCCTATACGAACACAAACTAGCAGCTCGAAGGCTAGACCCAAACTGACAGTTTGCAGCACACATCGGAGAGACTGGCCATTACTTTGATATCGAAGGAGCGACTATCGTAGGTCGAGGAACCTCAAAAGCCGAAAGGCTGACGCTTGAAGCGTGATGCTCAGATGCCAACTCCGCCAGCAGGTACCTAGATATTCAACTGCTTGCAAAGTCTTACACCATCGTGTGAGCAAAGGACAGAACAAGGCCAAACGAAACGCAAGAATTGCAACCGAAGAGAACCTCCGATGAACCCAGTGGAAGAGGAGACAGGATTACCAGCACCCTCTTCCTTGTAAAACAAGGCACTACACTAATTGCTGCTCATGACTCCAAACGACCCCTGATTTTACTGACATTTAAATTAGCGTAATCGTTTAATCGTTCCCTTATCCTTTTTGGTTGTCGTTTCTTACCCCTTGACGACCAGATATCCTTTGACAATTGATTGCAAACTATAATCATTCACCTTTTGTTTGCTGCTTCTTACCTCCAAAGGTGGACTCCTGAAAACCCAATAGAATAAACCAGTTGATCCGGCATTTGAAAAGTCTTCTTCCTTGTCCGTGTAATTCCTATTCCGTGTCACGCTGCAGGTGGTGGCGAAACACTATGAACATAAATCGCCAACATAACCTTAGTAGGTAGTTTTCAGTGGCCTAGACAACAAGTTTATACGATAAATGCGCCAAGTTTCAGCGCTTGCTAAAAAAGGTAAATTAACAGTGTGTAATGCCTTGCCGATATGAGTGAAATGACGAGTACATAGCCGGAGAAATGAATCTTACATTCATTCTCACAGTCGTCTTCATAGCCACGATTGTATAGTTGCAGCGAAGCGTAAATTGCTGCTGTCTTATTACCAGTGCTGGTTTAGGACTGCATACTTTATATATATTTTGACCCACTGATCCTGCCATTAGAAGCGGTCTTAGGAGACGCTCTCTCGATCAATCCAATTACGCTGTCTGGACCAAGTCTTGATCTTGAATATGGAAAAAGTTGTTTTGATTTTTTATGAATCCCTGGGATGAGCACTAAAAATCAAGTCGAGTCCGTCGAATAAACCATGCTCTCAACAATGGACTTATTTTCCCTCACGACTGGTGCATGTTCCACAATCCATGTGCTTGACGTTGTAACTTACCATACTAACAGCCTACGTACTTACTAAAAGGCCCAGACACGTGTTTCGCCGGTATTCTGCCACTGCTTGACACAGCTGCGAGGGCTCCGGCTCATCAGTGGGTCGCCCAGCTTTCCCTATCTGCTTTCTGGTTGATATACCGCTTTTGAAAGTGCAGCTTTTTAATCTCCAGAGAAATTAATTTCTGATCGTGGTATATATCAGTATATTTAAGGTCTATAGGTGTAGACCGAAATTGTAAGTGCATATTCGTGTTGAAACCCGTCAATCCCTGTGAAATATACACATGCTGCCATCAGACAGTCGTTAGTAGTATAAATTGACGTTGTAACTTACCATACTAACAGCCTAGGTACTTGCTAAAAGGCCCAGACACGTGTTTCGCCGGTATTCTGCCACTGCTTGACACAGCTGCGAGGGCTCCGGCTCATAATAAATTTCGGTCTACGCCTATAGACCTTGAATATACTTATGTATACCGCGATCAGAAATTAATTTCGCTGGAGATTAAAAAGCTGAATCCATGTGCTGTTTACTCGTCCAATTTATTCCCTTTTCATCGCTAGCGATGTATCCATTAAACACTTGAGGTGACATCCATGTCAGCTGCGAGCTGTCCAAATCCCCCTTTTTCAGCCCACAGTCTACTAATAAGCACAGGAAACTCCCGTCTGCATATTCCCTGCTAATACTCTGTCCAGACAGCGTAATGGGCTAGACGGTGATTCGCAGGCCAAAATTGCTACCATTATCGAAGCAGTGGATAAAACTGCAGCAATTACCGAGCTAAATACGAGTAAAAGCATATTTTGTGTACCAAATACGACCTCTTCTGATGATGCACTCGGGGGCTGCTTATTATGTTTGGTGTGCCAATACAAGCGAACATGCGTGCCCCAGGAAGTAATTGAAAAGAAGAAAAAGATTCGATTGCTGGGACAAGATTTTTATTCGCCTGAAGTTTCGAAGTCCGTCGCAGATTCTACATCAGAGACATCAGCAGAAAACTGCATCAGAAACGGTGACACTGGCACAGGATCTTGCGGTATTTATATTATACAGTCATTACTTCAAACTTATGACAAGTAACGACAATTAACGATAATTGCCCCCTTGTGCGTTAATTGCTTAATGATCGCAATGTAGGCCGTGACCTGCTGAACATGCATCACACGTTTTGGGGAAAAGCACTCGATGACTGCTGGGCCATCTGGTTCCCCGGTATTGGTGGAAGACGACGCAGTGGCCTGTGCATTCCCAAAAGGGCCACTTGCTTCGGCTTAAGTGAGCCTCACTACCGAATTTAGATTGGGCAAGTCGTTACACAGGTTAATGGACTGGGGGGCCGTAAACCATGACTTCTTGACTCACACGACTGTCCCATTTCACGAGAACTTTGGCCTCACCAAATTTTATTGTGTGGCCAAGACTCTTCGAATGAGCCGCAACTTGGGAATTGGCATCATTTCACCGCGCTGCTGTCGTGAGTTTGGCAATTCGCGTCTTAAGGAAGTTTTTCAGCTTCTCTGATGTAGTTACTTTGTCCGCAACTGCATCATATCCTATACACGACTCCAGATATTTCTTGCTGTGGCAGAAGGTCCTTCGATTTCCTTATCCGACGCCTGTGACCTGTGTGCGACTCCAAATCCAAGTGATGCGAGAAGGCGGCTGACGGCATTCGATACGTTTTTGACGTACGGAATCGCTCGCCAAAATGTGGAGTTGATGTGATTTTGTGGTCTAGCTTGTTTGTGTAAGCACCGGTTGACGACGTTGCGCGGGTAGTCATTTGCTCTGAACACAAGTCTATTTAATTTATTTCAAAAACTTTGTCTTTTGATTCATTACAGTGCGTATCAACACACCGTTAAAGCCTCCTCACTAAACGGCGTTTGAACCTGATTGGGTGGTTGCTGTTTAAAGTCAGTATTCGCATCGTGCTTTTCTTTTTCCTGAATACTTTGGTCTTTAGGCCACCACAGTCCTTGCGACAGGTGAGGACATCAAGGAAGTACAGTTGATTGTTCTTTTCCTCCCCCATTATAAAATGCATGTCCGGGAAGACGCTGTTGAGACGTTCCTTGAACGTGAGCATCTGATCCCATTTGACGATGACAAAGGTATCATCCACATACCGCGCCCAGAATTTCGGCCTGTGGTGTTTCGGGAGACCAGCGCCTCTAAACGTCGTAGGACCGATTTGGCAATGAGTTCTTTGGTGGTCCCTTCACCTGCTCATAGACTGTTCCGTCAAGCCTGAAGTACATCCTGAGACAGAACTTCAGGAGCTCTAGGATTTGGGTATGCTTGAGGGCAATCATTGTCGCTATTTTTCATACGTGTGGAGTAATGAATGTGCTCTGTGCAATTTCCTGTTCATGTATCACCGGTTCCTGCTATTTTTTTCTGCTCATGTCTCTGATGAAGAATCCGCGATGGATATCAAAACGTCAGGGAAATAAAAGAGTTGCTCCAGCGATTGTATCCTCTGCTTCTCAAATCTCGTAGTGTCGGTGACTTCGGGTGCAGTTGCGGACAAAGAAACTACGTCGGAGAAACTGTAAGACTACTCTGCACGCGAGTCGCGACCCATTCGACGAGAGACCAGGCTGCGCATTCAATTTCAACAAGGCCAAAATAAGCATGAGAGGTGACATTCGCGTGGGCCGTGAACTGATTCGGTTATGGTTCACCAACCTCCTACATATCAACCATCAACTTATATTCGGCGCTGAGGCTTAGTTTGGCTGAAGTTATTATTACTCGAGGCTGAGCGATCCTCACGCCGTGATTAAATATCAGCTATTAATGGCCCGTGTAGAGTTCCGCAAGCAATTATCGCATCGAAGGGAATCCCCCCAAGTGAGGATGGAGACTTTTATTCTCATAGGTAAGTGGTAGCATAAAAACTGAATCCCATAAATCCCAAACTTCAGAAAAATTAAGTTCTTGTCCCAGTGATCGCGTCTTCTTCGTCTTTGCGAGTAAAGAGTATGCACAGTTTTGGCCTTGAAGTGCCTGGGTTCTAAAAGGTAACCTCCCGATGCACCTAGTGGACAGCGGCCATACAGTCAACCAAAAGACGGCATTTAAGGTCGTACTTCGGGCGACGATTGGGCGTCTGCTGCGGTTTGCGGGGGCTGCTGCTATACGGCGAAGAAAAGCAGAACGCTGTAAGCAGCTGGATCATGTGATCAATCTCGCATTACCGTGGTAATGATCGATAAGCTCATTCCCACTCACGCCTCCTCGCCCCCTTAGGACTGACTACAACCCCCCTGCCCTAACTCTCCCTCACCCTTAACTACGCCATACAAGCTTTCATGAACATGAACTGCCATGCTGTGACAGCTGAGAGACCCTATATGGACAGATCTGGCGGATGTTTTTAACCAATGAACGTGCGGCATGACCGTCCAATATATTGGCAGAGTTTGTAATGTTTTTTGTAATGTTTTTATTTGCAAAAACTGGTAAAGCACACATTTAATGGTTTTTGTAAGTTATTTCGTACGTTAATAGAAGGTGTGCGCGGCGCTTTGCGCCGCGGATTAAACTAAACTAACTCCAGAACGGTAAGTTGGACCACAGGTTAGTTGAAGTAGACGACCTCCTAGCCACCATTTCCTACATCTGAACAAATTAAAAAGTAATCTTAAATAATATAATAATGAATATAGTACGTAAAAACGTTGGGATACACCCGCTAGTCTGTGTGTAGGTCTTCCTGCATTTTTATTGGCTATACGTTCATACGCTCATTTTTTGAAATAGTCACTCACGTGACAACTACCTCCCCTCTACTCCCTTAATATGCGCACACATCTGTGATTAGCGAGAGATCCCGTACGTCAAAAACGTCTTCGAGGCTATCGGCCGCCTCCTCACCCTACTTGGACTCGGAGTCGCACACAGGACGGAAGCAACCGTAAGGCGTCAGATAATGTAACTGGAAGATCCACTGTCACGGCAAAAAAACTCTAGAATCGTGTAGAGGATCTGGTGCAGTTGTACGCGAAGCAACTATGTCGGAGAAACTGGCAGGCTTCTCAAAGGGCCAATTGCCGAACACGCGGCAGCAGTGCGGCAAAATGATGCCAATTCTCAAGTTGCGGCGCATTCGACGAGATCTGGCCACACATTCAAATTTGATGAGGCCTAAATTCTCGCAAGAGGTGGCAATCGGGTGATCTGAAAATTACTTGAGTCATGGTTTACGGGCCCCTAGTCCATAAACATGTGTTAAGGTTTGCCCAATGCATATTTGGTGCTGAGACTCAATTTAGCCGAAGCAAGTCGCCGCTTGGGGAACGGACAGGCCACCACCTCATCCTTTATCAATACTGGAGGGCCAGATGACCGGGTAATCATCCTGCCCGAGTCCGCCTTCGCGTGATGAAAGGTCAGCAGGTCAGAGCCCGCATGCCGTTCAACAGCCCACCAACACTCAAGAAGGCAATTACGGTTAATTGTCGTTGTATGTTTGCAGTAATTACTGTATCATATAAATTCTGCAAACCCCTGTGCATGTGTTACCCTATCTACTATTCCTCTCTGGCTATGCCCCTGATGACGAATTCGCGATGGATATCGAAAGTCAGACGAATAAAAGTATTATCCCAGGAGTTAAGTCATCTTCTTCACAGGTAATTATCTTATTAATAGGCAAAGACCGTCTGCAGTTGAAAGAGAGATCTCGAAGTGGTATGAAGTCTATGAATTCTGCTAATCTCTTTGATCGCTACCTTATTCAATTTTATTCCGGGAAAACAATATTTTTAATTGATCAAAAACTGTTTAATTGGTAAACAATTAACATATTTGGATAGAAGTCAGCTTAGATTGCATTTGTGAACCCCCTACGTAGAGAAATAAAGTGATGGAGTTAGAAAAGCTCCCGTGAGTGAATTCCTGATGTAAGTTTCCTCAAACGCAGTACCTCGCAAATTGATTAGGCTGTCCCACCGCGTTCGCCAGCGTTCACCACGCATTGAGATAAAGGCTCATAACCTTTGTTTTGCCACCTTGGCTATTAAAAACTTTCAGACGTCAGGGCTGAAATCTCAGCAATATCTAGTCATAGCAATGACATAGCTTAAAAACATTCTTGTTCGTTGGTAAAGGAGACATATGGTTGATCACCAGAACAAAATTTATTTCTTGTTCATTAACGCATTTAGAAAAGTGATTGGCTGTTTTCCTCTCAAGCGATGAATACAGCTTTCCTTAATACCACAGTGTTCCAAAGAATTTGTTTCGCGCTAAAAATCCCTTTTAAGTGCCGAAGGAATTTTATTCCAGCTGTCGACTGCACTTATTTTCAGTTGCTTCCAAACACTTCCACTGCCTCATCCCTCCGAGGCATTTCTCCATATCTCTAGTCGAACTCTACGAAGCTAGAAGGTCAGTAATACTCCTTGCTGTGAAACTGTTTTACTTTCTTAAAGTAATACACTTAATTTGCTTTTTTCTCAACTAAACTCTCTAGTTTAAAATAGTCACGCAAAGATACACGCCAGATTGAAAATGCAGGCGAAAAATTGCTCGCTGACATATTTAGAAAGTTTTTTTGGGGCATCAGTCGAAGCAAAACTCACCCACCCACCCACCCGTCCTTCCCCCGACCTGACAGTTCGTCTAAAGTTTCCCATGGGTGACTAGGACGACACCTTTTCAGATTAAACTAACACACTTACCCAAGCAGGTTCTGACAATGTAACACCGGAGCGGAATTCCTTGCTGCATCGACAAATGCATGCAGCATTGCACGGGTCCGATGGGGCCTGTTTTGGGACCGTAAAAATCGGTATTTTTCGGTGAACTGACATAGACTGCGTTTGCAATCGGGTGGCATCTGCCTTCTAGCTTGCGACGAGGGGTGTCCGTGCGATTAAAAGAGTGACCTGTTTGCGTGTGTCAACTGTCTTTCGATATTAAACAGGCGGAATTGAACATCACTTCCAGGGGGCAAGCATTCCCATAATCGGCTGTAAAATAACGTGTTTCCTACTAACGGCCATCCAAACTACGTCTTTTTGTAGTGTTTGTCATTTAATTATTTTAAAGAGGGCTCTATTGGAGTAATTTGCTATCTTTTACGAGAATTCAAACTCTTAGAAATAGGAAATTTGTTAGAAGGTCGGTGCAAAGGAATGTTTCACAACATAACCTTCACCAAATGCTTGCTGAAAATAACCAGGGCACATGACCTGAACACAATTCAAAAACTACCTGCAACTAATAAACGGGGGAAGATGCGATTTCTGGAACGATAGTTTTTTCCGAGACTTGGGCTCCACACGAGAAGCCATCGTCTGAGAAAATGCGAGAAAAGCAAGCCCATTTACGCGTTGCTTTTTCTTATTTTCTCTGAAAATTGCTTTTCCTGTGGAGCCGAAAGCTCAGCATAAAACTATCGTTCCAGAGAACACATCTTCCTCTTCGTTACAACAAGAACCTGGGAGACGGATATTCGCTTCTATTCGGGGAAATTAGTGTCTGTAAGTATTTCGAATTCCAACGAAAAGCAGACCCTTAGAATAAGTCGACGAAGTTGACTTTCCGCGAAATTTGGAAGCTGTACAAGACACTGCTCGCTCAGAGTGTTCAGGTCTGTGAGATGCCCTCTTAAGCCAGGAACATCAAATTGCTATAATAGCAGTATTTGTATGCAGTATTAACAAGCACACAGTAAAGTTTTCCGTTTTCCAAGCAGTGTCTTCTTCTAAGTATTAACATCGCATTATTTTGAGCTGCAAACAAAGAAAGTATTTAACCAGGTTAGTATATTAAACAGGCTTTCTTCAGGAAGAAGTAGTCGCGATTGCTAGTCTAATAGACTTATTCACATAGGTTTTAGGTAAACGTACCTACAAAACATTAAACAGCCGCCTTGGCGTTTTTAAGTTATTTGTAGGTCTATTGGCCTCTGGGTGATATAAATTCAGGAGACTGCATTTCTTGTAAGCCGTTTAGCTTTATTAAGTAAATAACCAAAAAATTACCATTAAGAGTTTTGCGGATAATTTACAGCACCAGTGTGATCCCGACAATCTATCACGGCCGTAAACAAATTCTGCAACAAAACACCGTCCATCAACGCCCACTAAAAGAAGACCTCTTAGGCAACCGAGAATCTGTAAAACACAGAAAAAGGGCCTGTCAAGTTGCCGCTGTCCAACAAATCTGCCAAAAAATACAAAATAAGGCAAAACTTCGCATCAGACAGTGTTCAAACAATAGCTAACGAACGCTTGGCCAATACACACTAACATACGCCTGAAAGGCCTATTAGCTGTATGTCATTTTCATATCTGATGATCGAAATAGGGTCTCGCATTTATGCAGGGTCAAATACTAAGGGTACTACTGTTCAACTAGTATGGCTGCATTTGAGCAGGCAAATTCCACTTTTGATCTATAGGAAAGTGCGGTGTAGACTATATGCCCCACACCCCGGGTCCTTTGCGTTCCAATCCTATAAAATTAGTGTGAAGGTTAAGTTCGAGTTGGAGTTAAGGTTGGATTGAGGATTAGAGCATGAGAAAATTCATATTTTGCCCAGCACTTCTGCTACCAAGGGACACGTTTTCTGCCAATTGGACGGCATAAGCCAGGTTAAGTTCGAGTTGAGGTTAACGTTGGGTTGAGGATTAGAGCAAGAGAAAATTCAAATTTTGCCCAGCATTTCTGTTACCAGGGACACATTTTCTGCCAATTGGATGGCAAATCAACGTGAAATCATTCCAATAGGTACATTTATTTGTTTTTTGTTTGCTAAACCACTATTTTTTAGCCCAGCCATTAGGAAAGGTTATAAGTGTGGACTGCCTAATCTCTGGTCGCAATATACTGCTTCTGAATGTAAATGCCTCGTCCTAATGATTCCCAGAAACTTTATTCAGTCTATATTAAACTTGCTCCGGTTGCTTAGCAGCTGTTAGACCCCTCCGACGATTCAATTTATTTAATTTTGCGAGTCATATATTTACAAAATGCCTCGATTACCCTATCGGAATATACAGTTCCCGGTAAGGCAGTTGACTGGAAAAATGGCTGCGCGATCATCTTTATTCCCAATGCATTCACGATCTAGCACATAAACCACATATAGTGGCCTTATAATAACACAGATACATATATAAGTTTTTTTTTTACTTTGAGGACATAGAAAGAAGAAGAATGTTGTGGCACCTGTCTCAATGTACCGCCAGGTTTGGCCTAGTGACTGCTGTATTTTCTCCGTTTTCCTCTTCCGTCCAAGCGGCCCTCACAGGCTTGTTAACTAGCAGACACAACAAAAACAGCACAGTCAAGGCCACATCTGCAGACAGCACCTACCTTGCACTCAACGGCTCAGTCTGCCTCTCCATCCATTGTTATTATTCTCTTGACTGGGCCTTTGACCTGACCAATCAGATAGCTTACACGCACGCCCGCACCCTCACCTGAACAGTGGCAAACGCATACACAAGACACCACGGCAACCTTGTACACAGAACGGTTGCATTAAACACCGCTTCAGATAAGCTCCCAGACGGACGATTTTATCGCTCGCAAGCAAACAGCCCCTTCACGGCAACTTGCCTTGTGTACTAATAAACTAGTCCTAACATTTCGACTGCTTTCTCCTATCGCTCACGGAATACTCTGAGTGAAGTGGTTGTAGTTGATCTCCCATACTAGACCGCTACATATTGTTGACCTCCGACTTTATGAACACACGAAATTGTTGAATACTCCGCCAACCCTTCCTTCATCTCTATCACAATGCCAGATAACCAACATTCAGACGACTCTCCCTCCATTTCAAATGTATTTGTCAAATTGCCAGCATTCTGGGCACAAAATGTTGAACTGTGGATTGCACGTTGTGAGGCCGAATTTGAAGCGTGCAAGGTCACTCGCCAGGAAACCATGTTCAATCACTTGCCGCGCAATCTTTCTAACGTGTGTGCGGAGGAGCTATGTGACATCCTCATTCATCTTCCGAAAGAGCAACCTTACGACAAACTGAAAGAGGCTCTTGTAAAGCGGGTAGCTATGACGGAGGAGCGCCGTCTACGCCAACTTCTCACAGGCGAAGGGCTTGGTGACCGGAACCGTCTCAACATCTGAAATGGATGCAGCAAGTTGTTGGTGAACGGAAGTTCAAAACCTCCATTCGTCGTCAGCTTTTCCTTCAACGCCTGCAACTTGACATTCAAACGGTACTTGCCGTTTCTCCAGGGAATATTGACGAATTGGCCGAGCTGGCTGACAAAATGACGGCGTTGAGGGTCGCGGAGACACATTTCGTGAGTCGAAGCACACCTCCACTTCCTGATAATCGTATTTAATTGAGCGCAATTCAGCTAATGTTCACGCAACTGACGTCTCAGCTCAGTGCACTTACCACTGGAGAGGGATGGCAATCACGAAACAGATGGCCATCAAGAGACCGCCGACAATCTTCCTCACGTTCCCGCAACCGCCGTCAGCCATCTCCCGGTAGCTGGTGCTGGTATCACCATCAGTTCGGAGCCAGAGCGAAACGATGCGTGCAGCCGTGTTCATACACATCTCCTCCTCCGGCCTCGGGAAACGATACCACCCGGCAGTTGAGGTGACTGTTGCTGGGAGTGTTACCAAACCTTCACACTCGCCGTTTGTTCCTCTGGGATCGTATCGCAGGTACCAAATTCCTCATTGATTCTGGTGCCGAGGTTAGCGGGATCCCACCAACACTGGCCGACCGCAAACAACGCAGCACATTGTGTTTCACTGCTGCCAATAACTCCAGCATCTCTACCTTTGGTCAGCGCTCCATTACTCTTGACTTGGGCCTTCGACGGACTTTTCGGTGGGTTTTCATAATCGCCGACGTATCTGTCGCCCTCATCGGTACTGATTTTCTAGCTTACTTCAACCTGCTAGTCGATCTTAAAAATCGCCGACTCGTTGACAGTGTGACGCACCTCTGTGCCCGCTGCCAGTCCGACGCGAATCAGTGCCTCAGCCATCTCACCGTCATGCCCATTTCTGACTGTCCATACAACTCCCTTCTTTGGCAGTTTCCACAGCTGACTAAACATTCTTTCCGAGATGTATATATAAGACACACCGTCACCCACCACATTTCCACCACTGGACCTCCCAAATCTTTCCGACCGCGTCGTCTTGCCACGAACCGTTTGAAGATTTCCAAGTCAGAGTTCGAACACATGCTTGAACTTGGCATCATCCGACAATCCGAAAGCTCCTGGGCATTACCTCTTCATCTTGATCCCAAGAAGATGGCTGGCGATTGGCGACCATGTGGCGATTACAGGGCTTTGGACTCAGTGACCATTCCTGATCAATATCCTGTACCACACATTCAAGATTTCACACTCTCGCTCCAGGGTAAGCGCATTTTCTCTAAGATTGATCTTGTTCGTGCATACCACCAAATCCCAATCGAGGCCAGTGATGTGTCCAAGACCGCTGTTACCACTCCCTTTGGGTTATACGAATTCACTCGCATGCCCTTTGGTCTGAGGAATGCGACTCAAACATTCCAGCGGTTCATCGATCAGGTACTGCCAGGTATCGACTTCATCTATGCTTACATCGATGATTTACTTTGGCCAGTTCTGACGCTTCTGAACACGAGGTCCATCTGAAACTACTGTTCGAAGGAATCGACTCCTACGGTGTTAGTATTAATGCTTCTGAGTGTGAGTTTGGTGTCTCCAGCCTAGTGTTCCTTGATCACGTAGTGGACGCAGATTGAGTACAACCTGTCCCTGAAAGGTTTCAGCAGTTGCAAACTTTCCAGTCCCTACGACACTCAAACAATTACGCCCGCACCCTCACATGAACAGTGGCAAACGCATACACAAGACACCACGGCAACCTCGTACACAGAACGGTTGCATTAAACACCGCTTCAGACAAGCTCCCAGACGGACGATTTTATCGCTCGCAAGCAAACAGCCCCTTCACGGCAACTTGCCTTGTGTACTAATAAACTAGTCCTAACATTTCGACTGCTTTCTCCTATCGCTCACGGAATACTCTTAGTGAAGTGGTTGTAGTGGATCCCCTATACTAGACCGCTACAATGCTATATTTAGGATTTAAAAATCCTGAAGTTTCAGCAAAGAAGAGTGAAAACTACCAAAGCACTGGCATCGATACACCGAGTTCGAAATCGTTCGGGAAATAAGCTTTTTTACAGGGGAACGATGGCCTTTGTTTGAGTATACCGTTTGAAGTAACGATAATTTGTTGCAAAATAAATTAAAAGAAGGCCAATTTTGTATTTTTTCTCAGCACTTGTATAGTTTTATTTATGAGAATAATGCCAAATGAATGAAAAACTGCATGGCATCTAAGTGTCCGGAAACGAACCCATTCAAAAGTATGCACTTGATCAGAATATATCTTTGGATTCTTTTAGGCGACAATCAACGCCAACCCTTTCTGATTTCAAAGAAACCTTTTCAAATGTTCACTGGGCATTTCCTGAAATAGGTCACTTATCGGCGTATTATATTTATTTCTGGATGTCCGTGATCCCAACAAAACCCTATCACTCGTTACTGAACGTTCACTTGGCTGCTAACAAGACTCATCTGTCCCACTCTGCCTTGGGTCTTTCCTGGCAGCATAGACTGACAGTATTGCGGGCAAAGACAAGCGAGCCTGGAATGACCATTCCTGGCTTATTAGCCATCCTCATCCAGTCATACCCATACGCAAGTGGTGCCTGATTCGAGTCTCGAACCATTGAGCCATGAGCTCGCTGTCTAGTCGATTTAGGTCGGGCTATTGGCACTCGTTGCTAAACATTCACCTGACGGCTTACCATATCACAAGGGTTCTCCTTATTGCTGGGTCATCCATTAACACCAAATTACCACTCCGCTCTCGTAATTTGAGATGACATGAACGCTAAGCAAATACATAGGTCATCAGTTATTTGTGGGTTCCACCTGCCAAGCTGGTGTCTACATCAGCCCTTAACGCCCAGTTTCCTTATTGTTAGGCATCAGCCTTGTTAAGACCACATTCGAGTGTATTTTAATGGGATGGCAGCCTTCAATATTATTGCAGATCCACCGGCTACAACCCTACACAATGTCAGGCATACTGATTTGCGAAAGCATCCATCCGAGATAATCCAAAGCGGGCACCGCAAAGGCGTTTGCAGTGTCCAAGCCAAATCCTAAGTTGTAGATAAAAGGCTGAAGGCTCCACTGGGAGGGATTTATTATGCACTTAACCCTCAGTTGCTGTCTATGGCGGCAGTAACCACTGGTGAAGCCAGGGCAAGTGTTGACTGTGGCCAGTCATGCATACGAGAGTGAGCTATTGAGACGGAAGTGGCAACTGCCTTTATGCGAATTTGGAGCAAGGAGCTCATGCTGCGTCGATTGAGAGGGTGGCGTGTTCTAGTGACCAGGGGCCAGCCGCCACTCTTTGGACGTGCGTGTAGGCGTGCGAGCGGAAGTCGGTCTAGGGTCTGTAGGTCAGCAAGTCGGAAAGTCCTCCCTGTGGAGTTGGATGACCTTGAGACAGTACGCATTTAACAGGGAAGTTGGACAGCAATTTAAGCTCTCCGCTACACATGCATGCCGCAGGTAACTGCTTACAAACGTACATCGAAAAGCTGACTTCTACTGAGCCTGGGCTGTTCATCCCGGTAGATGTGCAACTCGTTCTCTTTCGGAAATAGGATATGAGCTCAAAGTTATTTACGGTGCAAGATGCCGCTGCAATCTATGGACTTTAAATAAACTGATGTATGCCACGAAGGAAATTGAAATGCTGAACTTTAAAATCCGGTCTTTCGATCAAAAAGCAAACAGAGAAAGCAGGGGGACCTAATGGCAAGCCGGACTCCTCGCAGCTGTGTAAAGCAGTGGCAGAATACCGGCGAATCACGTGTCTGAGCCTTTTACCAAGTACCCTGGCTGTTAGTATGGTAGGTTCCAACGCCAGAAAATACCTTCGAATTACTTCTGTTAAACGCAAGTTGAAACTATTTGTGGTAATTACACTAATTCAAACTGTCCTGAACTGTTATAAATGTCCCATCGTCTGAATTCCACCGTCGATGTCGGTGCTGTCCACTCCCTGCTCCAAACGAGTTGGCCTAGGGACGGTGACTTGCGCATGAATTAGTTTTTCAGTGATAGTACGCTTGCGTTGCATGCACCGCACTCTGTCTTTCTTCTCTCACATTTGCCCAATAGCAATACTGGAAACAGGATCGGGTGTAGGTGGCCGCTCCCTATTCATGCTGCAACACCTGGCCCATATTCCAGCCGCACGGAAGTGTCCTAAAGACCAAATTAAGAAGAAGAAGAAGCCATGGCAGTCTGACTCTCAGTCCGCAATTCAGGCACTCCACAGAAAAAAGGACGCACCTGGGCTGAATTCGCAGTCCCAATTTTCCATCAGTTGGAAACTCTCCAAGCCACGGCTTTTTGCGCAAAGTCAGCGTTTCAAGCCCCTCAATTGAAGAAAAATGCCTCATACACTAGCGATTACAACATTAGCTATATGAATTCGCTTTCATTTGTGATGTTACCCAATCAGACAACGTAGTGAAAAGAAAACATGATTGAGAGGACAAATAGTTCATTCGTGAGTTTTTTCTTTAAAAAAGACATTTCATCAGCGTGACTGTACTCTGTGTGGTGTAATCTTCCAAAATATTGCTAATAGCTGGAAAACGCGTACATGTGCATTCTACGAACAGGCAGAATGTCCATGCATGAAGAAAAGAAGGAAGGAAGAAAGGTGCAGGTGTCTATGAGTGAGGAGTGGTGGTATGCCATTCTGGTGGTTTAGACACGGAGTTCGAGAAGAGGCACTGAGCCGGTGTTGGGACGGGGGCGACAGCACTCAAGAAAGGTTTTTTGGGGGGAGGGGGAAATGGATCCACGGCGGATCCGTCAGCAAGAAGTCACGTGTAAACAGAGGGATCTTCAAACTAGGTGGCTGTGAAGAGACAGAGGGGGAGGCGAAAGGGGAGGGAGACTCCTACTTTACGCATTAAGGAAAATGGAAAAGCAAAGAGTGAAAAAACGGTGGGTGAAAAAGGGCAGTCAACCGGTGTTTCCCGTCAACGCGCAGTCTTCTTCTTGAATTTGAAAATAGGCATCCCGAAAAATATAATTTGATGGAGAAATTCTGCGTTGTATGTCACAGTTCGGGCACGGTGAGAACGGTGGTGGGAGTGGTTATGGTGCTATGGGGTTGGCGCTGATGGGATTTGTGGGGGAGGGCGGGAAGCGGGGGGGTGGTGGTTAGTGTTCAGAAAACGGGCTGACAGACTACGCGCAGGGAGAAACAGAGAGTTTGACCAATTGACTGCGATTGAGAAGTGAGAGGAACTTTGAGCGGACACTATACTAAAGTCCTGCATTGATCGCGATCCTCCCCGTCAAACAGGCAAAGGGTGAGCGCAAACGTGGCATTGCAAATGAAGGGGGCGATTCAGTCGGAGAAGGGCCTTTGCTCATCCGTAGAAGCAGACCTTTGTCCAAAGTGGCTGATTAAGCCCGTAGGGATACATATTGGCTGCAAGTGAAGACGGAGGTGTCAGCCAATGAAAATAAGTTTCAATCAGTAACCCTTTTTCAGCTACCATCAGGGGTTATTTTAATGGGACGAAAACACGAGGTAGCCGAGTCTTGTAGAGGATAAAAGGAATGTTACATAGTTTAAGCCTTTTATAAGACTGAACAAGCTGAGGCACAGTTGTTTAATATTATGCAATAGAAAAGTGGCTTAAAATTTGGAAGTAATGCAAACTGTCCTATGGCTAATCGTGTAGTTTTGGGAAATGAAATGGCTAAGTATGAAGGCTCACGTAAACCGACATTTATGTTCAAAAGTGCGACTTTTTCGAACAAAACCACATGACAAGAAAAGCTGGTAGGTGGACAATAAGTCTTCACGACGGTAGCAACTGTCAGAAAATGGGTTGTTCCAAGACTTTCCAAAACAAAATTTACGGAGTTCGGCTGCTTTAATTGTTTACTTTCTGCGCCGTATGAGCAAGCAACTCATGTAAGAGGCAAGGAGTTACATCCGGCTATGCTAAAGAAAACTTTTCTGTTAGATTAATTAAGGAGATTGCAGTCACTTGAAGGTCCTCTTTGGTTCTTTACAGAAGACTCGAAATGTTTAGTCGAGGTCTCTCCAGCAGCTGTTATGAGCTAGCTTTACGTTATATATGCGAAATTTGCATTGTCTCAATGAAGCCACAAAGAATGTTGCTGTGGGATAGGTCGTTATTGCACCTGAATCCCATCGCCAGGTTACTGCGACCAAATATAAAAAAAATACTCACTAGCCTATTTACATAACATCCTAATTCCCTCCTGTTATGTTCCAAACATAAATAACCAAACATCGTCCCCAGTCCAAATATGTTCAATCCCTCTTTATGAGGTCCCATAAGTGTTATTTTACTGACTGATTTCCAGTCTGGCTGTTCTGCCACAGCCCTAAGTTATTGCATAGGCATGGGAATCATTGTGGAACATGAACAATCCGCGTTCAGGAATTGTTCGCCGTATACGGGTCACCGTGGATAATCTCTCACCGGAGGACACTTAACAGATTTATTGGACATAAAAGTGCTTCTATACACCTTTGCTGATGAAAAGGATTGCTGATCCAGGGTCGATAGGAATAACGGAAACTAGCCGCGTCTTCTTTCCGTAGAAGACCTTTCTCGGTTTACCGACTTGCTGTCGTCTGGGTCATCCGGTCTCGCCTAGTAAACGCTAGCCCTCCACCAAAAGTGCTTTTCCTCAGAATGCATGCCCTTGCGCATCTACCTCCAGAAGAATATGAGAAATTACGAAAGAATGAGAAAAGTGCTCACTGACCAATTTAATGTGAAGAAAATTTTCCTAAGTGCATCTGCACTAGTGCGCCAGAGGCCAAATCACTGCTCCTTCGGTCTAAAGTTTTGCAAAGTCTATGTAAGCTTAAAGCGACAGGGGCGGGTTGGGGGTTAAAAGGCACACAATGTGGAGTTAGCGTGCACGATTTCGATGGGGTTTGAAGTTGATGCCTTTGCACAGGCCTTCTTTTTTTGCACGAGCGAGCATCCAGCATGTCAGCATGTCCAATAAAGGAAGTTGACAATTGACAAAAAATAGACTACTTATTTTTAGGCTACAGTGCATCGAATGCATAAATACTAGTTATTTGCGCCTACGGGTTTACTTTTTGTAAATACTTCTCTCCTGAAACTATTTTAAATCTAGAATATTTAGGCAAAATGAAAATAATTATCAACGAAGAGATACGCAAGTCAATTACTAATAGGTATCCTTTATGTCAAGATTAAGGTCTTTTTTTATTGAATAATGTGCTTAAGCGGAAAAAGCAGGAACCGTGTATCATTCCATGTTGAATTTTCAATTTTACGAATCACGTAAGTACATAGTTCAGTATAATTCAGTAGATTTAGGGTAGTAGGCAATGCCTCTGAAGACCCTATTGAAAACAGTATGCATGAAATACCCAATATAAAATATGTCACTATAAACAGTAAGTAACATATTTTCACGTACAAATTTTAACGTGTGCGTGTGAGCAGTCAGAATAGTCTCTTGTGTATATAATATATCCAACATAAAATGTGTATCTGTAAAATAGTAGGAAACATATACAAATGTAAAGTTTTATCGATAGTTATTTCCAGGGCGTAAATTATTCCTGCATCCTTGGACATATGAACGGTAAGTGTTAAGTAGATGTTCATCCAGTTTCCATTTAAACGCATCTGTGGAGTTCGCCATTATGACCTCCTCGGGCAGTACATTCCAGCCACCGATAACTCGTTGTGAGAACGACTGCTTGCGGACATTTAGTTGGGATAGGGTTCCCCGCAGTTTGAGGGAATTCCCACCGAGGTTGGTTGAAGTGGCGAAGGCGAAGAAGTCATCAAACGTCAGGACACACTCCTGATTCCTCACGAGGCGGTACGTCTGTATGAGGTCGCCGCGGATTTGTCTATACGCAAGGGGGAAAACGTTAAGTGCTTCTAGTCTACATTCGTAAGATGAAGACTTTAGGCCCTTCACAATTTTCGTTGGCCTTCGCTGAATTCTTTCCAGCATCTGGTTGTCTTTTTGCATCCATGGTCACCACGCCTGAACGCCATACTCCAGATGTGAGTGAATAAATGTTCCATAGATTTTGCCGAATAGTTTTTGTCTATGTCGACAAAAGTTCGCTTAATGGCAACCAGAACACTGTTCGCCATCTTGACAGCCCTAACACACTGTAAAGAGTGCTTCAGGGATGGCACAATAGCCATACCCAGATCTTTTTGTTCATTGACGTTCGACAGGCACCCTCCATCGAGTGCGTAGTTGTGTGAGTCATCCGTCGCGCTCAATTTTTTCGTCTTGAGTCGCAAGGTGACACACTTCTCAAAGTTAAACCGCATTAACCATTTTTGGACCATTCACCTAGGCGGTCCAGTGCTTCTTGCAGCGTTTGTTCATCATAAACGTTTGTGATGGGTTGCCGTGTCTTAATATCATCTGCAAACAAGACTTCATTACTGACCAGTCCATGCCTAGAGTCGTTGACGTAGATTAGGAACAATAGTGGCCCAAGAATGGAGCCCTGAGGCACTCCACTCGCAACTGGCAGTGAAGAGGATTTTGTGTTTCCGATGCACACGGAATGCGATCGGCCTATGAGAAAGTCCCCTACCCAATTTAGTAAATTGCCCCTTATCCCGGATTCGTCAACCGTTGGTGAGGGACACTGTCGAAGGCTTTTTTAAAGTCTTTGTCAACAATATCTACGCGGGTTTTTTCGTCTAATGACTTGGACCACTGCTCCATAGAATAAAGCATATTGGTCAGGCAGGAGTGGTTTCCTCGAAGTTTGTTTTGGGCACCATCAAAAAAGTCTTCTTCTTCGGGGAACTTCATAGTGGCTTTTTTGATTATCCTTTTCATAACTTTACAACAGATGCACGTTATGCTCACTGGTCGATAGTTGTTTGCGCTGGTTCTGGATCCACCCTTGTGAATAGGGTATATGTTCGCAACTTTTCAATCGGATGGGAGGAGGCCTCGATCAAAGCACAACTGAAAAATGTGCGTAAGTAGTCTGGAAAGTTCCGAAGCCAGCTCTTGCGCTTCCTTTGCTGGTATTTTGTCTGGACTCGGAGACTTAGCTTCATTAAGCGCAAAAAGTTCATTCCTTACATCTTCTTCTGTGAAATGGAGGTCCTCCATGATCCTGCCATTACTCTCTGCATGGAAGTCTTTCGGATTAAAATGCAGTTCCTCAGTAAGAACAGATGCAATAAACTTGCTAAGGTGTGCTGCCTTTTTGAGATTTTCTATAATGTCCTCATTATTTTCACCTTTTAGTACTGCAACTGTGTCTTTGTTTTTAAGCCTGCTGTTGATGTAACTGTAGAGCACCTTTGGCTTCGTTACGGCCCGCTCGATAATTTTCGCTTCGTAGTCTTTCCGCGCTTTTCGAATGTTTGATCTAACCTCGTTCCGCTTTTGGCGGAATTCTTCGTAGTGTGAAGGCTGGCATGTTGATGCGTAGTTTTTCCAGAGTTGGTTCTTGCGGTTTATTTGGCTATTCAGATCTTGCGTTAACCAGGGGGGCCTGCTCGCCTTTTGTACTTTCTTCAGCGGACAGCTTCGATGCATAACTTCACTTATAAGATCCCTGACAGTGTTCCAGTCGGCATCCGGACTACCGGTTAGAAGGTCATACCAATTTATTGCTGCTAGTTCATTTCTCATTGCGGTGTAATTTCCGCGATAGTAGTTTAACCGAACCCCCGTATTTCTCGGTTGATTGGTGTTTAAAGCATATTCCCATAGGATCATGACATGATCACTCTTTCCAACAGGCGCAATTTGCCTAATTTCGCTTGTATCAATCGGGTCTTTCGATAATACGAGGTCCAAACACTTCGCTGTTTTTGCTCCTTTTATTCTCGTTGGGAATCCAACATTCTGCACGAGACAGAGGTCCCCGTCAGCTTTAAGAATCTGGAGCTAAAAGACTCATGAGAACCCCTAACTGATAGCTCATCCCAGTTAATCAGTGGGGCATTAAAATCCCCAGTGATCAGCGCATTTTCATTTTGAGTCAGTTCACGCGTTAGTCCAAACAAGGTCTCACCATGTTACCTTATTACGTAAAACATACTATGATTTAGAAAAACGTATAGGCATAAAAGTTTACTTCAAAACTCAAATTGCATCTGTATTTGTAGTGTCAGTGTCGAACCTATATGTCACACGTACGCTTTCAAGCAGCGTTATAGATCCAAATATGCCCCAAGACACACCTTCCTGGGGCTGATATATAATGAATAAGTGATTAACAACAACACAATTTAAATGGGATTATTCTGTATGATGATCAAAAGCACATAGGAATGCCCGTATGGACATCTAAATAGTATCATTTGTAACAAGTTGAAAATATGACGAAGATGAAAAATCCTATTCTATTGCATCCTTTATTTAGTGATTAAAAGCGAAATTTTTAATTTTTATCAATATAGTCAATACCTAAGTATCATTCATTTGACAGAATTCAAGCGGGAAACAGGAAATATATATGATGCAGAATAGAACTCTATCGTATATGCTCAGATTTGCTTCCGCTAGCACTTGAAATGCAAGTAAGTTCACGGTGCATAATGCACGTATACATAAGCCAGTGATCTAACAATAGTTCTAGACTAGCTTTGTATCAAAAAGGCCAATGGAAAAGGTGAATTAATTTTTTACGAGATGGGTCTCCATGACCAGTGACATTTAATGCAGCGCTTTGTGAAGAGGGCATTTGCCGCAGCTGAAATCCATGTATTTGTGAAAATTCTAAACAAAGGAACGTCCAAATACTGTTTAGATGAAGTAAGACGAACTGATCTCATACGCGATTTCAAAATGCGTTGCCTGACTTAGCGGTGCTCACCGAAAATACGCGAATCTTAAAGGAAATACTTAGTGTTCATTGTAAAACTGGTTCCACTGATTTCAGCTATGCTTCTATCCTCTTCCTTTTGTCCACTACGGCTGCGTAAGTCCCAGCTAATTACCCTCATGTCCGGGATTAACTTGCACCAGCTAGACTTCATTCAGCTGCCTCGGTTCACGTTAAGTTAATAAGCGTTGGCGCGTTTTTCGGAGCGTATGAAAAGCAGGATTCTGGTTGCGAATTGAAAAATAACGTCATTTTTTTAAATTTTCGCTGTGAATAGGATGTTTATACAAGTTAATAAATACATGAGAACAGAAGGTGATCGCAGGAATCATGACTGCATTTTCCTAACGTTTCAAAAGCAGCTAAGCTTCTATCGCTGGAGGTAAGAGTGGTACCACACCGCACAATATTTATAAATGCTGACATTAAAAGCTAATGCGAGTAAGCCAACGCAGGCGAAAATGCGGGGGTAGCTGTTCCGGAAACACTCTCGCTTCCATCCTCAGAGTGCAGTGCTAACTATTCCGTGGGCCTTGAATTAATCCACCTCGTCGTTGGCCTCGTGTCCAATGCGCGTGCGCTCACTTGCCCTTTGGCCGTTGATTGCCTGTGTCCTCTTTATTCTCGACCAATGGAGGGCTCGCGTCTCCAGCGTCCCCCTTCTCAGCTGACAGGATTGATGGTATGTCACCGTGCTCGTCTCCACCCCCCCCCCTCCCCTAGTTAGACGGTGAACCGATCAGTTTGTTGGTGTTCGCTCGGAGCGCTGTCAACCTTGGTCCACCGTTTGACGAGGGAGGGGAGGAAGTGGGGGACGATCAGTCTGACGTACTGTCAGCCGTGAAGGGGACGCAGGGGGCGCGAGCCCGCCATTGGTCGAGAATGGAGAGAACACAGCCAACCAACGACCAACGGGCAAGTGAGCGCACGCGCATTGGACACAGTTAAAATACGCGAGTGACAGCCAGGCGAATTAATTCAAGGTCTACCAACGAGTAAGCCCTGCCCTCTGATGATGGAAAAAGGAGTGTTTTCGATACGTCTGTACAAATTCAGCTCGGTCCAACACCTTGCCCCCCTCTTCTTCTGGTGATGATGGCTATGATATAAACTTATATTTTCATGAAAATGAGGTGCAAACAACATCTGCCGAAGTATTAAAAGCGCGTTGCATATGATGCCACAATCTGAGCAATTAAGATCACTTACCATCAAATGTTTGTGCATTCATGTTATTTAGCAGGGGCATCACGAGCTCAACGGGTAGCTGGCCACAACCAACGTTGTTTTGATTGATGCCACAGTTAAATGCCATCGGGGAGGCGTCGATGGTCATGGGTTGGGCTCCTCCACCTGCCTTCGCCTGTGGTGGCACCATGGACTGGGGATGCAGGAACGGTTCCTGCAGCCAGGGTATGCAGGCCAAAGGGTAGACCGGCGCCAGGCTGGGGACTGGGAATACCGGTAGGTGGTGCGCCGGGGACTGGTCGACGGTCGACTGGTCTCGCATCTGCTGCTCCTTGCCCAGACTGCTAAGAAGCGGATTGGCCGCGGGGGAGGGGTTGTGACCGCCGAGGCTGGCTACCGGATACTTATTGCTGTTGGGTGGGACCTGGAGGCTAGCCGCGGCGAAGGGGTTAATGCCGCTTGGTATAACATTCATGTCCAGTTCGCCGCCAGTCAGTCTGAGCGGTATCAGTGACAGTGGATCCAGGTTTTGGATGGCGTTGTTGACCAGGAACCGCTTCGCACATTCGGCGAAAATGTCCGGTACCACAACTGGCTGGTTGGAATTACTTCTTCCACGATTGGCGGATACTTGTTCCTCGGACGTAAGTTGTTGGAAGAGTGGAAGGTTGGCATTATCGGCACTGAAATCGCTAAAATATGTTGCAAAAGACTCAAATTAATTGTGTGAAATAGAATGCAGATGTCTCATGTAGATAATTCTCAAGCGCGCCTTTCGTTAAAAAGAAACATCAGAGATACTCAGTGTTGTTACTATAGTCACAAAGGCATAAATGAATGAGTAATGTTGCTACCTTTGAGGCATATTCCTACCATACTAAATAGAACATACACCAGCTAAAGACACTGTCGGCGGCAAGACTACCTACATTTCTTAATCCTAAATTCACACTTCCTTTGAGTAAATAGTATGGAGAAGGCGTGATTTATTACCGAAAGGATGAAAGATTCTTCGGGCCTATTTTAAACAAGAAAATCAAAGATTTACAAAAAATGCTTACTTATCAATTGAGTTCTGTACCGAGTGTTGTTTTGCAAGGAGCTTAAAGTAGTCCAAAGCCTAAATCCTGAAGTATCTGAAATATCTACGGATGTTGCTGCAGGAGAATATATATTTTGCAGCGTTTCGAAATTTCGTTTAACATTGAATGTGTTTGGTAACTGTGTGCTATTTTTGGTTGGCCACTGGTCCGGAACATGCACCAAGCATTTGCATGTAGTAAAAACAGGTTTGAAGAAAAAATTAACAGGAAGAAATTCATGTGATACGTTAGGACGCCCATGCTTTTTTGATAGATATGCACCTGTTTTTTGCATAATCTTCATCGGTATTATGTAAGTGTTTCTGCGGCAGGTCTATCTTTTCACACGACGACAGTTAGGTGACATTCTAACGGCACTGATGACATTCTAACGGCACTGATGCGTCAATGTGCCAAACATTCTACGACGTGCAGTTCACGATAAGGAAGGCCACTACAAAGGTATAGCGTGTATGTCAAGCCGTAAAAAAATATCCCCTAAATGCAACGCTTTTCAATTTTCATATTTGCCTCCAATGAGATAAGGGCTTCCATTAGCGAATCTGATGTGTCCCTTAAAAACTAGTAGCTCAGTACTGTGCAAGAATACAAAAACAGAAATATATTTAACGGCGCTTGCTTTTAATTTAGTTGCGCACAAGTTCTAAGATGAAGCACCAATAATCATACCAGCAGTAGTCCTTCAACCGAAATCTACTTCGCTAGTAAGCGGTATTGATCAGGCAGGTGCTGTAGGTTTCCTGCACAAAGTGCTGGCAATCAAGTAATAATGTTAATAATAATTGAGATCTATATGCCATACGGGGCAGTGCTCGGACTTTTAAAGCTTAACCGCAAACTTTCGCATCCCTCCACTGGCATGCAAATTTTTTATACGCTAGATGTGGTCTCGGCAAAAGTAGCTTATATAGCCCCACTCAGACCCCCTAGTCCCAACATTTTGTCCTGCAATAACGGTGGTTACAGAGTTGTGGGGGGAATAGGACAGGCAGAGAAGGAAATTTTTAGAAGTAAGTGTAAAGTGAAAAAATGAAGTCGAAGTTACTTCTCGCGGTCACTGGGAGGAAGGTGTTCCGCATGCAAACTGAAAGTGTGCGCGGGGTTTCGCGCCGTGGACTATACCAAGCAAACTCCAGAACTGTGGGTTGGACTTGAGGTTTTAACCAGCATTGCAATTCTTCGGGAAATTCAAGAAACCAGCATTTTGATAATTGGGTTTTTCCACAATAAGTTAAACGTAGCGTATTAGCGGTACCGCGTATCAAGACAGATGAACCCTGTGGTGTTCTATATTACCTACTGAAAATACTCGTCTACTAAATCAACGTTTCCCTAGTGCAAATTTAAATATGGCAATACCTGCAAAATGATTTATTGGATCCATATAATTTCGAGAGAACTCGTCAGTTGCCGCCTCTCATTACTTAACGTCAATCACAAAAGAGAAGATACACAATGAATTCGTACAGAAAAATCGATATAAACACAAGGTCATAAGAAGTGGCCAAGTGGCTAATCAATAACATGAGAAGTTCAAACGCTATGTTCAGCAAAAATAACAGGGAAAAACACCTGAAATAACAACTTATGAGGAAAAATGTACAAACAGGGAGCCAATGTTAGCAAGGCAAAGTTATGTTCACTACATGCTCCAACTGTTGACATAGGTCGGGTTTGCCCTGCCGTATGTAGGCTGCCTCCAGTTAGCGTAAAGTGCGAGCGGTTCGTGCTCGAACAATTACTCGGAAGGACGTTTTGAGGTCAACAGAATGGCCCGAGTCTAACAGATGTTCCGTAATTGATGACGGAGGAATTATGTTTTCTTGTTTCATTAGCCAGCTATGTAAATATTCCTTAGCTCTGGTGGCCAATTGCCTCTGCGTTCGCCCCACGTACTTGCATCCGCAAGTTTATGTAAATTCATAAATTCAGTTTGAAGTGGCGTGCAACGGCATGGCATCCTTTACATGAGGAACAGGTAAAGGCTTTGTCGGATTGCAGATAATCAGATCGGCAGCATAGTACGTCCTTTCAATGGCATTAAGAAGGCGTCTTTTATGGTTTTAGGTATGTTATCGCCCTTAAATGGTAAGGAAAAGAAGATTGGCTTTTCTGGTGCTAATTGTTGAGTCAATTTAGGTCTAAGAGGTTTACTGTATTCGTCTATAAACTGAGTTTGATATCCTCACTTCATAATGGTGCGTTTAATATTGGTTAATTCATCATCCAATGTATCCGTGGAACAGATCATTCTGGTCCTCTGGAAAAGAGTATATACCAAGTTACGTTTCCATTGAATGGGAAAAAATCTCAGATAATACAGATATTGTCCTTTTCCGGTATTTTTGTGGAAGACGGCCTGTGTAATGGAACCATATTTCTGTCTGGATAAGTTAACGTCAAGAAAGGAAAGATGGTTATCTTGTTCCTGTTCCATAGTAAATTTTATCTTAGGATGCCTGCAAAGGATGCCATTCCGTTGCACGCCACTTCAAACTGCATTTATGAATTTACATGTATTTGCGGATGCAAGCTCATAGGGCGAACGTAGAGGCAATTGGCCACCGGAGCTAAGGAACGTTTACCTAGCTGGCTAATGAAAAAATAAAACAGAATTCCCCCGTCATCAATTACTGAACATTTGTTAGACTCGGGCCATTCTGTTGACCCCAAAACGTCCTTCCGAGTACTTGTTTGAACACGAACCACTCGCACTTTACGCTACCTGGAGGCAGCATACATACGGCGGATCAAACCCGACCTATGTGAACAGTTGGAGCATGTAGTAAACCTAACTTTGCCTTGCTAACATTGGCTCCCTGTTTATACATTTTCCTCCTAAAATTGTTGCCTCAGATGTTTTTACCCTCTTACTTTTGCTGAACATAGCGTTTGAACTTATCATGTTATTGATTAGCCACTTGGCCACTTCTTATGACCTTGTGTTTATAGCGATTTTTCTGTATGAATTCATTGTGTATCTTCTCTTTTGTGATTCACGTTAAGTAATAAGAGGTGGCAACTGACGAGTTCTCTTGAAATTATATAGATCCAATAAATCATTTTGCAGTTATTGCCATATTTAAACTCATCTTTTACCAATGCAATACGAACATCCATTTGCATCTCATTTGGCGACACTCGGTCACATATTAAATCTTAATGAGGCTGAACTTCTCGCAAACTTTGACAATTGGGTAAGCCGAGAGTTATCTGAGTCAAAGTTCACTGGCCCTCAATCCATAAACAATTGCAACGATTTGCCCAATCAGTATTCGGTGCTGAGATTCAATATGGCCAAAAGAAGTCGCCGCTCGGGAAGCGGATGGGCCACCGCGTCATCCTACGCCAAAACCGGAGGGCCAGATGGCCGAGCAATCATCATGCCTGAGCCCACCGCCCGTGATGAAAGTTCAACAGGTCAGAGCCCGCATGCCATCCAACAAACAATTCACGCGCTAGAAGACAATTTGCGTTAATTGTCGCTGTTTTGTTTGCAGTAATGACTGCATCCTATAAAAAATGCAAGCTCCCGTGCATGTAGTACCCGTTTCTGCTACTGTTTACTACTAATGCCTCTGACGATGAATCCGCAACAAATATCAAAACGTCAGGCAAATAAAAGTATTGTCCCAGCCATCGAGTCGCATTCTTCTCATACTCATCTACTATTAGTATTGTAATTTGTGGGACAGATCAGTCAGTGCACAAGTATTCGGAAGCGGATAACAGACAAACTAGACAGTAAACTGTACAGAAATTAACGTTTGTCAGGCACAAACGCTGGCGCTAAAGAAAAAGAAATCTCTTAAAATATTTGCCACGTCCTCAAATTAGTGTAGATCTTCCCAGAAAGCAGGCTTGTTTAAGGCTAAATATTTGGATTAACTGGCTGGTATTTTAAAGTTTATTCAAGCGTGATCGGAACCTACCTCTTATGCTCCCTGGTCCGCTGTCGGTCGGCCAGTTTGAGTTCCAGAGGTCTCTTTGCGCCAGGAAGTGTGATCTTCGCCTTGCGTATGCCGTCAATGGCCTTTTGAGCCTCCTCTGACGTCAGATAGCGCACAAATCCGGTGCCTTTAAGGATAACAAAGCAAATATTCTCCATTAGTACTGGCTTCCTTCACGCAGCCTTCAGCTTGCACGGCAGCAGGGGAATCGAACGATGAAGTAAGAAAATGCTTCGCATATTTAAGTCATTTAGGCGGTTTGGTAGATTTGCTTAATTTAGTTGATCCAATTGTGAAAAAGCTCGCGGCATTCGGCGGGATTTTAACCCACATAGTAGGGGAATCCTTTACGCAACCAAAGCTCTACCAGTTGAGCTGCAAATACCACGCCGTGCACAGCGAGTTTAATCGCTTTTACCCAGCCAACGTAACCGCTCGTATGATATACGCCAATGCGGAATAGTAAGCTGCCTGCCCAAGCAGGATTTCCTAAGAAATCATCTAGAATCCTCCAGAATGACTGTTAGGCAGACTTTCTTATTTAGGAGGTTTGGCATATTTGCTTGTTTTAGTTCACATTTAAATTACTCAGATATAGATGATAATGCTCAAGATGTAATGGCATCCTTCATTTGCGGACCTAAATATCCACTCATACCACGTCGCATTGTAAACGTCTGAGAGGACATGGTTTGTGCTTCCACAAAATCTGAAAACAATCTTCTTCTTCTTTCACTAATACTCTTTATCCTTATAGTCAAGTGGACCTGATGGAACGTTGTGAGTTGGGATAAATTCTCTCGTCCCCTCAAAAATGTGTCAGGAACCGATTATAACTGATTCATTTTCATATCCCATTTCGAAATGCTAGCTGTTCAGCTGCGAGTAACTGCAGAGGCCCTTTTCGTATAAGTCGCTCAACATGAGTGAGAGAAAGCAATTTCTACATACCATTCAAGGTTGCAGATTGGATTTTTTATCGGCAGGCATCTACTTGTCCTCATACTTTGTCTGCGGCAAAGTACATCGAAAATATGCGCGCAGACTCGTGTTCACGACTGAGAAATATTTATTCACAAGCATACGCGTGGTAGTTGTAAAGACTCTCTACCAGATGCGTGCAACTGTGAGCTTATATATCTAGAAGTATCGTTTTCACCATCCCCCAAAGAAGAGGAAGAAGAAGGTATGAGGACGTCGACCGTTTTATTTTGAGACTGACGTTTCGGACACTCTCTCAGTTCTATCGTCAGAGTAACTGGGTGGCTGTTCCTGTTCGCCGGGACTGTTGCAGCCTTGCCACGTGCCTGTTATTATATTCGCGCTCCATATTGACTGACCGTGATATTGATTGCTGGTGAGCTCGTGTGATCTCTGCTCACTTTTCGGCTGGCGTACTAGCTGCCGTACTCATAGTCGACTGACGAATGTTCCAGTCCGCCTGGTTTGATCTTAAACTCAGGGGCGCGGTGGTAATGGGTTTCCTGGCCGGCTTCTCCCCTTTTTACCTCCGAAGCTGGTTCTATTCCACAATCAAGTTTATTTTGCTTTCCTGTTGGCCTTGTTCGAGCCGACTCGAGCCTTCTGTGCAACGGCTGGTAGGCGGGATGGAGGTCTATGGCTCTGTTGAGTGTGCCAGTTAATGGTACACTATCACTTATTGTAATCCCGTATAGAGAGAAGCTACGTTGGCCTTTTGTAGTTTTGTTTCTGAGGTTTGTTTAATAAACTGTATTTTCCTTTGGTATCGTTCTGCTTGCGGATTCTCCTGGGACTATGACTTCAGCGTGATACATACGCAGCGCCTCAGTATCCGGTCAAGTTAAGCTGCATGAAAGTTACAGAGAACCCCCTAATCTAGCCAGCTCTGATTATATAAATAAAGCGTTAGGAAAAGGCTACATAGGTAAATGGCTCTTGAGGCCTCTAAATAACAATAAATATTTAATTTATGAGCACAATTACGATCTTAACTCATTAGAAAAGTGGGTTAAACTTCCCAAACGTGAGTGCAATACCGGATAGGAGATACTCGAATAGTTTTAGAGTCAAAATAAACAGAACTGCATCGATTCCGGCGTCCAGAGATCGTACAAGTAATAATAGCACGATTAAAATTTGGTTCTTAAACTCTAAAATATATCCCGTTCAAAAGATTATACAGCCTCTCTGTCTAAGATTTAAACTTATTGCAAATTAGCGTCTTATATGCATAAATAAAAGTTCAGGCAGAAGGTTAAAAGACAGATAAATGCACCCTTAGATCATTGGGAGCAAATTCGCCGTTTACAATGACTACGCTGCATTTTCGTTCCGCCCATATCTACAAAAGTGCCATTTTTGAGCAATGCACAAAGCGACTATAAAATTAGCCTTTAGACGGACGTTTTACCTCCTTCTATGGAAAACGGGACAAGGAAGAAACAGATATGATCAGATTGAGCAAACCAGACGGAATTCGGGACGACAGACCACCCTTTACCGTCTTTTAAATCAGGATGTGCCTTCGAATGGATAAATGTGCTGGCCCACACAGGCGCGTCGCAAAAGGACTGGTCCTTAGTAGGGAGCGCTTACGTTGGCCCACTTATTTACTAAGAAGTTCGTTCAAATATAGACTACCTAACAGAAGTACGCTCGCTAAATTATCTTTAAGCTTTTATTAAAGCTCAATAATTGGTAAACTTTACAAAATAGATCAGTGATCTACCACTCTACAAGCATTTAATGAACTTTCGGGACGGCTAAAATATACATGGGCATTTTCACCATCCCCTAAAGAAGACGAAGAAGGGACTAGTTGATACACAAAAGTGAATGTTTACATTATAAAATGGAACCAAAAAAGAAAACAGAGACCGGAATCACCATTCCTGGCTTATCATCGGTTATCAGCCAGTCATACACAACCAAATGACCCTACACAGCTGTTTGCTAGCGGTGCGTGAGAAAGCCTCAAGGTAGAACGAGACAAATGTGTTCCGTAACCGACTGGTGAGCGTCCATCTAGCATTTTGTTCACCCCCATCAAAACCAGCGTGGCAAAGAGTCCGTAGCGCAGTGATTAGAAAATTGGACTTCTAAATGGTAGGGCCGCGGGTTCGAGTCTCTGGGTTCGCCTACCCTGGGGTTGGGTATGGCTCACTGCTGACGGCTAATAAATCGGAACTTATTTTCCGCCTGTCATATAGTATGGTCGCACATGACGACATTTTGCAGGATCTTGGGCGTCTACTGTACTTATTTAGCCATTGTTGTAGAATATTTGACCTGAAGGTGGCCAGATAGAAGCTCTTTAAAAGACAGGCGCCATGACGTAAGTGAAATTACTTGAGGTAAGGCTGCACGATAATAAATCTTACAACCTTACTTAATGCCGTGTTGTGAGTTATTATTATTCTTTCGCAAATTTCGGCATTTTGCATGTAATATGGATCGCTGGATGACTAATGACGGGACTCGAGAATAAGATGCAAGGCAGAAGTGGACAACTGAGTTTCTAAACTACTCCGTCAACGTCAATCTACCAAAGACTAAGCATCTTTTGATTAAAGTGAATATGCAAGCTTAAGGAAGCCGTTCAGAAGATAACAATTTTAATTGCTTTGTAGTTTCGCACTCTCAGTGGAAAGTCGCAGACGTAGGTACTGGAGAGACATCAGGATTGGAAAAGGCTGCTGTCTTCTACCCGCCCATTCGCTATAATTAATAGCTCTCGTGTTCGTCGTTTTGTCCTGTAATTTATACGTTATTTTTCTTTCGTCAGTTTGCATCCAAGCCGCAGTAAGGGCCGCGATTTCATCACTGCTTTCGTTTCTGAACGCAAACATTAACTTGCAGTTTGGTTGACTGTCCTAGTACCTCCTGGTCGACCGCACCCTACCCGCGTGGACAGATTATTTGCCGATGAAAAATCGCAGCGCAGAGCACATGGTGGTGCAAGGTCATTGCCCTTGCCTCAACGTTCTTCCAGTATTCGTATCTGCGGTTGTGGCGATGCGAAATGTCTGCTCAATAGACATTTTTTCTAATGAGGGCTTCGTCTTTTATGCTTAATGATTTTTCTATTGCAGAGGCCACGAGACCTAGATGTCGTTGACTTTTGAGTGGTCGATGAACATAGGTAAGTCAAAATGACCTGCGTCAATAACAGTTTAAAATCTATGTAATTAGCTTTACTATAAACTAGGCAAAACTATTCCTGGGACAAAATCCTATGCAGAAAATAATACTGTAGATCTGATTTGTGCTTTTCCCGCGATGAACTTACGCATATTCTTCACGAACTTTCCCCTCCCCTCCTCTACTCTGAATGTAAATATCGATCACTGTTGAAGAGAACATCGATGTGTTTTTCCTGATTCCCTCATTTAAGATTGACTAATCGACGAGTCGCCTGGAAAAGAGCTTGCGTGAACACATACCCACCTGCGTGAGTAAGTGGAGAAAGGATTTTCAGTTCAAGTTTATGCTCATACCCTACTTCGATACACATTATCAAAGCGACCCCAACAAAGCCTCGAAGGCTCTCTGCTGGGTGTCAATGAAAGTCTCGAAGAACCTACCACAGCCGGGGCAGTGGCTTTACGGTTAGTAAATGCAGTGCACTGTTGTTAGAAGACAGATTATGTAGGCCTTCTGTCTTCCACGGCCATCGTTGACGTCAGATAGCAATCACGTATAGCCCCGCCGCCTGATGACTGCTGTTCGTTTCGTACACTTGAAAGTGATGTTCACTCTGCGCACTCGACCTATCAACTTGCCGACCTTGCCATGTTGGCGGTGTAGGAAGGATGATTATAAACCATAAGATATTTATTAACCCTGTCTAACTGCTGCTTTCCTTACCCTTGCGATTTTTCAGAACCGGTGACGAATTGCCGCAAACATACTTTTGCGCAACTGACTTTTTGAGTTTAACATGGGAATATTCAGAAACCGTAACTACTGTTGAATTGGATAAGCACGTTTAGTTGTTCGATTAACTAATAATAATCAGAATAATAAGCACGAATACCAGAGATGTGAAAGGTTGATTCCTTTATACTCATATGGGAGGATAAATTGAAAAGCTGAAGGCCGACCTGACTCCATAACTGATGTGGTAACCGTGTCGACTTCTTCGTTTGAGTTTCCTGTGATCTTTGACCGTTTATTCTTAAGTTTTTGGACCCTTTAAATTACTTTAGTTCTTGCTCTCTGTGAATGGAGCCACTTTTTGCTGAAAGTTTGATATTATCATCAAAATAAAGTTCTCATCATCATCCTCATCATCATCATCAATAACTGAGCCCAGCCTATGTGTCGGAGCTTCGCTTTAGAATTAAATCAGACCAAATGTTGCATTGATCTCAGTATTTTGTGTCAAGGAACTGTGTTTTCAATCGTTTTTTCAGACTACTTAGAGGACAGTTGATAGACATTCAATCAAGCAACCTTTCAAATCTTTTTCCTCAATTCGCACAGTTTTTATTAATTGAGGAAACTAGCGATCCCACAAGAGTAGCTTATAACTGCATACTGCCTAACTAGGTAGGTGCGTTGCTCACCAAGCGAGCATAAACCCGTTCAATGGCGAATAAATATTTGACTTCTTGGGGTTTACTTTTGCGTGACACGGATACTGCACAGGCGTCAACCGAGAGATTATCCATTCCACAATGCACCACTGAGTCAAAGCAATTGCGGATAGTCGAAATTTCAGCAGCATTAGGATTCCTAAGGCCTTCTCATAGCCTTCATTTTTTAAAGGAAGCGTAGAGTGGGAAGTGTTTTTCCGATGGCAATAAAGGTATACCACTATCTATGTCAACCGCTCAAAACTCCTTTCTCCAAATAATTTTGTGAAGGACATAAGTACCTTTTTTGTCAGCGAACGGACACACGGACAGCATGATCTGCCAAACTACGCAGTTTTAGACAAAAGGAACCACCAAAAACTGCAGTTTTTGCCTCTGACGCATGCTGTGTTGAGGCACAAACTCTGCCAACCACTGAAACGATTTTGTCATCTTGACGCAAAAGCGTAATCCAAATTTTGACTTTAATTTAGGAATCCACTTACGTGATTTAATTAACTAACTCGAGTGTTGTCCAAAGCTGAAACGCAAGTCTCAATAAACACTGCAGTTGGACGGAAATAAAACACGTGTATATTTGGCAAAATAAGAATATCTGAAAACAAAACCAAAGAGATAGCTTAACAATGGTCTGGAATTCTTTTGGATTCTGAATTGAAGTTTGTTAGGTCGTAATTGAATCAGCTCCAGAGGAAATGCTCCATTCTAAACTTTGATAGATCTGCATTAGATCAAATATTCCAGCAGCTGATTCCGTAATCTCTGAAAGATACGTTCATCGTGATTGCAATATGAGCAAAGTGGGTCTTATTTCCGGACTTTCTTATGCTACACAGGCCAGACAATGCAAGGTGAGGAAAGCGTAAAAGGTAAACGGAGGGTACGTGTACAGTCCCTATGTCCTCTGGCCAACAACGGTGGAAGCATTTTGTCAGGGCAATACCTCGAATGGGGAGATCGTTTGGGCATGAATAGTATCATTAGAATGTCTTATGATACACGCAAATGTAAGCATATGTCAAAATAAAAGAAAGCCTTCAATTTGTTTTTTGTTTGTCCTCTACTGTTGCAATAAAGGTGCTTTTTCCAGCAAAAGCAGCTTCACAACTAAAATGCACAAAGCAGCGGGAATTACTACGTGCATATTTCATTGGATTATCTATGTTTCTGTGCCCTTTAAGACTATATTTATCAAGTTAATAAAATTCTCTTTACAACGATACGACAACTTCTAAAATTAACCTGGACCATTTTGAAAAGGCCAAGGTCATCATTTGAGGCCTCGCGACCCTGGTGCATACCTTCAAGAACATGTGCAGGCAGTCATACTAAGGGCAGAGCGATATGCACAACGACATGACGGCTATTAATTTGCGCAGTTTGCTTATGCGCACGACATTTTTAAAATTTATGCAATTGTATTGGCTCAGAAAAAGCTAGACTGTAAACAACACACAATTTTTCAGAAGGAACATTCTTTCGAATTACCAGGCCGCCCATAAATTCTAGCCAACCTCTCTCTGTAGCCCACAGACAAAGGGGCTAGCTAACAGTAAAAAAAAGACAATTTCTTCAGCTTTTACATCTTCTGCCCGAAACAAAAAACCAAGCGTACGTATGCATCACTATTCACAGGAATAGTTTTGTTACAACGACGGTGCTGGTCTTATTCCTTCCTTTTTTCTACTTTCGGGACATCCAGAGAAAGGGAGGGTTTTAGGTGCCCAATTGCGACCTGAAAAAAAATCATATCGATTGCCATTAAATTAGTTCCCGAAGTCTTGCCTCATTGACTGATAGTTGCCTCAAGTCTGGAGAAACCCACGGTGAATTTGGCAGGTATGTGCTGCCGTCAACATGTCTTACAGTCGACTATTGTGTGAAGAAACGGTATCAAAACGAAAAAAAGTAGCTTTCTGTTCTCCAACAACTATTTAACATATCTGCTGTTTGGCCATTTTCCAGCCTACTTAAAGGAAACTCCCACTGTCAACCAAATGATTATCAACGCTTGTCATCAGAAGAAAAAACGGTTTTAACTCATCCTTCTCCCCACCATAAGTGGGTCTTTAAACGTCAGAGAAGCCGGTAAATTTAAGCGGGGAAAATATATTCAAAATTCTATCGCAAGGAACACGTTTAATTCGTAAGTCCCAAAAGCCAAATAAAATATCACCTTCCTTATGGTTTTTTCTTGAGAGAAAAAGCAGGACATAATTAAATTTATCATGCTAAATTGTTAAAATTCTAAAGCACAGCAAATGCTGCTTTGTCGCATTGTTTCATGTGATAAATGTTCGCTTCAATTTACGGTTAAATCCCTAGAGTTACCAGGTATGTTTAATGGTTAAAAGCAATGTCATTTTTTAAGTAGGTTAAGCAATGTTCATACTCTCATCTACTTAAAAGTCCAACACTTGTAACTCACATTCCAAACAGTTTCACCCATATGCATACGTTACTCATATTCCATGCTGAAAGACGTGTTTGCATTTTGCCATCATGATGAAGACGCACACTTTTTGTTATATTTTGAAAAACATTTTAACTGCCAAATGAATTTGCAATTATTTGCGCTCTAGATTCTAATCCAAACCGAGCATTTGATATAAAAATACGATGATTAATTGCTGGAATATTTTGTACAGAAGAATAAAACCATTACAACACTATCATCCACAGAACAAACAGTCCCCATCACAGTAAAATTAACTAAGATCCTATGTACTATTATTTAGTTTACTTTGTCTCACGCAGTTAGGTTTCAGCATCAGAGGATTGCAAGGCTTCTGAGAGAGCTGCTAAAATAGATAACACTTTTCCCTTGATCATTTGTTTAAGTTAGGCCGAGCACAAGGTCCATTTATTAATATCCCACCATTCAAACCGGAGCAAATGTCATTATCTTTTTGATTGCTGGATGATTTATTCTGGGAAATTTGACTAGCAGTGTGCGTCAACAAAAAGCGGAATTATTTGTTACCTGCTGTAAAATAATTATTTCGGCAATCCAAAATGACCAGTCAGAGATCTATAGAACCAGTTCTTCTTGACAGAACTTATCTGCATTAAGCAATGATATTGTTAAGCTAGCATCCTTCGATTGGTGGTCGAAACTATATATTTGTGTTGGATAAAAGGCATCTGCTTGTAACTTCAGGCCTGTTCTTGTATGCAGTTCAAAACCGACTTTTTATTATAAGTTAGATTCAAACTCGTTGTACACGGCTTCAACGATGGCGCGCAATTTGATATCCGAATTTCCCGTTGCATGAACGAACAGAGAATTAACAGTCTATGCTTGCAGTGCTCACCTGTGCACGTGTTTGTAGATCGCCTTGTCATTACCAGAGCTGATGTTATCTTCCCGTATGGAGCAAAGATCTGCTTCAAATTTTCTACATTTTCGGAGCTCCAGGATTCTGGAATATTTGTCACGTAGACATTAAGGGGATCCTTTTCAGATTCCTTAAAAAGAAGACACAATAATATTTATATACAACTATCAATGTCTTTAGCTCGTCTACTCGTTAAGGAACTGCTGATCTGAAACCCTTTAAGGATAAGGACCAATCAGTCAGGTTACACTTTTATTTTGTAGCTGCATACTGTAAGCTTTACGTTATATCTTCATGAAGGACGCGTTAAATGCAAACTAAAAACGAAAAGTCTACAGGATTTAAGTTGGTATTTGTGCTGCGAAGTAGTGAAAGATAATGAAATCTATAAAGGCATATACTAGTTGCCTCACATCAGACTATTGAACGGCTCAGAATGTAGTCTGATGCTGGCGGGGCGGGGGGCGGAGAGTAAGGTCGACAGCTCAGTGCTTTTTCCTCACTTTAAATAATGTCACGTGCTTGGAGGCATCACGCTGCGCTTGGAAGGTTTCCAACTGAAGGGGTAACTCGGACCACGCGGTCAGCTCAGCGCGTCTTTTGGGCCGAAAATCAGGCTGCAATGTGGCCTTTGTGGTACTGCCACTCATCTGGGATCCGAACTGACCCCAACTTTGGTGTGATGGCCCACAATCATCTGTGCGAATGTCTCAGACCTGTTTACGATTACCTATGACTAAGGATTCCCGACGGAATCCGAAACGTCAGGCAAATAAAACTCTTATTCCGGTGATCGCATCTTCGTCTTCTGAACTGCTTCCTGGGACTCGAATATTCGCCTTCTATTGGCCATCTGTTGTATTCTCGACTTTTTTAACTCAGGGCACAGATAAAGGGCTGGAGAGAGAGAGGTGGATCCATCGCAAGTCAACCGCCATGCACCACCCTTCTGTGAAGTGTACTGTGAACCTCGTTAAAATCGACGGTCGATTTCACACTGGCAGCCTATCAGAAATTTATGAATAACATACAGGCATTCAGCCTAAAATACGTCCTCTATCTAAGACGCCCGATTTTCTCTAACCCAAAGTATTTCTATACCCTATATGTCTACCACCTTAGGGTGCATGCGTCTACTACCGCAAGGGAAGTCCTACTTTGACTGAAAGACGGTTGAAGACAAGTTCAAAATATCTTGAAAATTTCGAAATATATTGATTTCCTTTTCGAAGTTATTTATGTGTCAAAGCAGCTGACTGCAAAATAAGCGAAACATTTGTTAACGGACACACTGTGTAATGCGCATTTTTATCATCCTTCTCCCGGATGTGTTCCAACCGCAGTATTTGTTTGAAGATCCAGTTGCTTAAATACTTATTGCGTAACCTTCACTGACTTGCGTGTCAAGAACGTAGAAAGTTGCGTTCCAGATATCCATATTTTCATGCGCAAAAGGCGACGGTTTCCTTTGTTGCATATATAATATCGTTGGGCTGTCATTTATTCTTTGAATGCACCAATGTGCACGCAACGCTGTTTCAATTTTTCCTTTAATTAATCTGGCTGAAGTGGTTGCGAAATTCTTGTTCACTTTGCAGTCAGACTGCTCAGCACTTCTCGGCAGAAATGGTTAGTTTACTTGTATTTTTTCACTGTTTACGAAGCTAAATCTGGGGAGCCTGCCAAACCCAAACCAAATCCTGGGAAGAAGTTTTATTTTCTCGAGAGTTTGCGCGTTCGACTGCAGTGGAATGCAGCAAATAAAACGCAGCAAAGCAGACATTATTTACCATGATGGAAGTGACGAACCGTTTCTTTTCAGCAAACCAAAACAGATTGCTCCAATTTTAATGAAAACCCTTCCTGATAAATCTCACAATCAACGGCACTCATTGAACGCTGGCAATACCAGGCATCAGCAAATTACTCTAAAGGCCGAAGCATTGGCAATGCGGTTCCAAAAACTAGCATTCTGTCGTCAAACTTAATTGATAGAGGATGCCGTTATCTCGCACGTTATCCCAGTGTCCGGAGGACAGTCATACGCACTCTACCGGCATGGCTCACAGACCTCAACGACAGCCAATAGTGAGCATGTCCTCGTCCTCCCACGCACCTCGAATCCCAATGTCCTCAACACGCTGACCCTGTCACGCAGATGACGTGCAAACGAAGATGATAGATAGATAGATAGATAGATAGAGAACTATATTTTGATGCTAATATCAAAATTTTCAGCAAAAAAGTGGCTCCATTCAGAGGTAACTAGCTACGGTTCCTCCACAACGCAGATACCCACGTGGTAGCCTGCACTCATTTCTGCTGCACTGACCCGCCCCTTCGTCGATCACCATGCATTTGGGTACCAGCGCGCCTTTTTCAATCACCGTATGGCGCCTGCGATTCGCTATACAGCTTATGCTTCCCCCTCCCCCTGGTGACTCGCCTTCTGAGGAGCACGTTACTTCAAGCCAATCGATTTGAGCTTTCCACCTGATTGGCTGCACAGTCTACTTAGTACATTCCGCAGTAAAAGCTTCGCAATAGCGGCTAAGCGCGCTCGCTCAACTGGACTGTGGACGTAGCCGTTGTGTCGTTTGGCAGCGTCTGTCAAAAACTTCCTTACGCGCAGTAAAAGCTCTTCCTATCAACATTGGCTTGCCGGACTTTTGATTTGAGAAAAATTTTGCTGTCGGTACAAGAACCTTCGACAGCTATATACTCCCTGCACATAATTTACTACTTTTTCCTCCAAGTCAGTGTAAATGCCTGGAGGTAAATGACTGAAAACAGGTGTTTGCTAAGCCTACTTTCAATCCTATCATGAAAATATCTGCAGAAAATATGCAGTAAAATTCATTCATAAATCATAAAGCCAGCAATAAAAAACAAAACTCAAAATCCTAAGCCGAAATCTTGGCCGCTGTATGTAAAATATTTTCGATTTTAAACCATTTTTTCTAAGTTCAAACTACAAAACAAGCAATGCAAAAAGACAACTATATTAGCTGTCCGATACTAGTCACACTGTTGGTGTATTTTTTAAATACACGCAAATTTTTTGAACAATGCCTGCGCTCGCACGCTTCTTACAAATTTTATTAAAAGTGAAAATTACTTACGTATGCAAAGTTTACATATTGATTGGAGTTGTGCGTTTTTATATGATGCATAGCATAGACTGCAGCTTCGTTCGAAACGAAGTCAATGAATCCGTACCCTGAAACAAAATGAATTGACAAAATCAGAAATAGCTGAACAAATTCTTCGTATTTTTCAAATGTAATTATTTAGGAATTGGCTCGTTGATGCCCGTAAATCTTGTTCGGTTTGGGACATATGCATTTTATCATCTTATTCAAAAACAAAGTATTCTTAATAGTCACACACAGGTCGAATGGCATACGATGGGATAAGTGAACGCCTACCTATGTGACATATATTGGTCCAACTCTCCATATCATGCTAACCCACTTAATTTTTCTTTGTATAACCTGATAGCGCGTGCATTCATTCCGCTAAAATGAAAGTCTAATTAGAAGCTTTTTAGCCAAACCTAACTTCCTGGAAGAAAGAAGAAAAATATTTACGCGTAAACCGCTTAATATTAAACAAAATGTCTTGATCAGGCATTAACTTGAACTTTTTTGTGCCCACCGGAAGAGTTTGAATTTCATGCACCCTCAGCCTAGTTAAGAGCAACTAATCACGTGGCACGGGAACATTCCGCTAGCGAGGATTTTTGTGCCTCATCAAAACCACTGCTGCTTTATTGTCTACTTTACTTTATTATCTGGCGAACCTTTCTTGATTAAGTTTATCAGATGTAAAAGTTTTTTTTGACTTTTTTTGTTGAGGTTTATTTGAGCAGTAAAAATACTTTTATTCGTACAAAGGATGCGTTTGAATAATTAAAGAGTTTTCCCTCTCGCCATATATATATACTTTATGATGTTCAAACGCAGTTCTGAGAAAGACGGTTTGTGAAGCATATACTGTGTCCATGTTAACCACGAATAGTGCGGTGTTTGACTAACCCAAATGTAAACACAGAAAAGAATAAATTTTTATGATCGGCATAGCAGAATCAAGTGTTTTTTTAACAAAGAATTTAAAATGAAGCAAAATAGTGTTATTATTTTGAAAGGGAAATTTTAGCACTTGTCAAAATAGATTTTCGCCCGAATATGGCATTTATTTGAATTCATTCCAAGATCTGTTTCAGAGTTCGATGAGAAAGCTGATGTTACGTTCAAGCAGTGGTTTACCTGACTTCTTTCCTATGTTTCAGACGAAATTTGCAATAAAATTTATCGTTACGTACTATTCAGCATCCAAAAAAAATTTCACCACATTAGCGTGCATTGAAATGTTTCTTTATTTTGACTTTGACTACGGCCAAACCAAGTCTTTATATTAGTAAACTCCACCGCATATTCTTTCAGTATAGTCGAATGGGCTTCACTAATCGCTGAGTATGACTGACTGACGACGGCAAATAAGCCTGCAATCGTCATTCCTGTCTCTCTTGTGTTTGCCGGTCATACTATCAGCCCATATTACATGCTGCTACAGCTGCTGCTAGGGCCAGAGAAATGAGGCCCAAGGCAAAGACGGAACGGAATAGTAGAATTTGGTTGGCAGTCGGTGAACCTTCATAACTGAGTATGGTATAATGATTTATTTTGAATGGGTAAATATTATTAATTTCGCGATTAACTGCTTGTCACATTGTCCTTAAAAGTCCTCAGAGGCTGTTGTGTAGCAGCCTCTTATAAAAAATATTTAAAGTAAAGCTCATAATTTGTGCAAAATGCTGACATTTAGAAAAGATTGATACTATCTTGATAAGTAACATTGGGTAAAGTTGAAACACAGATTTTCTTGTAGCCTATTCTGAAGGCATTTCATTCACGATAGGTTGCTGGCTTTTTAACGAGCCTCCTTCTGAACGTGAAAAAAACTTATGTACTATTAAAATTGGCTGCTTATGTTATATGCATTTTTATCATTGCTTTGACTGCCTTTATAAATTTGAATATATTTAATGGGAAACATTCACGAAAAAGTCTTTATGCACTTGTTTGGTAGAAATATTGCGCGTTTTTTAAATGATATGCTTATAAAAGGGTATCCTTGGGTTTTAGAAAATGTCTTGTTATGGGATGCTTTACGATTTGACTTGTTTATTCATAATACATCATATCCCTTAATTTTGTAATGCTGTCTATAATGTCTCATACCTATTATGGCACTTTATGAGAACTATATGACTAATTCCGCAAACCTGTGTCACAAATGTAATTTCTCTTAAGCATGGTGTATACAACACGTGGTTTGTAAACCTTGAATGCAGAGGTTGCAGTCGATAGGTTTAAAATTATTCGGAAATTTACAAAAATTTTTAAAACTTGAAGCTTAACCTTCTTTCAGGATAAAATTTAAAGAGGGCCGACAACCAAGTGCAAGAAAAAAAACTTTTTCATGTGCATTTCCCATAAAATATGTTTGAATTAAACAAGAACTGTCAAACTCAATAATAAAATGAATGCTACTTAAGTTACTATTTCTTACAGTGCATGCATTTGTTAGCGGCCGGAAGAAAGCTTGTTAAAAAGCCGACACCCTATTGTGACTGCAATGACTTGAGAATAGGCTACATGATAATCAGTACTTCAACCATACTCAATGTCTATTAGCAAGAGAGGATCAATCTTTTGCAAATTTCAGCATTTTGCACGATTTCTGAGCCGTACTGTAGTTTCCGATGAGATAACATTATTGACTAGGTGGTAAAGTGTAGAACGTCAAAGAAGATAAAAATTTATAGATTTTACCTAAATAGTGCAGGTATTTGATCACTTTTAAACCACAGCGACTCAGCTGCGTTTTATAAGGACTGTCGGATTGACCGGCATCGTGTCTGTCGATTAATCGCCTGTTTTTAACCGGTTGTGGCTCTTAGGTGAGTCAACAAATGGAGAAGGCCGGAGGTTGGCTTAGTAGCTTCCTGCTGAGTGAACTGCTTGTTGGATAGTTCCCGTCCCTCGCCATTCCCGCCTGCACTTCACCCACCGCGGTTGCTTTCCCTTCACGCCCTCCCCTCACTTGTGATAAAATCGAGCTCGCAACAGCAGCGGCCGTTTTAACTGCAGTTGTGCCTTTTTGAGTCAAGCAGACACACAGCCCCCACCCACCCACCCACGCACACAGCTGATTCGGCTGACGACCGACCTCGCAGTAAATGCGCATCAGCGCGCATCTACGGCAGAGCAGCCCTGTCGCATTATCAAACTACCCAGAGCGCACAGGCAGACAAACAGGGGAAAAGGAAGCAATAAAATCAAAGGGAAGTTTGGCTGAATGTGAGACTAATCAGTTGAAAAGTCAGACGCAATTTAGTTTAAAGTGTATGCGTGTGTGTGTGTCTGGGGGTGCTCCGGCAAAACGGAAGTCAAGCTCTGTTAATAAGTATATAAACCAGTCTGCCCTGCTTTGATGTAATTTCAAAGATTAAACTAGTGTCAGTGAGCTGTCGGACGAAATGCTCACATGTGCTTTCGGTTGGGAAGGACAAATTAAGTTTGGAAGTTACGCTGACTATTATGCAGCATTATTTAGGAAGCAGTTCAGAAGAAATGCTTCCTTGAACTCACATGTTCACTTCTATTGGCACTCGCTTTGGGCGCAATGCACTCTGATCAGCTCGATGGTGGGAAACGTCTGCCCTTCGAGAGTCATCTACTTTCACGCAGATTCGATTCCTGCACTGGTGTCTCGACAGTAATGTGTTACCAAAATGTGTTTTGTATAGACTTTCGGTTAATACAGAGCTGGCGAGACGCAAATGATTTCAGCACTGCTAATTTAAAGATTCCAGGCGGAAAACTAAACGTCAGGAAAATTTTAAAAACTCTTGTTCCAGCGGTCACATTTTCGTCTTCTGTATTGCTTCGTAGAACTGGCATATCCACTTCTATTGGCAATACACCCGTCTCCGTTGCTTTAATTTAATTTCAAAGGTTAAACGAGGCAGTGAACAGTTGAACGAAATGCTCACATGCACTTTCGATTATGAGGAAAAAAATTGAAGCTCTTAGTAATGCTGACTAGTATGTATCACAATCTCATGATAGTTTGGTCACCTAAAGAAGGCAGCCGTCAACTGCACCTATTTATGATCATCTAACCAAAACACATTCAGCAAAAGGTAAATACTGCCGTGGCATACATGCATGTGCTATAAATTGCTGATGTGATTTTAAATGGAAATAACATTTGCAAAAACTATGCTCTAGCTAGCGTTTCTTATACTTACTAAGCAGAAGACCGCCTTCCAGAGACCTACTCAAGGAAGAGGTTTTTTCAGGTTATCAAGTCCTCTTAAGTCCTCGCATATGTTTGTGCTCTATCTGCAGTGTCTATGTGGTTATGCGTTTTCGGCTATATCGCATGAGGAAAATGGTATTTGCCTCTACAGCGTTAAAGTTCTATAGAGTGCTCAAAAATTATGCAATGAGGTGAGTTTAAATGCGTTACTCATGTACTGCGTGAGTTAAATGACAGAGAAGGTGCTCTAGGAATGGATCTTTCAACATCCTTAACAACCATAGTTGTAGCGTTCTTTTAAAAACAAAATCGTAGTTTTTTTGAAGTAGAAATTTGCGGCTGTCAAATGAATAGAAGATAATGCAGTTAAGGGGGCAAAAATATAGAACGATGTTAGCATCTACCGTGATTTCTAGACTAGGTAAAAATGCACCTGCCTTAAGTGGTCACTTTTTACTGAGCTTGCTTTCTGCAGGTGCGCAAGAATAAACCGATCAGAAAGCCGGAGTCTGGATATGCGTTAACGAATAAGGGACTTTTAAATAAGATAATTAATCCAACACTCTCACTTGAATGGTCCATCGTTAAAAAAACACTTCCGAAATGTTATTTATATTTCATGAAATTTGCCAGCATACGTAAGTGCCTACGCTGCATAATTTGCGTGTCACGCGTTGACAACCGTTCACAGACGGCTAGTGGGGATCATTTGATCCGTTCTGCCTTGTAATTCAGTTCTCTTGCACTCACAGTAGCGTCACAACGGCTAGTAATTCAGGCAGATAGAAGTGCTCGGAAGGACAAGGAGGACTTCAATGATCATTTCTGGTTCTTTAGCAATCATTAGTCAGTCACACTAAATCCCAAGTGGATTACTAACACAGGTTCGACCCCGCGACCTTTCTACCAGAAGTAAAACGCTCTCGGGTGGTGCATCACATGGAGTTGGTAAGACGGGCTAATGAAGACTAGTGAGCCAGAAACATCCATCTCAGTCTCCCCTGGCTTTGTCGGCAATGCTATAAAATATGCATGTATCAGGGATAAGTCTAATACAGGAAGATATTTTTCCGTATTTCGCAATGCAGCTTAGGATTGTAAGATCATAAAATTCAGTCATAAAAATCAGTAAGACCTGCCGGCCTTGGCCGTATAAGCGCACATCTGTTTGAAATGTTGACTGGCATTTTTCAAGGGCTCCAAGCAGCACAAAGTTGACATCTGCAAAAAGCCAACTTGTTGAATAATTTCTACTTGAGATCTACTTTTTGCAAATATACGCCCTTCATTCTTAGCTTATGGCTCAAGTATTTGCTGGCTTGCTGTAAACTAATGCTGACAGCCCATTCGAAGTTGATCTTTAAGAAAAGCAACTCCTTATTGAAACAAAACAGGGCACCAAGGGCGGCGTTTGACAGCTTGTCAACAACTGTCGTCACCAAGGCAGTTTTTTTAATACGCCGCTCAGTTTGACACACACTGTCAGTGTAACTGGAGCTTGCGTTTCCCTCCTTTCACAGTACCCTGAGAGTTGGCACGCCTTCTAGACGTTTGCGCAAGTAACTGGCTACAGTCTAAAAGCTAGAACTGTACAAATGTTTTAAAAGAAACAAGCATTTTATTATGACTAAAGAAAAAACTAAATCGCCATTTTTTACACAAAACTTCCTGGTCTGCTGCATTCAGACTTTTTTTTCTTATTTCGAAGTCTGAATTTGCATAATTGTTCCTTTCCTCACAGGGCAGATTACTGACAGTAAGAGGTCGATTTTAGTGGTAATTAATTTAACGATTAACAAGAACATCCACATTTACTGAGAGAAACTAGAACAGAGTATGCGAGAAACTAATCTCAAATTCAAAGTTGTAGCAGGCATGACTGTTTCATTCTTAAACCTCCTAACTGTTTCCCTTTGGCAAACTGTCCGCAAATTTTCACAAGTGGTTATTAATGCGAAAAAGTTTAATGATTTATTATGTTTGTATTATATTCTACATAATTATATGTAGATTATAATTATATGATATTTATTCAAGCTCAAACTAATGTGGACATTTCAACAACGCCGATGAAACTTAAATCAACAAAGGCACGAATTTCAGTACCTTTTTACGTAGTATTTAATGCTTTTCTAGGGCTACTTCAAACAACTTGTCATGCTTATTGCTTCGTCTTGTTACAAAATGTTGATCACGCATTCATTTTAGTGATTTTAACCGGAAGGTTATCTTCCTCTGGTTGGAAATAAAAACCTGAGACTAAACGTGCTAGTAAGGATGCATGTTGATTCTTCGATCATGGAGGATGCACACAAAATACAGAATCTAACTTCCCAGTTAGATTTTTAGAAAATTTGGTCAACATAAGGAAAAAAATGATTGCAGTTGTAATTTGATTGAAGGTTTAATAGGGACATATTCATAACGATTTCCGTATTGAGTGACTACCAAATCCGCAGTTGGCACCAATGACTAGAGCAGACGCATGCAGGTACAGCCTTAAGGAGACTTACAAATCAAACTAACCAGCCATTATGTTTCTAATGTATGCAAAAAGCTCATATTAACTTTTCAAAACAGCAGTCAATTTGAAACGAAATGTTTGGGTGCGCACACCCCAAAACTGTGTCGTAGTTGCTGGTATGAAATAATAGTGGAACGCTTTATATTGGATGAATGTTAAGCAGCATATTGTTCTTAAAGTGTCCATGTCATTTAAAAGTCCCGTCACGACTCTTATTAAAATCTACTCTAAAAAGTAGAAACGTGTTGTCTTGAGATAAAGAAGCATATTCCAAAGTCCCTATTCAGACTTCAAATTTTATCACCACAGTGTGTTTATGGCATGTTCCTTCTCCAATGTTCTCGAGTCCTGTTCAGTGAAGCTTCCAGACTAAGACTAACGCCGCAAAATAGCATAGTTTGCCGAGTATTTTCATCTGATTAGAAACGATGTCGGCCAATAGAATGAACTGCGTGCACTCAAGAGATATTTAGCTATGATGTAAAAATTAAACTACGACAGACTAAGTTAAAGTTGGTGATTTAAGTCAACTGGCGTACCAGCAGCATGATTGGGCTGGTCACCTTAAATTACCCGGCGATTTTAAATAAGACTTAGCGCGCCGTGCTGCTATACACGTGAGCAAGTTCCTTGGTCAATTATGTTATGAGCTCACGTGTTCTTCGGGTAAAGTTTTTTAAAATTTCATACATAACTGTGGGCTACTTTATCAGAGTAAATGATATAGCTCACTCTGTATTCGTGTGTTTGAGTTCCAAAAAAGCACAACCCATCGAACAAACTGTGCTAGGGTCAACTCATGAACATCTTGTTCGACAACAATTACTACTCGGAATAACCGTGAATTTTTTTCGGGTCCCACCATACTACATAAAGTGTCATCAGGATGGTATGCATCCTTTCAAAAAAAAGTATACTTATTAAAATATATTGCTGTGCACGACTTTATGCTCAAGCATAAGTATAGTTTGGTAAAATCTTAATTTTGAAAACGTTTTCACCATTCTTAGGAACGAAAACCATTTCGACAGTCGTCTGCTATGTTTTCTGACTCCCCCCGTTTTTGAGCTCCATTGCATTTTTCATCTATTCACAACCATTTGTCACAAATCCCTCCGTCTTTTTTCTTTTGAATTAAACCTTATACTAGCGCCTAATTGATGAATTATTTTGTGATAAAACATAAAACGCCAAATGCTGAACCCTAAATGGTTGTAATAGGTTTAATTTAAAGAGTGCATGCTTTAATAAGTAATAGGCTCGACAGGGCAGAACACATCGTTTTGTCTTTGCAATGATTTGTATCAATATACGAAGCGAAAACTCGGGCTAGCAAATTGGGTCATATTTCGATAAAATAAAGCGTACGAATTTGCACATTTTCGTGGTGATTTTCGACAGTGATTTGTTATCCTGCAGTCGGCATTTGTTTTTTTAACTAACTGATTTTGCATTTTTATAAAAGAGCACTCTTACCTTCTCCATCATTATTGACCACCAGCTTTACTGAACGTATCGCCGAGGCATCAGGCACCAAGTTGATGAGGTCATTTTCGGACATCGATTTCGGAAGACCGCGAATGTACAAATTTGTCCGGGAGGAATGCTGTGTATAAGATGTAAAAAATGTCATCATCAAAAAAAATAAGGACAATTGCTTTATGATTGTCAAGTTTTTGTTACAAGGCAATAATTATGTTCAGAAGTAACAAACGAGGATTAAAGTAATTGAAAAAATAATGTCACCATAGGCATATGACTTGCTGTTTGCCAAATTCGTAGCAATTTATTTGGCTACATTTGACGTCAGTGGGCCTTGTGTCGATATTTTGAGGCCAAACCGGACTTTTAAGCATTCTCTGCAGACCTCGTTGTGTGCGTGATGACGGGCTCCTAAATATTAAGCTGATAATGGACGAGTCCACAAAGTTGAAATTGATTTCGATTCTCTAGTTCATATCTTACTACTGCTAATTCTTCATTCTGTAGGTCAATCAGTGTCAAATTTTTACTGTACCTTTTGTTGGCTGCATGTTTATTTTTTGAACTATTATAGCAATTATAAGCTACTCACCACAAGTATTTTTCACCTGATACAATTAAGGGCTGAGTATATCGCGTACAGAATCTTTGCGCTTTTTTGTGCCGAGCAAAGTAAACTGCCAGTTCACGACAGCTCCACTGACAGGCAATTGACATATCGGCAGATTTGCGCAGCCATAATCGTATTATATGCAGCCTACCGCTAATTAAAATGAACAAAATAGCGGAGGCGTTGGAATGAAAATAATTTGTAATGGTTTTGACAACGAAAGGTCACGCCTATGCTACGAAGCTCAGTGTGTCCCATCTTGGGTAAAATATAGCCCCGGTTAAAGTCTCTCCCTTATCTACCAAAATGTAAGTACTGTTTCAAAAGCCGATGACAAGGAAGCCCCAGGGGGAATGTGCGCTCCGATAAAAGAAGATATAAACGGAAATTTAGTGGGCTGCAGCCAAACATATTATAAATTTCGTACGTTTTTGTGCTTTTTGGCGACCGTGAATGCTGTATGCTTATGCGTTTCTTGTCTCCATCAGGGGTACAAACGAAAAAAATGATAAAATTGCAGACTATTAGCACTTGCAAAATCGATAGTGAGATAAAAATCTGCACTAAACTGCAGTTGTGAGTCAAATTATGTTGATTTATAAATTAAGAAAATAAGCATTTATTTATCGCACAGGTAGAGAGACAATATGTAAGGATTAGTTTTTCATTGACGCCAGGTTTGACTCCAATGGCGCACAACTGAAAATTTAAATCTGCGTTCATCCCTTAATTTCTGTAGTAATAATTAAACTGAATTTCATGAATTTGCTTGTTACCATCAGCATAAAAGCTCCCTTCTTAATATAAGCAATGGGTTGGCGGTTTCATATTTTACAGGAATAAAGCAACAAACACACATAACTTGGCCCTGATTACCTACATATGTGGACGTTAAAGGTTAGTTTAGTTAAGTAGATATTATATGATTACGTTGCTTGACTACCTGGCTGCAACGGTGACGTCTGTTTGTAAACGTGTCTCTAAAAACTGCACTTATTCGATCAGAGACTAGAACATCTGTAATTAAATCATAGAAGACTTTTGCTTTAGAACCTTTTGACAGTACTGTACAGTCGGAATAAAGTTTTCGTTGATTCTTTGCAATAATACTTGCAAAATAACAATATTTCAACAGCTTTATTTACAGTTACCACAGCAGAGCACGAGATATAACCGCAGAATTAAACGTTACACACTTCAAGCCACTCTTGCTTGCCTTAGACAGAATTATTTCAAGCAGTTTATGGGATGTTTTCAGATTAGTCGCATCTGCAGCACCCCACATGAAATACGCATAAGATGAGGCTGCCGTACGGTTAGGCACTTTGTTGTTCGTTTACTCAAACGATGCACCGGATATGTCCAGCTATGGCGGCAGGCGTTTCCCTTGGGTATTTTTTTATTATTCCCTTGAACCAGTACATTACAGCTCTCAATATGCTCACCATAGGATCAGTGAGTCCCGTGACTGATTCCTGAAAGCTCAGGAAACAATATCACCCACGGCATTGATTCAAACCTCTAATCACAACAAATATTTGATTTGCTGCATTTAATTGTAGGGTACTGAGCAAATGAGACAGCTGAAAAATATGTCCTGACAAATGGAACCCATTGAAGAATGTAAGTAACTTCTGAGTTTCAGTTGGCAGTCTTCGCTCTGAAAGTATCTTGTAAGAAACAGTGTCTGATGATACAAGTTCACTGGCTACCATGAAACAAGCTGAAACGGTCAGTTCCAATTGTATTAGGGCAGAAAACCTCCCAAAGATAATGAGTGGCATTAGAAGCGTTTATAACACAATTACTGGAATCCTGAAAACTAAAAAAAATGCAGCTGCTGGAAAATCCCAGATTTTTTTTACCTAGTTGTGTTGGTCAGCGCCTTAAAAGAATTCTAGTCTACATAACCGAATAAACCAATAGGTCAATTAAGGCATTTTAGACCCTCAAACCAATGCCTGGTTTCAGAGCTCTTTGGGCAAACAAAAACAAACAATTTAAGGAAAAAAGGTTCATCCCAGTCCAACTAATGAGTTCATCTCCTGGCCCATTGTTTTATTCCGTGACACGAATCTGCCTTGATCCTTAATTGTGTAGTTGACAAAAGGGACAAAAAGCACTGTAAAAAGCGAACGCAACTGTTAATTTACCTTTATTTAAGTATTTTTATCTAGTGGATGGACTTGTGGTCTTGTTTTATCTGAATCTGGTGATAACAGAAAATGCCTTCTAATGCCTAGTATATGCGAGACGAGATTTCTGGGAAATCTACAACGTAAAATGTTCTACCTTTACAACATCTGCTGTTGTTTAAAATTTTGACATAGCAGTCTCGTAGGACTCCCTATATATATTTTCCCCGCCCCAATGTCTAACGTATTTTGTGTTGAAGTACATAATTCTTCGTTAATAAGTGTATATGCATTTGTGGAATTGATCAAAAAATATGAAATTAAGGATGTTTATAATTGTTACAATATACAAATGAAATTAAATTTACCAACATGAATCTTGTTGTTTAAGACAATGCTGCAAATTGAGGGAAATTCAACCTAATTTGGTGGTACTTATTGAAAAAAGGGAAAGTCGAGAAAATTTTAATGTAAAATTTGGTGAGTTTTACAAGTCAAAGACAAAAAAGGTTCTCTGGTGGTAGCCCTGCTAAACGTTTTTCCTTAAAAATATACTACAACGTGCCCCTCAGTTTGAGCGACAGGAAACGCATCACTACATTTGCTAAATTGATCAGTGTGATTCATGTTTCGGTCATATGTATGTATTTAGATTTTTTGATCAGACATCCGAAAATAAAGTGAACCAGTCTCCTGGTTCAAGCCTTCTAGTGAGTGGCTTCCCTTGGATATCACACCATTTGTAAAATTTGCTCAGTTCTTTTCGGTATGCGAGAGAATACCCGTATTCCAGGAGTGTCTATTGGTAGAGAAGACATAGGGAACAAAATTTATTCTTTCCTGAGCTTTCAAGCTCTTACAAGAGCTCATCGACAGAGAAGAAGAAACAGCAACAAATGTGGAAGCTACTTTGGGCGTGTGTACAATAAGTAAAACTTTTGAACGTACAGAAAATCAATAATTGTGTGTGCTACCGACTTGCCACTGAGGGCTGTGCTAGCCTGTGCCAGTAGGCAAGATCGAAATGTTGGGTAGAAATATTTACCGAAATAGAATCTTCAACAAAACAAGTAATACTTATGGTGGGAAAGATGTGCAATTAAAAAATTCAAAGGAGAAGGGAAGGAGGATGTTAAGAGAAGAATTATGTAAGCTTGGGCACTGAAATAGATTTGGAGGAATGTGCATGGCAAAATGCAGTGCCATTCACCAGCGTAGCTATCTGAGACTGGAAAATCTGTTCCGATATAAATTAAGCATAAAATTTAGATGTGTAATTCTGATAAGTCTTCCATTCAGGGAAACCAAGATATTGTTTTTCATGGAGGAATAAATTATGTTACTTTAAAGGCCGTTGCGTCGTTTGATGAATAAGAGTTGTAACGGTACACTTTTTTGAGCAGATTTCTACAGTTTATTATATTTTATCTTGCAACATACCAGTTTTGTTCCCAAATTTAAAAGACTCATATATTCAAGGCTTTATCAGCCAGAAGTAAAAAAATAAAAACGACCCCATGAGTAGCAATATTAGAAGACTTCATAACTTCTACAGGCCAATTAAACCGAATAAACCTTTCATAATTCTCGACTTATTATGAGAATACATAAGCTACATACAATATATGTACGGTTTATTTTGCTACATTTTGGTTCTTTGCTTATTTAAGGAATGCATAAAAAAGTATCAAAATATCCGTCAAATTAATAAAAGACAACAACAAATTCTGTCTGCAACCTGATATATCCCTAGCCTCAGAATTCTGTCTTTTAGGACTGGTGGTATTATTTTAGTTTAGTTTTTTCGTTTAATTTTGGTTAAATGTTGAATTAAAGTTAAGGTTTTAAGTAAGTTTAAGTTGAGTCATGGTTAGCGTTTGAAGTTGAATTTGGCGTTGGGGGTTATTCAAGTATTTTGTATCTACATTTGGCGGTATCTTAATCAACAAAAACTAAACTTAATTAAAACTGAAGTAAGACTAATCAAACTAAAAGTAACAACCACACTAGGAACTAAGGGTATCTAAGGTGATAGAAAAACTAAATTTTTCCCAAATAAAAACAAATGTGACGGTACCCTCTTAGATCTTATCATGTATTGCTTGCGTAACGTGTTCCATGGCCTTGGTAGGAGTGAATTGGGTCTGGATGTACTCGCAGTCTGTGATTCGTTGGCTAAGCTGGGTTCGTAGGGGGATGTACAAACCTCATCGATTGTGGGGGAACAATGATTGAAAATTCGCTCTTGACGCTGTTCAACCTCCTCTTCTCCCTCCTCCTCTTCTTCCTCCTCCTCCATCTCACCGATCATACCAGCTGCCAAGTCCTCCTCTTCCATTTTTTCCGGCTCCAGCTGATCGTGCTGGCTCTTCTCCGTGCATTTGTGGCACAGTACTCGCTTCTTGCTGTCTTCGTCTGCTGCATCGATATTGCACTCACGCGTATCGGCGGGGCGATGAACGTTCGAGGTCAAGTTCGCCCTTAAGGCTGTTGAGGACAACGGCTGAGCACTGCCTGCTCCCTGATCGTTCTTGGCCGTGAGGTCTCGGGGAAAGTCTTGCTGCTGTCGGTCTAAAAGTACAATTCAATTTTATATGGCTTTTAATACCTGGGTTGGAATACTTTTGCAATAACTGCAAACATAAGCACAAGGGCAGGAAGCGAGCGAATTTCCAGCATGCTCCCTTTCCAAGTTGATTTGTTGCACTTTCATGAAACCCCAATAATAGAGCTTACACGAATAATATCGAAGGTCTTTTTAATTGAAAGTTTCCGGCCACCACGGGATGGTAAGCAAAAACACTGCTAGCATTCCAAAGCTTGCATTTTACAGAAATATTTACGTTGGCATATCAAATGTGCTATTTTAACCTCTTCAAGCTCTCTTACTCAAGTGCGTGACCTAACTTTAGTGACTGTGAAAACCGAAGAAGACCTTCTATTCTCGCAATACGCCTTGAAAGTATTTTGTTCAGTAAAAAGTTGAATGTGATTCGGATTAAAAATTTTCTAGAAACATTTTGAGTATCAAAACACTTTAATGGTAGCGGGTCATTTTTCTGACCGGAAACTCTCTTGCTCTATTGATGTTTGCCTAAAGGTAACTTGATACTTTCTTCCGTTACATACCGTGCAACCAATAGCGCAAAGTACTTACAAATAAACAAGAACGACGCATTTATAATCCGGATGGCTTACAGCCACAAGCACCGTGAAAGCCCACGACTCAACGTGATGAAAAATATATGCACCACCTGACCTGCAATGACGTGCAGCAAGTCACCAATGCGATATAATATCAAAAAAGAAACTCCTAATTCATAGTCGATTTTAAGAGGTTGTCAAGGACAAATGACGCGACTTTTTATTGGGTATAGATTATAGTGGCTGAGGTACTGGACTATTAAAAGGAAACATTCACTTTGATATTACCTTCACTTAAGAAACACAGACATTTCTAAATCTAGTCAAAATTTACTAACACTGTTTGCAACTTCATTCTTTATGAACATTTGCATCCATAATAAGTTTCGTGTATGAACATTTAAAAACGAACCCTAAATATTTATTAAAAACTTAAAATAATCGTATTTTAAAATCTAAAAATTTTAATCGTCTTTAATCGTTTCCTATGCTACATCCTCGTTTAAGCCGAACCAAATAAATAAGGTTCACAAGCATTGTTTATCCAGGAACTGCCAGCAGAATCACTTAAAAACCCGCCACCTGATAGAGGCATTTCATGCCAACGTGCTTAATTGTCAAGTTTTATCATGTAAGCGAGCACGTGATATGCTTAACCAGCAATCAAGTTTTCGTGCCTTTTGAGTGCAACTGAAAGCATAAGCTGTCATAGGAATGATGTTATCGCTTCATAGATGCAATCTCCTTTCCAGTCCTGCGACCAGTTTCCACTGACGTGACATCAAGTCGTGTCACGGTATAACACTGTCATTTTCGGCAAGCCGGGGGCACTACTTAGACATCTGAAGGCACTTCCCCGCTTTCGCGTTTGCGCCTAGTAGTAAAGCGTCAAATGCTAGCATTTAACTCATTTTGAGCATCATATTGTTGTCCTAGTGACAGTAAAATGCCTGTTGCTGTATTAGCTATTCAATACAACCTGATTTGATCTGAAGCTAATTAGAGTAATGAACGGTGGAAGCAAAGAGGGTATCATTGCCTTCTTAAGATAGACAATTTCCAAGCAAAAGGATAGTAAAAACGTTGCTTCTAAATTGTCACAAGCTTTTAACTATCTTTTTTACTAAGACGAACATAAAGCGTTAACAATCTTTAGAAGAACAATAAGGAGTTTATACGATTTTTTGGACCAAATTTTATGCGTTATGACGTTTCGGAACCCTTCTTGCATCCAGGATTACAGTATGGTAGTCATTGCGCCTGTTGATGCTACGAGGCTAGGTATGTTGAGAAATGGGCAAACGTCTGGGTACAAGATGCACAAACATCAACTTGGGACCAACGGTAGGGACAAGCGGCCATTTGTTTATGGTCACGTACAGCAGACAGTCACGTTTTCTCCCCTTAACTATTGCTGACGTATAGAGTGGAAAAACTTTAAAAAAGCCTCGATAATTTTTGATAATATTTGCAAAATATTTGTTGACTATAAAAGCCTAAGGCAACGGCATAAAATCCCATGAAATTCTCGTCGGTAAACCATAAAATATAAATATGGCGGTTAAACTTCTTTCCAAAAGTCACAAAAACGGTTCTGCAGTCAACGCGCAATATACACAATGACTTTGAGCGTAGATAAGCACTTGCAGGCACCTAGATGGTCACGTATAGTCAATAAACGCTGCAATTTTTTTATAGAGAACTGCACCACTTAATTTGTTAACCATGTTTACGCGTTATCAGTTTAACTTAACGATTAGGGTAAAATGCTTTTATATTATTTACCGTACTTTTCAGTTGTATCATTGACAATGTGTGCATTCTCCATACATAATAACCTAAACAGACTGCACATCCAATGATTTGCAGACCTATGGAACAAAATAAGACTGCTTTTCCTACAGGTCTGTTAGCATTAAGGACATATGCTCTCTCAAATCACGTTTTAAGGGTACTTTTATATGCCGCTCAAAGTTTTTGCTAAAAAGGACACTTGAAAAGCAGTACAAAGTTAATTATTCGAATAAGTTTTAGACTTGCAGTCTACAATGCGGATTTTTGCATTCATAAAGGCTAAACGCCAGGTGGAAAAATGTGGTTGACGGCAGGTTATTTCTATCTAAACAAATTCAAGAATATAAATAACATGGAGCGCGTCTGTTTCCATCAAAACTTAAATGCATTTTCCATTGCAAATGGCCACAATTCTGTGAAAAAAATGAAGTCACTTAGATAAGCGCTTGTAGGCATAGCTCCCAGCAGGGCAGAGCCTGTAAATTGATACAGAAAGCAAAATGGCTTGCGTAGAAACTACCTGCTCCTTCTGGGCTGACACATAGCCTAGACATCTTCTGTCAAACCAGGACAATTTTGCTAGATGCTCGTTAAATATGGTGGCACATGGAGCCAGTATTAACTTACCAGCTTTTTAATTTCTTTAGAAATTAATTACATTTTGCTATAAACATCACTATATTTAAGCTCTTTAGGCATAGACCGAAATTTAAAGTGTATAAATGGGGCCGACACCCGCCAAACACTGTGCCATACACAGCTGCTGCCAAAAAAATGCTGTAGTAGTATACAATGATGTTGTAACTTATCATACTAACAGACCAGAAAGCAAACGGGAAAGGTGGGGGCCCATTGATAGGCCGGACATCATGCAGTGTGTCAAGCAGCTGTAGAATACCGGCGCATAACGTGCCTGGGCATTAAGCTAGTGCCTGGACTGTTAGTATGGTAAGTTGCAATATTAATTATATTCGGAGAGCAATTGGCGAGCATACATTTTTCAATAAATTCTCATCAGGCCATTACATTTTTATGGGAGGGGGTATAAGTCTAAAAGGTAAATTTTGCTCAAAGTTACAAGCACGAGTCGGCACTTATCCAAAAGAATAAAAAACACCTCCGCAATGGCAAAGTAAAGGGGAATATAATGCCACCAGGACCATTAACAGCTCTACTCTAGCGTACATTGTGGATTCTGGACATCAGGTAGACCCCAACAAAACCTTCAGGGTGATCTACAGGGTCTCACCAAACTACCCAAAGTCACTGGGTCAGCGACTGCTAGGAACAGCAGAAGCAACTGCTATCCGGTTTAGAAGGCCGATTTTGTGTGCGCAAAAGTACCTGTTGCAAGCCCCAAGCTTAACGTGGCCATCGGCTACCTAGCAACCGGCATCGGTTTCGAACCTCCTCCTCTCTCCCTTCCCCCTCTCCCTAATTGCTGCTTTATTAGCTGCTTGTTACTACCCAAACCCCCTCCCCTATCCCCTGAACTAATTTTCTTGTTACTTTGAACAAAATTGATTTTTTAGATTTGAAACTCCCTCCTATATAAATGTAATACCTTGATGAGAATTTGTTTAAAAGTATACATATGCTCGCCAATCGCTCTTCAGATTTCTGTGATGGGAATTTTTGCAACATTTATTAACTTACTAATCTGAGCGGACTTTTTCAGATTAAGACCGAATGCAAAGAAATTGACTGTGAACGTCATGAAGACCAACTTGCTCGACAGGTTGCTAGCCAGACACCATTTAAAACAGATCCCTTTTTTGAATGCTCACTAATTGATCTGCTAAAATACCATGCAGGAATGTGACCGTCAGAGGTTACGCACAAACATTACCAAGGAGCCAAAAGGCCAATCAATTTGCAAAGTGCCAAGTAAAATATCAGACTTATTTCAATACATTTTCCTCTTGGATTTAAAAAGCACTGCTCAAGCTCCCCACTACCTCTTAGAAACAAACGGAAATAAACAAGTCCTCTGCGCATGTCACACATGCTTGGCCCACTAACAGCAGCCCGAGTGTCCTCCCAAACAAGGTTCACGACTCGCATTCCATCTGACTAAGTTGTCATGAAGGCCAAACTGAGCAGAATCGATTTCAGCCGATAGGGCCAAGTCATTCTACTAGTTGTCTGCAGTTCAATCCGTGATTTGTGCCCTCTTGATACATTCAAACGCATTAGATCGCTTATAGTGAGCAAATATATTCAGACGCCGTGAAGACAGTGATAACAGAATGAAGTCCCTCCTTCTTTTCCTCCCACAGGCCTCTATTTCGCTGTTCGAACCAGTTAGCAATCTGCTGCAGCGATTGGTTCCAAATGACTGGCGCAATATGAATTTTGCCTGAATATGCCACCTTGGTAAAGGGTTGAGCAGGCCTTTCGAGTTGGTCTGTGCATCTCCTGCGTAAGTGCACCTTTAATATTTATAAAGACTACCAACCTCCAAAGTTCTTCATGAAGAATCCTCTATAAATCTGCAGACAATGTTTTAAAATACTTTAAGTTTAGTAGGAAAAGTAAAACAAACTTAAAGCTGCCTCTTTATTCATCTTTTCTGGACAAGTTCAGGACTTTCAGGTGGATTTCTTGCAACCTCGCATGTACCGTAGCGGGTGGCGGTATCTTTCACGATTTTAGAATCTCAGACTATGAAATATACAAAGCAAAATTTAAAGTATTTGGCCCAGGTGCAAATTTGGGGATTGCGAAAACAGCTGAATTTAATGGATCCATTAATTTCGAGAGTGCATCTCAGCTGCTACCTCCCACTGCAGAATGTGACTAACGAATGAGAAAATACACTATAAAATTCGTGCATACAGACCAATAAGGCCATAGGACATGGTCATGAAGTCTTGTCAATAAATTAATCGAGTTAAAACAATGTGGAAAGTAAAAACAGACGAAGAGAGTTAAGGTTAACCACGTGCGTGTCAACTTTTTACGTAGGTCATTTATTCACCGCCGTACATAGGCTGCTCCAAGATAGTACAAGTTACGAGTTGTTCATGTCCAAACAAGTATTGTTTTAAATTTACAAAAATTTCCATTCGAAAGTTTAGAAGATAAATTGGCGAACATACATTTGTTTACATGCTATTTGGTGCCCGATAAAATGACAGTGCTCTAAGAAATTGACTAATCAATGATAAAATTCCAGATAAAATGTTTTTAAGATGTATTTTAAATGCAAAGCCACAATGATGCTGATTGGCGAGGCAAAAAATTCAAAGGTATCACTACAGGAACCAGTAAAAACTGCATGGCGAACGCTTAGCAGGTCCCAGTGATTTGGAAGAACCCACGTAATATGAAAAAATGGATGATCGGGGAAAAGGAGAGTCTGTCTTGCTAACCGAACTTAGAATAAGATAAATAAATTATCAATCAATGGATGCGAGAGAAGCCTTTTGGTTCAGATGCAACACGTAGACACCATGCTCCAAAGGCCTGCACAAGCATGTGTTAGCCACAGCAGTGGCAGTTGCAATGAGATAAGCAAAACCCATTTTATGCTGTCAAAAGGCGCTAGTACAAGCAATCTCCCGACTGCACATGGAAATCCCACATCGTCCGAAAACACACAAAACAAAGCCTTGGATAATAGTCAAGCGCAAGCTTTGTGGCTTACTTACAGACCTCAACCCGTTGACCGTGAGAACATCCCCTATTTTTCGCATTAAGGAGAAGAGGGAAAAGACAGCTGCTTAATTATCCTCGCCCACTAACCCCTTACTCTTCTGCCTACCTGACAATTATATTAACGTTGCAATTAACTGACCATTTTATCCCTCATGTCATCTACTGGCCTGATCAGGAATGACCTAAAGCAATCTTTTGCCAGTAAAACTTTTAAACCAATTATTGTTGCTTGTACAACGATACACCCGGGGGCACAATACGAAGGAAAAGCGATCATTAAGACCAGTCTGCCGGACATTCAAATTGAACCAACGAAGCAGGTGTGTGCGCAAAATGTTGGTTAAGATCACGAATAAAAGTTAAGACGATTAAAAAACAGCTAATAACGCCGTGGTTACTTAAGGATCCTGATAGCCGTCTAGAACGTCTTAAGCTATTAAATTCTGTTACCTCTCAGGTAAAGCAAATATCCCTTAAAATTCAAAAGCCCAGTTTCACCCAGTGGAGTAACTTGATAGAA
>JAYGXS010000001.1:438343-456799 GCA_036362985.1 Ligula intestinalis | reverse complement strand
TAACTTGATAGAAGCAAAAGCGTATACATTAGGGATGCCGTTAATGCGGGAAGTAGAGGATTTTTAATGTTTTCGTCAGGAAATTTAGCACATTTCTGCAGCATATTTAATCTAAAAATCTAACATTTTGTCAGTTTATTAACCTTTTTATTAAACTGTTGCTAAGATAAACGCAAACTAAACTGATCTTCGAGCTGGTTATTACTAACGTAAACATGGCTTTGACTAGATGCTATTTTTGGACGTTTAATAACAGAGATGACAACATTGGACATAGTATAGCCGTATGCATTCGTTTGATGCAATCTCTTCTGGTGGTCTAAGTGTGCGATTTCAATATAAAAGTCAGATTGGGCATAGAGAAAAATTACGACTTATCAAATTCAAAAGGTTAATTAAAAATCAACATAAAGTAGATTGCCAATAACACAACATGTTGACCAAACCTCATATGTGTTTTCAATTTTAGAAACTTCAGCAAATACTGTGTTTAAATTTAATATTGTGAAGCGTATCGCCAGAAAAATGCCTTAACTGCTTAACTCTTTAGTAGTTATATGAAATTTATTTGCGTCAATCATTGCGATGTTTTATAAATTCATATATTTATATTCAAAATGGGCTTTTAAATATCTTTTGCACCCATACGAAAAATCAAGCATTCATTTAATAAGACTATTAACTTACAAAATGGGAAAACTCACATTTCTGTAGACGGAAGGACAATTATACACTCAGTGATAAAACAATAATTCCAAATTTGTCGGTGAAATACGTCGTTCCCATCTGTTTTTAACGTGCTTGAGCACAAAAAGTCTCATTTACTACACGTTCAAGGTAGTCGCTGAACTGTCTCTTAGGTTAAACTCATCATATATGCCGCAGGACATTGATGTACTGCAATTAATTTGTAGATTTTACGGTCATTTTATAAGACAGCAAATTGGGGTTGGAAATGTGGCTTAATTGGTCGAGCATAATTCTGTTCAGCTTCCAACAAGTGGTGCTTACTTAGAGCTGGACAATATAAATCCTCCAAGTTTATTACGACTCCTACTTCGGGTGCATGAAGGTTCACCGAAAACACCATTCATTAAGTTGCTTTGAGTTGCTTGTTATCAGAAAACCCAAAGCTTTTAAATGTAAAATAACTGTTCACACAAATGCACAGGAATGTCCTTATTTTACTGGTCATTAAAACCAACCCTGCCGTAAAACGATCATAAATATAGGTGCGCAGAAGGCTACTTTAGGTTTTGTTATCATCTAGTTTATGGTAAGGTTAATGCTGCTGTCCTTGCAGAGAAACATAAGGCTTTTTAAGTGTTTTTTTCCAGAACATAAACTCGCCTTTTGGGCAATGACGTCAACGATCGCATTCATTCATCTTCGATTGTCTTAGTGGAACTCTAGGAAAACAAACAAGTCACGCCGTAGTTGGCCCGAACCCATGTATTTTGAATTTCAGCAGTGTTTGTTCTAAAAATATCTCAATAATTAACCGCATGATAACATTCAAAAAGAGCGAATTAGAAAATTTTTGTTTTTAAACACAACCCGTAGGGCAAGATATAAATAAATAAAATAAGTATTTTACTTCGCAGTTGGTTGCCATGGTCCCAAATCAGGTTTTTCATAAAACATTTAGATATTGCTCAATTCTGTTTTGATAATGCCTTGCATAATTTATAGGCAACAAATACTTCAGTGTGAATGCAGCCACGTTGACTGTCAAAAGTTACCTTTAAAACCACCTAACTGGTTGTTAAAACACTTGCATATTTTGGTACACAAAGGAAAATGGTTAATTGAGAAAAACGACTCTCAGACTCATTGGATTACAAAAACTCCATGTTTGAATGCTGTTCATGACCAAAAAACAGCTGGGAGAAGGCCAGAATTGTAAAAAAAATTTGCATTTTTTGTTTGCGGCAGTCTACGCCGAAGCCTAAGAAGTCGAATTTAAATAATTTATGCATATTGTAATAACTTTTCTATTATGCGGGATTTAAACCTTTTCCAAACTTTATTCAAATGTTTTCTCACATTAAAAAATTCTGTGCATTAGGATTACTCTCTTCAATATCAAAAATAAACAAAATTGCAAAAATAAATGGGCTACTTATAGGATCCTAGTCAACAGAAGTTATCTCGAACTCGTTAATACTTACTTTTGACGGGATTTTAAACAATAGCAGCATATGAGTGTGCGAATGGTTTTCTACGACAGACAGCTAGTGTCCGGAAAATAGAAAAAAAGTATTATACGCCATTCTATGACTTACTTTTTCAGCCTCGTTCATGTGTACCGGTGAAAAGAATAAGTAAAAAAACACCTACAAAGTCAATGTACCAGACCTTGACTCGCGAGATGAATTACTGCACCTGGGTTAATGACGCAAAACAATTTATGCGCCTACGCCATTTATTTTTTGGCATAAGTTCGCAGCAATTCGTTGATTGCCGAAAAAGGTTTAAATCCACCCAAACACTTTTTTACGCGCCGACCGGTCCGGGATGTGAAGTGGCCTAACAGGGTGTCCAGCACTTAGAATTAAATTAGCGCAGACTGCTTTGAACTACCTACAAATACCCCTCTCCCATCGATAAAGGGGCAGTCGACCCTGGAGGTTATTCATAGTAAGTGATTAATTTGTGGATCGTGGCTGGAACTACTACTGCTCCACACAACAAACTTTAACGGTGAACTTGAAAAGAAGCGGATGTGATCTCTGAGACAAGAATTATTTTCGCATGACATTTCGAAACCCATTGGGGATCCAGTTTCTGTGACAAGAGCAGAAAAATATGATTCATACATAGGGAGTTGTAGTGTTTATAGGATACATTCGCCTTGCTTCTGCATACCCATGACAAGTAACGACTTCCCACTATCAAGGTCAGTTGCCCGCTTCTGTGTTAATTGCTTGATGACCGGCGTCTGGGTCGTGAGCTGCTTGAATTTTATGAACCACGATGGAATATGACGTAATTATTGCTCTGGCATCAAAAAATTAGCGCAAAAGCTGCAATCCTCCCCAATAATGGGGAGCCGTTAATTGTCATAAGTACGCAGAGGCGCAGTGACTGCGTCCTATAAATACTGAAATTTTGTACGAATAGCCCATCTTTGCTATTGTCTCTGATAATGGATTTAAGGCGGATTTTGAAAAATCAGGCCAATAAAATTCTTGTTACGGTTATCACATCCACATCTTCTCAATTACTTCCAGGATCCATATTTTCTCTTGTTTTTAAAATCGGACTTGAACTCAAAACCTCAAACGCCTGATTTGTCAAATGCTCTCAACAGTATTTTAATTGCTTAAAGGTGCTTAAATCACAAAGAGAAAATACGGCGAATGACAATTTGTCTGAGCTTAATATAATTTACTAATCGTAATCCTAGTAAAAACTCGTATTAAAACGAGGAGACTTTATTGCAGAACAGTGTGCCATCGGCGCTATCTATCGCATCTGCTGCAGTTTTGGATTGAAAAACTTCTCTGGACCCAAATTTTCGAACACAGGGTGGAGAACTGACGCCAGTTCTATGGTCATGGTTCTTTCGTCGAGAGTCAAATTTGATGAGGGCGACATTTTCGGAACAGATGAAAATCATGTGATCTGCGAGTTGCTTGAATCATAATTTACGGGCTCCCAGTCTACCCACAATTCAATGAGCCGTCCAACCCAAATTCGGCACTGACGCTTAGTTCTGCCGAGACAATTCACCACATGGGAAGCGGAAATGCGAAAGCATCTCTTACGCGAGCACCCGAAAGCCACATGGCCAAGCATACATCATAAACAGCTCCAGCACCGGTGACGAAAGTCCAGCCAGTCTTGACCAACACGCTAGTTATCGGGCAATTGACGCACAAGCGGATAATCATCTTCAATAGGGGTGAGCCATAAACTGTCAGTATGCAGTTGCAGAGCGACGGTATCGTATAAGTACAACCTCTCCTTGTTGCTTGATTATGCTCTTCTGTTACTGTCGCTGTTAGTGGATGCGCCATGCAATCCAAAACATCCAGCTTTTTTAGTTCTTATAATTGTTAATGCTTCCTTATACTTTCCGTTGTCTCTGGGACTGCAGTTCAAAACAATAATTGCAAATTTATTTAGCACGGTCAAGCTTATTTTGGTGAACTTGATAGTGCGACTATTTAAATGTCAACTCAAACATCTCGTTTTATGTTTGAGCTTTCCTTTTCTTACGATGTGAGATGTTATTAAAAACTAAAACACTGATATTTTAATGCTGAAATGTCCTGTGATATTACATTATACGCACGTTGATGAACGTTCGCCGATCGCCAACGGAACTCACTCGTCCCGCTTTGCCTTGGGACCCATTCTCGAGCTCCACCAGTAGCCGCACAGTGGCTAGTTTTCTTGGCAGGTAGCATTGACGTCAAAGGAGACTGGTAAACCTTAGTTTCTGTCTGGGCATCCTTGTTGTAAGGCTGACATATGACGGATGTAACCGTAGAATTACGCTCTTCGAAAACCCCATTGGAAAACACAATAAGAAGGGTGTGACTTTGTAATTCCATCCGGAAGGTGGTTTGTTGTGCACAAAACCCAGTGTTGCTGTCTCGGGTGGTGCGCAGAAGTCCCGGAAAAGCAAATATCACCGAATCCTAATCTCAACATAAACTCCGATCCCACTTAGCACTAAGCCTGACTTCACCTTAACAATCACACAAATGTCCGCAGAAAATAACGCAAAGCTAACGGATGAGGGGAGTCCCCAATTCACTGTCTTGTCGATGGGTTATTCTCCACTCTGAGACCGGCATTCAGCCAAAATTAAAAACAAAATGAAGGACTGTATTTCGCTCCCATAAGACGTTGAAAACTGCAGTGGCTAAGGTAGTAAATTTGGATCACTTTTTCCCCGATACAAATTTAAAACAAGCGTACATAGCAGGATTTATTGCATTTAGTTATTTGCATGAGTTTGATAACGAATAGATTATAAAATAGTTTGAATTTTCATAGAATTTCTTGGCATAATAGCAAGGGTGATAGTTCAGTGTAAATAATGACCAGATAAAGGACACTACATTAAGTCAACGTATAGGAAGAAAAGGGGGAGGGAAGTTACCGAATATCACATGGGGATTAAAACTAAGTGCCAAAGTACCAGGGTACCTGGAGGTTGACCACATGGTCAAAATACCTGCATAGACCAGGCTTCTTCCGCCGTATGTAGGCCGCTTTCAAGTAGCGCAGGGTTCGATTTGTTCGTGCCCGAAAAATACTCCAACAGCTGATTTGACGTCGACAGAATGGTCGTTGTCTAGCAGATATTTAGAAATTGAGGAGCGTGGTACTCTATGGTCTTGCTTGAAAAGCCACTTAGGCAAGTGCTCAGTGGCTCTAAATGCCAGTTGCCTTTGCGTACACCCAATTTACTTGCATCCGTAAGTGCATATGAATTCATACCAAAAATTTGAGATGGCTTGCAATGGCAAGGCATCCTTCGCCCATTTTACCGGAAGGCTTTTAGTGGGTTTTGCTGCGTTGTAAGTCCTTTCTATGGTAGAGCGCAACCATCACTTGATTGCACTCCAAATGTTATCGTCCTTAATGGGTAACGGTTTAATGACGGGCTTTTATGAAACTGACTCTTTCATCAATTTTGGCTGTAGAGAATTGCTATACTTCTGAATCAAGCGTTCAAGATAGTCACAGTTGATCAGGGCTTTGCTGCGGGAATGATCTGTAGTTTAGCCCCACCAAAGCCATCAAACCAAGTTCCGGTTAGGTGGAGGGGGCTATATGAGAATCCAGAATTAGGAATTTCTTCCGCGTTGAACCCCAAACTTCTGTTTTCAGCAGCGTATGCTGACAGAACCTATGCGAGAAAACGAGAGGCTGTTACATTTTTTAAAGTTATCAGCATCTGACAGGTCAAATTCTTCACATATGCATTCATTTTCTCCATATCGACCAGGAACGGAGTTTTGGCGATCGTGGCGGATTCTCCTGGTTTCGTCATCTTATCGGCCGACTCGAGAAGCAGCAAGGGCCTATCATGGTAACGTCTCCAGTACTTCGGGAATGATCTCGTGACCTCAACGGTCCCCTCATTGTTGCTACCCTTAGTATACCAATGAAGCCCCGGAGGGGCTCCCCTGTCTGGCCTTACGCAAAAGCACCAGCAGGACCGTCCTGTAGTGGTCGTTAGTGCCTCTGTCGAAACCTGCCAAGGCCACATTCACCCCGACTGCCGGCACTATCTCCGTTTCTTGCTCAGTGTCCTGGGCACCTAGTCTCGCCTGCGCCAACACTGCGTCCACTTTGCGTGGTTCAGCCAATCAAAAGCCGATTCATAAAAGACCTCAAGACGGTGGCTACTGCCTAGAGGACACTCGGGGTTCTGCTCGTCTGGCTGCGGCCGCAGGTAGCGTCGATGACCGCTCTGACGACCCAGCGCTCTCAAACGGCCTTCACTATTGAACGCCATGCCAGACCGAGTGGCAAAGTTCTCCTAACACTTGCATATACAATACATTGTTCCTAATACTCTGGCCTTTCCACCGTCTTGTCTCCCATCTCCTTAGGAACCGGGCCTGAAAGATCGCAGCCGTTAGGGTTGAACCTTCTCAGCTTTTACCTCCGCGGTGCCCTCCTTTTTGCTACTCATTTTTCTGATGACAAATCCGCGACGGATATAAAAACGTCAGGCGAATAAACATATTGTCCCAGCGATCGAGTCTTCTTCTTCTGCTTAATTGCTTCCTTGGACACGGATGTTCGCTTGTATTGGCAAACTTAAAGAACTGTCGACTGAGCTATCGTTGCCTCTTTTGGCCAACATCATACAGTTATATAAGGGAGGTAGCAAGATGTCTGCAAACAGCTTTAGGCCCATAAACTTGACGTGCCTTTGCTGCAAAATGATGGAGGTCCTTGTCAAGCAGGCCATTCGAAGATTTTGCGATGAAAGTGACATCATGCAAAATTTCCAACATGGCTTTCGGCGAGGGCGTTTCTGCCTTTCTGACTTCAATGGAGGCCTTGACAAGTGCTTTAGAAGAAGGCCTCAAAGTGGACGCAGTGTACATCGATTTCTGCAAAGCCTTTGACAGCGTGCCCCATCAACTCCTTTTACATAAAATGAGCATTTTTTGGCCTCAAAGGGGAAAATTTTGGACTGTATCAGGTCATTTTTAGTCGGTTGAAAACAACGCGTTTGCATCGGGGAGGATAAATCGGACTGGGTTGACGTCGTATGTAGGGTTCCTCAAGGTACCGTTCGCGTTCCTCTTCTCTTCATTTTCTATGTAAATGACAGTCTTCAAGAACTGGACTGCGGTAAATTCCTGTTCGCCGATGAAGTTAAGCTCTGGCAGGTCATCAAGTACCCAAGTGACCAAGATGCTTTGCAAAATAATCTTTGCAAACTGCAGACGTGGTCCGAGAGATTGGCTGCTAGATTTCAATGTGCAAAAGTGTGCCGTTCTCCACCTGCGTTCAACAACTACCCTATCCCCTAGAGCAGCAGGACATATCACCTGAAAAAAGTCCAAATTTCCGAAGCATCTATGCAAAAAGACCTCGGCATTTGGATACAGAGTAATCTGAAGCCCTCATTACAATCTGTCAAAGCTGCAAATAAAGCCACAGGAGTGCTGCACGCTATCAAAAGGGCGTTTCTAGCCTTCGATGAAGATTTCTTTGGCAGAGTGTACGGCAAATTTGTTCGAGCACACCTAGAATATGGCATACAGGCGTAGCGGCCATGGCTACCAAAGGACACAGCATGTGTGGAGAAAGTGCAGCGTCGGGCAACAAAGCTAGTGAGAGGTCTAAAGAACCACACTTAAATAGATAGACTGGCATGCCTTAATTTATTACCTCTGCATTTCAGGCAACATAGAGGGGATCTTATACTAGTTTACAAGATAATAAACGGTCCTGAGAAAGGATTACGCTTTGAAGACACTTTCAGTGGCACCTCTCACCTCATCTCCGTGGGCACGCAATAAAGCTGCGCACGAAAATGTCCAAGCTAAACATCCGTTCTGAATTCTCCACGCAACGTGTCATACAACAGTGGAACAACCTTCCACAGTCAGTCATGGATGCCACTTCCCTTCAGATGTGCAAACAACGCTTGGATAATTACATGCGTCCCCTCTCCTCTCGCCAAATCTGAACTCTTAAAACCAGACATAAATTGTAAAAGACAATGCTACTCACTGTTTGCCAATACTATGTTAGCAGTAGTTACTTTTTATAGGTGCTTATACACGTTCTAAATAGGGTTTTCAAAGGCCTTCCCTATTATCGTCACCAAAATAAACTGAAAAAAGAATGGCGGTAAAACTGTCGCCTTGGGTCAGCTGTCTAGCGTGTACTTTATCCTGTATTAAGGCAGCAGCATGTCGATAACTGACCTCACTTGTTACCAAATAAGGTGTCCTAGGCATAAGCCCAAAGTTAAACATGACAGGTAGTTAAAAGATCTGCCAACCTGGAGGGTGGCAAATAACAAATTCCGGCATTTGGTACACCTACCACCTAAGCTAGTCCTGTTGACCTCGTTGATCTTCATCTGCATGACGGCATTGTTTTTAAATTTTTCCCGCACTGGAGAATCCAACAGCTGTTGACCTCAAGAACAGGCTATCGGCGAACGTTGCCGAACAGGCTATAGCGCCTCACTTTTTAAGTGCAAACCACTATCCTCCGTTCTCAAGCATGTAGGAACGAATATTTTTGTTTCTGTTGACTGTTTATGTAATATGGTAAGCCATGGTTGAAAATTAGCCCCCCCCCGCAAGTAACAATGTTGGCTCCGTTCTACAGTTCATTGGAGGTTAGGTTGGGTGGTTTTTAAGTCAGAGTTACGGTAGCGTTATGTTGACGGAATAGGTGCCTCTTGAAAGGTTCGCACAAGATCGCAGGGAACAAGTGAACTAGATTAATGACCGCATCATTCGTGTACTAGCATAGCCATGCTCAACGTTTAGGGAAACTAAGCACTTGTCAATACGCAAGTCAAAATGGACTGTAAAAACACACTTCCGTCCCCTGTTGATTTTTGTCGTTCACTACTTAGACGCATAAAAAACTTGCGGTTTGTCTCGGTAGTTACGACTTACAGCTCAAAATTGTTGTCCAAACAATAGCATGTGCTGAGTTCGGACTGTGAACCATTTAAGGACAATCTTGATAGAAAGCAAGGAAAACAAAATGTGGACACGTAATAATTTTGCACCAACTTTCCATCCGAAAACTTTATTGTCTTTCTTGTAATAACTGAATTCTATGCAGAAATGGCATCGGGTTCAACATATAAATTATATGCATACGGTTGTTTTCGATAAATCGCCTTCAACCCTGTACGTCTTTATAGTTATCAACCAAATAAACTATGTATGGCCAGGGAAGGGCAAAAAATAGCATTAATGTTTCCATTCTAGTAAACATGGTATACTAAAATCATCGCGAGCACGTCAGAAAGGCTTTTTGAGTGATGTACAAAGTGCTGTGTAAGCACTCAAACATTCTCGGACAGCATCAGTGTGCTACTGCATAAGCAGCTGCCACCAACCTACGCAAACCGGCGCTGTGTCCACAAAAGTGCTTATTAACGGAACGGCAGTTACCTCGGCCGAAAGCCGCTTACTCAACCACCCCCAGGTTATCAGTCATCTCGGCTACCAGCCCCCTCTCGCGAATCAGATTACTGACCCCAATTTCGTCCCTCCCCACCAATCCAGACAACCGCAAAAGTTTTTCTACCAACCCGCATAGTTTTTACGGTAAGTGAAGATGTTAATATGGACGAAAAATAGGGAGAGCAAACCTATCGCAGTCAAATTATCCTTTATCATGTTTAATGGAGATTTTCGCAAGTTAAGGGATTTGTTTAAATACTTTCTCCCACAATTCTCCATATGCAGCATCAGATAGTTCAGGTAGGGTCTGGCAAAATGTGCCTTTCCGTTAAGGTTTGGTTTTAGTAATTTTTTAAATTAAATTGACAACGCTAAGTGAGTGCATGATACTACGGTAATTTAATCCTATATGGTCCGTAAAATGCACCGGCTTGTTCGTAGCGCGATCGTTACGCGTACCTTCTGCAGTAACTCTCGTAAATGTCTAAGGGTGTAACATTCTGTAAAACGCAAAAAAAATTTATATGCATGTGCTTGTGTGTTTGTGTGACTAACCGTTTGCTGCAGCCCTTGTTTTTGCGACCATGGATATGCACGGCGCCCCACCCCTCGAATCAAAGATATTGGGCGAATCGCTTTCACTGGTCGTCGGCAGCCTTGCGGAACCCTCCGGCGCGGAATTCGAAGAGAAATCCGATTCTGCTCTTGCAGTCTGTGAATGCAGGTTTAAGCCCTGACAAGTCCCCGTGGAGGACACTTCTATTCCATGCTTTCGGTGTCGTTTTTGGGACGTCATCTCCCAGGCACGCTCCTTGTCAGCTCGCTTGCCCTGTTCGTGCATAGTGAATGCATTAGAGGATCTCCTAGCGTCGTCCAGGCTTCCGGAAACCTTCTTAGCGCCGTTAAGCCTCTGACAGGAGGGGAAGGAAGTTGACATGGTGGAGGATGAACAGGGGGAGGTACCGTCATCGTCAATTACGCACAGACCGCGGAACTCATCGCTGGCATCTCGAGAGGTGTCTCTGCCACGCTGATGCCATATACCGTTCTCTTTATGCATTTTCGGCGAACTGTGCTGTCCAGTCCACTGAGAAGATGTTAGGTCCGCGGAACGGTTACGAACCTCCTGGCGACGCTTGACATCTTTTGACATCAAAATGGGCGTATAAGACTGGGTCTGGCGTCGAAACACGCTCCGGCGAAACTCCTTAACTGCGTTGTTGTCTTTAGAAAATTCGAGCTCGGCAGATGCATGCCGAAAACCCGTTGGAACTTTAGAAGTCATCATCTATCACCAGAAAAAAAATTGTTTGCATGGGTGGATGCACAATAAATTGAAAAATAATGCAGAAACAAAATAAAATTTTTTACAATATCATTGAAACAAAATGTATGAATTGGTGTGTTTAATTTTAAAATGATTTACGGCACACATATTGCTTAAATTTTTGTATATTTCATTCGGTAGGTATGCGATAAACAAAGACAGGCTTGTAAAAGCTTGCAGCACAACGGGTTAATTTTGCTAGTAGCTAACCGGAAAACCTCTCTGTGGGAATTTATTTTAATGTGGACGGATTTAGAGGTTTTTATCTGTTAAAAACCGTCAAAGCCCTTCGTGTTTTAAGGGTCTGTTAACAAGCATACCTTTTTAGAATAGTAAATACTTAGGGCAGAGATCTGCGATCGTTAACACTAAGGAAACAGTTGCTGACACTCCCAGACTAAAATTGCCTGAGTTTTAAATCTGTCCTGTTCTGTCGTTTGCAGTTGAATATTAAAGGCTTCAGTCAAGATACCTGTTCTCTCAGATAACCTGCCTAGCAAGCGGAAACCACATTCGCTGACACAAATTAAACATTTTACTTGCTGTAGTAACATATTCTTCAAAAACTGTGAATCGGCAAAACAATTCTAGAAGAGGATGAAATGTTTATGAGGAACAAATGTCTCAGAGTTAGAACTAACTGCACTTTTCACTTTTTTGTAAATCTTATTTTGGTTTCCAATTGCCAGCTATAGTAGCAACTGTAGAAAACATGTTCTTGTCTTAACCACACACTTAAAATGAGCATAAATTTTCAAGGATTTATTTCCGGCAGCATTTAAATTATCGATCGAAGAAAGCATTTTCACTAATTTTTGCATTAGACCATGACCCAATATATATTCAAACATTCAAGTTATAGCAAAAACTAAGTTGTTTAAGCTTTCCTGTTTTACAGGCACAACGTCTGTCTTTCCGCCAAAGTTTATCTTGGTTACATGCTTAATTTAGATTCCTTTAATATTAACTCGCCAGTGATCACGTGAAATTAGATAGGAACATATGCTTTGCGTAGTTCGACTTCGAGTTCACACGACATTAAATCAGCAATGCAAGGCAAGGATACCCTTTGAAATTAACTATGGTTTTGTTATATTACGTTTAAGAAACTAAATAAAATATCATGTAATAATATGAATATTTGATGTTTTTGTGACCTTCTATCTAGACACCGCTGACCCACTTCACGCATATATTTCCTCCCCAATACATTTTTTTCAAAAATACACTACTAAATGTTTAACAAAGTCGAGGAATATATGGAAATGCCGGTGGAAATTAATGGTACGAACAAGCATAAACAACGCTTACATTTCACAGCCTCGTAGCTCGGAATTGAACGCATGTATCCAGCTTATATTTCTGAACGCTAGCATATATTGTAGAATTTGAACCACGAGGATCTTTTGTTCAGCCCAGGCCGTAGGTAATGCATAAAATTTTTCGATTGGTGAATTCCATCGGCGAATTTATTCTGGCCACTCAAGTGAAAATAATTGTCCAATAGGAAATAAGGCAGAGGCTTTACCCTGACTGGTGAATTCAAGCATTTATCAACCGGCTCAATTATGCCATCGCCGAACCAATGCCATTTAAATATATTTGAAATATGTGCGTTAAACTTGTAAGCTTAAAATATTCGACAGATACATTAAGTCGGCATGATCAGGCATTTCGATAGCATACAAAGAAATAATGATTTAATTTTTTGTAAAGGTGACGTGGCTTTATAAGATCTTAGCAGATATAAGAAATATTTCAACATATCAGCAATATTAAAGTTTTGCGATTAAAAATTTATTAAGAGCTTATTCGTATTACGAGTGTCCTTAATATGAACTTATTATTTTCTAAAAGCTGTAGAGCCTCAAATTTCAGGAACTTCTTCAGTCTCTCTTGAAAATGTATTGCATGTATACAGAAGCTAGTTGCACATGAGTATTCATTTAATAATGTCAAACCGAATATTTTGGTTTAATTATCTAAAATATACATATTCAAAGACGCTTAAATGGTACGAAGTGCAGTATAATCTGACAGGCTCGCCAAACGTGCTGGGAAAGTTGTTGCATCATGAAGGCCAGCTAAACGACTTTCAACATGCACCTGCAAATGATGAGAGCAATCGCAAATTTTCCTTTTCAAGGCTTTGCACAAAATTCTGCCATCTCCTCGGCTTTTTGTATTTGCGCATTTACGTGTAATGTTTATGTAATCGTGACGCATTTTCATCAATTAATTTGCATGGATGTAATATTACCTTTTCTGTTATCTGATGTCCTTTAAAAACCGTAAAATATAGTGAGGTGCCTACAACTAATTAATCAAAACACTAAAGCACGTTTTTTTCTCAGTAATGTCTGAATCATTCAGAATAATAAATGTGAAATTCCCTGTTAAAAATACCGGAGATAAATTAGTGACAATATGGGCAGTTCTTATTTGACAATACAATTGAGCTCGGATCTTTGGTGTGCTTCTGCTGAATTCATTCATTTGCAAGCTGGAACCTTCCCAGTGGATGCTACTTGGATGAGATATTCGCCGTTTCTTCTGAAAATTATTACCCTTTTAACTCTTATGCATACAGTTAATCAGGAAAATCAAATGTACACTAGAAGGTTAACAGTCTGGATAGCTATCATTCCTCTCCATGTCCTGACTAGAAGGCCTGACATGTGTATTCCCCATAGTGTCTTTCGTATGAAGACGTGGTCAAGGCAATATATTATTTTAAGAGTTTCGTATCGTTGCACTCCAAACGTAATTTACTACGATGCCCGACACAAAGGACAAAAAGAATCCAAACGACCGATAATACCAAAAAAGTGATTAAAACGGTAAAATACTTTTTTTAACAAAATGCGTATTTTTGTCGTTTGTTTTCGCTAAAAACATAGTCGAAGAACCACCAACACACTCAATACTTACGGCAGAGAATAAAATATTTTTTTATCAGGCTTCTAGCTCAAAGGGATGCACCAAGCAAACATTTATTAGCACCTGAGTCAATTTTTATCAATTTCCTTTGTCACAGGCGACACCCATGTACTGTTCTCGACTACTTTCAACCTTTACAGAGAGAACAATTAAAAACTGCAAGACGAGGGCACATATGTGTCCAGCCATCTATGGATCTCGTCCTATGGGCAGGACATATGAGTTGCAAGAGCCGGTGATCACCCAAAAGAACACATTACAGCTTAATTAGGAAAGGTGTAAATAAAGAACATTAACGGTTGCCATCTCGCGCACATGGTGGACTCAGATCGCTGCGTAGATGTCAGCGGGCCTTTTCAGGTGATTAAATAGGTCCCACCAAGCTATTTAAGTACATTGGATAGCCGCTGTTAACTGCGGTTGAAGCGGCTGCAAACAGATTACGCCCAAAAGAACTTCCTAAAGGCGCCACAGTTACCATGGCCAAAAGTGGATCAGTAAATCTTTACGCAGCAAATAAACTTACCTTGCACCCAGTACACACTGATACTCATCTGACTACTTACAGTAACTTCTCTCCATCATTTCTGACCACTTCATTATGGCTTTATACCAGCACAAATATTTTACTCAGTTATTGAACGGCAAAGTAAAAACCTAAAGAAAATTTATCGAAAGCAAATTTATGGCCGCCAATTTAGCTTTTAAATAATCCCTAACAAGTTTACCTAGTAAAAGTTTAAGAATGCTACGTGCGTCGTTGCAGTAGAGAGCGCAGGTTAACTTGCTGAATTTTGTATCCAAAACTTTATTGTAAAAATAGCTTTCACATATGGCATAATATTTACGGCATCAAAAATAATATGCATTAGGCATATTTGAACGAAAGTTAAGAGTAAACAGTGTCAAAGTCTACAGGACCGTATTATCCCGAATAACCAGTATTTATGACGGGCAATCTCCGAAGGTAGCGCTCTGTCCATAAGGCAAATTTTTCGTTTAAAAACCGCCGCCTCTAACATTGCCTCTCCAAACTGATGGTTGTTTTAAATTTTTCCGATTATTATATGAAAGAAGTCAGTTCTCAATAACTAATAACGTACGAAGGATAGGATGTTGACTATACGCGTAGATGTTTTTGGTTATTTGTAGAAAAATGTTGCTTATGCATGGCACACAACTGCAATGATGACAATAACAAAGGGAAAGATGGATACATAACTTTAAGTACATTTGAACTCGTTTTTGTTAATCTCTACTCTGGACCATTTTGTTCTGCCTGATCGGAAATCGTCAACAGTCCAGTGATTCCGCAACGTCGTTGGAAGAAAAATTTATATAGTCCATGACAAGTGCACTAAAAAACCTTTTTCAGGATAGTGAAGATGTCAGTAAATGTTTAAATAAGGAGTAAACACTTTTTTGAGAATATACCAAATGCAGGAAAACGCACAAATATATCAGAGGTTTACCCACAGAAGTTGCAAGCTCAGTTTAACCCATTGAATATTCTAAAGGCTTATTCTGTCTTACTGCTCAAAGATAAATACGAAGTTGAAAGTTGCTGACCTTTTGATTTGACAAAAAGCGTTATCTGCATGTGGAAAACAATCTCTCTTACAGGTTGTGCATTTTCAATTCTGTATGGTATAGAAATAAATCAATATGATTCGTTGCGAGACGACAGCTCCCCAAAACTGCAAACTTTTGACTTTAAAACCTACCATTTAATAGCTGATTGAAAATGTAGTTTATTGCAACCGGAAAATTCAAAAATTCAATTTTAATTTTATCTATTTGTCCACATATTATGCTGTCAAGAAGAAACTGCACATTTAGTGTGCACTTCAGCAAAAGTTACTTTTTGACTGCAAAATATACAGACAAATAGACGGTGTTGCCATGAGCTCGCCTCTGAGACCTCCTCTAGCTGAAATATTCATGGGTAAGCTGAAGAAATTTCAACTTAGCAATCAGATCCACAATTCAAAAATCTACGGTCGCAAATTTGATGAATTCAAGAAGTATTATGGAACAATTCGCTTATTTACGGTCAAACCTAATGTGGCTAGAAAAGCCAACACAAAAAGAAAATAGTGACAACTGATACAACATATGATTAGCAGTACTTTTTATGTCTTATACACTTTAACGACAAAAGGAAACATAGTCTTTTGTGGTGTATTGGTTTACGCAAAAATAAAGCATGAAATTCATTTTGTTTTATCAAAAGGTTTTTTCTTTCATTTAAATTTCACTTATTTAAGACTTAGAGCACGCTGGTAGAATTATAGTTGTGACTAGTGACAGGAAATGAAAACTTTGTACACAACATGTGGAGAGACTATTGTGGTCTAAATATTAGATTTAAGTCATTGTTATATCAAAATTACACCTAAATTTAGTGTTGCTTGGCAGTACCGTTCTGCAATATTTTTAAGGTACGTCCGTGCAATACATTGCAATCAAAGACATCTTTTACGCTAAGGTTAATTTTCAACGGCCTAGTTTGTCCCCTCCTGAGTTTGACTGCCAATCAAATCATCAGGTGCCAACAATTTTCGAACACTGTATTTTCGCTTTCACTTCCTTCCACATATGAGCAACTGAACCCACATCGATGGCTTGTCTAAAAAACGCCATCCTCTGCCAAAAAATCTGGTATCAATATACGTTAGAGCATATAAAACTCTTTACAATTGATGTTATCAAGGCAGCTTGCGGATACAACTCGATTCATTTTTTTTCTGTCTCTTGGGATACATTTCAAAAATCGACGAGCAAAAGCGCTGTCCTTTTTGTTTCTTGGCCAAACTTTCGGGCAAATTTTCGAGACTTTAAGTCAATTTTTACTATAAATAATCCGCAAAACACTAATCTGCCGCACTTTGAAAATCGTAAGGAGCGAGTTGCTCGGCAATACTATGGCTGCCAATGTGCGTGTTCATTCAAACGCAACCACCGACAGTAACTGCGTGACGCAAAAAAGAAACTTGCAGACATGGTTGTTCAGGCTTACAGGCACTCTTGATTTAATTTTCAGTTTTTCAAACGCCTCAGTGGGAATATCTTATGTTAATATAAATGCGCCTTTACGACTGAACGCGCAACAATAAGCTATTTTCGGTTGCGGTACTCAAGAGCAAAGAAACGTACTTGAAAATATCTGATTTGTTTAAATGTGCGCTTTTTCTATTAAGAAAATGAAATTGAAATGACTTCAGTTTCAGAAAATTGCAACCTGCGTCTAAAATCAATAGAATCAGAGAAACTGAAGGCTGTTTATGCACGCCGTACGAGTGATCCCAATTTCCGTGTCTACATTTAATGCATTGCGTCACTAACGGTATGTAAACACAACTGACTTCACTGAAGCGTCAAAGCTCTCGGAGTGAATTCCAGCACTTCGCTGAGTCGTCTTATCAAACCGCAAAGATCTTCTGGATGAATGAACTAATTTTTTCTTATTCGACCTTAGCACGTTTTTTTGCAAACTTTCATGGCATAAGTTGCATGCTGCCTCATTTATTCGGATTTTCAAGGCTAACAAAAAAAATTATGCCTGCAATTTTTCATTAAGTCAATTTGGCAGCAGTAGTTTAAGTAGTACACCTTAAATATCCCCAGACCCAACATTTTTTCCTACGGAAACGATGGTTAAATTAGTACTATCGGTAGGGAAATAGGATAGGTGGTGGAACGTATTTTAATAACTGATTTATGCATTTCTATCTTATTGTATTTATAAATTTGGTCAATTCGTATCTGTAAATTTTCCTAATCTGTCTAAGTGTGTGAATTATTGCGGGAAAACCTGATTTTCCAAAATGCAGGTGTCCAAAATTCCTGAAAAAATTGCAAAAGTGCTAAGGAGGTTGTCTACTCCAACTAACCTTAGGTCCAACTTAACGTTCTGGAGTAAGATTATCATAGTCTGCGGTGTAGAGTGCCCTGCACACTTACGATTAACATGCGAAAAATTTACTCCCAGCGACTGTGGAACCCAAATTCAACTAATTTTTTCCACTTTTCACTTACTTTTACAAATTTCGTTGGCTGCGTATTATATTTCACCGCCCCTTATAACCCCTTTAGCCACCATTTTCGTAGCAAAAGTTGCTGCGAATGAGGGTACATTGGCTGCATTACTTCAAATACCTTTATCGTCACTTCATATCACTTGCATGTGCATTCACATCAGTATTATCACAATCACCGGTACCGTAAAACTCCAAATGTCAGCAGGGTTTATCGAGCAGTTTTCCTACAACTGCGATACAACTTAATGTCAAGCCGCGAAGGATATAAGCCTTGAAATAAAATTAATTGGCTTCCTCAGGTTTATCTAGATTATAACATCAATAATAGATGCAATCAATAGACGTCCTCATGTTTAGAGAGGATGATGGTTCCATAAGGCGCTCGGTTTTGCACAAAAAGACCTGGAAAGGGCAATATCTACACTTCATGAGCTTCGTGCCAATTCAGTGGAAGCGTAATCTGGTATAGAACCTTTTTCAACGAGCAAGGAACATTTGCTCTAGT
>JAYGXS010000001.1:417888-432682 GCA_036362985.1 Ligula intestinalis | reverse complement strand
TATACAGAAGCTAGTTGCACATGAGTATTCATTTAATAATGTCAAACGGAATATTTCGGTTTAATTATGAATATTTGAATAAAGAACTTTAAAGCTAATTAAACCTACAGCAGGTTTCTTCAGTTTCCAACATCGAGAAAATCACTACTTATGCGTGCTTTATCTAAAATATATATATTCAAAGAAGCTTAAATGGTTTGAAGGGCAGCATATTCTGACAGGCTCGCCAAACGTGCTGGAAAATTTGTTGCATCATGAAGGCCAGCTAAACGACTTTCAACATGCACCTGCAAATGATAAGAGCAATCGCAAATTTTCCTTTTCAAGGCTTGGCACCAAATTCTGCCATCTCCTCGGCTTTTTGTATGTGCGCATTTACGTGTTATGTTTATGTAATCGTGACGCATTTTCATCAATTAATTTGCATAGATGAAATATTACCTTTTCTGTTATCTGATGTCCTTTAAAAACCGTAAAATATAGTGAGGTGCCTACAACTAATTAATCAAAAAACTTAAGCACGTTTTTTTCTCAGTAATGTCTGAATCATTCAGAATAATAAATGTGAAATTCCCAGTAAAAAATACAGGAGATAAATTAGTGACAATATGTGCAGTTCTTATTTGACAACACAATTGAGCTCGTATCTTTGGTGTGCTTATGCTGAATTCATTCATTTGCAAGCTGGAACCTTCACAGTGGATGCTACTTGGATGAGATATTTGCCGTTTCTTCTGAAAAATATTACCCTTTTAACTCTTATGCATACAGCTTATCAGGAAAATCAAATGTACACTAGAAGGTGAACAGTCCGGATAGCTATCATTCCTCTCCATGTCCTGACTAGAAAGCCTGACATGTGTATTCCCCATAGTGTCTTTCGTATAAAGACGTGGTTTAGGCAATATATTATTTTAAGAGTTTCGTATCGTTGCACTCCAAACGTAATTTACTACGATGCCCGACACAAAGGGCAAAAAGAATCCAAACGACCGATAATACCGAAAAAGTGATTAAAACGGTAAAATACTTTTTTCAACAAAATGCGTATTTTTGTTGTTCTTTCGCTAAAAACATGGTCGAAGAAACACCAACACACTCAGTTCTTACGGCAGAGAACAAAATATTTTTTATCAGGCTTCTAGCTCAAAGGGATGCACCAAGCAAACATTTATTGGCACCTGAGTCAATTTTTATCAATTTCCTTTGTCACAAGCGACACCCATGTACTGTTCTCGACTACTTTCAACCTTTACGGAGATAACAAGTAAAAACTGCAAGACCAGGGTACATATGTGTCCAGCCATTTATGGATCTCGTCCTATGGGCAGGACATATGAGTTGCAAGAGCCGGTGATCACCCAAAAGAACACATTACAGCTTAATTAGGAAAGGTGTAAATAAAGAACATTAACGGTTTCCATCTCGCGCACATGGTGGACTCAGATCGCTGCGTAGATGTCAGCAAGCCTTTCCAGGTGATTAAATAGGTCCCACCAAGCTATTAAAGTACATTGGATAGCTGCTGTTAACTGCGGTAGAAGTGGCTGCAAACAGATTACGCCCAAAAGAACTTCCTAAAGGCGCCACAGTTACCATGGCCAAAAGTGGATCAGTAAACACTTACGCAGCAAATAAATTTACCTTGCACTCAGAACATACTGATACTCATCTGACTACTAACAGTAATTTTTCTCCATCATTTCTGACCACTGCATTATGACTTTATACTAGCACAAATATTTACTCAGTTATTGAACGGCAAAGTAAAAACCTGAAGAAAATTTATCGAAAGCAAATTTATGGCCGCCAATTTAGCTTTTAAATAATCTCTAACAAGTTTACCTAGTAAAAGGTTAAGAATGCTACGTGCGTCGTTGCAGTAGAGAGCTCGGGTTAACTTGCTGAATTTTGTATCCAAAACTTTATTGTAAAAATAGCTTTCACATATGGCATAAGATTTACGGCCTCAAAAATAATATGCATTAGGCATATTTGAACGAAAGTTAAGAGTAAACAGTGTCAAAGTCTACAGGACCGTATTATCTCGAATAACCAGAATTTATGACGGGCAATCTCCGAAGGTAGCGCTCTATCCATAAGGCAAATTTTCAGTTTCAAAACCGCCGCCTCTAACATTGCCTCTCCAAACTGATCGTTGCCTTAAATTTGTCCGATTATTATATGAAAGAAGTCAGTTCTCAATTACTGACAACGTACGAAGGATAGGATGTTGACTATACGCGTAGATGTGTTTGGTTATTTGTAGGAAAATGTTGCTTATGCATGGCACACAACTGCAGTGATGACAATAACAAAGGGGAAGATGGATAAGTAACTTTAAGTACATTTGAACTCGTTTTTGTTAATCTCTACTCTGGACCATTTTGTTCTGCCTGATCGGAAAGCGTCAACAATCCAGTGATTTCGCAACGTCGTTGGAAGAAAAATTCATATAGTCCATGACAAGCACGCTAAAAAACCTTTTTCAGGATAGTGAAGATGTCAGTAAATGTTTAAATAAGGAGTAAACACTTTTTTGAGAATATACCAAATGCAGGAAAACGCACAAATATATCAGAGGTTTACCCACAGAAGTTGCAAGCTCAGTTTAACCCATTGAATATTCTAAAGGCTTATTCTGTCTTACTGCTCAAAGATAAATACAAAGTTGAAAGTTGCTGACCTTTTGATTTGACGAAAAGCGTTATGTGCATGTGGATAACAATCTCTTACAGGTTGTGCATTTTCAATTCTGTATAGTATAGAAATAAATCAGTATGATTCGTCGCGAGACGACAGCTCCCCAAAAATGCAAACTTTTGACTTTAAAACCTACCATTTAATAGCTGATTAAAAATGTAGTTTATTGCAAATGGACAATTAAAAAATTCAATTTTAATATTATCTATTTGTCCACATATTATGCTGTCAAGAAGAAACTGCACATTTAGTGTGCACTTCAGTAGAAGTTCCTTTTGACAGCAAAATATACAGACGAATAGACGATGTTGCCATGAGCTCGCCTCTGAGACCTCCTCTAGCTGAAATATTCATGGGTAAGCTGAAGAAATTTCAACTAAGCAATCAGATCCACAATTCAAAACTCTACGGTCCCAAATTTGATGAATTCAAGAAGCATTATGGAACAATTCGCTTATTTACGGTCAAACCTAATGTGGCTAGAAAAGCCAACACAAAAAGAAAACATATGAAAACATATGTTTGCCAATCTTGACTTCTCAAAAAGAAAATAGTGTAAACTGATACAACATATGATTAGCAGTACTTTTTATGTCTTATACACTTTAACGTCAAAAGGAAACATAGTCTTTTGTGATATATTAGTTTACGCAAAAATAAAGCATGTAATTCATTTTGTTTTATTAAAAGGTTTTTTCTTTCATTTAAATTTCACTTATTTAAGACTTAGAGCACGCTGGTAGAATTGAAGTTGTGACTATTGACAGGCAATGAAAACTTTGTACACCACATGTGGAGAGGCTATTGTGGTCTTAATATTAGATTTAAGTCATTGTTATATCAAAATTATACCTTAATTTAGTGTTGCTTGGCAGTACCGTTCTGCAATATTTGTAAGGTACGTCCGTGCAGTACAATGCAATCAAAGACATCTTTTATGCTGAGGTTAATTTTCAACGGCCTAGTTTGTCCCCTCCTGAGTTTGACTGCCATTCAAATCATCAGGTGCCAGCAATTTTCGAACACTGTATTTTCGCGTTCACTTCCTTCCACATATGAGCAACTGAAACCACATCGATGGCTTGTCTAAAAAACGCCATCCTCTGCCAAAAAATCTGGTATCAATATACGTTAGAGCATATAAAACTCTTTACAAATGATGTTATCAAGGCAACTTGCGGATACAACTCGATTCATTTTTTTTTCTTTCTCTCGGGATACATTTCAAAAATTGACGGGCAAAAGCGCTGTCCTTTTTGTTCCTTGGCCAAACTTTCGGGCAAATTTTCGAGACTTTAAGTCAATTTTTACTATAAATAATCCGCAAAACGCTAATCTGACGCACTTTGAAAATCGTTAGGAGCGAGTGGCTCGGCAATACTATGGCTGCCAATGTGCGTGTTCATTCAAACGCAACCACTGACAGTAACTGCGTGGCGCAAAAAAGAAACTTGCAGACATGGATTTTCAGGCTTACAGGCACTCTTGATTTAATTTTCAGTTTTTCAAACGCCTCAGTGGGAATATCTCCTGTTAATATTAATGCGCTTTTACGACTGAACGCGCAACAATAAGCGATTCTCGGTTGCGGTACTCAAGAGCAAAGAAACGTACTTGAAAATATCTGATTTGTTTAAACGTGCGCTTTTTCTATTCAGAAAATGAAATTGAAATGACTTCAGTTTCAGAAAATCGCAACCTGCGTCTAAAATCAATAAAATCCGAGAAACTGAAGGCTGTTTATGCACGCCGTACGAGTGATCCCAGTTTCCGTGTCTACATTCAATGCATTGCGTCACTAACGGTATGTAAACACAACTGACTTCACTGTAGCGTCAAAGCTCTCGGAGTGAATTCCAGCACTTCGCTGAGTCGTCTTATCAAACCGCAAAGATCTTCTGGATGAATGAACTATTTTTTTCTTATTCGACCTTAGCACGTTTTTTGCAAACTTTCATGGCATAAGTTGCATGTTGCCTCATTTATTCGGATTTTCGAGGCTAGTAAAACAATTTTGCCTGCAATTTTTTATTAAGTCAATTCGGCAGCATTAGTTTAAGTAGTACACCTTAAATATCCCCAGACCCAACATTTTGTCCTACGGAAACGATAGTTAAATTAGTACTATCGGTAGGGAAATAGGATAGGTGGCGGAATGTACTTTAATAGCTGCTTTATGCATTTCTATCTTATTGTATTTATGAATTTGGTCAATCGGTATCTGTAAATTTTTCTAATCAGTCTTAGTGTTTGAATTATTGCGGAAAAACCTGATTACCAAAATGCAGGTTTCCCAAAATTCCTGAAAAAATTGCAAAAGTGCTAAGGAGGTTGTCTACTTAAACTTATTTTAGGTCCATTTTAACGTTCTGGAGTAAGATTATCATAGTCTGCAGTGTAGAGTGCCGTGCACACTTACGATTAACATGCGAAAAATTTTACTCCCAGCGGCTTTGGGACCCAAATTCAACTATTTTTTTCCCTTTTTCACTTACTTCTACAAATTTCCTTGGCTGCGTATTCTATTTCACCACCCCTTAAAACCCCTTTAGCCACTATATTTGTAGAAAAAGTTGCTGGGAATGAGGGTACATGGGCTGCATTACTACAAATACCTTTATCGTCACTTCATATCACTTGCATCTGCATTCACACCAGTATTATCACAGTCACCGGTACCGTAAAACTCCAAATGTCAGCAGGGTTTATCGAGCAGTTTTCCTACAACTGCAATACAGTAAATGTCAAGCCGCTAAGGATATAAGCCTTGCAATAAAATTAATTGGCTTCCTCAGGTCTATCTAGATTATAACATCAATAATAGATGCCATCGTTATAGCATAAACGATTTTTAGTCTGTCAACTCAGATGATCAGTCATACAAATCAGCAGTGATGGCGGACCCAGAAAGGAGAAAATATTTATGATATGCATTTCTTTTAAAACTAAACTCTGACCATAGTAAATGCTGTAATTTGCCTTAGTAGCAGCACAATAATCCCAGACACGTGCTTTGCTGTTCTGCCACTGTTCCCTCTCATCAGTGGGTCTCTAGGTTTATCTGTTTGCTTTCTGGTTAATAAAGTGGTTCTTAAAGTGCAGCTTTTTAATTTCCTGAGATATTTACGCCTTTTATTGGTGTATATTAGTATATCCATGGTAAATAGGTATATACCGAAAGTAAATGTATATATTTATGCCGAACTCTATCAGTCAGTGTGGAATAACCGCGTAATATACACATGGTTTCACCGGGCAGATAATAGTTTAAATACATGTTTTGATTTACCATACTTGCAGCACAGATACTAACTAAAAGCCCAGACGCATGTTTCGCCTCTAGTGTGTCGCTGCTTGACACAAAAGCTGGAGCACGGCTGCTATATTCCCCACACTCTGGCCGTTAATTGTCGCAATTTACGCTGTGGTTGCCACCCACCCTCCCAGTTGAACTTACTCTGTCCAAGCAGAAATTCAATGTTGAATGGTGAGGTAATTGCGCTTGTTCTAGGAACAGTTTCAATTGTTCTCAGGCACTGGCGAAGTCCTAACAGTTCAAACGGTCACATAGCGACCAGCAAAAACATTCGATTACTGCTAATGATCAGAGGAGGAGTACTGGAAGGTGCAGATCACTGCCAATTTTCGGCAACCGTCCGACACCTAACGTCTTCTTATCTGGACCGATTTATCATCAAGTCAAGCGATCATCACCATATTTTATTATCTCTTACTTTTAGCTGAAATGAAAACTTTCATTGTCTGGATACGAAAACATCCACCTCTTGTATTACGGGTGGCTTTGAGCGCAGTTCCACGGAGATTAGTATTCACGTTAAGCTAAGGGGTAGGATTATCCTTCAGGTTAATATTAGAGTAAATCACATCCTGCGGTGCAGCACAGGACCGTGTCTATTACGGAGGTACCTATTTTACGTAGTGGTGTAGGCAATTACAAACGTAAAGGACAGGAAACGGTCAAATCGCAGTCAGGATTTGCAGACGAAGACGACCCTGTGACGAAACCATCGGAAGAGGGAGCAGGATTAGCAGCATCCTCTAACGTGGGGACGAAACAGAACACCCACTGCAGTCAAGCTATGCCAAATCCACACAAAAGGCCAAACAGCGAACGGAGAAAAATCGATCAGACAAAGACCAACACGTACAGCCGGAACTTTAAATTTGCTGATCGATAAAGTCAGTATACGCGTTCACAAAGGACACCCGGCCCAGCCATCCAAAACATCACCAAACCAACAAATTTACTCCGTTGAGCAAAATATGAACTTTAATTCTTATCCTAGAATTCTAACTTTTCAAAAGTTGAAATACTTAATCATCTTCTTACGTTAGCTAGATAGCCCGTATTCATTTCTGAAAGTAAGCTAGATCTGTGCAGGCCGTTTTCATACGACCTTCTCATAGCTCAGCAATGCAATCTTTATTTTGAAAGGCCACACTTTTTATGAGTGAAAACACCATTAAACTGCACAGGGCAAATAATTACCGGGAAATGTATAGGTTGCTCTTGTCTTCAAAGTTGCATCAAATCGTAGATGCATCCAAATCAATTATTTACGCTTTTTTCCTCGAAGCCGAGGATATAAGTATGCACAGGTTGAAATAGTCGATATGGAAGAAAACGTGTCGGTTCATCTGCAATTTAATGTAATTTAATGCAATTGTAATGAACGTGTTACCTTGTCACTTCAGAATCACCGGTCTGGGTAGGTCATGAGAATTGTGCAGCTTTTGTTTAGATGATTAACAGTCATATTCACATAAACGTAGTGTGTAGTGACTGACTGACTTTCCATTTATCCAGCAGCTCTGTAGCTATTTCTGCTTTAAAAGCCAGTTCAGTAGTCATCTGAGGTGTGTGAATTTTAACTTTCGATTGCTACCAATTGCGTCTGGTATTAAAGGGTTGAGCTTAAGATTGCGGTACGCTGAATGAACCCACACAAAAATTCGTGAATGTTTCATTTTAATTTCAACGTAGAATTGCTTAGAAAATCCTGCTTGGGCAGTCAGCTTGCTGCTCTGTAATGGTGGATTCCATACGAGCGGTAAGTTGGGCGGATAAAATCGATCCTAGTGTGTGAGGCGCACGGCGTGCCTCGTAGCTTAATGGTAGAGCGTTGGCTGCACCAAAACCCTTCCCTGCTGCGTGGGTTCGGTTCCCTCCGAGGCTGCGAGTATTATTACAATTGGTTTCATTAAAATAAAACCGTTCTTTGTCAAAGAAAATATGACAGATTTCACGCTTGGCAACACTTAAGGACACAACACTGATTCCTATGAATCAGAGTGCAGTTTTCCTGCGCTCCATAACCTTTGCAGTTCTCCAAGTTAGGTAGTTTCGATTAAAATTTAAATGATAAATCGATCAGAAGGTTATACTTCGCTTTAACGTAGGAATCTAGGTCAAGTTCCCAACAAGGGCGCACTTCTCACCTACCGCATCACTGTGCCTGTGAGGAATGTTTTCACGGCCAAAATATATTTGTTGTGAGTACTGAGATGGCTCAAAAACTCTCCAACACTAAAGCTTTGGTTTTTTAAATTCCAGAGGCGAACACCTAAACATCTCCTCTGCGCCGCATATCCCTAGAACATCACCGGAACGTCCTAATCTGACAAGCCTACCACAGTCAGTATAAACAGCAGTGGAATGTTATATGACAAGGAGCTGGATTATCTTGAAAAAGATCAAAATATGATTCAATATCAAAATTTTACGTTTTTGATTAAAAATACTTAAAATACTTCAATACACAAATCGAATGTCCCACTCCGGCCAATTGTTGCCCTTAAAGGCAGCCCTACTTATAATTTGGCAAAGTAGATGTATAGAAAACTGAAATTCTTTCACGGCAACTCAACTAACTCAGTTCAATCAGCCTTTAAATTCCTTGGCGACCTTCGAGGTTTGACGATTTAATCGGACAAAATCATGGTCTCTTTCGATGTGACTTCTTTATTAACATCCATACCATCAAATCTGACGCATGAAGTCTTGCGCATGAGACTTCAAGAGGCATACGATGAGGCTCGATGTTTACTTAAATTGAACCACTTATGAGGTTATTCAAATTCTGCAGAGCACATCAAAGGAACTCCCATGGACTCCCCGATTTCCGGCTTAGTGGCATAACTGGTTCTACAGGAGCTAGAAAACATCGCCTTCGCCCAACATGAGCCTGTCTTCAGGTGCCGCTACATCGATGACACGTTTGTCATCATCAAGAGAAATATGCTGCAAAAGAACAAGAACAAGAAGAACAAGAGCAGCAGCTGCCTTTTCTTGATGTACTCATCAAGAGAACGCCTAATGGTGAGATTGAGACGACGGTCTACAGGAAGGCAACTAAAACGACACAACTTCTCAGCTTTAACAGCAACCATCCAGTTGCCCACAAACGAAACTGTGTAAAAGCACTCTTTAAACGAATGCAAACCCGAAAGCATTAATAAGCCGCTGTCTACACGTATGGCCCCGGAGAGTCCAAACGGAAGAGCCTCCGAGGATATGGCAAGCCCTACCATACATCAATAATGTCTCAGAAGCGACAGAGCGCATCGCTGCGGAACTAGGTATCAGAACTGCACACCGTCCCAAGGCTAACATGCGCAGCCAGGTAATGAAAATAAAAAACCTGCTTAGCCCCACAGAACAATACGGGGTAGTGTATCGCATCCCATGTTCAAGCTGCCCTTCTAACTACACTGGGCCAACTGGACGCATGCTGGGTTCGTGCATAAACGAACATAAGTGGGCTGTCAGGCTGGGTGACACATTGTCGCAAGTGGCGGCCCAAGCACATGAGACGGGCCACGACTTTAAATTCGCAGCAACGATGATAATTGCTCACGCCGGGAGCAAGACCGAACGCGAGCCATGGATGTCAACTCAGTGAACAGATGTATTGAGTCGGCGCCCGCATATATTGCTCTCCGCAGGACCACCCGCACGACGGACACTGCTGATTAATGAACCCTCCCCCTCTCCCTACCTGTCAAACTCCCGTCTTCCTGCCCGCATGACGTTCGACTAACTCCTACCCCCCCACAACTGTTGCTTGTTTTTGTGAAAGCTACCATTCCTGACGGTGGACTCCCCATCCTTCTCCCTCCGTTCTCCCTCTAACCTCCCGTACCCTGTGACATTTGATTGGCTCTTCCCCCCTATAACTGTCGCTTGCTTTCCGTGGATGCTTTTACCCCAGACGATGGACTTCTGCAAGACCCCAAAAGCTCAGAATAATGAACAACTTGATCCGGTGCTCGACCTTCCTTCGTCCTCAAGCATGCAGATACCTGGAACTCGAACATTCTCATTCATACTTAAGATTATTTTTAGCGAGGTTACATTCACACAGTTGAAATGCATGAAAAATCCTAAAGTAACAGCTCCTATGCTTGCCTGCTGACATCGTTACTGACTGTAGTACGCAACTGCTGTTTGAGAGTAGTACTCAATAATTAATGGGTGCATTCAATGGGACCAGAAGGTAAATGAAGAAAGTACGCAGAAACTGAAACATTTACATAACGGAGGCAGATACCATATCAATTTCTATAAACACACAACGAAACATGCTAGAAATTTCAATGCGTACATCTGCATATCCGAAGACTACAAATTGAGTTTGGTAGAAGAATTACCATAGGAAAATGTTTCGTACAATTCGCACCCGTTTGACGACGACCTATTGAGCCAGTTTCAAAAATATACCCAATAAACCACCGATTCTCAAAGTAATTCATCTACCAAATTATATTTTTTTCGGATGACGATTTTTTAGTTTATACATTTGAGTGTTTGATAGGAACGTAAATAATGAGCTTAATAAAGACGTTTGAGAATCTTAGTAAAAAAGCCAAAATGAAGAAAAAGGGAAAGATTTGGCTTGAGAGAAAGATACTGGAAAGAGAATAATTTGCTTGACATGATTTACATGTAATGCTCAGTTACACTGCGGGCTCATGTGAATTGAGTGAGAGTGTATTACTTGAAACAAGCGAGTAGTCGTCTACAATTGTGTGAACGACTTTTTTGGAATGTTCGGCTATGCCAATGCATTTCTTAAATCCTATGTACCTAGAGGGAGTTCAAAGGCGTTTGCTTATATTTCCTTGAATAAACTTTACTTTACTTGACTAATCGGACTGGGATAGGATCGCAAATCGAGAACGTACTGGGCCGATTCCTGTCTAATCAGTAGAAGTCTATTTGCCAACGTCCATGTTGAGAACGAAGAGGTAACTAACTTTTTAATGAGTTTGACCACTACCGATATAAGTAGTGTATTTAACCTATAATTCATTTGCAATCTAAAGTTATCAGCATGCATGCGGAACAGGCTAGGCGATAGGACGGATCCTTGGAGAAACCCGCAGTGCTTAGGAAGGACCGTAGATTTTACTTCTCGCAATGGACGAAAGGGCCGTGGAGGTCAAATAATTTGTTCATACAAGCAGAAACAGCACAGACGAGGGCGCCGTATGCGGATATGTGAATGAACAGTTAAGTTGTGTTTCATTTTTGTTAACTCCTATAACATGAATTGGGTGCATTTTGAGGAAGCTACGCATATATCTATAAAAGATAGAACTGTGTTTCCTATCAGTTCTTCTGTGACATGGTCGAGAGTTTCAGCTTGCGTTACTGATCGGAATCAACTCCCAATCTCCTAGTTATCCTTTTAAGAGATCGAGCTGCAAGTGCTTTGCGGTTTTGATGAAAGATCCTACGTGTTTATTTGACCTAGAAAAATTATACAGGAGCTACAGGTTATTTGATTCGTGGCATTCTTGCAAGAAACCATTTACCCTTGGGCAAATTAAAGTCAGGTTTCGAATAGTATGCTTAAAACACTAGCTGTAAGTACGCATACGACGTAAATAACGTGTTGTTACACCGAATATGTATTGAGCGGCAGCGCATGACCTTCCAAATATGACCTAAAATACCAACTTAATGAGGGCCTTGACAGTAATTCAGTCTCAAAAATTGCACCTGATCTGTAAGCCAAACAATTCTAGTTCTAAACTACGGGGTTCTTCTAGGAAAAAAGATCTCAACGCGGCCGCTGGAATAAGAACTTTATTTGCCCGACATTTCGGATTCATACTTGAAATCATCTTCAAAAGGCACATGACCTGCACGATACTCAAGACTATTAGATTACAGTATTTAAAGGATTCAGGCACTACATTACCGTGTTTTTATGACATTGAACATTGTTCAGCCATCTGACTGCGCGACACTGGCATTATAAAATCAGGGTTTGCCTGTGTAATTCCCTGTAAATAATATACTGTTTAACAAAGAAGTGACAGCTTGCAACTCACGCGATTATCCCCTCTCACAAGGACTTTGGCCTCGTCAAACTTTAAAGTTTCGCAAGGTCTCGTGATATGAAGTGCAACATGAAAGTTGGCGTTATTTCTCCACATTGCTGCCGCATTTTCGGCCTTTTGTGTTTGAAACAGTCTTTTCGTTACTCCCGTCTATCTACGTTGCCCGCAATATGCATGATCGGACCCAATCGTTTATTGGCGCGACAGTGTCCCTTTTCAGTGTCATAACCTGGTTGTCTCTGGTTTCCATGTGTCGGATATCAAAGCGTTTTTCTTAACTCATAGCTAAGCCGTTTTTAAGAAAGATTTTTAAGGTCGAATATTTAATGACCTCATTTCATGTTTTCCTTAGGACTAACGCTGGTCACACCAGATAACGATATTTCTGCCACTAATCCGAATAATTACCAGTAGCTTTGAATAATATACAAGAATTTGCTTCATATATATTTATTAACTCAATTTTTCGTAAGAGAAGCTGAAGCTTTCATTTATTGAAACATTATCATTCAGCAATGACCACATCATCAATGACTTTGATGTCCCTAATGAGTACTTTTCCTTAAGTTGTTTATCTAAACTGTTAAACGTGGTATCTGCAAAAGCACTTAAACACATGGCTGAAGATTTAAATTCTTGAATTGAACATCAATGCCCAAAAGTTAAGGACAAAAAATGCTACCATCACAAAAAAATGTTGGCATTCAACTATAGTAGATGCTCTCACACAGATCATTTGCAGAACTCACTTGCTTCATTGTGGCTTGCAGCCCTCTTTAGCTCGGTCAGGTTTTGGTCGGCGGCTAGTGTTACAGACAGAATCAAAGAACTAACAAACAATAAAAGAATGAACTGGACATTTTGGCTTATTATCCGTCATCAGACAGCATTACCCAACCCCAGGTGGTGCACCACCCGAGAATCGAACCCGAGATCATCTGGGTAGAAGCCCAGTGTTCTAATCTGTTAAATCACCAGCCAGTTTTCGTGTCCTTAGGCTGTTGCTGGAGAGTAAGCAGAATGGGACGAGTGAGTTCTTTAACCCATCAGTGAACATTCATCAAGAGTCACATACAGATTATGAAGCGTAGGCAACCTGGCCGAACTCGTGAAAAATTAATGAAAACTATGAAATGTTTTTTTTCAGAAGAAGTTAGTTAAATCAGGTTGTTTGATTAATTGACTTATACGCATGCCAAAGTTTCGGCCTACAGGTGCGCTTTTTCATGGCCACTTACAGAGTGTGCATTGTTTTAATCAGGTTTCGATGACTTTCTTAATCAAAATTTATTTGATATGGGTCATGTCGAAAATACACTTGATTGTAGTCAGTTGATAGCCCCGCATTTGCACTTCAAACGCCTTACTTTAAAATGCTATTCTCTGCTTTTACAAACGTAATAATAACGCCTGTTAATGATCTTTTAATCTAGATTCGAATATCATCATATCTGTCGTTTTGCTAATGCAGTGCATAAATTATGAATCAAAACTCACCTCCATCACATGACTTCATGAATGTAACGTAAAACTATAATGCTGTAATGGCACTTATCTTGAGTTCAGTGTGATATAAAAATGTTTTGCTTGTTCATTATAAGCTGGTGAAATGTTAAGTTCATGCTGGTCTATTGATTACTTTAGACGGCAAAACCAAATAACTGCGTTTCGATTCAAAGAACGGCCATGCGAGATGGCGTAGCACGCAGTCAGAGCAAATTATAATTAATGCGTGTTTCTGGTTTTATCCATTGAAAACTGAGTTTCGTTACATTTATTACGCTACAATTAAGCGCACGTGCGCATTTTTTGGCCTGTCGCAACTTCCGTAAAGCCAGCAAGCAAGTTTTACCTAAACAGTCTCACTCTGACATTAAACCATTGGCGATAAATTTTTGAAAATTTTTCTGCCTTTAAATGTAACATCCGCTTTCTGCTAGGTTTCCTATGACTGCCAGTTTTAGTCAAAGATAGGCGAACTGGTCCAGTCAGGAGTGCCTGACTGCAAACAAGCTGTGCAAGCTCCTATGGTTTTATGATTTACCTCCAGAAGATTAATACCTGAAAATGTGTATGCCATCTTTGTTAATGGCCACTGTTTAAAAAATATATAAGAGGGACTTAACGGGTTCCTGAAGTTTCACAACAGGCTTACTGAGGCAAATGTGACAGCCAAATTCTTATTGGGGTGTATGTACCGATGTAAATACCTAAGGAATTATTGGAAAAATTTACGAGAAAAACACATCACTGTTTCCGCAGCCACGCTAAGACGACATGCGGAAGATTACCTTGAGACCGCTAAGGCCGGAATTCTTGAACATCAAAGGAACCTGGGTCAGAGCGCATCGGTCCTCGACCGTCTATACAATCTCAAGAGAGTGGCGTGTGAAGACTTTGAGCAAACAATCAGAAACAAAATAATCAAGGCCAGGTTGAATGAACTTCGTCGAAGTTTCCAACCCATAAAAGTACCGACTTCACTCCCTAGCATCCTTCAATGCCCCATGACTTAACCCTAAAATGACCTTTGGCATTGCTTCAGCATTAACCTTAAACTAAACTATAAAATAAACTCTAATCCTACTCTTAACCCTTACTCTAATTACACCAGCATATAACAGAAGGTTCCTGCTCTCATGTCCTGTCTAGCAGGTTATAAGAGTCATTCTTACGGAATGAAACACCTGTTTCTTTACTGAAAAGCTTTTAGAAAGCATAA
>JAYGXS010000001.1:377644-408773 GCA_036362985.1 Ligula intestinalis | reverse complement strand
ACTCCAATTCCTAGCACAGAACCTCAAGTGTGAAGAAACGGAGATTCAGAAGTTAAAAGCAGACCTGTCTCCGTAGCAAATGTGGATATGGTGTAAATCTTTAAATGTTGAGCATTCTATGACCCTTCGTTTTGCCTTATCTCTAGCTCACCATAAAGGGAACCATTTTTGCTGAACATTTAGGGTTCTGTCCATCAAAACATAGCATACTTCTTTCTCTGTGATGAAAAAGACGAAGAAATTAACTGACTGAGTTCTCCTCAGGAGCCCAGGCTTCAAACGTCACCCTGCCTTACAGCCAGTTCATACTCGTGAATGCGCGAGCCAAGCATGTCATGTGTAATTTCCAGGACAGTTTAGGCACAGTAGACAATACACTGCACTAGGGTTTAATCGGCACCGATGAGAACTCAGTCAGCTGCTTTATCGATTTGGTACCTACATTCAGGAATCTGCGCAGTCACTTCTGGACTGACTTCACTGATGAGTGATTGGACCCTAACTGTTGCTTGTTTCTCGTTTCCATTTTATCCCTGACAGTGGAATCCAGTAAGCATTCGGAAGGTCAGACGAATCAAGCCATAACCCTTACTTATACACACACCTAGAATGCGAACATTCGACTTACTTAGTAAATCCTATAAATACTGCTCTTCATGCAGTGATCGTGGCTACCCCACTTGGTGATTACTTTCTGAACCTCATGTGTTCGTTTCTATTAGCGACTATGTTTTCGGTTATCCCCTTTCAGGCCAAAAAAATAACAAAAGAGAATGAACAGATTTTGTGCGCCGTCCGGGAGGAAGGTTTAGTCACACCGGCTGCGTGTCACAGTCTGCGAGTTAAGGACGTCCAAGTTCGAGGAGGGGGATGGGCCGGTCATTCAGAGTAAGGTGTGAGGGCTATCGGACAGACGGAGTGCGTATGACTCTATCAAGGGGGATGAAGGGGGGATTGGGGCGCATGCCATCACCCCCTGGGGCCGGCAAGAGGTGACAAACTGCCTGCCCCCAAGCATCAAATTACAACAAAGCGCTGGATTTGCAAACCGATTAGTCACTGCCATGATAGCTCATAGCACCCGTCGGCGTAAACCGTTCTAGTAATGATGTTATGACCGATAGACAATCTGCAGGACTTAGTTGTTCTTGATTTGTTTGTTTGTATCGATGACATTTGTTCAGTTACAATCTTAGGTGTTTGACAGATAAGCCTAGTAAGCCATCCTGTGAATCCTAGATGATTACTTAGGAAGTCCTGCCTGACAGTCCGTATTGGTTGATTCCATAATTGCAGGAAAGCTGGGCAAGCAAATCGACCCAAATGTCATTAAATTCACCGCCCACGGTAGCTCGTATCTCAATGGCAGAGTGTCGGTTGAACAAAAGCCTTCTTCACTGTGTGGGTTCGAATTCCACTGAGGCCAAGAGTTTTTCACAATTGGGTCAACTGAAGTTACAAGCTTTTCTAAACTCTGTGCTCTACGGCCACTATATCCTGCTCCACAGAGACAGATGAATGACTAAGGACACATCAATTTGGTTGATAACGCCAGTCACTGGGACTGCACCCAGTTGTTTACTATTAGGGCTGTGGGTTCACGTGGGCATCGTGAAGCTTTTCAAAATCTGCCCTCACGCCTTCTACTACGCCGCAAAACAATGATACGACAGCGGCATCAAGCATCCAAAGGCCACCGACACAGTCTCGAGACGTTGACACCTTGCGTCCTGACACAACCCAACAAAACCCGAGACGAGGACCACTGGATGACATTAACTAATTGTTTGACTCCTTCCCCTTCCCCTTCCCCTCTCCCCCACCCCCATATCTCTGTACCCAATTAAGACTAGAATCTGATCCCCTTGATCCCCCCTTGATCCTTTTACACCTCTCCCCCTCTCTCCCCCTTATTACTACTGATTGGTTTGCCTAAAACTTTCGTTAACTCTACCCTCCCTTATATTACTGCATTGCCTGATGATGAATTAATCGAAAACGTTCGTTCGCTTAACTTGACTTCCTTAATGCTTACATGGGTATCATCGCTGAACTTTGGTCGAACTGTTGGGTCTATGGAAGTGTGAAGACTAATTTAGTTAACCCTTACAGCTGCGATCTTTCAAACCCGGTTGCTTAGGATAAGAAAGAGGCCATGGAGAGGCCAAAATAATGGGAAGAGCGTATTCTGTACAGAATAAATGGGAGGTATGGCAGTAGGAAATTGACTACCAGATGACCGCACAACCGCAAGCCAGCGGATGGCGTCCGAGGTGAGGTCTGCTCGGCAAGCGTAACATGACCTTATGATTTGGCCTGTTGCAGTTAGTATTCGAAAAGTGTACATCGACTTGAGCTAGTCTTGACAAGCGTTCACATAGGCACTTCGTGTGGAGCTAGTCATTATAGGTCTGTGGACCATGCAAGCGGTCGCATAGCAGTAAACCACTCATAACAGTTTATTGGGAAAAACGGAAACGTTGCAATAGTCATTTCTGCATGAGCTTGTGCTATCCATTGTCCACCAATACTGCACGACCTTAAATTTAACATAATTAGTGTAGTTTTCAGAAGACTAGTTTGATGAGCGTACGTATACGTTCGATAAATTCTCGCCAGGCTAGTATATTTATATCGCAACGTCGTACAAGGTAAAACGTGTTCGTCTTTTCGTGCAAGTGAGTCGTGGGAATAGGGAAGGGGTCGATTAGCGGAGGCTGGTTCTGAGTGCTGATTTTGGTGGAGCAGTCTAGGGAGGGAGGACAGGAGGGAGACAAACAGAGCGTGGATGAGTGCATGCCGTTAAATTACGGTGGGCCACAGCATATGCGAGCTTGTAGGAAGTTCTTTTGTGCATAAAATGTCGGTTTCGTCCATCTTGGGGGTCGCTTCTGCTCTTGCTAGCAGGCGCTGACGCATGGACGTTGGATAGGTTGGTGGGACCTTGTGGATCACTCGGAAGGCTTCGTGGGGGTCCACTCGATGTCTGGAATCAACCATGTGCGCCAAAATAGAGCTGCTTATGCTGCTGAAATTACCCTTGTCAGCCATGCCGGGATGTGTTTATTTTTTCTTTTGAATAGGTGCCGACTCGTGCGACCAAGATATCCTGCTCCACAGGAGCAAGTAAAGGAGTATATGCACGTGGAGTTGGTCTGAGCTGGTAAGCTATTCTTACCTTCCCCATGTACTTGGACAAAAAGACGAACACGTTTGAACTTGTATCAATTTCTCACATAAGTTTACTGGCCTGACGAGAAACTATACGAAATTATACGTACGCTCGCCAAACTAGTGCAGCTATGTTAATATCTACAAAAGATAAAAATAAAAATTTGGAAACCACAAAAATTAGTAAGATATGGAGTTGCCTTATCCTTCAAATGTCCTCTTGTCTACGCCACGGTTAATTTTCTATTGAAAAAATGATATCTTATGTAAAAGAAGCGGGTATAATTATGAGTGAGTCAACCACCCAATTTTACATTCCCGCCTTGGCCAAAATACCGTCGTTTGTTCATTATAATTAAGACTACCGTACGCTGAAGTGACGGAGTAAACTTGTCCTTAAAAGAACGCTTTTTAGGAAAAGCGAAAAGGTGAGTGTTTGCCATCTTGTAGAATAAGTGGAGCCTATGCCTACTTTTTTTCGGGCAGTCTAGCTTAAATGGCCAATTTATCGCCAAGTGAAGTACGCACCTGATAGTTAAATCCCAAAAAAGAAGAAATGTCTAGGCGTGGGAATATGAACATCCATTTAGTACAGGCAAGCACGTGTTAACTTTCAAGGCCATAAGGATCAGGAAAGGATTAAGGTAAGAATTTCATTGTTTAGATTTGGGCTATGTTTATGTTCAAGGTAAATGTTAATGTGGGATTAAATTAAGCGCTAAGCCTTGCAGTGTCAGGATTAGGATAAAACCAAGGGAATACTTACCTCCTTTGGTACGCAAGTTCACCCCATTTTTTTATTTGGAAAAGTTACTTTTCCTGTCTTTTGGGAGAAGTGCTCCAATTTAATTGCACCAATTTATCTCAGTAGGTGAACTGTCACTCATGAATTTTGCTTCTTTTCAAATGCTCTTCTGTGACGCTGAATAATACGAAGAACATTTGTCGCATAGTGTTCGTAGATCAGTTAATGGAACACAGTGCTCGAAAGAACTGAAAGTGATAAGTCTCTGGCCAAACGATGTCAGGGTATTTTTGATGTCACGTCCATGTTTACTTCTATTCCACAGAACCTGGGAGTTGAGACTGTTCAATTACTCCTACGAGAGAAATAGGACGAAAGGGAGAATTGTCTCGGGCACATCCAAATCCTCCAGCACCTAAAGTCTTGTCTTAAGATGTACTTAACCTTCAACGGAACCATTGATGTTCTCACTTATTTACCGGAAGTGAACGGTCACCCGAGTATTCTACATATCAGCCCGGATGAAATCTAGGACGCGCGTGAGCTTGTTATTCATAATTCTTTGATGATGGCCTAGTTCTCCTAATCGCAGCAGTAAATTTGCTTTATTAACAACGCCTAATTCTCATCTAGCTTACCTTAAAATCTAGCTGGCTGTAACTTAACTAATCAGTTTAGACACAAATGTGTCTCTTAGTTTACGCAGTCCAGTCTCTTAGTACGATTTGCTTAGCAACTGCCACTTTTTCATGATCAAAGTACATGGTAGATCTTCAGCTTTTATCACATACACGCTTCTTTAAACCTTCAGCTTACTAAAATTCCCATCTAGGCTATGACTGCTAACTATGCTAAAAATGTCTATATGCCACGTTGCAGCTTGCCACTTACTGACGTTAGCAAGTATGATTACTATAATTAGCACTTTTAGCATAGGCACAGCACTTCTAACAGAATTATCCTGAAAAATGGCACATGCCACTTTGTTCGGACCTAAATGCATGCGAGATCTTCAGCTCTTAGCCTGGCTGATTCAGCGTCGCCTCCGACAAATGGTAGCACCAGTGCTAGCACCCCTTCCTGCTGAGATTGGGGGGATATGAGCCCAGTGCGGCTTTACTCAGCGTCACTTCTGACTTACAATATAGTCAGTAATAGTACCAGAAAATACTATCACTCAGTTGCACCCTAGTTAGTAGTATTATAAATAGCAGAAGTGCTAGTAACAGTACCAGCTCTGGCTTCCTAGAGTCTGGCTAGACACCTACTATAAGTGAGTGATGGTAGACAGTGCAGTAGCACCTGCGCAAAGTCTACTTTCAATTACGAATAAGTTAGGCGGTGTTTCGGCCTGCATTTGATAAAGGAGCCTACGCCGGACCCCGTTTAGTCTTCAAGACTCCGGGAGAAGGGGAAGAGTGCGGAGCCGCTAACTACGTCCTCCATCACATTAAATCTAACCCTGAGATGATCACCTTCTGTACCAACCTGTTGGTGCACTTGGTGGACTTCAGTGAAATCGATGGTCGAACACTTGCGCGAAGAGTCTATCGGAAACAATCAGCCATTTGCTCACCCTACTTGGAGTTGGAGCTGCACAGATGCCAAAAGCAACCATCGGACGCGGGGTTGTGAGACCGAAAGGCCCACTGCCACGGCAGAAAACGGCTAGAGTCGTTTACTAGATCTAGTGCAGTTGAGGACAAAGCAACGACATCAAAGAAACTCTGGACGCGAAAAGCCGAACATGCAGTGGCGGTAAGGAAGAAAGATGCCCACTCCCAGGTTGCAGCTCACTCGACGGGACCGAGCCATATTTTCAAGTTTAACGAGGCCGACCTCCTCGCAAGAGGTGAAAACCGCGTGAGCCGTGAGCTGCTCGAGTCATGGTTCTCAGGCCCCCAGTCCATCAAAAAGCGCAACGATTTGCCGTTCCCATACTGCTTACTGAGACAATGCCTGAGCTAGAGAATCAGTCACGTGAGAAAAGCCAGGCCCAGTAACAAATCTAACGACAGCGAACATAATTGTCGCCTAATTATTAAGCCCGCATCTGACACAGACAAGGAAATCTCGGCATAACTGAGTTGAACGCGAATTATCAGGGTACCACCGCACCAATTATGATCCGAAGCCGTAGCTACATGAGCTGATAATTACAGTACGCATGCGGATGACCGCTACGAAACATAAATACCGAGCAGTCTGTGCATATACCACCCCTATCTGCGCAGGTCTCAGACTATCCTACGATCTGCTATGATTAAGGATTCTCGACAAAACGTCAGGATGATAAAACTCTTGCTCCTGTGACCGCATTTTCTTCTTCTGTATATTGGAATGTGACTCATGTGCGAGATAGTATGATTAACTGCATATTCAAACTTATTATTTTAGCTTTACAAAAGGCTTCTGATGCATTTCAATCAAAGAGACTTTATATAATTTGCAGCATATGCTATAGACTTTGCAAAGTTTCGCAAAAGTAAGTTAAGAAAGAAAAATGAATGTTTTTACAAGGTTTTATTGGGCCTCAGTTTGTTCAAACACCACAATTCCGTTAGGTAAATGTTAAAAAATTCGGACAATTCTGCAGATATTTGTGCATCCGTTAACTTCTTTAAGGCAAAATATTACCTTACATCATACTTTTTGAGGTCTTCATGGTTAAATTAACGAAAAAAACATAAAGGGCATACTTACTGAGCGGAAGTCAGTCCATTGTATCTTTCGGCTGCGACCCTCTCCCAGTCCTGAAACCATTGACATACTGCCCAACAAGGTATCCTCCTTCCGACACCTTTGTGTAACACTAGCATGCAACCTCTCCTTTACTCTTCATATTGACGGCCTTTTTATTAAAATCCACAAACTTTTATATTATGTCCGACGCTAGCGTTCATATCGCACCCCGCAAGCCATCATCTGGCGTTTTATAGATGCTTGTATCCTCCCTCTCATTCTTTGCTGCTCTCCAGTTACTTTTCCAGCATTACTCAAGAAAGACTTGCTTATTATTAAACGTATTCTCCGCATGCTCTCTTCAGCTGCCAGTTATTCCTATGCTTTTTTAGCTGACCTTATAATTCAGCGACATTTCAAATCGGTCACCCTCTCCACTCTGAATTAATGGCTGCGAAGTCTTCTCGTACTATGCACCGAAGCTTCCGTTATATGACCTGCCGTACATCGGCCTACCAGTACTCGGCACTCCCATTATTAGCACGATTTCTCACGTGTGAAGAAACGGAAATTGAGAAGCTGAAGGCAGACTTGTCTTGATAACTGGTGTGGTAAACTTGTCGATTTCTTACTTTGAGGATTTTGTGATCTTTGACCGTTTGCTCTTGAGCTTTTCTGGATCCATTAATTTACCGTATTTTTTGCTCTCCGTGAATGGAGCCATTTGTTGCTGAAAATTTTTATATATGCATCAAAATATAGTTCTCTATTTATCAACCTATCTATAATCTTAGCCAAGCGTCGAAACTTACCTCAGCCAGTTAGGCAACGACGTAGCCATGGGAGCAACCAAGATGAGGGAACGAACCAAATCAGCCGCAAATTTTGGCAGCTCTACCCGGCGTATAGCACGTCTGGGAAGTCTTTAGCTGCCTTCTCACGTACTTGGAGTTGCACGCACACTATACTCAAATATTCAGTGTCAAGGAATTAGACCGAAATGTCTGCTGCCACAGCAGGAGACGTTTGGAGTCGTTTACCGAATCTGATGCAGTCGGAGAACCTAGAAGACTCATCAGTTGAGAAAAAGAAGGAGAAGAAGAAGAAGACTCGATCGCTGGGACAATACGTTTATTCGCCTGACGTTTCAACTTCCGTCGCGGATTCATCATCAGAAACATGAGTAGCAGAAACAGTTTATGCATGCACAGAAGTTTGCAGTATTTGTAGGATACAGTTATTACTGCAAACATACAGCGACAATTAATGTTAATTGCCTTCTTGCGCGTGGATTATTTGTTGGACATCATGCGGGCTCTGACCTGTTGAACTCTCATCACGGGCGGTGGGCTCGGGCGTGATGATTGTTCGGCCGTCTGGCTCTCCGGTGTTGGCGTACGATGAGGCAGTGGCCTGCCCGTTCCTCAAGTGACGACTTGCTCTGGCCGAATTGAGTCTCAGCGTTTAATATGGATTGGGCAAATCGTTGCACTTGTTTATGAATTGGGGACCCACGAGCCATGACTCAATTAGTTCTCTGTCCGTCCGATTGTCACCACTTGCGAGAATTTCGGCCACATCAAATTTGAACGTGTGGCCGAGTCTCGTCAAATGAGCCGCAAATGGAGATTTGACATCATCTCACTGTACTGTTGCCGCGTGTTCGGCAATTTTCCCAGCGATCGAGTTTTCTTCTTCTTCGCAATTGCTTCCTGGGACACGTGTCTTCGCTTGTATAGACTCATCAGTATCAGTATATTTGAGGTTGATATATGTGGGTTCAATTTTAGTTCCCTATTCGTGCATGCGTGTCGTGGTATCAGAAAAATAGTATCTCAGTTTGTTGGTGAGGCCAATTCACATGAGTCAGAGAAGTAAAACATAGTTTATAAAAGAGCAGACGTAGAAAAAACTCCTTGGAGATTTTTAGGAGAAAAAACCTCTCTCTTGGGGGCATAATCCAGCGGGAGAAGGTAGAGGTTATCGAGACCATCACTTAAGTGCGGCCAGACACTCCCTTGCTGATCGCAAAGTCCGCCGACAAGGTTGCAAAAACCATCCGCCACGGGTCGAAACAAGGGGGAAAGTTTAGGGGGCGCGTAGATTATGACCGCCAGGTTTGGCTGATGCGATTGCGAACAGGGTCATTGCGATATGCAGACAATCAAGTAGGGAGGACCGCCGAAACCTTTGCATGGGAATTATGGTGAGGTTGGCCGAGCATGCGACAGTAGTGAGGTGGAAGAACGCTAGCTCTGAGGTCACGGCTCGTGCGCAGGGGACGCGGCCACAGAGTTAAGTTTGAAGATGACGAGCGTCTCGCAAGGGCTGACAACTGCAAGAACCGTGAAATGCTTGGTTCTCTGGCATACAGCTGTTTACGACACACAAAGACTTCACGGATGCATACTCTGTGCTAAAAGATTTTCTAGGCATAGTAAGTAACCGCGCGGGGAGAACGAGGACGGTCGATGGTTCTCGTGGCAGCCAGCCAGATCATCATTACGCAAAGAAGAGAGAACGCTGATGAAAGTTTGACAGTTAGCAACTCGGACGCGTACTAACGAGCAATAATTACGCCATATACGACCACTACGGATTAATGCTGGATCTGCCAACTGGATTCGGCAGGTGACTGCACGGCAAAGGAGCCCATATATACTGCATCCGTGGTAACTTGACCGCTCTTGTCCTCGTCTGTTGCTGACGATGGATTCGAGCAAAAATTCGAAAAGTCAGGTCAGTAAATGCCGCGTTTCAAATATCGCCTGTACTTCTTCTTCTTATAGCAATTTACTATTGCCTCAGTCCTCTGCACATTAATAATGGGCAGGAGTTTCCTTGGTAGTGGTCTTGGATACAACAAGTCGTAGGTTGGTTTCATACGGTAACCATGAGGAACGGTTTTATTAAGTTGATAGAATTGATTTAACAAAAAAGGATTTTGTGAACATAAGAAAAAAGTCGTAACATTTTGTAGAAATGATTTATTACGGTGGCTATAAGCCGATGGGCGTCGGGCACGTAAATCGAAAAAAAGGCGCAAAAAATCAAGCTCGAATAGAGCACGAATCGAAAACTAATCGCTGTCGACAACCTTGGAAATGTGGAGTTTTATTCTGAAAATTATCCTTTGCCCAAAACGCACTAATAACGGATTTTTTAAAGACTATTTGTAATTATATGCAGAAACTTCGGGCTTTTTATATAAGATATCACTACCCCACACTGAACCTTACCTTTACCCTTATTCTAACACTTAACCTAATCCTAACCCCTCACCCTTACCTTAACCCTGACCCAGGCCATAACCTTTACCCTAACCTTTACCCTAATCGTGTTCAACTGGAGCTCAGATCAAGCTCGAATCGACCTCGAATCGCTGTCGGCAAACCTGGAAAGGTGGAGTTTTGTTCCCCACTACAAAGGAAACTCCTGCCTAACAATATATTGACCAAATACAGGTGCGACAACGGCTGAGCTTTTGTCACATGAATTTCAGTCAGATCTACTTTCTTGAAGTAATGACATTTCAAGTGTGTTATGCTACTCTGGGCCTGCCCACCACTTTTGCATTCACGGCCTTTAATGCATGTTGTTCTCCGTCATTCAAAAGGGCTTTGATATGCGTTGATATTTCTACGACGGATATGGGCTTACCTTTCATTTAGTAACAAGAAGGCAGTTAAAGACCTTTAAAAAGAATGCCCCCTCTTTTGGACGTTAGGTTTTGTCACTTTTAACAAACGCTGTGTTTTCTAAAGCCCCTACTCTTTCCTCTAGCACAAAAACGCATCTTATTTTGCAACAGAAATCCTGAATGGTCGTCAAACCTGTCCTCATGGCATCCTCGTTCACGCCCAACATTTATTTTTGTTTTTCGTCGAATCCGGATGTCCAATATGTGTCTCATAGCAGCCGGGACTGTAGGGAATTTGACTTGCCCATGACTCACTTTACCACAATAATAGGCTTCAGCTATTTTCATTCTACTCGCTCCTGTCTCATCCTCTGGGCCTGGTTTCAAGACAGTGACAAGAAGGCGGGCGGGGGACGAGGAGGCGTGGACAACAATAAAGAGTATGTAAACCCGCCTCGCCAAAATCAGCCCCAGGATCGTTTAAAGAGAGATACGTGGTAAAAGGAGGGGGTTTTAAGGGTAAGGCCTCGCTACGGACCAGCAGCAAACTGTGCACAAGAAAAAACGCAGTTAATTTTGGCAAAGTGTATGCTTCTCGGTTTTTCTAGAATAAAGAAATTGACTGCTAATTCAGGGCATAAATTGCCGAACATACGTTTGCTTGCGATAAACTCTCGTCAGGCCTTCTCATTTATATGGTAAGTAACTAAATAAACTATGCGGGTTGGTAAAACAAAAGTGCGGTTGTTAGGGGAGGTGGGGGGAGTTAATCAGGATCAAAAATCTGATCAGCGTTAGAGCATCTGATGCCCGCGAAAGATGATAAGCTGCGGGCTGTTTGATTAGCGAATTTCAGCCATGGTAACTGCGGTGCCGCGATGGAGTTTTTTTAGGCGCCATCCGGCTATATCTCTGATTACGAATCTGCGACGCATATCGAAACTTCAGGCGAATAACTGTATTGTTCCAGCGATCGAGTCGTCTTCTTCTCACTTTCTTCTTCGGACTCGCACGTTCGCTTGTATTGTCCACGGAATATTGAATAGCTTGAAAGCACCTCGTAGTTCACTCGGAAGGCCTCGCTGGCATCCACTCGATGGTCTGAGTCTCTTTTTTCGAGGGTGTGAAGTGACTAAACAGTCTACAAACGCCGTATACGCATGCCACGCGCGCATGTTTCGTGCGCAGCGAAAAACATGGGGGCAGATAAGGTCCGAGTCGGAGGAAGGTGGGGTTCGAGAATGGGTCCCAAGACAGAGCTGGTGGAGTGAGTTCCGTTAGGCCCCGGTTATCATTCATCAATCAGTACCAATATCTCCCGATCTAAACTGGCAAGACAACCAATTCGTTGCTCAATAGTTACAGCGATAGACTTCTGATCAAAAGGTCGCAGCTTCAAGGCTCTGATAATGCACCACTTATGGGTTTGGTATGACTGGCTGATGACAACTAATAAGGATCCGTTGCATTCTGATACAAGGTCCTCAGAGGATCTTCCTATGCCACAAGTTGGCACCCTTCCAGGCCGCTAGCGGATTAAAAGGAGGAATATTTGCTGAGTGCCGTAGTACCCAAAGTTCATCACACTCTTCCTTCCTCTTCCAGGCATCAGTCTGCTGTATGAATTTGTCAACTATATGATGCGGCTTCAGCATGCTACTAGTCGTGTCGCCATAGGCATCTCCAATTGCGGCACTTTTTGCTTGGGTGTGTCCTCCGACCCCCCCCCCCTCCCCTATATGAGCCGCGCGACAAGATGCACTGGACCAAGACGGGGGGAGGCAGTTCAGGACATGGCAGGTGTTATTCTGGTTGTGCGCCCAATACAAATGCCAAACATGTGGGGGGGAGGGGCGTGGTGGCCGCGCCAACCACCTGTGCGCTCAATCGCCTACGATCTTCCTGACTTCGTCTTTACACCAGACACAGGTGGGGTAGGAGATCGGAGTGCGATGGATGCAGTGCAAGTCCTTTTTCACTAAAAACTAACTAACGTACAAGTCAAGATACCTGCGCCATCCTGTTGTGGAACATACGGTGGACATAATCAAAATCGGTGGTTGAACGGACGCGTGTGTCATCCCAATTCACCCGATAAACAGCAATCTCGGTAACAGACTACCCACAAAAACACAAGCCGCGGTCATCATATTTTTGAGAGTTGCGTAAGGCGAAATTTGACCGAAATGCAAAAAACCATCTTCTTTTGTCCACACACAGTAGCATAACTATTAAAGTCAGCTGGGTTTCCCCACTTTTAGGGCATTAATAGTCAACTATTACAGCACCTTATGTTTTCTATAACGGCAGACACGGGAAGTACACGTCCGGATTTCGCCTTAAGGCTGGTTCTCTAGCCCCGCCAGCAGCTACATATCGGTTCGTATTATAGGCAGAATAACACTACCGGCAAATATTACGGAGGCTTGAATCGTCATTTCTGGCTGTCGTCAGCCAACCATGCCCAACCCTTATGTTGCAGTCCCCAAAACCCGACACCACAACCAACAGGACATGGGATAAGTGGCTTAACGATGAACTTCTAACGAGCATCGGGCCCGATCTTGTCGGTGGCAACACCTGGGGTTTGGGTTGACTGGCTGATGACGGTTAATAGGTCGAAGATGATAATTGCAGTTTCTGTTGGCTTCGTCCGCAATCTTTGAGTATGTGAATGTGTACTTTTCAGTGGGACTGATCCGCTCCGCGATATGCTGATGCTGTGCACGATTATTTCAGCAAGGTCTTTGACAGTGGATAGGAGCCCGCAATATGGCTGATTACGCCACCTGATCTTATCCCAACTGAAACAGGCTTTCATACAAGAATGCAGTCAGATTACTTGGGATACTTGGCATCACATTCTTCAAAGTCGTTGGAGGATAACGTTTTACGATTCAACACATGAACAGCATTTTGAATGACTTCAGGAAATCCACATTCCACAAGTGCCGTATTTTTTCAATCCCTTCTTTTATGGTTCAAACAAAGGTACTGTTTGTTGTGTACTTCTTTACCTACGGACATAAAATGCTGCAAGCCACATCTTTCTGGGAGTCATTTGCGTTCCAGGTGTCCCAAAGTCTGAATTTAGGCAGCGTTCTAGAGTCACACGCATGGTAGCAGCTATCGATGCTTTAAGGAAGGCCCAATCGCAGACCTCCGCCTGTGCGACCAGTCAATTTAACCACTTCAGCACGTGTCCTACGATTCACTTGCATTCATACTGTTTATCAGAATTAGCAAAATGTCGATCCAACCGATTTTTGCTATAAAAATTTGTAAGAACAATGCGCAGTCAACCGATAGATTGACTTTAAACTTACTGCTAGTAGCGCCCAGATAACTTAACTGCTTCCGATCCATGGTTAATTGCAGTTCATTGACTTGCCATAATCGTCTGTGTGCTGTAAGTAATTCCCATGTTCGATCCGGGGCTGACAGTAAAAATAAATAAATGAATGCGTCGAGTTGAGTACCAAATTTACGTCCCTTTTTGATCCCCGTTGTAAAGCTGCGGTAATTCAAACACGACTAACGGCCTAACAAATACTTGGAGATCTGCACATAGCATTGTTTAATATTCGCACTCAGACCATGGGGCAAGCGGTAAAAAAATGGGAAGATATTGCGATCAATCACAAGGGCGACTGGAATGTCAAGTGCTGGCTTATCAGCCACTATCAGTCAGCCATACCCATACCCAGATCCTACAATATTGGAGAGTGAAAACAACTAGTTAATGATAAATAATAAGCTAGAAATTGCCGTTGCAGTCTCCCTTGTCTGGTTTGGTAATTCCTCCCCCCTAAACGGGCCGCGCGATAAGATGCACTGGACCAAGACGGGGGCAGGCAGTTTAGGACATGGCAGGTGTTATTCTGGTTGGGCGGCTATAACAAATGCCGAACATGGCGGAGGGGAACGCAGTGCAATAGATGCCAAGCAAGTCTTTTTTTCACTAAAAACTAACTCACCACGCTGTTGTGGAACATACGGTGGACATCATCAACATCGGTGGTTGAACTGTCGCGTTTGTCTGCACATCTCCCGCGTGACCTGTGGTAACGACAAAAATAATGTCCCCCTCCCTCATAGCAGAAAACCTCCCGCTCATCCCAGCGATCGAATCTCCTTCTTTTTCTCAGTGACCAGGTCTTCGTAAGCAAAGGTGGAAAAATAATTGAAGAGCAGTAAAGAATGAGGGAGAGAATGCAGGCATCTATCAATCACCAGATTAGGGCTTGCGGTGTGCTCAACGGTTGCACTTCCTGCGAGAACTGCACAATTCGCTCCTTCCCGGATAGTAGTCTTCAGCTTTACCTTCTCCCGACTCACTCATGGTTGTTTATCAACCCTTTTATGAATTTTCCTTGTGTTTTCGGAGTACTCCCTTGCTCTTTAATATCTCCAGCCGCTTCCAATCTCTTAAGATGGCTGTTATGATTAACGAAGCTTCTACCGAATTTACAGTGGGTAGATATTTCGAAGATAATTGTTTCTACAACAGAAGCTCCCCAAATACAAAGCTAGGGAAGACGGAATTGATAAAAATGGCTATTGCTGCGCAAAAATAAGCTCTGCCAATGCATAACAACGCTGTGTCTTCGGCAATGTTAATTGAGCGTCCGCGGCTACGAAGCCTTGGCTGCGGAAAGTGTCCTTAGTGGCCTGTACGGCCAATAAGGTGGAGCGGTGCGCACAGAACTTAAGTGCTCTTCAGGAAACGATTCGCCGAAGGAGTATATAACGGACAGGGCACCGTGGGTGCCATGCAGCGAGTGACAAAGCCGCTCGGGTACCCATAGGCACAGCGAGCAAAGAAAGGATTAGCCAGCACAACAGCAATGAGTGCAGACTAATACAGACACTACCGGAAAACTGCGAACGCAAACACCGACCATACTCGGAAGAAAAAAACGCTATCCAAGAACCTCGAGTGCTCGGGCTCCACAAAATCTGGGATAATTCTCCTCTGGTGCAATAATTGCGTGGCCGGCCACACATTAAAATCTCGCGAGAGGTGTGCTGAGAATTACTCAAGTCATGGTTCACGGACCCCCAATCGATCAACAAGTGCAATGATTTGCCCAATCCAAATTCGGTGCTGAGACTAAATTTGGCCAAAGCAGGTGGCCGCTTGGGGAACGGACAGGCCGCTGCCTCATCCTATACCAGTACCGGAGGTCCAGATGACCGGGCAATTATCACGCCCGCGTCCACCACGCGTGATGAAAGGTCAGCAGGTCAGAGCACGCATGCCGTTCAACAGACCATCAAAATACAAGAAGGCAATTACCGTCAATTGTCGTCGTATGTTTGCAGTAATTACTGTATCCTATAAATACTGCAAACTCTTATGCATGCGCTACTCTACCCGCTATTGCTCTCTGACTATGTCTCTGATGACGAATCCACGACGGATCTCGAATCGTCAGGCGAATAGAAGCATTGTCCCAGCTATCGAGTCGTCTTCTTCTCAATTGCTCGATGGCCGCCGTTGCAGTCATTCATTACTTACATTTCCTCGCCAGTGTCGAATGTTGGCATGTACCTACTCGACCATTGACCGGGCTCGCTGACGCGCTTCCACCTACCCATTCTACTAACAAATATGTCTCAGGCGAGGGAAATTGCACCTCTTAATAGACTAAAGACCCTAGAACCCTGATTGAAGCAGATCCTCTTTCACGAAACGGTTGCTCTGCGCGAAACTTTTGGCCTCGTTGACCGTGAATTAGTGGCGCGGTCTCTTCGACTGAGCCGTGACTCTGAGAGTACTGGCATCATTTCTCCGCATTGCTGCTGCTGGCGTTTTGCGGCAACTGTTCGTCCTTTCAACTTGCCGTCGCCAAAGATTTTGGGTAAGGTATGCGACGCCTCAGCTGCGTGACGTTGCGACATGCAAAACCGGTTTTCCTTTTCAAAAAACTCATGTCAGCTTTTCGAGAAAGTTGCGCAGCATGAATAAAACAAGTGTGCATTAAAGAGAAAAATTAATAACTTCAAGCAGGGAGGCTGAAAGTGGCCGATGATTATGATACGTGAATTAGAGCCGTGCCAGTCGTGCCGGTGACTTTGTGCACACAATTCCCCCAAGGATGAATCGTTCTTTTACATTGTCCTAACCCAAAAATTAATTCAAACGCTCGAAGCCTGCGCTTAAGTTAAAGTTTCTCTTACTTTACGCCTGAATTGTAGTCTTAACCTAACTTTAATGCTAAAATGTAATTTTCCTGGAAATTACCGCAAGGCCACAGAACTATAGGGGTCCTTATTCCGCGCCTCGTAGACAGGAACTGTCCACTTGAAAGTAGTTCACACTTTCAAGTTAATTAACCGATAGAAAGATTGAAAAGTATGGATAGATGCGGAAGCAGTCCTTTGTAAGCATTGTTGGCGAGAGTACTACGAGGCGAAATATAAGGCTTCAGCTCTATCTTTAACAGTTAGCTGTTAGCTGAGCCTGAATATGCATTTTAAAATTGCTTACTGTCTATCTTGCAAAAAATCGCGTTTCTCTTCAACCATGCCAACTACTTGGGACGCAGCAGTCAATACGTACAATTGTAGAAAGTTTATCTTACTTCATACACAAGTAGATTATACCTTAAAACTTGGAGACTTTTCCTTAAGGGGACCATAACGCGCGACGGAAAATAAACTAACCTCTAACAAGCCGGCGTTAATCCGAAAATGTACGAGAACACATTCCAGCATAGTTAGGAAAGGGCCAAATAAAGGGTATAAGCAATTCCATTCTAGCACACCTGGTAGACTCCAACTATTGCGTGGATGCCAAGGAGGCCTTTCGAGTGATCTAAAATGTACCCAGAAGGTATTCAAAATTTAGTAGACAGCATATGTTGGCTACAGCACAAGCAGCCACCATCAGGATACGCGGACCGCTCCTGTGCGTCCAAAAGTACTTAGTAATGGTGCCACAATTACCATGGCCGACAGTCGCCAATTCAACAGCCCTCAGCTCATATCCCCTCTCGGCTACCGGACTCCCTAACGCTGCTCACGTTTTTGATCCCGAATCCCCTTCACACTATTTATTCCCACAAAGTAAATAATTTATTTTGTTAATTACCATAAAAATTTGGAGGTCTGACGAGAAACATCGAAAACAAACGCATGTTTGCCTATCAATATGCTGATATTTTCAATGGGAAGAGTTCCCATCTACCCCTATTCTTGAAACCCTAAAATTTGTCAAAAACCTCACCTTAACATCGATCCTAACCCTCATATTATTGAAAAAACTCGTATGAGTATCGAAATGTGAATGAGACCACGTCAAAGTGGGGTCAAATGTTTGTATCTTCACGGCAGAATATTTCTGCCTAAACATTCTCTTCATTTGCAAACGAATTATTTGATCGAAATTTAAACAATGATAACCACAAACGAGCATTGCTTTTAACACTTACGCTGAGGGAACGTTTTCTCGAGCATGTCCTAAAACTGTTAATAACAGGGCATGAATGTGAATTGAAGCTTTGTGTTGATTGTGAAAGGAAGAGGGGCCTCCGAACAATCGAGTTGCACTCGTGAATCTTCAAGCTCGCGTCACCAACCAATCATAGACGAAATAAAAAGGCGTTAGAATGGCGCACCAGACATTTTGGCGCGACAGGGCCCCTGGTGCGTGCGAGGGTGAGTCATTGTAGGCATGTGAATGGGGGAGGGCGAGGCGGAAATATTACGGCACCCCACGCTGGAGGGGGAGGGCGGATAGGGGCTGGGTTAAAGTCCTGGCGACTGGAGTAGCGGCCGTGCATGCGGGATTGGAATTGGACCCCGTAAATGGGCCGCTTGGTAGATACGTTGGGTCAACACGGGGGCCAGATCAGAGGGCGGCAGGTGTGTTTTTGGGTTGGGCGCGAATAACAAATGCCGAACATGGACGGAGCGGCATGGTGAAAAGCATAGGAGCGCTTTCGGCGGCGCCAGCCTCCTGCGTCCGATCCCACCTCCCTTTTCCCTCGTGAACTGTTTATCTGGGAAGATCGAGTTGTGAAGATCATGACAATTCCGTAGAAGAAGATGCGATCACTGGAACACGGACTTTATTTTCCTGACGTTTCGGATTCCATCGGGAATCCTTAGTCATCGGTGATCGTAAACAGGTCTGAGGCATGCGCATGCCGATCCATATCTCGGGTTGTGTATGACTGGCTAATAAACCGAAAATGGTCATTCCGGTCTGCCTTGTCTTTTTCAGTTCCCTTCTAACACCTAGATAAGTGTAATTGACATTGCTTAGAGCATTGTCATAGTCCTGCGTAGATTGAACCAAATGAACACCTGGTAAGCTGGAGTGTTTACAGAACTCACAATTTATAGCCCATGTTTAAAATCACAATCTCAAAACTGCCCAAATTTCTATAGCATTCATATTTTCTTCTGTGCGTTCAAAAGTATGTCTCGGAACCGATAGTTATTGAAAGGTTTAAGTTCCAGTTGAAGGTATCAAATTTATTAAGGGGATACTTATAATAGACACGCAGAAGTTAGATGTAAGATTTAGTTCCAAGGCGTGCAGGGTACCACCAAAAAACCTCTACAAAACTATAGAGTCTGAATTGAGCACTATAGGCGAGCACGATGGAATGGTGGGGACTGAACTTGCGGAATTCACGGAAATTAACATATCATAACATAACTTACAGAACAGAAATGGTAGAAACTGTGCCAGTAAAGTAGGGGCAATGCATCTGCTCTAGGGTGTAAATTTTAGTAAAAGAGTTCGATAAACCCTCAAAGCATAAGCGTAAGCTGAACGCAGACCGTATAAAGATGGTGCTTATTCTTACAAAAATGTGGGTTTTACCCGGTGGTTTGATGGAAATCTTTACTCATTTTCATGTAAAACTTTGAGGCAGACTAGCTGACAAAATATGTCTTTTTAGTTTTAGTTTATTTGCAAGCGCATTCGGGCTTCCCTGATGGATTCTATGAGTTATACAGCTCTCTTTTCTTCGCCAGACGGTAATCTTTGACATTTCTGCGCACAAAACCTTCTTTAAATGAATGAAACGGTTTTTTTTATACAAACCAAAGTTGTCGACCGGAGAAACATTAGAATTTCAGTTATATTTGTTAACGACGAAAAAAAGGACTGATATCTCACCGGCATCATTTGTTTATTTCGCCGAGCTGTTAAGCTAATTGAACGGAGGTTGGACATTTGGCGCCAAAAAGTTGAAGACACACTTGCTGTCACCAAGACGAATGCATTTGAAACATCTATACATTTTATGCCTTTTGAAATTTTAGTGTCTACTCAATTCAATCTTCGTTGATATTGTTACGATGGTAGCCTGACCAAAGGCTAGCAACCCGGTCGGCTCTCCTAAGGCGTCGAGCCTGCCACTGACCGCCACAATGATTCCTTTGTTCAATAGCGTTCGCTGGGCTAGGCCCAAGCAAAAATCGTAGACCGGACGCGGACGTGCGCACCCCAATGCATTGATAGGATTATTTCTAACGAGCGGCGCGGATGAAATCTCAGGTCACGCTATCGGTCCGCCCCCACACTGAGGCTGCGCAGCCGTGCGCGGGCATTCAATGTGCAGACACCCTCTTATAAGACACTGTTACCCCTGACACAGGGAGAGTTTTAGCCACAACGGATAGCAAGGACCGCTAGTCCGCTCCCAATGTCGGGTCTTGCCCCGCGAGGTGGGGCAAAGAGCGCGCTGGAGATCAACCAGCGGCAACAGCCACCCGAGACAGCTCCTCCGGGTTTTGTGCACAATAAACCCTCCCCCGGGTGAATTCTAGAATCATGCCTTTCTGATTGTGTTCTTCCTTGGGGATTTCAACAGGGCGTAATTCGACGGTGACACACGTCAGATGTCGTCGTTATAACACTAGCAACACTGAACCCGTCGTTATAACAGATCTAAACTCTTGAGGGCAGAATAAAATAAGCAGTAGCTTTCCTTCCTTGATGTGTTCGTCTGTAAATTCTAACTGTCAATATCGTTAAAACGGTTATCAGCCAGGCAAAGAACACCATGCAGTTTATTTTCGCAATAACATTTCAATGACTCACGCAGTAAGTTGCATGTGACTAGTCTTTAAAAGCTTTCAGACTTGCTGCAGCTACCCGCAGATAAAAATACAGTAGACCCAATAACTCCACGAGGACTGTATTGGATATGGCTACTTGAAAGTTCTTCAGGTCGAGTTTAACCAAAGAGGATCCAATAAACGATAATATGACAGCTTCTGTCTTTTATAAAAGGGGTTTCAGTGGCGACCACTGCCTTGCTTGGCAGCATTGTTTTGGAACTGCCCATCGGCACACATTTTAAATGGGAAACGGGGTCAAAATGTCAAGTCCGATAAAATCTCAGCAAGCAAGCTTGGATATCCTTTACTAAGCTCTTCGTACAGATCAGCCGCTACGCATGGTGAACCCACGCAAACATAAATGTGAGCAAGCTGTATGACGTATATAAGAAATCAAACAAGCGACCGCCAACACCCTCTAAGGTGAGCACGATTTTAAATTAGCGTCAACCAAAATAATCACCCACTTCGGAAGCTAGATAAGCCACGAATTGATGAGATTGAAGACCCCAGATCTGAATCGATGTAGTAAACTGGTACAGGGAAATGAACCCCTCTACATATCGTCCGTTCCTTTGCTGCTTTTATCCCTGACGGGGAACTCCTTCAGGATATCAAACTCACAAAAAAGTACATTTTTCGGATTTTTATAGCAGAAATTTTATCCCATACTCCCAGAAGTGTCCTCAAGGAATGCAGGTTTCATAAGCGTTGCAGTCAGTGACCCCATAGCTGACTTATGCGGCAAAATTCAGACACCATTATTCGGTAAGTAATCCTAACTTCCCCCAAATTACTTAAAATATTCGAAGTTGATTTTTTGGCAGTAGGCTTCAAATTTCCCTTCAAAATATATGTGAGCATTTTATTTATGTGCTGTTATTTTGTGTCAAAAATAAAAGTCCTCAACAGGGATAAATAAGGCATGGCAAAGGCAATTGCTGAAATGGCTTCACCTTAGTCCATTCATCAACATCCATCAGATGGTTCTAATCGCGTTTTGTTAAGTTCTTGTGCGTTAATGATATGCACCCTATCGGGGTGACTCATCTGTGGGGGACTCCTGTAATTTTAATTTACTTTATGTTAGGGAGTAGCTTTTTCAATTAAAAACCAAATTTGAAAAGTAATCTTGTGCAGAGCATAGCTTACGTTTTTTAGCTCCTTCCTGACGTGAGCGTGTGCTCCAGTTAGCGCAAGGGTCTTATCTGACAGAACTGTCTATACTGATTCAGAAGAGGTACATGCGGTCGCTGGGACAGGAAATTTATTCATCTGCCGTTTTAGCTTCCTTCTCAAAACCATTATCAGAGACAGGAGCAGAAAAGGGCACTTCGCACACAGTAATTTGCAGTAATTAAAGGATACGGCTTCTATGAAAATCAACGGCATCTCCCCCACCTCATTGAGGAGAGTTGCCTGCCGGGCGGCATGGGGTCGGGACCAGCTGAACAGTCATCACTCGTGTTGGATTTTGGCGTGATGTTAGCTCAGCCGCCTGGCTCACTGGCATTGGCGTTGGAAAGCGCGCTCCCCTGTGCAAGCCCCGAGGGACAAATTGCTTTGGCTAAACTGAGCCTCGGCAGCGAATGTGGGTTTGGCGGGTCATTGCGCCGTAAACCGGGACTCGAATAACTTTCGGCTCCTGCGAATATCCCCTCTCAAAATAACATTTACTTCCAGACTATTTCCTAGGACTCACGTTTTCTCTAGACGATGTCGACGGGTCTGCCGGCGAGCCCAAACTCTCAAGAGAAATAAAGCTTTGCAGTGCCAAGTTGGAGTGGGACGAGGGAGTTCCGCTAGCGGTCGATGAAAATTAATCCACAAATTTTAATATCTCTCGATCTAGAATGCTGATGACTCAACGGTTAGAACGCTGGACTTCTGATCGAAAAGTCGCGGGGTCGAGTCTCGGGTGGTTCACCCCTCGATAGTTCTATCAGCGATTTCGATTATGTCCACCATATCCCCAAGAGCAGGGACGGTGACTGCCCGCTTAAACCGGTGATCCCTAACTTAGTCTTAACTGACAGCAGCCTTTTACGCTGGTAATACGTCACTACCTAACCCCACTAACCTTTATTAGGTTTCCAGGAAGACACAAGGAGTCCGAGTCTGATATTGCTACTGTTGCTATTTTGATTATTAGTTATAATGCTACTAACCTGTAGTGCAGCCGAGTGATAGTAGTGCTGGTCCTATTACTAACGCAAATAAATGGTCCAACTGACCCTGATTAGAGTCAGCGTTAGGACCTGGATGGTTGATGCTCGGAGCACATCAATGGTGGCTCTGGCTTCCACTCTCCTACGTCTACAAACTACGATTGTCTCAGTGTCTACTAGATTAAGACTGCGAGGGCTAGCATATTGCAGCTAAAAATACTATGAAAATGCTAAAAGTACCAATAATAACAATCATACGTGCTAAGCTCGCTAAATAGTAACCTAAAATACAATCTGTACGTGCATGTAGGAATTTTGAACCTGATCAGCAGTCGCAGCCTACATCGGGCAAATAGTAAACGAAAGGGTTAGAGAAGCGTTATTTCAGAAAATTTTAAGTTTTGCCATGCATTTAGGTTGTATCATAGAGGCATTTTCTGTTTTTCCAGGCTAATTTTGACTAACTACCGTATCTAGTATGCGATGGACAGCGCATGAGCGCAGGGTATCATTTTTCCAATGATTTGGACGATCAATGCGAATTTGGACGATGCAATAACCTTTTAATTGAGCATGTCATCTTATAACTACTGTGCTATGTCTGGTAGCTCACCGTGCTGTTATTTCTGCTGCTGCTGCTACTACTACTTCTACTACTACTACTACTACTACTACTACTACTACTACTACTACTACTAATACTACTATTACTGCCACTACTACTAATGCTGTTTACATTCTTCAGGCGTGACGCTGATTTAAGTCAGTGCTAGAGCTCATATCCTATCGATTCCATAAGGGAGTGTAAATCTGAGTTTATGCTATTCCGAGTGGTTACACGTTTGAGGCCCTGAACACATCAGGGCTATTCTTGGTTTCCACATCCACAACTCGATCCAAAAGGCGTTGTTAACGCAACGTTATTTATTAATAGGTGAAGGTATACCATGGTACCATATGCCGTTAATAGGCTAACTTTTTGACTTTTTGCATTACCTAGCTCTCTCTTTCTCTCTCTTGAAGTTTTCATTCACCAGTTAGGGTTGGGATGACTGACCGGCCATTCCAGTTTCCTTTTTTGATGCTGGCAGTGCTATCTGCCACTGTACGGCTACTGACGGGACTCGACAATGAGCTCCAAGCCAGAGCGGGAAAATTGAGCTCCCTTAACGCAATCGGTGAACGTTAATCACCGAGTCGTAATGGGGGTCGATAGCTTTAGTTGGTTTTGAGATAACAATGGAGCCAGTTTAGCATTCATGTAGTAAACATATATAAAAGAATACAGTGCGTTTCTTGGTGGAAGTAGATACAAATATGGCGTGATTGAGTTTGTTTTTGCATGGCAATTTTACTTACGGATTCGCTTGACCACTGGGTCTTAAGAAAGCAAGTACGCGAGCAATTATCTTTTGAGCGCTGGGTATGCTAAATCATTTTCGAGTTGAAGCGAAAATGAGCACTCTATTAAGGGGATTAACCCAGACCTTCAATCTTACTCACTGACATTGCTGTCGGCACTCCAGCTGGGTTGTGCGAAATTGCCTCTGACCGCGTAGTCGCACACACAGACACACACAGAGGGAGATCTGCACAGTGAGAGTACCTATGCGATAAAATCTGGCACACCGCGGATCTGTGAGTGGGTGGGTGGGTGGAGAGCGGGATAATGGATGAGTGGTGCATGACCAAAGTCGTTAAAACCCGACTGGGGTCGTGCGAAATCCTCCACAAAGACTCCTCTTCCAGGCTAACGCGCTGTTACCTCAGCGAAATTGCGCCAGTGCGATCAGCCAGCTCGCGCACGTGCGCACAGGCAAGCAGTCATGCACACAGAAGTGCGCGCGCATCACCTGCAAAGGTCGCGCTCGCGCAGCTCAATGATTCCCTGTGGTCTGGCAAGCCTGCAGTACGCTCAACTGGAGCTTAGCTGTGGTCTGGGCAAAAGCGTTGACTGTAGCTGAATAATGCACAGTACTCTCGATCTGTCACAAATATCTCAATGCCTAAAGGAGGACTATCTTAGCGTGTCTGGAAATGACTGTTTTACGATTCAGAAATGCTGGGCATCTTCGCTCTACTTGGTTTGTCTAATGAGCTCCTGCCACACATAGGTTACCCTTCTGAAGAGCTAATTTGGAACAGTTAATTGGAGTTCTTTCACTGGTTACTAAGTCTGCATTGCACAGGCCCACTCTCAAGCCACGCCGCAAGGCGGCTAATGATATAGACAGAAGGACATTATTGATAAGCACAAGGAAGACTTGGATGGCTGTTGCTGACTTATTATTTGTCGGCAGCCAGTCATACCCAGCTCCAAGTGGTGTCCCATATATTGTTGTCCCACCGAAGGTTCTAACCCGCGACATCGTTGGTTAGAAGTCAAACGGGTGGGAGCCTTGTGTGGGAAATCATTATATAGGGTCCCACCTGGAGTTACATATGACCGGCCGACGACGGCTAATAAACCACAAATGGCCATTTCAGCCTGCCTTGTTTGTGCCTGTATATTTGCCTGTAGTATATAAAAATAGTTTTGTAGGCACATGTAAGACGTGACGTGTTCTGTTTATGACATAGTGCGCTTGTTGGATAAGTAAAGTAAGTTGCATTCCGAAATGATATGATTAAATAGAAGGATCTTCGGAAAATGGAGATGCACTCGTGAATTTTCGGACAAGTATCACTTGCTCGTCGTCAGCCTTAATGAAAAGCGAGGGTTGGGAATGCCGCACTAGAGGTTTTGGGGACAGAGGTTATAATGAACTGGTATATGGTTGGGGGGGAGGGTTACAGTGACACAAATTTTGCGGCGATAGGTTTTACAGGCAACGGGGTGTTAACGCTTGAATTTTGGGCCAGGTGTTCCGAGGGAAGGGGTGTGCAGAACCAGTGGAGTTCTACTTAAACTCACATTTCATTTATTCTGACGACAAACAAGTGATACCTGTTCGAAAATTCACGATCATAACTCGATTTACCGAAGATCTTTGTTCTTTTTATAGTACGCGTGGTTTAAAAAAGGGGTTTTGAATTCCAAGAAATGAAATGTTGTGCTGTTCCTAGTAGGAAATCTTTCATGGCTTTTGCCTTCGGTGATCAAAGTTATAATGTAACCTTATGTGAAGGCCTCTTTTTCGTTAGTGGGACACTTGATATAGGCAAAAATATTAGCCAATTCACAAGGTGGGGAATTATATGAAAGAAATCGAAATGTATACCCCTCTGCAGCTGACAAGTTTGTAGAATCATGGTCGTTCAAAGCAGCTAAGTCCTGTTTCGAAGTTTTTGTTTGGGAGAGGGCAACTGCATATACGGATATCCCAACTGGGTCGATAAGCACTACGAGCTTTATTCATTCCATGAACTGGTACGGATAAATTTGATCATGATTGTCACAGGCGTGGTTTTATGAGGAACATAGCACAATTATTGTTACAATTTAACTGGCATCGGCTGATAGAGGGGAAAGGTAGCGTTAGTTCGAAATCGTTATAATTTTACTTTATGTTAAATGTCTTAAAGTGCGTCTCTGACGTAATATCTTGAAGTTATTGTAATTAACTTCAACAGAACACACAGGACAGAACACTTTTGGGCCCGGAAGATATCAAGGAATAAAATCAGTTTATTCTGTTTTAATTGATTTATTCCTCAAATGCTAATATCAGCCAAATTATTTTTGCTTATTCATACAGTTCCACTATCCAATACTGCCTTATGCATAAAAACTTGTCAACTTTTGTTGTATTGATAGAAATTGGGTAGGTTTTAGATGTTTTTCATTAATGACCTGTGTTTTATTGCCAGTGAGTCTGCTAGGTTAATAAAGGAGCATATCAAGTGACACACAACTTTCGATAAGAAATTAAACATACGTGCCCCGTCATACTTAGCCATTAACCTGATAAGATTGTAAGGGAATAGGGCTGGGTTGGGCGCATGTTGACAATCCGTTCTCTTTACAAGGGGCGACTCATCCCATCAGAAGTTAACTGAAATGGTAAAATATTTTGTAGGTTCAAGGGTGGCGCGTAGAGGTAGTTTCGATATCATCCCAAAAATAAACTGCAGTGTTTCATCAAAACTGGTGCGCTGCATTTAAAACGCTCGTCATTTTGGTTCCTCGCGATGTTGTAATTAGCCAAACGAAAGCTCAACAGACGACGTTTGAGGTAGTTCAATTTTTGTAGAGACCAAAAGCAGAAACCTTACATGACTCTTCTCAAAGTTTGAGTCGCACACAGGCTGAAGGCAATCATAAGGCGCCCGATAATGAGACCAGAAAACCCATGGCTATGGCAAGAAATATCTGGAATCGTCTATAGGATCTAGTGCAGTTGCAGACAAATCAACTACATCGTTGAAACTGGAACACATCCCTAGACGGAATTGCCAAACACTCGGCAGAAGTTGTGGATCATTCGAGGAGACCCGGCAACACATTCAAGTTTGACGAAACCGAAATTATCGTGAGAGGTGACAATCGTGGGAGCCGCGAATTATTTGACCCATAAACAGGTTCAACGATCTGCCAAATCTATAGTTGATGCTGAGGCTCAACTTGACCCAAGCAAGTCGCCACAAAGGGAACACACAGGCCACCGCGTCGTCTTACGGCAACACAGGGAGCCAGATGAACCAGCAATTACTACGTCAAATTCTACGAAGTGTGAATAACGTTCAGCAGATCATAGCCTGCACGCCAGTCATCAAGCCATTAGCGCAAAAGTGGGCAGTTAGCCTCGATAAGGGAGTCGATTATTGTCATAAAAGTGCAGTATCACAGAGACTGTATTCTATAAATACTTTACCTCCCTGTGCATAAATTGCTCGTTTCTGAAATGGTTTATGCTAATATTTCTGATGAGGAATCCCCAACGGACTTCAAAACACCGGGTGATAACAATTTTGTCCCAGCGATCGCATCTTCTGTTTAATAACTTCCCGGGACTCGCATGTTTGGTCGTATTTGAAACATAAAAATTTTTCTCTAACGTTGTACTATATCATAAAATGTAGAATTCAGTTACAAATGTTTCGTAATTTATGATGTCCTTAGAGAAAATATGTGTCTATGAATGTTTGATCTGAATGTACATTGCGGTCCACAACTATTGCACTATTTTGCAGGTGATCAATGGCATTTTCTTAATGCTGTAAATTATTTTATGAATTTCCTTAAAGGTACAGTGCAAAGCTTATTGTATGGAAATTTAGAATGCAATTAGAAAAACACCTTAATCTGGACATGAAACTTCTGTTTGAATATAACAAGCAGCGTTTTACTAATCAAAGGCTTAAGCAAGACCTTTCACAGCATAAAATGCATGAAAAAAATATATCTACCTACACATTCATTCATTTATGATTGGAAGCATAAGAGCATTTGCTTAACATGGAAGACATCGAAGCGCAAGGTTTAAGGACGTTTACGTTCGTTAGAACGACTTAACCCCATCTCCACAGTAAAATATGTTGGTAAAATAGGTATCCCCCTAAAAAGGCTATGATTCATCTTAACAGCATACCCTTCCTTTGGTTTGCGTGGTCAACGCCCTACATTAAGTGTTAGTCACACTGGTCTCTGAAATGCATTCCGGTATGAAATTTCCTGATGAAAAATTTCATACTTGATCCAACGACATCAGTTTAATTTAAAAGTTAAGTCGTATTTGGCCCTTAAACTTCTATCTCCCAGAGGAGTTGTCTTTTCCATAAAATCACCCTCGAACATCCTAGCTTCCAAATGCTAGCCAAGAGTTAACTGACTTTGGTTTGAAGCTTCTGCTTCCAGTTAGCTTATAAGAATTCTGCAAATTCGTCGGCTTGCGGCCAGCAAAGATGGAGCAGACGGCAAACCAACCCTTTTTTACACGAAATACTGCTAGATAGAAGCACGCTTATAGCTTTTTTTCCTTTTGACCTTATCTCAAAGGTACCAGATGAAAGCCACTTCGAAATCACCGGGAAAGGTTACCCCTGCTGTTTATGTTCATCTACAGAAAATACTGTCTGTATACTAATTAAGTAATTATGCTTTGTGTAAAAATCTTACCTGCTTACAAAGAAAATGCAGGTGCAGTATACATTTTCTGCTGTTTCTTTTGCTGACTATCACTCTGAGTTTATTTTTTTTCGCAAAAGTAGACCAAAGTGTTAAAAATAACTGACAAAAAGCATTCCGTTCCTACCAAGGGGACTAGTACGTAGGAATACCGTTAAGAAGCTTCCGATTGAAGCTTTGGGTTTTAACGATGCTCCCGGATAAATGCTACTAGGCCGGGGTGGATAAAATTCAAAATAAAGACTAATATTTCAGAATGGGAAGTAAGTTCAACAGGGAAGAACGTAGTTTTTGCGTTTTGACTCTTGCAAAATGCTCAAAATGATATTTAAAACCGAGGTTCTCCAAAAAACGAAATTTTTTTAACAGGACATCCGCACGACATTTGTTCCACTTCTCCAAATCGCACCTTCAAACACGTGCGGCATATTTACCAACAGCTGTAATCATTTGAATATTATGCAACGATTTTCCAATAATTTGAATTCCTTTAGAAAAAAGGTGTTTATATTTTATTCTACTGCTAATTACTACTTCCTCCCACCAGTATTTGAAGCAATTTCGAATAATAAACGATTCCACCTGGTGTGTGGTTCAGGGAACCAAAAAACTTGAGCAACGTACCTGTTGAGTACTATCATAGACCATTTGTTATAACCCGACTTGTTGGGAGAAGAATGCTATTGGGTGGTTCTGATGGCATTGGTTTTGTTCAACACGACAAAAGGGCGGCAAAGTTTTCAGCTTCTCCTCTCCAACGTATTTATAAGGTTCTGGTCGTTCTAGGACATTCCTGGCGTATAGTGCGCCAGCGCGAATTTCGGAAAATTCTAGACTGCGCTCACTTTCCTCACTGTGTGGGTGGTCGTCATGTTTGTTCAAAGCGCAGCATGGGTGGCTTGTATTCGGGGATGACCCAGTTGGTCTGTTCTTTTCGCTGACAGCCATAAGTATATGGGGGTCTCGCTTCCGTAACAAGTAGCTGAGGCAGTACTTGGATGGCAGCAACGATGTTTTTGGGGATTGACTTACATTATCGCAAGCAGTTTTCTGAGCGTTCTGGAAGGGTTTGAATTTCGGGCATAATGTATAATTCAGTAACGACCGAAATGAAAGAAACCTTGATCATGCCCGTTTCAAATCTCCATCTCCTAGGTTATGTTTAATATGAGTCCGCGAAATGAAGAACAAGCTGCAAATCTCAGTCATGATATTTAAACCTTGACGTAGCAGCCTGCGTGCTTGAATAGAAACTGGGCCATTGTTTCTGATCGGGAGCGAAGGGAAGGCACAATAACAAGGCGCTTTATCCTCATGCCTGTTGATGGATTTGGAGTCTGATACTCAGGCCTCCAGTGATTCTTGCTTCGTCTTATTAGTAGCGCGTGCCATTATCCGCGTACCTGAGAGGTTGAATTTGTAGCCTTCGTCCAGCGTGTGGGTAGCGATTTTGGACAGGGGGTCGCCTCTTACACTGTCCGTTTGTGTTTCGTTATTCGCCATCTAAGTCTCCGCCCGGTCTGCCCTGTACAATGGTAAGAACAGTCGTGACATGGCACTTGACTGCTCCCCTAGATCCAGTGGGCCTTCTGTTTGCATGAGTCGTGAATGCATGGTAGCTGTCGGGCGATGAGCAATACCCACGCCTAGCACCGCAGTGATACGCTCGGTTGCTTCTGGCACATTTTTATGTACGGTAGAGGGTGCTAGAGCGTTGGTGGCTCTCCTTTTTTTGTTCTACGTGGGTACGTACGTAGAAAGCGGCGAACAAAGCTGTTCGATTATCCATTCCTGGCCAGTTGGTCCCAAAGATATCGTTATTCTTGCACTCGACCCTCCGCTTTACTCCAGTGTATCTTTACCCTCTGAAAGAGTGCGCTAATACAGCCACAGTTATGTGCCATTTGAGTGGTTGCTAGGGCAGCTGAGCGCCCGGGTTGTGTAAGTCACCTATCTATAAAATGCACTTAGTCCGAACGCGATAGTTGCAGAGTGGCAAGGTGACGATGACTTCTTTATGACATAGTTGTTCCCAACTTATTCTACCTTCCCCCACTCAACAGTATAATCACTATATGGGGCAAAAAACATTAACGCGCGCGCGAACACCACAGCATTGACTCACAATTAAACTCCCTCGCCCCCAACTTTGTTTTAAGCAGCTAGCCGAACCACCGGTTGTTAGGGCTCAGCCCACGCTTGCATGATTTTAATATTTATTCACATGGAAGCAGGCGTGCGTACACCCATTAGCCTGCCAAAAGAAACAAGCCGTTAAAGGAAAGCAGAAGTCACAAGGAGAAGATCGCACGCCTTGCCAACTGTGATCAATACGGCCGATTTTTATTTGCATATGTGCGAATGTTTGCCTGTTAGCTATGAGGGTAGATTTTTTCATAACGTAGGGTCAAAATTAATAGTTTTCTCGAGATAAGGAAAACAGTAGGCATTTAACAAGAAGGCAATCAGTGACCGCAGGCATTTAAACAATACCATGAATACTTTCTCTGTGTCGGACATAAAGTCATTGCGAAAGGAAGAACTAAAGCCGCATAACGCCAGGCTTCGGA
>JAYGXS010000001.1:317602-377634 GCA_036362985.1 Ligula intestinalis | reverse complement strand
GTCATTGCGAAAGGAAGAACTAAAGCCGCATAACGCCAGGCTTCGGATTCGTTTACTGTGAAGCAAGGTCAAACAACCAAACCCGGGATTCTAATACGATTCAATGAACTATCATTTTTAAGGCATTATTGCAAGTAAATACATATCCAGATGTAATGCTTTCTAAGTAAAGTTACAAAGCAGATACCTTTCTTGTGAAATGATAACTGAACATATGAAATGAGATTTTTGATTATAAAGCGGTACAACCGTTTGATTTAAATGTAATTATTATCCATTTAAGCATTTAAGAAGTCAAGATAAGAGAACGAATGTTTTCGATAAATTCATCATCAGGTGTGTGCAATAATATAAAGGGCGTAGAGTAAGCAAAAGTTTAAGCAACCAATCAACGGTAGTTAAAGGGGGGAAGGGGGAATTGTTAAGAGATCGAAGGGGGGCAGGGGGAGGACACGTCCCTCCTTTTCCCTGCCCCCTTTTGATTTCTTAAAAATTTTCCCTTCCTTCCTTAAATACCACTGATTGGTTGCTTACACTTTTGCTAACTCTACGCCCTTTATATTATTGTACACACCTGAAAAAGAATTAATTGAAAACGTTCGTTCGCCTATCTTGACTTCTTGAATTATTATTATCCTTCAGCATTATTCAATTTAAATAAATACAATTTTTTTCTTCGACAAATTGCAAGTTAGTTTGTATAAAAGGCATTTGGTGCGTACACTTTCAATAGTGTACATTTAAATTTATATAGAAGAAGGAGACGCGACCTCTGGAGCGGCAAGTGTCTTGTTCTGAGCTTTCGGTTTCACACGAGAGGCTAGCGTCCAAGAAAGTAAGAAAGCAGCAAGTGTTGGCTACGCGTAAATAAGGAGTGAGAGAGGCGTGGCATTTGTGATTGGTGCAGGCCCACGCCATCTCATCGTGTCTCCTCTGCGCGCGCCCTATGTGTTATGGCGTGTGAAATTGGCAACTTGTTTTGCGTTCTTGGCGTGGCACCAAAAATTGATGAGAATGAATGAAAATCTTTAAATAATTGCTAGCAGATGTTAATTACTCCATCGAGGAAATATTTTCTCATAAATCTGTTGAAATAACGCGTCAAGCTATGCAGTATTGTACTCCCCACTAAATAGTCCTCCCTGCCTCAAAATGCATTTTGCTCTGTTTGATACTTTTATATGAGATTATGCACTAGATGTAGATTGCAACTGTCTGTTCCTACTGGATTTGCAACAACCATTGTTACCACGTTTGCATACATAAGTAACAGGCTTGCGTTTTCAGAGGAGTGGTTCCACACATGGGTTCAGGTGACATGATTCATGGGCGCTGAATTAACCCTACGTTCATCAATGAATAAAATTTCAAATAATACGCTGATTATATTAATTGAATTTAAATTTTCGTCAGGAACGTGTCAGGGGCAGGCCTAACGGACTCGTTACAGTAGTCGCCGGTTATTTAGCCAACGGTTAATAGGCCCAGCCGCGTATTAAGCCCAAATCAGCTTGGGACGGAATTTTACATAGCAAAATCCGCCGGTTAATAAGCCCAGTCACCGGCTATAAAGCCCAGTAAGGAAGTTGTTGTTGATGACGATGATGAGGATGAGGAGGAAAAAGAGCCAGTTCCCACTACTTCACAGATGTAAGCTGCACTCTGCACTCTGAAATGTGGTCTAAAGGCATCTGATTTCACAAACTTCGACAATTTCTGGTGCCTGGAGAAGGACATCAAAGAGCACTTGCGAGTTAATTTTCCTCCAGAACAACTGACACCAGACCGCTTTTTTTAAACGCGTCGCAAATCATTTTTTTTGTGCCCACCGCTTATTAAGCACATTTTGGTCTGGGCTCGAGGTGGGCTTCATAAACGGCGACTACTGTATCACGCTGTCCTTATGACATCTCCCACTGTGCATTATCGATTGCTATAGACATTGCGTGTGATGAGATCGCACAAACTGCAGACCAGGATTAGAGCTCTACCCTAGCACTCAAAAATCCATTAGGCATGTAACTCCTCAAGGACACCATCTGATTGGTCTGGGCGTTCCTGCTTGTAAAAGCTTTGCCTGCCTTAGATACTTTGTACTAAGTACGTAAACAGAATTCCACCTTTTTTGATCCTTCCCCTTCTTTGGGGATCTAAACAAAGCGTTGTTGCACGCCGAATATCTTGGCTTGTGCCAAAATGATGACATCTTGGCAACAAAGGTGCGATTTTGGCATCCTCAGAGCTATGATTGTATCTGGAGTGGCAGTCGCCGCTAATTTTTGGATATCGCACACCCCAATCCTCAAGCTCCGGTGCCTGACAGAGGCGTAGCTGGTCATCTTTAGCCCTGCGTTCACACTCTCCAATCGCTTAGGGTTGCCACGGTGAACAGGGAAACCGGCAAGGTGTAACTCGTGAGGGCAGTGCCGGACTGATCGTCGGCTCACTTCCATGCTCTGATACTTGAAAGCTGATCACTGCACCAGGAAGCAGTACAGTCAGTGGTGGTTTACGGCCACCTGGCGGTAAGGTGGACTTTAATTGGTCCAAATGGCCCACAGTACCGACAGCACTAAAGCGTTCGTTCGACCAGCGGCACTGCCGGCGACCCCCGCATGGGTTGGAGAGAGGCGACTCCGGATACGGAGTTTCACTGAATGGATGGCGAGAGTAACACTTGCTTGGCAGCTGCTGATGATTGCTAGAGGTGTCCCGGACCAATAACTTTGCTAGTGGCAGCAGTGGAAGTGATGGCAGATAAATAAGGCTGTAAGACCCAGCCAGACTGCTGCCCAGAGCCGCAAACTCGGATGCCAATGAGGAGGACCTCCTCTTGTGTAGGGTACGGGTGCATTTGAGCCTGAAGTTCCTTCAGAAAAAATGCGGAGAAGCGAGTGATGCTGGTCATCAGCTTGTCCAGCCACCCACCCACCCACCAATCCGACACGCAGCGCCAGAAAAACCGAGTCCTCCCCCCACAGGCACAGATGGTCGTAGAAAACCAGCAAATATGCCAGACACAGTGTACTGTCTAAGATATTTTCTGTTTAATAAACTTCGTTGAATCGATCAGGAATAACCAGGCCCTCGCAGCAACTCCTAGTCCTTATGGCTACCGAAATGAAATTGTCCGGCATAATGTGCGTGGCGACGCATGAAACATGCACAGGTCCACGAATGTGTTTGCGCCAGTTACCTCTACAGATGGTCCGGTGTTTAGCGAAACAATCAATTACATTGGACTAAAGCAGCTTTCGGCTGGGCTAACTGACTCCTTCTACAAGCAGCGAGTTAACACTCCTGATTACGTTACCCATGTGCCGACATCTTACTGGTCTATCTTTTGAGGCAAGATGGTTTCGTTGTTCGACATTTGCTTGTAGATGCACTGTTTTGTAAAACCATGATAGATTGTTTTACCTTTAACAGACGTCTGTCATACCGCCAAGCATTTCTCAGCAATGTCCTTTATGAAGTGAGTGCGGGTAAAAATTATTACACATGCTGCTTTTAAGAAAGAATACAAGAGGGCAAAAGACTCTCTGCAAAAGCGTGTTCAGAAGGCTCCCATTAGCCAACATGCAAACGGTAAACATGTTCCTAAGTATACTTCCATGCACCAGATTCTTTGCACCTAAAAAATGCCGTACCTTACTCAATTTCACTTTCCTCTTTTGGATTTACGATTCCTAGACGACATCAATGCCTCTGCAGAACTGTAAGTAATCGAACTTTTAAATATTCCTCCAAATTATTTCCATACTGTTCATTTATTTTTTTAGCCTATAAATGTAAAGGCCTGATGAGAATTATCGACAGCAAACGTATGTTTGCCATTTCACCTTAAATTTTCAATGCAAATTTTTGAAAATACATATTCTGTTAAATTTTTTTTATTAAATATGAAAAATGTCTAGGAAATTTAAAACAAAGTTTCGATTCCATTTTGGAACTGTTTTTATTCAAGTTGCTGATATGTAACTTTGGGCACTGAATATCTACTCAGTTACTAGCGTAAGCCTTCCGTTTCACCTGGCTAAACGAATTGGAAAATAAGTTGCTTAATGAATCAAATTTTATTCAATAAACTATTAAATTGACGCTCTGATATCAAACGCCGTTCTCTGGCGGTGGTCTGAAGGAAGTATCTACATGAAAACTTGCAATTAGAAGTAAAATTTAAGTTCTACACAAAAAGTGTGGTGTTCAATAAAAAACGATATAAAATCATAGTTTACGGGAAAGTAAACAAGTCGCAATGCTCGATGTACAATTAGCAAACCAGTTGATTTTCGAAATCACGAGTTATGTGTGCTTTCATCGAAAAGAAGGTCATCAGTAATATAATAGCACTGTGTTATTGTAAAGTGAAACGCACATGGCTACTTTATCGAACTATTAACTAAAAAAATTTATGAACGGTGGGCAATTAGGGTAATCAAAAATAGTTTACTCGAATGGAAGTAAAAAGTGTACACTTCTTGTTTCTAGTTTAAGCATTGCAGAAAAAGTTAAGACTCGAGTGTCATATGAAACCTTACAGTGGTTTGTCAAATTTTTAATAAAGTATCTTGATAGGTATGGTTTAGTCATTTTTAATTTTTTGTCTCTTTATCTAGCTAGAGAAAGGTGTTTTCAAAATTTCCATTCCCTTTCTAATGTCAGGCACAGCAGCGTTAGACAAAACGCTGTTTTCCTTAGAGTTAAGTAGAAAGCAACGATATGTGGGGGCTTTTGTACATAAACGTGACGTACTTTTGTTAGAAAAAAACGAATTTAATGTATTTCAATCACTAGCTCTCTGTAGGACAAACCACACACTGCCTGAAATTCGTGAATGTTACATTTTGATGCAGATAGAATAAAAAAGTAAATGTATTATTGATATTTATAATAAATTAAATTCTAATTTAAGTACGAAATTTAAATTTGTTCTTACTCGCAGGAGGAAGCGTTTTCATATAGCAAAGGATGAGAAAATACCAGAAAAGGTCTTTTGCCCCACATTTTGAAATGACGTATTAAAGTAAGAACGCACAGTTAAGAAAAAAAAACAAAATAAAATATTTTTATAGAACAGCTATGTAAACCTTGATTCCTACTTTCCATTTTCAAATGCTGCAGTGAAAGTGAATAATGATTATTTGCGAGTAAATGAAAAACTTAGATTTTTATTCAAAAATTTCAATAAACTTTTAACTTGCAGTAAAAAGTGTTTGCATGCAGCAAATGATGAGAAAGTTCCCGGAAAGCTTTTCTGCCGAAAATTTTGAAAAAGCGCATTAAACCAGGAGAGCAGAATTTCAAAATTATCCAACAAAATAAAATATAATTAAGTAGAACTGCTGTGAAAACCCTGCAACCTACTGCAACATATATATCCAACGTATGCTCTTTGGACCTACTTTCTAATACCTATGTCTATTAAGGTCATCATGCAAGCATTCCATCCATTTCAGACAAAAATGTGTCTTTAAATCAAGACACATAAAAGGTACTATGATTGTGATCAATAATAACAAGTTCTCTGCTATCTGCTGCATCTCTCCGTTTGCTAATAGTCTTTTTTACGTCTCTGATGATTAATCCGTGTAGGATCTCGAAACTTAAGGCAAATAAGATATTATCCCAGCAATCCAGTCGTCTTCTCTACAATTTTTTCTGCTGTAAATAGCTTTATAAGTATATTTCGATTACTATTGTCTGCTTTATTTACCTTTTTCGAAGATGAAGCCTTGCTACCTTCATGTAGTTTCTTATATGTTTGAACGGTTTATGGTAAATTTTTACGTATTTTCTTCAAGGCGTAAAAACTCAGAGAAGTACGTACGCGAAAGGGGATGTTTAATTGACTTTTCTGAACAAGTGTATTTACAGTCACATAGAGTTGGACTGAAAGGCCCCTATTCTAACCAAAATGATTGAGAAGGACATGAAAAATGGACACAAAATCGAATACCCGGGAGCGTAATGTGGGATGCAGTTTTTATGATATGGCCCCGTCCCAAAAGCCTGAACTCGCCATTCCAGTGGACTTACATTTGTCGCAAAAATCCCTCGTTAAAAGGAATAACTTGAATATCCTTTGGAGTAACTTTTCGGTTATTACTTTAAACCTGCCTGCATCAGCTCAAGCTCAAAGAATTAAAAGCGAGATTAATCATTCATGTTGAACCCAGACTTCAGGATAGCTTAGTAGACGTCATTTTATTGCGACAATAAAATATTTTGATTTGTGGAAAATCATGCCAACGGGAACGTACGAGTCCGCAATCAGAAAATAAAAAAACTTCAGCACCGAAATATCAGCAACAAATGTTTTTCGAGCGAAATATAAAATTTTAAGTCCTGTAGTGTCAATAAGTTATATAGGAAGCATGGTTTTAAGCCGCTTGCTTATTATAGTGATATATCAATAGGTGCTTGCTTAACCACACGTTGATCGTTTAGTACTTTTACCATTAAACCATTTGTCGTATAAGGCAGGCAGCTGACGCAATCATCGGTGAGCCTTAGAGGTGAGGAACGTATTACAGTAGCTAAGCTATTTAAATTTAAGATGAAGCAGAACATAGCAGTAAGGAGCCAGCCCAGGTAACGTAGCGGAAAACAATGCGGCAAAAGCATCCTAAACAGAACACCTCATGTACCCTTAAAACCAGCATATTTCCCACAGAAACGCTGGTTACAGGGGGGTTTGGGGGAGGGTCAATAGGTAAGGCAGTAAAGGAAATTTATATAAGTACGTATACAGTGGAACAAAAGAGATATATTTGTTTCCCACGGCTGCTGGAATTAAGTCGTTTCGCATGTAAATTAGAGGAGAGCGTGGTGCTTCGTGCCATGGACTGCACTAATTTAACTCCAGTATGGCAATTTGAATCTCAGTTAAGTTGAAGTAGACGACCTCCTTAACACCATTTTTACATTTTTAAAGAATTTTAAGAGACCTGCAACATGTTAAAAGATAATACAGATTAGGAAGATCAGCAGATATAAATCAGCAACACTTTCAAGTAGAATAACGCTGGTACTGTCCTTCTACAACGAAAAGCGCATATAGCCATTAATAAAGTGTATTCTACTTCTTATCCAAACTTTGACCGATATCCCTCATGTTCATTTTAATCTTCGATAGTTTTTTAACACGCTTGATTATTCAAAAAGAGGACGACTAGGTCGCTGGGATAGTACTTTTATTCGCCTGACGTTTCAACACCCGTCGCGGATTCAGCATCAGAGACATTAGCAGAAAACGGTAGTTTATTCCTCTGACAAGGGCCTTGAAAAATTACAACATTGGATTAGCGAAAAGATCATAGCAAGACCATGACCAGGGACAAAATACGTATGTTTGTTTGATGAGTAATGTGCTTGGCACATGTATGTTTTATCTAATAATTGTGGTCCTTTGAAAATTTAGCAATCAGAACCATTTGCACGAATTGACTTTAATTGCCGTTAAAATGCATTAATCACGGGGCATTCATGTTTGAACAACTGCACAGGTTCTACTTTGCAAAATTTTAAAAAATTTGATTGAGCGTAAAGAGTCTACCTGATGCACCTTCAATATTCCATACATTCAGGTTTTTTACAACAGCCCTACTTCTGCCGGACAAACTTACATAAAATACAGATGGTGTTTTTTAAACTGCCGTTAGAATTCTAGACTTTTTTGTTATTTGCATTCAAGACACTCCAATTTCAAAGGGCATTTTTCATTAGCCCGTGCATTCAGGCTGCACAGAGGCCGTATTCTAACTTTATCAGCAAAAATGCTTGAATTTGTTATTTCTTCAAAATCCGAACCACGACACTGACGGTAGCCGAACTTAGCGTGCCGATTAATTTAAGCACAGTGTCGCTATAAATCTTCGTTGGACTGCCAAAATAACGAGAGTTCCACTTCAGGGAAAGATTTTAGCGGAAACACTTAAAAATGTTTGCTTAAATGATTTAAATTTCTACGGTTTCATACAAAATGGCTGCCCTGTTTTTCCCTGGAGTGATACATTGTGTTGAACCTGAAATTTTGTAGGTTTCTGCTCCTGTTTTTGAATCAAGCCGTTTTAGCTGATATCTGGGGTTTAAAAGTCCACTTGCTTTGAACTGTCTAAGTTGGCCGAAGCAAAATGAGGACATTGACATCGATGATTAATGAAAGCTGAAATAAAAATAGATCTTTTTAATGAGTAAACATAAAAAAATATATTCCTCATCAAAATGTTAAAAGTGATAGGCAGACTGAAAAACGGATGCAGCATTTTCTTAGAGATCGTAGACGTTTTCAGAAAGACCTCGTTCGTTTTTGAAATTCCCTCTGCAGAAGCCTTGAATAATTTTCTGTTGTTCGTTATGCCAGTCAATCCATGTAAAGCATGGTTTATCAAGGGGTTATCATAAAAACGTAGTTTCAGATCTGTGAGGTCTGTTTCATGGGCTCATTTAAATGGCTACTTCCTTAGATGGCATGGCAACCGCTTGTTTAAGCTTGAGAACCGAACAGTTGCTTTTCTTAATCAAATTTAATTCTGCACCACATACCCCCAGCAGATATACTTTGACAAAATAATCCAAAAGAACATCAGATAGATACTGGACGAAATTTTTCTCCTTGGCATCCATGAAAAATGGGGGAAGGATGTTCACGACTAACTAAAGCTGAAAATGGATCTGATTTTATACACAAGAGTGCATATTGCACTTATATGTTTCAATTAAAGACGTTATTTTAGCAATAATTAACACCTCTTCAATACAGCCTTATAATTAGAATAGACAGTCGTATACAACTTGCGTGGAAAAGAAACGCTGTAAATCAGATGTCTTTTCCCACGTGGTTGCTGTTCCTTTGTAAACCATGTGAACAATAACTTAAAGAATTAAAAATGAATACTTGCATACGCAAATTATAAAAACACCGCATCATTTCGTTATTATGTCTTAGGTAAAAACTTGAGTGTAGGCAAACAGTGTGCTGGAGGTGGAAAGTTTTATTTACACATGACAGGTAAACGGAAATGAAATCCAGAAAGTCAATTCAGCCGAATGAGTAATATAAGGCAGGGTAGAGTCAACGAAAGTTTAAAGTAAACCAATCAGTAGTAATTAGGGAGAAAAGCGGGAAAGAGGTGTAAAGGGATCAAAGGGGTCAGACCAGAAAAGGGTGTGGAAAGGAGGGTTGAAGAAGAGAGGGGTTCGACAATCTGTGCATGTCGTCCCGTCGTCCGCATCTTGATTTTTGTTGGAAGATGTGAGAATGCAAGGCATCAACGTCTTGTAACGGTGTTGGTGGCCTGAAGAAGCTTGATGCCACAGTCTCGTCATTGTTTCGCAGCGTGGTAAGAGGTATGGGGACGGATCTTGAAATGGCCTTCGGCCACGGAAGCCTTTAGGCCGCTACATACGATTTCTACGCACAGAAAATTGGATATATGAGGCATATGACGACTGCTTCTTCCGTCGTAAGTAAACGCTCATGCAGGAACTTTGAATGGTTATCCAGCCTTTTATAAACGACTCTAAACGCTTGGTTGACGTATGCCTGATGACCGCTGCCTACCAAGTGAGCCAAAATTGCGCTTGATATCGATTTTACTTTGTCTCTGTTTAGAAAAGGTAAAAAGTATGATCATTTCGACTAATTAACACGTTTTTTGTGTATATTTAGATACGCTCCATTTTTTCAAATGCGTGTTATAGTATTTTTGTGATTGGATATGGCTTAATCGAATATCTTTTCAATTCAATGGAGGAATTTACTATTTTTATTTTATGCTCAATTTTTTGGTAAACGTAGATTCTATTTTAAGCGTCTATCGAGGCCTACAAAATGAAACCTTTACTACAACAATTTACAGAAGAAAAAAGTTTTCGATATTCCCTCTCATAAAGATGGCCAACCATGAAAATACCTTATCGTAAAAATGAACGTCTAAACAATAATTAGATACTTACGTGCCTGCGTTTAATAAAAAATCGGTAACAGTAGCTTATGTAGCTTCACTAATTAATCTCTACAACCTGCATGCTTTCGTACGAAAACAGTTTTTATCGGATTTTATGGGCGGGAAGTTAGGACACGCAGTGTAATTTACTTAAATAAATGCTAAGTGCTTTTTTTGTTTACTGTATTTAGAAGTTTTGTTTATTATATATGTAGATTTTCCTCATTTTTATTATACTTTAACTTATTGCGAAAAAGCACAGTTACCAAAATTCAGGTTTCTTGAATTTCCCGTAAAATGGAAATGGTGGTTAGAAGGTTGTCTAACTCACTTTACTTGTGGTACAACTAACAGTTCTGGAATAAGATAAGTATAGTCCGCAGCGCGAAGCGCCGCCCATACCTTCAATTGACATGCGGAACAACTTACTCCTAGCCGCCGCGGGAAGCAAAATCAACTGCATTTTTTTCGCTTCACACTTACTTCAAAAAATTTTCTTCTCTGTCTATCCTGTTTCCCTACCCCACAAAACTCTTAAACCACCACCTTTGCAGGAAAAAATGCCGGGACTAGGAGTTAAGGAGTGGGGCTGCATAAGCTACTTTTGCCAAAAAAAGTTTTTAACAATAACCTACCACTTTCAGAAACACGTCAGTTGACGGGAAGCTGATGATTATCAGGGGTCATCACATATTTTCCAAGCTAAGAATGGGCATGTTATATCAGTCTTTTGCATTCTCTAAAAATTCTGAAAAAGGTTTTTGTAAATGATGAACTAACATACATTTATCTATATTGTTTTGCGTTTCTGGATGTATTCATGTTATTTATGGAACTGTTCGAAGATAACAATGCACAAATGATTGGCCGAATATATACTGAGAATTGGCGAAAGATGCTAATTCTTCGCCCGTAATTTTTTAAGGTTTCGCATTATAAAAAAATATTTCATGCAATAAGTATCTTTCAAAGTACTTCGAATGTAATATAGCCTTTTGTAGGCATGAATCTACGCAGTTATGTTATGCATATTTTTTACGCTCAAACTAGTCTACGTCTACAATTTCTCTCAAAAAACGCTAGGAGTTTCAAAAGCAATTGTAAACATGGGATCCCTTGTTTGTTTATGGAAGAGAATGTGATCAGTAATCCTTATTTTTTGCATCGTTCTTCCTGACTTATGACTAGAGTTAACTTTCGCCTAAGGAATTTATTTGAAATGTTTTATGCTTTCATCTGTGTTCAATGTCCAAAGCAAAAGGTCTCGTTCTGTGATATTTAGCAGCAGAAAAACTCTCTTGGCTTTACCGCCGTTTGTTTACAATCAATTGGTCCTTCAGGCTCTAAAAGCCGTTTGTAAGAAGCAACTTGCAATTGGAGTAATACCCCTTCCTGAATACGGGACTGTAGCCGACATTTTAGGCCGGCAAATATTATTTATTTAAAATATTGTTGATTTCCTTTTGAGCGCAAACGATTCAATATTAATTGGAAACTTCTTACGCAAGATGACACTTACCGGTATAGCTGGTAAAACTAGTGAATTTGCTTTCTCAGCAGTTTGCCTCATTCACATCATTCTCATAATCTCCTCCAATAATTTCGCAAGATTAATCGGAAACCACATGTCTGTTTTTCCGGCAATGTTATGTGCCTTTCCTTATTTAATTAAAAGTTTTTTAAATGCTAACTGACTATACTAAACGATAATTAGCGCACGTTTTTCTTGAAGGCAGTAAGACCTCAGCGAATTTCATAGAAGGCAGACAAGAAATACCACCAAATAACTAGCATCAACGTTATTTTAGGCAAGAGCAGTTTATCAGTAAAGTCTGTGCGTGAAAAACTGCATACAAGCTATCATCTTATTGCTCACTTAACGGACTTCCGAGCCCCTGTTTAACACTTGCAATGACTGTAATATTTTTATGTTTGACTGTGGTCACCAGTTAAAAAATTGAAGTCAGCTGTTGCGCATTCAAAATGTAAACAATAGGCCTGACCTGAATTTTGATCGGTCATCCTTAGCGACTCACGCAAGCAGACGCATCAGTTTTTTTTATTTCAGAGTTATTGTATGTGTAGAAGTTTGAAATTATATCTCAGCCCTCCCATTATTTATAGATTGCGCACATAAAAAAGTAAAATGAAGCAACGCTCTAACAAAACGTTCACGAAAATTACGAACGTCGACTTCAATTGCAGTAAACTAACCATGTGGAAATGCTGACTAAAATATTTAGCAGACAATGTTTTGTAAAATATTCTGGTGGCCTAAAAACTAAAGTATCCAGAAAAGCGACAAACACAATACAAATACTGAATTACAACAGCAACAACCCAATCAGCCACAAATGCAGTTGCGTAAGGACGCTCTATTGGCGTGTTGAGACGCACTGCAATGAACCAGAGGATAAAGTTGCCGAGGTACAATACCTTTGACGGGAAATCATAAAAAATGTCTAACCGCACAGCTTTGTCAACCGCTGCTTTCGCAAACGCGATGGCCAACAAAGTCACATGGACCTAAGAATTTGTCGAGCGATCCCATACATTAAGAACGTCTCGGAGTCTGTCGGCCACCTTCTCGCACTACTTGGAATGGAGGTCGCACACAGACCAGAAGCAACCAAAAGGCGTCAGCTCATGAAACTGAAAGACTCACTGTCATGGCAAGAAACGTCTAGAGTTGTCTTCAGGATCTGGTGCAGTTGTGAGCAAAAAAATGATGTCGGAGAAACTTGCAGGCTTCTCAAGACACGAAAGGCTGAACATGCGGCAGCAGTGCGGTGAAATGATGACAATACCCATGTTAAGGCTCATTAAACGACACCCAGCCACATATTCAAATTTTATGAGGCCAAAATTCTCACAAGAGGTGACAATAGAGTGAGCCAAGAATTACTTGAGCCATAGTTCACGGGCTCCAATCTTTCAACAAGTGCAACAATTTTCCCAATAAATATTCGGTACTGAGACTCAATTTGGCCAAAGCAAACCGCCGTTAGGAGAACAGACGGGTCACAACACCATCTTATACCAACACCACAAGGCCAGATGGTCATGGCTGACACAACGAATCAAAACATATTCTGGACATTTATCGTTTTTTTCTGTACGTTTAAGTTTTAAGGCAGAACCTTGTGGGCACACAAACTGTTTCTGCTTCTATTCTGTGAGTATGTCGCTGAAGATTAATCCACGATTCATTTCGAAACGTCCGGCAAAAAAACATATTGTCCCAGCGATCGGGTCATCTACTACTCTTTACAATCGGTGTGCAAAAAAATTTCATTTTATGCTTAATTTAGAAACGGAACAGACGACTAAGTATTTCCGCAAAATATTCTTCTAGGTTTAGCTGTTTTTTCTTTCATTTAAAGAATTAGAACCGAACATCAGAGAAATCAAATATGGTGTAAAATACCCCAATATAAAGTAAAAACTAGGCTCTTACATTCTCATCCAAATTTATTATTTATTTTAAGGTGACTAAAACGACTTTTCACTATAGTCCGTTTTCATTTTTACATAACCTTTAAAAAGTTACCATTCATAGAAATAAAAAAGCTGATTGAATTGCTTTTAAAAGGTGTACTCTATTAAAGAAAGTGAGCTTAACTAACCCTAGGAATAACAATATCAGACTTCGACGTTCGCTTTGTTCTTTATGTGTTTAAATGATTGTAAGTAGTTGTAAACCTGGATCACATGACCATCTTCACAAGAAAGTATATCCAAAAACCTCGTTCTTATTGTATGCTTTAAAAACATCGCTTCTTTTGAATGTTTTGATGCAAATGTCAAATATAATATGGATTTATGTACGAAAGAATGAAATCACTTATAAAGCTAAAACATATATAAATTTGAAGAAGGATGTTAAAATAATTTGAATCCAATTAAAGAAATGCGTACAAAGACGTGGTATGCTCATCTATTCATCTGAGGGTATTTATAAAATTGATTGTTGTAATTTATAGGTATTTTGACATATGAGGAACTTGATTGTTTTCAGGAAACGTTTAAATTTTATTCACAAGCTAGAAGCAATTTTTATGTTTATTTTACGCAGAAAACTGACCTATGGTTGTTAATTATTACTTTTAAGTTTTCGTACGATTGCAGATGCCAGTTTACGAGTGATCATAAATCTTTCGCACAGTTGGGCATTTTTCATGCTTCCCTCCAGACGATATCTAAAAAAACTGTTCTTGAGCAACTGTTCCTTTCCTTTTATAAAGCAAACTTCACCTAGTGGTGTATATAAAACGTGTGAATTGTGGCTGTTAAAATTGCATTGTATCAGCATTTTAAAATAAGCCTATGGCAAAAGCTTATAGAATTTACGTGTGAATTAAAAACACTGAAAGTAAAATTTAAAATTGCAGCCTAGTTTTTTTGAATAAGATGTTAATCACTGCGTTCTGCTTCGTTTTGCAAGTTGCTATTAATAAATTATTGCATGCATATTCTGGTGTTATATTTTACATGGATGTCAAATATGCACTTTTGGAGAAAATTCAATATGGCAACCTTATTAATTCATTTTTTTTCTATCCACACACGCATAAATCAAATATATCTAAATCTTTCTCAGACCCCGATCTGCTACTGGTATCTTGCTATGTTTCCGATGATGAATCCGCGGCAAATGTCGAAAGGTCAGGAGAATAAAAGTATTGTCCCAGCAATCAAATCGTCTTCGTCTCTTATTCAAAGTTTTGAACATTTGATAATATACTTGGATTAAAATATGCAAAGCAGTTGGTATAAAATGGCCCCTTTTTGTAAAACAGGTGGATAAACTTCGTTTAAGCATATATCAAATGAGGGATAACTGCAGGACTTAGCAACTTTTTCACATCGTGGTTTTGCAGATTTTGTTAACTGTCGTATATGCTCCAGGATAGCACAATCAGTCTTGAAATCTGCCTCCTTTGTGTGCTCTCTAGAATTTAAATATGCGAAAAATTTGAAAAATATGAGGATTTTCTTCGACAGTACTTTTCCTTATTTAATGACCTAAACGTCAAAGCCTACTTTGACTCTAAATAAAGTGTTGTGGTATAGGTTGTTGTGCTTTGTTCTTACACATTGCTCTGACCCAACCCATTCATATTATTTAAGTTTTATGGTGCACAAAAGGCCATTTCACTCGTTAGCATTATTATAATATAAAACAAATAACGCCATTGGTAACGACAACTACACTTCAGATTCGTTTTATCTAGGCAAAACAGTATTATTCAAAGTTGGGCGTATCCTGATGTCCTGATGCTTGCCCATACTTTCCTGCATCAGACTTTAATGCCTTTTGCTTTGGGCATCTAACTTCAAAATAACATTAATAGAAGCCAGAAAAATCTTTGTTAATCGTATTTTACAACCGGAAACCCAGTATTTGGTTTCATTAAAACAAGGAATCGCATTCTTTTCTAAAGGAACGAAAGATGAATGCAAGGAGTTACTTTTTTCTACCAAATAATGCACTGATTGGCAGTACATTGATTTACCACCGTGAGGCTTAAAAGGAAGAACATCATTATGAAGAATGCACATTAGAACTGCGCATAGAGGGTGTTTGTCAAGATGCATTCTGCACGTGAAAAGAAATAGGAGGAAAGCATTTATGCTTCCCCGACAAAGACTATGATGCCACCGTTTTTGGTTTGACAACAACTGATGAACGTTTTGTTTTTTGCCGCAGCACATCATTTGCACACACCGTCATTATGATAACGTACTACTTTCAGACAAGCTTCTAAGGCCAACCTGAATAAACGTGCATGGGAAGTACTTTGGGCGGGAAAACAACATAATGGAAACAACTTTCAGACAGCGTGGATGCCTGATCGTTTAAAATGTCTGTCAAAACTGGTGTTTGACAACATAGACAAAAATAGCAAGGCTTTCAAACAAAATATTTCTTCATTAACCATAAGGTGTGATGCCGGTGATCGAAAACCTCATTGTTTACGGAATAATATTGTTCGGGTGCTGTTCAAGTGAGCAAGAGTTTACCGTTGCCAGCCTTGTTGCCTGCAGCTAGTGAAAACGTATTTTGAGACCAAGGACTTCAGGCCTAATCTTATTCGAACTGTCCTATTAATTCAAAAACTTAGTTTGGAAAAGCGTTAAAATGGGTATTTTTTGCAGCGTAAGCTATCTTTAGTGCTAAAAAATGGCATAAACAAGTCCACACATATGTCATAGTTTCACATCTGACTGAAAAACTCAGATAACGGGCTACGGATGATAACTTTTAGATTTTTATTATTTATATACATTTTTTTCGTTGTAAAATATTTTGCTACCACATCTGTTATCTGTTACGTAGTTATCATGTGACGATGATGGATAAGATAAATGATAAATAAGCGAAAAAATAAAAAGCCTGAATACTGCATATGTAAGCGCTTGCCTTATAAGAGGCAAAACACTTTTTATGTTAGAAAAGGCAACAAGGGGGCAATGCAGGGGCAGGAAAGAAAAAAGCAATAGGATGCATATTTTGTCGAAAATCAGTCGTCTGTTAAACTTGTTTCGATCTGCAGTGAAAGACTTAATGCGCCCTTTTCAGTTCCTAAAGCGTAAGGATAAGGAAGATGTTCTTACTCAAAATGATGATATTGAGGCGCGAATCACACGTTTCGTACCATTTTCAGCTTAATTGATATTCCATTCAATAGAATCACATTATTTTTTACTTGAACTAAATGAATGGGGCGTCTAAATTGTGCTACTAAGACTCAATAAAAGTCTCCCTGTTGAAGAAACTAATTAATAATTCTGATGTTAAAAAGGGATTATTGACCAACATTTGCCTTCAGAATTCGCTAAAACAATAAGTTAAACGCGAAATGGTAGTAGTCAATTAAGCAGTTTTTCTACGTCTACGTTTATGTTACGTTTGAAATTTAGAACGCTGATTCAGTTTATCGAACAGTTATCCATTAAGCTATATATTTGCTGTTATATTTTCATTGTATTCATAGTGATAGACTATATTTACAACACAGATGGCAAATGTGCAATTTTTCAGACGTTCATGGCAATTATAACACAGAAACAAATGAATTGGGTGTCAGCAACAGTAGTTGAAGTTGTGCACCTCATATATCTATAGTCCTACCATTTTTCTGTCGAAAATGGTGATTTTAGGGGGTTTTATGGGTAAGGAATTAGAACAGGTGGTGGAATTTACACTAACAACTGCCGTAAAAATTTTATTTGATTTTAGTTAGAAATATTGTTGATTTATATCAGTAGATTTTCTCAATCTGCAAAATTGTTTACCGTATTACGGAAAAACCCGATCATCAAAACGCAGATCTGTTGAAATTCCCACAAAAACAGAAATTGTGAATTGAAGGTCGTGTACTTCAACTAACCGTTCGGGAGTTAGTTTAGCATATTCCGTGGCGCAAAGCACTGCGCACACCCTCAATTTGCGTGCAGAGCAAATTACTCCCAGGGTCCGCCAAAAACAAATTCAACTACATTTTTCCACTTCACACTTCTTTTTACAAAATGTTTTCACTGCCTATCCTATCGTACGGTTGCCAGTGTAGAGAGACGGAGGGGGAGTAGGGGTCAAAAAATGATCAACGGCAGGGGGAACTGGTAGTTGGCTGAGATGATAAGCTGCTGGCTGTTGGATTACAGGCTTTTGCTGATCAGACTTTGACCCTACTTCTCCTCTTTTTTCTCCCTCTCACGGAAAACACACTATTTTGTCTATCAATTTGCATATTTGGTTTAGTTATTTACCATATAAATGTATATACCCGACGAGAATGTTTCGGAAACAAACATATATTCACCAATTCATCTTCTGAAATGTTCACTGGGAAATTTCTTTAAATTTGAGAATTATATTTGGTAACGCAACTTATATGCGCTTAGGCCCAGTCTCGTGTTTGATGGGACCGGGTGTGGGGGTAAAGACAACAGGTTAATCTTTAGTACGGCAACTAAGATAGTTTTACGTAAATTTAAAGGTTGTGGGACTTCTATAAATATAATCGGTTCGTTGGGACCAAAAGAAAAAAGCTAAACGCGGTTCTGTAATACCCTTCATGTAAATACCTACTTATTTTGTTCGAGGTTAACCTTACCCACAGTCAAATCTAATCATTACCCTGACCGTAAGCCTTGGACTAAGCGTATATAGGGTGCGCTTCCAATGAATACTCTAACGAATGTCCTTCAGCGACTGAATTATTAAATTCTAACAACAGATGTGTCAAATCTTAGCTACGAAAAGCTTTGTAACTAGAGACACCAGCGAACGGTCATCGGTAAAAAATCACATCTTACTGGTCAACTTTGAATTTTTGCTGATCCACACAGTTGGTAAACACGTCACATTTACTCGGTTCTTTAAACATTTTCGGCATTCTAGGAAGTTGTATATATTTTTGAAAAATTACTGCTGAAATTGATGGGAACATGATAATTTCGTTTACAAATTACCTTTAAATATGCAAAGTGCGATGTTTTATGTTCACTATAATATGTCTTAATATTGAAATGTGCCTTATGGAAATACTTGGCATTTAAAGGTAGACAAAATGCTTTACTAAGCAATCCACCACCATGCTCTTTTAAAGGAGCGTAATATAACACCGAGATACAGACTGCAGTGCGTTAAAAATAAATGCTTTCGGAAATTTTATAACAACGAACTACATTGAATCCGAATCGCCTTGATTTATAATAAGATAAAAAATAATAATTAGGTGAGTGCGTTTGCATGAGTCACTTCCAGCTAATGTATTGCACATTACTTCAAAATACGCACTTATGGCCAAGAGTGTAACTAAGAACCCTATTAACACAAATTCGTCTGAACGTTACTTTAACCCTTTATAAGAAAACACCTTTCCTATATTATCTTTCGCAAAAATGAGTTGGTTAAAGGATGGGCCTTCTCATAAGGTGTTATCAAAATAGATAAAATTTTGAAGAAGAATTCAATAAATTTTCACCACTTTTTTATGATTAAAACCACTTGCATCACTCCATAGAACAATTGAAAATTAATAAACAATAATGAGCTAGATCTGTTTGATGAAATTGTCTTTAATGAGGGTATTAAGTCCACCTAAGTGCAAGACTATCTTTCAAAACTGCTATTCTGCTTGTCATTTATAGTAACTATCTTGAAAGTACCTTTGTAAATAGGACCGGTAGCATGGGTATTATATTTTAAACTGGTGGTCCTTTCCCGTAAACGATACATTTTCCATGCCTCCCGTAGATAAGGCAAAAGTGCATTAAAGAAAACGTACACATATGCAATTTGGTCAATGATGGCGTGACTATTCTATTGAGCTTTAATAAATATTCCAACAGGCAATAAACGATAATGATAATAAAAAGTTGAACGAAAAAAATTGATTATGGTGGAGAAAAAAGATCAGAATAAAACAATAAGCCTGCTTAATCTTTTTGCAGTTTTCATAATAGTTTGCACTTACCATGAAGCCTCTTAATAATATGGAACAGTAGAGAAAAAATATGAATCTGACAGCTAGCTACAGACGCCAGTCAATGTTGAAATTACTCCAATAATTTATTATTATCCCTGCAGTCTCTTAGCGGACGCGGAATAAACATGGCATATCTTTGTCAAGGAAACAATTTACATTTTTTACGGCCGACTTTGAACTACAAGTGTTCGGTTAATTTCTACTCAGAATCTAATATATGCACACCTGCTTATTAGGATATATTTAATGAACCCTTAATGATGTGACAACGTTACAACCAACTGGAGCAGGACATATCCGGACGAATATCACTTCAGTGCGGCTCGCTGTAAAATATGAAACAGAACATCGCTCCGTTCATCCAGTACAGTTGAAAACTGACAGTTTTTAAATGAAAAAAAAATAAAGATAAATATAAATCATTACTCTGAGTATAAATGATGATTGAAAACCAGAGAATTTTTCCAACTACATTTTAACTAAAAACCCATAATTTTGAGACTAAGTAATAGCGGCTCATCCATGCAATTGGCACCCTAAATAAAAAAAACCGTCTTACATCGTTTAAGATGGTCCTAGAAATAATTATACCATTTACTTACTGCACTATTCAAAACTGCAGCTGATCTGGCGTCTGATCTCGAAGAAGCAAATTATGAGTGATAAATGTGATAGAAAACATCTTTTTAAATATTTTTAAAACCAACGAGGTTGCAGATTAGGATGCAGCCTTTCAGATTTCTGTGTGCAAGAGCTGGTTGATGAAAAAAAAATAAGAAACATTTTACGGTTCTCCTCTTGCGATGCTTATTTTTCACGTTGTCACAGTCATCTTGAAGGCCTAAAAATTAAATTTTCATTGGCTATACAAAGTATGTTTAGTCAAAAAGCATGCAAATCTTCAAAGGATGACATAACTGGAACGAATTAACTCTTAAGTTGGATTCCGCAGACGTTTGTTTGTCTGCAGATGAGAGGTTCATGAAACAACAATGCAATAAATAGGAACCAGATAGTTCCACTCAAGCGCCCAACACAAAAATATGGCGAGTCCTTCCTTATATAAGTAATGTGTCTGAACTCGTTGAAAGACACTTGCGCACAAACCGATGGCTACGTTACGCACCCAGCTATTACACCCTAAGGAAAGGGTCAGCTACCTCAATAAGGAAGAAACCATCTACAAAATCCTTTGTGGAAGTTGTGACCAAACAGTAAGATCCGTCTCCGCGCATATCCGCGAGCACAAATCGGCCATGAATAGACATAATCGTTTTTCCGAAATGGCCATGCATTGCCTCGGCACAGAAAGCACCTTTGCATGGGATAAAACACGCATCATTGGAGTCTGCCACTCCACAAGTGGCCGAGAATTCCTCAAAGCCGTGCACTTCATGCTTTAACTGGCACGTCAAGTTTAAATGTATTTATAAACACATCAAAGAACGATGAACAATACAGAGGCCACAGGACAGAGGCTTACTGAGGCCAATTACGTCTCACTTTGTATAACTATTGATTTTTTCGGCAGTTTTGAAATTTATTTGTTCATTGCACTTTTTTGTTACTCCAAAGACAAGTTGGGGCGCCAAGCTCGAAAATTCACTCATTAAAATTATTTTATTCTTAAGGAATATCTTTTTTTAAATTCAACATTTCAGTCATATTTATGGGCTCGTGTCAGTTCGAAATGCCATCGCACGTAAAGTTATAAAATGTGATAAATGAGGCTTCTATAAATGGACTTTTTCCTTTAGGTTTATATATACAATATGATTTTCTGTACTACTCAAAGAATCAAACGGCGATGGTATTCTGTTTCTAAAGTCTTATTCGGTCTTCATTACAGAAACGGTCAGAGCCTTTGAATACCCAAGCTATGAAAAGATTCCGTCAAATCACGCCTATGTTCAGAGCGAGATATGTACAGCACCTCAATCTTTGACTTCTAAAAAATATATGGCCATAAAGTAAAACTGCAGCACTTATGTTTTAAGTGACGCCAACTATTTCAGCAAAAACAACAAAAGAATGTTGTTTTTGTTTTCATTCTCCAATCATCTGATGGAAAAAGAGGTTGCCCTTCCTTCAAGTTTGGCATAGTGTTTCTTCATTTTATACTGATGACCTTGAAAAATCGGCGTAGTCGGGTGACCTGACATTTGTTGAAATGCAGGCTTAGTAGCCACTCATTACACTACTTTTTAAAGCGATTAATTTAAGCTTGTGAGGTCTGTGTATCCTCCGATTATTCAACTGAATTCAAAAAATCAGCGAACACTTCCTGCCCGCAGGTTGGACAAAAAGCACAGATATTATTATACTGCTCACATTTGCCCATCCGCCATATGACTGGCGTGAAATGTACCGCAAATAATAAAGTTTGTTTTTTATACTTATGTTTATTTTTGTTTTAACCTTATGATACGCACCTTGTCATTAATTGGAGGTATCTTAGCCGAAGAATTATTGTTTATTTTAGAAATAAATGCCAAAAGAATAATGTCAGTTTGGTATGACTACACAAAGTCTTAGGTAAACGTGATTTTGCTGATGCGTTTAGATGCTTCAGACCTTATTTTCATTGAACTTTCAGGGACTCGGCTTGTAATTTTTTAAAGTTTTACACTACGGTCTCACTCTCCAATGCTGTAAAAAACCTCTTCTTCTTGCTACACATTAGCGAGATTTGCTTTAAAAATTATATGCACGCATTACAGTTGACTGAGGTAAGGGAATGATTCCCTGCTCACATAATTCCTTCACTGCTTCCAACTAGCTTTTTGCGTATACTTGAACTCTAAATAATGACGATGAAGAACGCTTCGTCAAATTACTCTTTATTGAGTAGCCTTCTAGTAATTGTTACAAAAAGGCACTTGGGTATACTTTTAGTAAAATATCTGCGCACAAAATGCAAGAATAACTTCATTATTTCAAGTTGCGCATGATGCATAACAACTGTGCGCCCCACAGAATGTTCGCACATAGCAAAATAAACTTTGCACAATATCCAGCATTTTAATGGTTTGATATATTCGCCTTCAGGCGTCATGAGCTGCTAAATTCATAAGATGCATTATTTTTAGTTAAGATAAATGTTAATGTATTTTGCTGTCGAGTAACTTGGAAAAACACTCACACCCTCATTCATATACATTAATCAACTGAATTTCCTTTTAAATTTTTCAGACGTTGACTGAAGCTTACATATTTTGCTCCAGTTTAAATTTATGTGCAGTGATAAAATGTGGTTTGCCTGAGCATGCGTTGATAGGAAAGACAAAATCAAGAAAAAATGGCTCGGCCTTTGAATGATCACAAATCTAATTACTCTTATTGCAAATGGGGCACAAAGCAGGAGACGTATTTTTTTTCTCAGAAGCCTAATTAGATTTCAAAGGAAAGACAAAAGGATTGAATGGCGAAATGGGAAAGGACTTCTAATGATCTGGTTTTGCGTCCAATTAAGTGGTCCCTATTTTGTTATTTTTGAGAGCTGGAGCACTTTTATGGCATAGTTGTGTGGCTAATTTTGTGTTCTCATGATCTTCTGTGATGATGGACTCAGCAGTTTTAACCTAGTACCAAATCTGAATGAAAGGTTCATTTAGAATAAATAATCACGGCTTTTTATCATGCAAGCAGGATCACATCAGCATGCTCCAAGGCCCTGCAATGAACATAAGCATAAGCTTACCAAAATAAAATATTCCTACCTACTGATTGGCAACATTGTGAGACCCTGTCATGCGGACGCTTCGAATTTACGTTTCAACGGATGCTCATGCATATCTGAAAACCTGTCAACTTTCGTCAACCACTCTTTGATGGTACACAGATCTTGAAATGTATGCAGACTGAGGTCGACGGTAAGGCGCCACTGGGCTGACAGGCCCAGTGCCACTGCAAGAAGCGTCCTTATTCTTCAAGTTCACTTGATGCTTTTTTTGACATAACACAACCGACGGAAAAAATGGATGGATATTATAATTTTAGGTGGAATACAAATTAAGGGCTCAGAACTTATTTAAATAATGTAATGTCTTCACAACAAAATAGCACGCCGTAAATCAACACAGAAATTTACTTAAATTTTATACTTAATTTAGTGAGTATGCCAACGTTGGCCATTTTTTGCTTACTTCTACTTTATAGTTTATTGGGTTTCTATGCATTTCCGGAAAACTAATGAGGTCGTAAAAAGGTCATTTAATTAAATTTACCTGAAGTCCAACTTATCGTCCTGGATAAAGATTATTATATTTTGCGGTGGAAGGCACCTCGAGCACATTCAATTTGCATGCGCGACAATTTTAAGTTAGTAAATTTATATTGTGTATAGTTAATATATTCTTATTTGATTCAGTTTACTATTCTCATGTTATTTTTTAAATTATGTTTTAGTTAAGTAAGGTAAGATTACTTCAGTTCACACTTTTAGCTAGTTGATTCTAACTTTAATTATTTATTTATTATTTATTCATTTTTTAATATTGCATAATTGCACACTTTAATCATGGTGCTTATTTGTTCACCGACATAAGATACTTTAAAAAATTATTCATGTCGTTCTATTTTTATAAACTTTATTTATATTTATATTTTCCTTTTTATTGCCTTTTAGTACAATTTATTATATATGATACTGTATATCAGAAGGATTGGTCTTCCGCGTGCTGATCTGCGCCCTAAAGTAGGGTGCTGCTCAATTGTGGATCACTGGACGCCACTATTCAGCGGATATATTGGCGCCAACACGCAAACCGCGGGTTGCAAGACTAAGCCAGACAAATGCTTCACATCCGCTGCCCGACCAGAAACATATGGAGTCATGTACAGAATCTGGCGAAGTTGCGCGCAAAGCAAATAAATCGGGGAAACTGGCAGGCTTCTCAGGACGCGCATTGCCGAACACGCGGCAGCAGTGCGGTGAACTGATGTCCATTCTTAAGTTGCAGCTCATTCGGAGAGACCTAACTAGACATTCAAATTTGATGAGGCCGAAATTCTCACAAGAGGTGGTAATCAAGTGAGCCGAAAAATACTTTAGTCATATTTAAGGGGGTTCCAAGCCATCAACGAGTGCATCAAGTTGCCTGATCCATATTTAGTGCTGAGACTCAATTTGGTCAAAGCTTGTCGCCGCTTGGAAAACAAACAGGCTACCGCCTCATCTTATACCTGTACAGGAGGGCCAGCTTACCGGGCAATCATCACCTCCGAGTCCACCACACATGATGAAAGGTCAGCAAGTCAGAGCACGCATGTCGTTCAACAGACCACCAACACTTAAAAAGGCAATTACGGTTAATTCTCGTCGTATGTTTGCAGTACTTACTGTATCCTTTAATTACTGAGAACTGTGCATATGTCACCCTATCTCCTATGTCTCTGATGACGAATCCATGATGAATTTCGAAACATCAGACGAATAAAAGTATTGTGCCAGCAATCGAGTCGTATTCTCCTCAATTACTTCCTACGACTCACATGTTCGCTTGTATTGAAAAGCTTCAGTTTTGAGGAAGCTCAAGCTCCTGCCATACTTGAGAGTCGGGTGAGCTGTGAGCTCAACAGCTATGCTTTTCTAGGCTCAAGTCCGTCACCAATCATCCTGACCCCACCTGCTGGCTAGCTTCTCTGGACTATTACTGAGCAGGACCATTTTGCATACCAAAAGCAGCGAACATGGACAGGCTAAACAGTGGCGGTGGAGTTGGCCAAGTCTGATTTTTATATAAATAAATGACTGCGGCTAGTCTACACTTTACAATCTATACACCCCAACGGGTGCAGTACCAGCATCCGATATTATATTTGATGGTCTTTTCGTATGGGAATGCCAAATTGCGCACATAAAATTTTTTAATTTGTATGATTAGTCACCGTATGTACACTTCTTTCTTATGAGTTTCTGCTCACCATGCATAAATAAAAAAACTAACAATTATCCGTTCTGCCTAGTATGTTATGCATAAGTATAATTCATTTGACCCAATTTTAAAATACTCGCGGTCTTAGTGTTAGTCGAATTCACACAACAGGGAATTTGTCTGCGCGGCGAGGCTTTGGCCACGCAAAATCCTTCCCCACTGTGTTTGTTCGACTGCCACTGAGACTGCGAGTTTTTGCTAATTGAATCAGCTTTATGAATGAAAAAAACCAACCCCCCGTGATAAGTTTCACTGTAACTGACTCTTTTAATGCACCTTGGTTACACTGGATTATTCAGTTTATGTGTAAGGCAGTAGAAGAGATAGGGTGTTTAATTTGAACAAAGGCTTGAGCACGGGACAGCACAGATTGCTTTGCATTTAAGTCCAGAGTATACAAGGCGGACTTTAGGTTACTGATGATCTTAGGACAAAGTTAATCTTTGGGAGCGCTAGGTTTATTGCTGAATTTCAACTTTGAACACGAAAAAATAAAATACCAGAATTCACTGCAGTACCTTTCTTCCGTAATTTCCTGTGAAAACAAAAGAGGAGTCTGGGAACTCTGGCATTCCGCATGTCAGCATGTTGATGTCACTGGTTTTAGTTAATTGATAGATAAATAGAGAATAAACATCACAAAAAAAAGAATATTACAATTACTTAATTATAAAAAATAGTCGCTTTTCAACTTAATACAATTGACTAAATAGTATGAATGACTTTAAAACCCTAAGAAACTTAGAATTTCCATGTCTCAGAAAAATACAAAAGTGACTTAAGATTTTCTACGGCATATGTACCTTTGTTTGTTTCCTAAAAAGTCGACTGATGCAAAAGCAAAGCTCTAAAGCTGAGCAGGCATCGGCCACTGAGGGAAGTGGTGACTGTTTTAGTTTGTAGGTCTAGAAATTATTTGCTCTTTTAGATTTTTTCTGGCATACATGGGCAGCAAATTACTCTTTAGAAATTACAGGTTTTGAAAGATTTGATATAAAAGTAATCATGGAAGTTGACTTCATCTTTTGTAAAGTATATTTTCATTTTCTTTATGGACCAGGTGAAACAAAAGTCTGCTATACTACTTAAAAAAGACTTGTTTTAATAAAATTTTCTTAAAATACAAACGTTTTATGTAAGATATTTCAACAACGGATATTTACATCATAAGTACATTATCCATTGCTCTGAAAATTAATATTTCGTTGGTTAAATACCATTGTTACTAATATTTTCGTTCCATATTTGAAAAAAAAAACTATTAAACGCACAGGACACAGCAAAACAGCAATGCATTTTGGTTTCGTGTGATATTTATTGCCCTTCTTTTTGTCACAAGTAGGTCCATTTTCGGAAATCCGCCACTTTTTATGCAATGTGCACATTTTAATCAAGCATTTTAGCCGGAGACTGCCCAAATTGGGATATAAAATTATTTTCTAGAAACTTTTAATATAAATTTAATACTTTCTATTGACTGTTACCTATTATTTGCTTAACTTGCTATTCGTTCTGCATTAATATTCATTATAACAGAGCTATAATGAAAAAAAGATCTCCAGAACTATTAAATAGATTTAAAAACTGATAATTGGGGTTATTAATTGATGGACGCAACAGATTCATCGGTGTCATCTTTAAACTAAATAAGACTACATATATCTACGCATGCGTCAAGTGAAGTTGATTTCGGTTGAATTTGAAAAGGAAGATGCATTTGCTGATAAATCCAAGCATGTGCACATGCAATGGCTGAGTCCAAAATTAATCCACCATAGTTAAGCTCAACACATAGATCAGAAACCTGTTTCATCGACATTTACTACCTTATAAATTGGTCATAAGCAGCTGAAATGACATGGCATCTTAATTTTGTATTTTGTACCGCTGGTCGATGATGGGTCTACCTTAACTTTACAATTCAATTAATTTCTAGATGTCGTCTATGTAATTGAATTTATCAACAAGGAAACTACCAACAGTTTAAATAACAGTCATTGGGTGTAAGAAACCACCAAAATTGGAAGAAAGACCGTACGCTATAAAAAATGTCTGGTGTTAGGACCATTTACATTTTTATTTTATGATTATGCGTCTGATAAACAAGTTGAAAAGAAAGCTCTGAAGATTTTATCAATAGCAGGCAACATGTTTTTTACCGGAAGTGTAGAAGATAAATAATCGCAGCTCAGTTTTAAACTCTCATTCTTTCCTGTTATTTCAAAAATAGCATCAAGACTTTGTCTACAACAGATGCGACCCATTGATTCGGTGGAATTTTGTCGTGAAGTCCTACATTCCCTAAAGATTAAGTGGCTCAGGAAAGTTTTGATGCCAAACCGTCGATATAAATTGCTTAGCTACCCGGCAACCATTAAATCAAAGCAGTCGGCCATATAGAGGAGACATTAAGTAGAATGGGATGCTTTATTTTACATTCACACTCATAACCCACTGGGTAAAAATTAACATTTTTATGTTTGGCTAACTTAGCATTGCACTTATTAATGGTAGAATGTTGCCTATTTGGTGGTTGAGAAATTCCTTTCCTGTTGGAGACGGGTAAGTTTGCTAGTCTTTCAGCGAACTTTGAAAGCTGTTCATTTTTCTGAAGAAAATGATTAAAAATGGCTAAACCATAGGCTGTTTCCCGCAATGTAGGGGCACAAACTGTCTCCTAGTTTATCATATTTGTTCTTGAAAGGCAATGGTGAATGACTAGTTTATGCTTTTATCTAATCTCGTTATCAGTCTGCATTGGCCATGTCTTGTGTGAGTGCTGATTATCCGCTTGTTGTTAAATGCTCCAAATTGAGCTGGCTGTCAGACGTTGACTATACTGCTTCCGTTCAGGCGTTTAACTGAAATAATTAACTTGTCATTCATCAGTCGGACTGGGCAAAATTTCCAGCTAGAAATTTTTATTTGACTTCAAGCTTAATTGATAAAAATACACATAGAAAACGGCCACGGAGTGATTCTATGACAAGAAGCAACAAACGCTTTAAAAATGAGCTGGCAGTGGAAACATTTAGGTATAAACTATAATAATAATTTTGTTAAATTAATGGTTATTTTTTGACTGAACTAAGAGACCACGCTAGTTAGGTTCTGGCTTTAAGAAATCAATTATGTTTTACAGCTTACACTCCTAAGGGTTTTCTGTTAAAACACGTGACACGTTGAAGCTAGGATAGTAAAAAGTAGTCTTAATAACTAAATGACATTTGCGTGGAAAATGTTTGCCTGCAAATTTAAGACCTCTCAAAACGGAGTTAATGATGCGGTGGAACGCTTTGGAAAACCTATCTGAAAAATCCCTAATGCTCTGCCCGGACCAAACAACCGAATTTGAAGTTTTTATCAGGAAATTTACGTAACTTCTTGTACCGTAATTTGTTTAAAAAGAGTACTGCAGACTTAAGTGATCAAAAAGAGTCTTGAAATACACGTCCACGTTGATTCTACGTCAACGCAAAATTTTTTTCCAGACTGAGGTCAAAAACAACCGTAGTCAATTTATTTGTTGTTTAAAAATACGGCTTTATTTAACCATTAATTTCTGAGCGCTTTTTTAATGTACGTAAATACATATAAGGCTCCTTCAGAATTGTTTTATTCTTTATAAAATGTAAACCCCATTTTGGCTGTTTGTAACGTTTATTGTGTCAGTGAGTTAGCATATCCAGTGTCCAACCCGGACGTATCTCATGTTAACTTAAAAGGTTTCTGCATGAAAAAATTCAAAAATACTCTCTTTTGCTCTTTTGCTACTCAATTAGCTCGATATTATAAGCAAACGTTGAATTCATTACAATTCGTACACTTTTTATCTGTTAAAAGTGTTCAGTAGTCTGTTAATCGTTGCAAGCATTTTAGATATTTATCTGATGCATATGCTATTTCTGTCCATAGCACATGGCTAACGAATATTATCTTAAGAAAAAATCATTGATTGTAAGCTTCGCAATTCCGGTATATCTTACTTTGTTACGAAATTTAGTGAATAAACTTCGATAATTTCTCATGTCCTAAATATGATCGAGCAGCTTTCTTACGAGTGACAGATTAGTATTTTCCTTACTCACTTAATTATTTCATTAACTTAGGTTAATTTGGCTTACTTATTTAACTCATTATGATTTTCATTTTAAAAATATGAATGAGCACAAACAAACCTCAGACCTTAGTATTTCTAAAATTTTAATCATATGTTTGCACGAACCACAGGCTCAGCCTTGATCTAAAAATTTAGTAGATCAAGCTATCAAGAAGTGACCCTTAAACCAAAGTTGTATAATGCCCAGACAATATTTTCGGTAAATCAAACAAAAACATTTTAATAAGTCCGTTCATGTGAAGCAATAGTGGCTTAGAAAGAATACTTCCGAAAAAGCGGATCACCGACAAGTCTTCTCCCTTTTCCACAAAGATACCTGTAGCGCTAGCCTTTTTCCATTCATTCGTAAAGCAACAGCGCTTGCGAGGTTGTGTTTAACTGCGTTCAAGCATCAAAACCCTATCACTGTACATAAACCAATTAAAGTAGGTGATGCAACAAAATGGATGCTTATTTTGCTTATAGAGGAGCACGATATCATTTAAACTTAATTTTCATCCGACTTTTGCAAGAACCTGAGTTAAAAGATATCCCATTCATCCATTTACCATGTTGAAAATTATTTTCTCTCAAACATCCATGAACAAGTGCACCCTAGATTGCTCTATAAACTTTTGAATTAATTCTTATCATAACTGAAAAATGCGTAGGCTTTCCAAAACGAATAACACAAATTTGACAGTTTGCCTATAGGTGTAAAATGCATAATTGTAAGAAAATGAATTTGAAATCTTTTTCGAAGTTGAACTACTATCTCATAAAATCGCCTAAATGTCTACAATATGCGTTTCAATTGAAGAAGCACTTATTTTAAGGTTAATAAAATACAACTGAATGCAAACATTGAGAGACTTAAATGCCTGGTTACTCAGCTTAATTGCAATCTAGGAACAGTGACAAAATCTCGCCTTGAAGCAGGACAATGGGAGAATTGACAACATCTGTCATATGGCAGTAACTCTTCGACTGCTATCTCCCTTTGAAACTCAATTCTATTTTATAGAACTCGTGCAATAAAATAAAGCGTCGTTGTCCAGTTTCTAGCAAGTAACTTCTTGGCTACAGTTTATGCTTGATGAATATATTTATTTTTTAGTTTCAAAAAACGCTTATGATTACCGTTGTGCATTAAAATACGTTGCTCTTAACCTATATAATATCGTACATATTCAGTTAAAAATATTATGACTGCTAGGTGAAAGCCTTCATAGGGCGTTGATCAAAAAGTATAAATAAAAGTGAAGAATTATTGAGCCTCGCAGAGAATTAATTGGTATTCTGAATTTACATATCCATTCGAGAAATGTTTGGTATTCTTCATCGACGGCGTGCATACAGCATGTATTTATGAAAATATCAGGCTTAAAATTATTCAATGATTGAAAGGGCTTTTTGAGCAGAAAAACATCATTCGATTTACAAAATGAACCCTCCTATGCAATGGGTACATTTCAAAAGATTTTATGAATTTGTTTTAAATTTGCTATTACGTGGGCATGTAAAATCAAAAAAGCAGGCATTTTTGCAAAGTAAAAATTTTCAGGCACTTGGAAGGAACCTCATCCTAAGTCAATCAACCTGACGTTATTGAAAAATGTAAGGATTAAACATCTAGTTAATTTATTGTAAGAACCCATTTCGTTAATATTAAAAAGTAAGGAATAGAAAACATTTGGCGAGGTCACACAACATATATGCGTTCGTTTTCGAAGCAAACCTCTATTCAGTTACATACCTCGGTATGACGTACAAGATAAACTTGAATTCTAGCGTTGTAATTTGTCCTTTTTTATGCCATTTACCCGACGAATATGCCCACTACTAGGTGCTCGGCTTATCAATTTTAGAATAGGTAGCAACAGTCAATGTACCTTGCCCGTACAACGCATTGGGTCATTATAATTGTGGAGAGCAAATCAATCGTTAGAAGTAGTCTGCGGTTGGCTGTGAACCAGCTTATGGGTCGTATTAACCCAAAAACGGCCATTAAACTAACACTCAGTGAAGCTGTGCGATAATTTCTCCTTAATTTCTCTGTAAATCCCCCCTACAAACACACCGGAAATGCTCCTTTTAATCGCTTAGACAGAGCAGATATCTACAGGCGACTCCTATCTTATTGAGTACTTCCGATCTAAGTTAACAGCGCGTAGACTTCTAAATTTATGCTAAGCCTGTCCCTGTACGCTCAACTTACTTGCATCCACCTGCTAGGCAGGCAGCCTGATTTAGGGATTTCATTGGCTGACCTCAGCAAATAAAGCAAGACGGGCACATTTAATGTTACCGTTCTTATTGATAAATTATCCCGTAAATGCCATCATTGTGCATAATTCTCGTTAAACTGCTTCCTATTATTTTTGCTCTATAGACAATGGTGCACTTTCTTTTTGGCGGTTCGCGTCAATATTTCCTAAATGGCCTTTATTTAGTAAAATATGGCAAGAAGATGATAAATGGCCTTAACATTAACGCTGTTTTTTTCTTTAAAAACCTCCCACAAACAATGATGCTCTTCTAAGGCTTTTCTTGAGCACTAACTCGTGTGATGTAAGCCTGCATTTTCTGCAGGCGTAGTTACGACGGCATGCATGCATTTGATTGGTTTCCATCCATCTGAACTCGAATGGTTCTGCCATTCAGAATGTCAGAATTTGCTTCACATGATGTTTCACCCATTCTTATAAGCATACGCACGTACTGTATAGCATATTATTGAATATATCACTGAATGGTGTCAAAAGCGTGCGTTTTTATCTGTCATAGTACTTAATTTAAGCTAGAGAAACTGCTGTTGTTTCAATAGATGGTAAGATAATCTTTTGTAAAACAATGTTTGTGCAATTTTAACAGATCTCTACTTAAGGATTTACTATGGAACGTGGCTTCAAATGAAAGCTGTCCATGAAGCCTAACCCGTTTGCGCTAAGCGATTGACCATTTATAAGAATGAACCAGTATGTACTTTTTCCTAACGCTTTAACTCCACCAAACACAATTATTTTCAGATATTTATGTCTGACCAAAATGTCTACGAACATAATATTTATTCAGTTTGATCTAAATACTGATCAGCTACCCAGGACACGAAACACAGTCTGAACTTAGGAATTATAAACTATGGTGCACAGGCTTGCTAAAGTGAGGTCGGTGTCTTGATAATAATGCTGCACAATCAGAGAAGTTTGTATGAAAATGCGATTATTCATCAAAAAATGGCAACTTTTGACGATGTTTAAGGAAATATATTTCTTACTTGAGTGTTCTTTTTGCCGTTTCAGGAAACATTCAAGTTATATTTTGATCAAAAATATGCTTTGGAAAACAGACACAAACGCTTTGTATACTTTTGACGCTGGTATACCAGGTCGTCTTCGGACGCGAAGGAAATGTGCGTAAATCAGTCCGCACTTTTAAACGTGCCAAAAAAATCGAAAATGCAGCGTCATCCATGGTCATGTATTGGTGGTTGGCCCCTTTTTTAGGCGTTTTTTTTTAAGATTTTTGTCCATAAAATCCAACAAAATGTGACTGCTTATGCATGATACGTTGGAATTAATGGTCTCCAAAATTCTCGGCTTTTCTTGTATGGGTAAGAACCTGCAATACGAGTTTGGTCCCATGTAATTTTGTGCTCACTTTCAACTGAATACATGGCGACTTGAAACAACCGGTCGCGTCTATTCACAGCTAATTGATGCTCATGGATGCGTGCAAAGGCAGGATTTTTTTTACAATCAATTGCATCACAGTCGCCACAATGAATTAATAATCGACCTATTTTATGCTCAAATATCTAACCTTGGGGTGAACGAGCTGATTTAGAACTGTAGTCGTTGGTTTGTGCGCTACTTGAGTCTGGTACTTCCTTAGGTGTCTTTCGGCGAGCTCAGACACATTTTTAAAATATGAAAGTGTTCGCCATTTTCTTCGATTAGGCGAATAATCAGAACATTGTTCTTCCTTTTTTCAAACTCGTGTCGTTTCATATTGTAAGATAATGAGCCGAATCAGATCTAGGATTTAGGTTTATGTTGATACAGTTATGGAAACATTAATCCTCCCTGAATTATTTGCAGGGCCGACTAAATTACTGAAGCAGAGTGTTCTGTTTCCCTTGTCTCCATAACTTATCCTTATCCAATATCTTTTTGGCGCTGATGATCTCTAACCTTTGCTTAAAAAACCTGTCTAATTCAACGGATGAAGTCAAAGTTCTCTTGACCAATTCGATAATGTATTATCGCAAAACGGTAAAATCTGCTCTAATAAGCAAATTCTGTGACTGCAATTGCGGAAAGGTTCACGAATGCAAAACTTTGTTTACGACGCACTCAAAACCCCGTGGGGAGCAATGTCAGAAAACAAACCAAACAGACAGGTGCTATTAGCGACAATTGCGCATAAACACTGCCTCAAGCCATTTTTACAAAGTTATCTTTTACAGAAAACAACACGTTCAAACGCATGCCCGGAATGGCAAAACAAAATCTTGAGAACCGAGTTCGCTCGAATAAACAGAACATCTTTTGGAGCACATTTTTTGTTTTGTTCCAGAGTATGGTTATCATAAATTGCTGAATACTCTGTACTTTTAGAGTCGACGAAATGCATCTCTGGTGGCCTGTGCCTTGAGCACAGCTAACAGCTACCTGGAAAGGAAAGAAGAAAACTAATTTTAGTCCCGGGTTTTCTTGTCTATGTCTTTTGCTATATAACAGTGGGCTCTTTGTTAGGGAAATAAATCGTTCCGTAGATGGCCAATCATTGTTAATTTATCTTTTATGTTTTATCAATGTTATATTTTTATATACTCTTGTGATCAAAGAACAAAAAATTGTTTCATCCGTAATAGCACACTGCCTTGGTGATCGAATGATAACGAACTCTTTTGGTCATGCTACCTTAACTTAGGTTTAATCTGAGATATAAATATCAATAATAATGTTGCTGTCATGCCTTTTATGTTACTAATTTCTAAACTTGTCACGTTGTCCCCAAAATATCTGCAAAAATTACGTTTTTACAAGAAAACGTATGTTATTTGCGCAGACTCTGCAAAGTGAATAATTTTAAAAATTATTTTATTTAAAATTTAATTTTATAGAATATTTATTGCCTCAGAAAATAATCTTTACACGAGTTCGCACCCATATATGCAAACACGTCTGTAGAAGCGTGCTGTAACCATATACAAGCTCCCTAAAAACACGACAATTTTTTTCATATCTGCTTATATTCAAATTTATGTTTGAGGAGGCAAGTACTACAATATTGACATGTTTGGGCTTTTTAATTACCCTGCATGCCGTGCTATCAAAATCTGGGAAGCTTCTAGGAGTCATCTAGTGGATTAGATCCGAAGTGTTAGTAGCAAACTTAAAGGTCATTTTGACCGTTAGGCGAAGTTTAAAGTCACGGGCCATTGTATACTCAAAGCACGAGAAACGACGGTCATATGAGCCGTTGACGTCTTTACATGGGTGTTACCACTGTAAGGCAGATTATGTTTGCAAAAATATGCTGTCGTTAATGCATATTGGAAGGCAAACTTGGCCCTGAGGCATATCAACTTTCGGACCAGACGTCAATTTATCTCCCATCGTTTGGCTTTATTAACGGCAATAAGTGTGGCACCCTGTCTCCACAGTAGAGAATCTTGGTAATCCTGCCACCTATTCCGTCTGGTTCGTTGTGGGTTCCTCTTCATTAGCAATTCTTACCTAAGGTTTGGCTTTGTTCTGTCCTTTGCTCACATTATGGCACAAGACTTTGTTGCCGCTGGAAGGTTTTGATACCTGTTGGCATCAGAGTAGCATGTCTCATGCGTCAGCCTTTCGGTTTTTGGGGTTCCTCGGCCTACGATGGTCGCTCCTTGGATATCAAAGTCGTGGTCAGTCTTTCCGGTGCGTGCTGAAATTTTCTGCAACTTGCTAGACTATTCAGTGATCTGGAAACCTGGTATACTTGACCAACGGCCAACTGAAAATTATGGGAAATTCACCTAAAGAAGTGGCAGCAAGTATGCATTTGTCGCTTAAATGTCAGTGGCTTATTTGAAAATAATCGTGAATGGTAGTTAGCGTTCCCATTCAAAAGCTTATTCTTAACCGGCAGGTGAAATGTCTTCCAAACGCTTTTGCAAAAAAAGTCAGTTGAGTATTTTTCTGTAGGTGATGACCGTAAGCACAAAGACCATTATGTTTTTGGCTAGATAAGCAGTGATTCCGGATGCCGTGATCACTTTAATTAATCACGATTGCAAAAACCGGTAGACAACTACAATTTTGGTTCATGGTGCTTATATGTATTGACAAGTTGGTCATGGTTCATAGTTATTAGCTTCACTATTTCTCAACACAGGTGAATACCTTGCTTCAGGAGGGGGATAAATATTTATCGGGCCAAGATATATTCACAACGTTAACATGCCGTTTTCGTCCTCATGTTTCCTAGATGGCACCATTTTACACTATTCATGTGATATCCGACACGAGACAGAGTATCATTGGGGAATGTGACATGCAGACAAAACGTAAAAAGAGGTGCTACGATAGCATGTTTTTGCATAACAATTGATGTGAGTTGCTAAGTCATTTCACGTATGTGATCAGGTTGTCCATAGAAACATTCGAGCGAAAAATTACTCCGCTCGCGAGTGCATGAAATAAGCAGCAAATCTAGTATAGAAGACATCATTTTGCATTCTATATTTGCAAAGTTCTTTGCGATGCTGCCACCGCGATTCCAAGTAAGCTCATTCGTTTCTTATATATTCCTGGACGATAGAATACCATTTATACAACAAACAACTGTTTATTCTTGTTAACTTTTTTCAAAGATGTTACTAACTGCCATATGTATCAAGGTTAATGCGTTATTAATAATGCGTTTCGAAGTGAAAATCATAAACTGTAGTGAAGCTACAACAATTTAGTTTAAAAGGATTCCAAAATATAAAATTTGACAGATTCATGCATTATAGAGGGGATAATATTTTTCTTCTCATCCTTTTTCCTTAACGCACTTCATCGAAGTATAAGATTTTGAGTGAGCAGCAGTACAAATGTTTGATTTGTTTTGCAAATAAACTGGAGTAAAGGCAAAGAGTCTCTTTAATCCACAGTTAGCAACGAGCAGACTTGTGACTAAAATGATAAATAATCGTTCTTGACAGGTGATTAGGGGGTGTGGAACAGAGTGGAGTGGACTCGAGAGATTACCGACAGCTTGTCAGTTTCTAGAGTGCCTAGTGTATAATACCTTATGATCTACAGGGCATTGTGTGGTGACGTCATGATCCAGCACCTTCAAGGTGAAGTTCCTGAAAGCAGGGAGGAATGGTCAGAAAAAATACCCTCAGCATTTATGAAATACTAGAGTTCGAAAGTTACTAACACAATAAGTGGTTAAACTTGCTCCGTTGGGGACAAGGATGTGTGGACCTCATGCAGTAAGTTTCTCCAACGTGCCTCAAAAAGGCTTACAGCGCAAGCAGCTTTTGCTCACTAACTTGAATTTAGTTCTTTTTTGTTTTTATGAAAGCTAAGTTTATTCTCAAAAGGAAGATCTATTATGGGACTATTCGGGCAAACTGACGCAAAACATTTTGTTTTCCAAAGAACGTATTTGAATCCGACTTATACTTATTGGGGTGCCTACTTTTAAGCAGATATACGAAACGGGAAGGCTCGTCGGAGAGGAAGGATCAATGCGTAGAGTTTCAGGCCAATCGTCAGACTAAATGAAAAGTGAAAGGTGATCTTATCACTTTGGTGGCCAGACGAGCTTACGAGGAGGGAGGAGGGGAGGAATATATGCACCGAGGTATGGTGACTATCAGAGGTGAGGTGATGTGTTTTTGGAGTTTTAGGTGTGACACATTACATCATGGTGGAGGGGAAGTGGCGACATTCAGCATGTCCAAGCATGCATTGGGAGCGGTTAAAGTGGACGCCAGTCGGTCCCTTTTGGTCGGATGTCCTCATAGTGGATTTAAAATCAACACACCTGCATATGCTGTCCGATTGAGAGTGTCAGACTTCGAAAGAGTGTACGTAAATCTTTAGTGTTGGCCACCGCGACCGCTTAAATGCCATCCTAATTGAAACGGTGGTCAGACGTGAATTATGATAAGGGATAAAATTATATTTGGCCCACGTAGCCAGACCATTTATCTCCATCACTCACCGAGCCCTAACTGACCTCTGGTCACCTCGAGTTTATTTAAAAATCGGGATTGGGTTAAAGAGTAAAGACAGATTTTGACGGCTACCGTGCAGGCCACTGTTTGTGCACTTGTGTGCCATTCGCCGGAAGTAGTCATGACTGTGATTCAGTCCCTATCGCTGATTTAAGTGCTTAGCTCGGTTAATAAAATCCTCGTGAGCCAGATGTGCATCGTGTTTGTCTAGAAGTATCGTTAAATGATTGTTTCTAGCTTATTTTCCTTGACCTAACCCTTTGCACGAATTTTGGCTTGGAAAAACATAAAATGGTAAGCCTCCTGCCAAACGATATCATGGTTTCTTTTGATGTCACGTGCCTTTTTACTTCTATTATACAGGACCTGGCAGTCGAGACTCTCCCAAAACTCCTACGAGAGAAATACGATGAAACGGAGAGTCATCTCCGGCACACCCAAATCCTCCAGCTCCTAAAGTTCTGCCTCAAGACGTACTTTACCTTTAATGGCATTATCTACGAGCAGGTGAAGGGCACGCCTAAAGGTTTGTCCATTTCGGGACTCATAGCAGAAGTGGTCCTGAAACGGTTGGAGTCACTGGTATTCTGACACCAAAGACCAACATTCTGGGCTCGGTATGTGGATGACACCTTCGTTGTAAATGAGCGGGATCAGGGGCTGACATTCAAAGAACGTCTAAATTCCATCTTTCTGGGCATTCAATTTACGATGGAATAAGAAGAAAACAACCAACTTGCCTTCCTGGCTATCTACCTTTGCTGTCAAGACGATGGTGGTCTAAGAACAAGAGTGCTCCGGAAAGCGACCAGCACTATGCAAGTCCTGAACAAAAACATCAACCACCCAATCGGTTAAAAGCGCAACTGCGTAAGAGCGCTACTCCGGGTGTTTAGACGCATTGCGGCTAGGTGGAAGACAAAGTTGCTGAATTAAAACATGTTCAACAGGTACAGACAGCGAATGAATACCAGCGCAGTTTTGTCAAACAATGCATACGCAAACGGGAAAAGAAGCCACATCCAACTAGCCCAAACTTTTAGCGGGCTCTTTCGTACGTAAAGAATGTATCGGAAGTGGTCAGCTGTCTACTCACCTCATTTGGATTTCGAGCTACGCACAGGCCAGACGCAACGATCAGTCACCGGTCATGAGGCCTAAAAACCCACTGTCACGTCGAGGAACGGCTTGAGTCGTTAACAGGATCTGGTGAAGTTATGGACAAAGCAACTACGTCGAAGAAACCAGGCGATTACACCGGATGCGAATGGCTGAGCATGCATCGGCAGTGAGGGAGAAAGACGCCATATCCCAGGTTGCAGCTCACTCGACGGGGCCCGGCTATATTTTCAAATTTGACGAGGACAACGTCCTCACAAGAGGTGACAACCGCGTGAGCCGCGAGCTGCTCGAGTCATGGTTCTCATGCCCCCAGTCCATCAACAAGTGCAATGATTTGGCGTTCTCATATGGTGTACTGCGAAATTTCCTAAGAAAGAGAATCAGTCACTAGGGAAGGGCTGGGCGCAGCAACAACTCTGATGACAGCGGGCTTAATTTTCGCGCAATTATCAAACCCGCATCCGACGTGGACAAGAACATTTTGACAATTAGTGAGACATCACCGCACCAATTAAGATCTCAAGCGGTGGCTACGGGAACTGACAATTATAGTACGCATGCGTACGACAACTGATAACTATAAATACCGTGCAGTCTGTGCACGTTTCATCCGTATCCGCGCATGACCCAGACTATTGTGCCATTACTTATGATCAAGGATTCCCGACGGGATCCAAAATCTCAGAAGACTAAAACTCTTGTTTAAATGGTCACATCTCCGACTTCTGAACTTGCATATCCACCTCTGATAAACGTTCACCAAGCACTAAGATAACACATCTGTCCCTCTCTGTCTTGCGCCTCGACAAAGACCTTGACAGCCGTTACAGCTGCTAATAGAGGCAACGAGAAAAGGGACTGGAATGGTCAAACCATTCGCATTTTAACACAAGCAATTCCTGTGATCTTACATTGAATAAGACCAGGCTTTCTTACAAATGCCAACCTATTTTACAAAATAATGGTCAAAAATATTATTTCTGTATGAATAGTTGCACCTCTATTTTAAATATTATATTTGAAGAAAGAGTAAAGTTTAGCTAAGAAAACATGGTCAGGGAAATGCTCATCAACGAATATCAATGTCCCATGAAATAAAACGGTTAGACAACGAGCTGAGACATCAATGGTTAGGACGTAAGACTCTGATCAAAAACCTAGCGAGTTCGAGGTTTGGGTGGGTCACCACCTGGGCATGGGTATGACCAGCTGGCGGCAATTACTAAGCCAGAAATGTTCTTTCTAGCCCCCTCCTTATTTTTGACGACAATACTGTCTGCCTATACTAATGGTTGGTAGGGCTGTCAGGCCTCTTTAGAGGCCTAGGCAGAGTGGGACAGATGAGTTCCGTAAACGGTCGGTGTATGTTCGCCACCGAGCCTGATAAAAATCGCACCTCTCCCATGTGCCCACTATTGTTCTTCCATTAAGATGGTATTCGAGCAGTCGATTAATGGCTTCTGTGAAAACCTAGCTCAAAGCACGCCGAAAAGGTATGTGTGCCATGCGCAGATTAGCCTTTTTATTTTGTTGGTCTCGGCGCAGAAGCCCGACTGCCAGCCATACTGATTCAGTCTTTCCACCGGGCTCTAGATGCGCGCAAGTCTGATCGCACTGTAAGTCCATTAATTCAAGCTTATTGTTGGAGCGCCTGCCCTGCTGCGAGCCCGCTTTGGAAATCCTCCTTCATGACGGTAAAACTAACACCATAATCAGTCATCGAAACAGAATCCTATATCCTGAGATTTCAATTACATTGAGTTGGCCATTGAATTTGCGATGACAGTATTATACAACCAGAGCGACTACTTCATCTCCTGTTTTATTACCCTCCAGCCTATACAAGGTCACACTGAAGGGTGAAATGCGAAGCGAAAGTTCTGCATTTCATGCTCTAGTTTTTATCCAAAAAGGCCAAATGCACAGAGAGGAAACTGGAATGGCGAAAATCACTTGCTTTTAAATGAGTTACTTTCCCGAGCTCGTGACTCAATTGTCAGGGCGTTTGACTCTGATCAAAAAGGTCGCGAGTTCTAATGTTCAAGTGTGACACCATTTGGGTCTGGGTGTGACTGGCTGACGACGGCTAAAATGCCAGAAATGGCCATCTCAGTCTTGCTTGTATTTGCCGGTAATGCTATCTGCCCACATACAACTAGCTGTTATGGCTGCCAGGGCCTCTGTCGAGGTCCAAGGCAGAGTCGGACATATGATTTTCGTTTGCCGTCACGTGGGCGTACATCAGCGATTTAATTAATCTTATATATATTTTAAAAAATGACGGTTCTTTCCTTTTGACAGAACTGATATAAAGAAAGTTTGAACTGAATTTTGTCCGAAGCGAATTTTAGCTTAGGTTGCAGCTTTAAATTCAAGCAAACAGAGCTGCAAAATAGAGACCATTCATTGAATCAAAAGAGGAAATAACATCATTTATTTCAAATAACTGCATAAATATCAGAGACTATAGACCTTGTTTCACATAGTATTTAACATTATAGTAAAAGATTTTCATCAAGAATAGTAAAATTGAGTAAGTTCTGCCCATTTATAGCTTATCCTAAAATATGCTCAATTCGCAAATGAAAATGCTTACACTAACCTCAGGCTATTAAAACGTGTTTTTGTAAGCCGCCAATCTGAATTAAAATACTTCTCTTTAATTAAATTTTTTCAACCGGAGAACAGAACAGGTCTCTTTTCCGGTATGCTGACTGGTGACAGGTTGCGCCTGTGCAGATAAGTTGGCCTGTTCTGTTTTTGTAGAGGTAGAGAGAAACACCAGTCGTACACGACCTCTCAAGCTTCAGCTCGCCTATCTGGCAATCTATCGGATTTAAATAGAATTCCTTGGCAAGATAAGCTTTGCTCAGCCCTATGCGTGTGCTCCCTGAATTGCAGGAACCAAAAACAAGTTCAAGTAAAAGTTTAACTTTGCATTAGCTTTACACATGCCGGCCAAAGTTGAAAGTCCCAGAAAGTGAAACGATGCGTATCAAAGCGTCGTTAGCGTCCTCACATACAGTCACTCTCTTACTGACAGTGCCCGTTATATGGTCATTTTTATGCATTTCCTTCGTGGTTGGTAGGCCAAGCTCAGTGGCTCTACGGTTGAATACAACACCAGTCAAGAGTAGTTTACTTCAAAACATCGTGAATGGAGTGCGTTAACGGTAACAGCGCAATTTCCGGAGAACAATCTGTGCATTCCCCTCCTTTTTTCGTTCTAATTTGCTGAAATGCGCAAGCTTTTGACTTATTCAAAAGGTCTTAATTTGATACTGGAGAACAGTTTCAGGACAAATAAACCGTCTTTTAGGAAATAATGTTTGTTGGGCTAATTTTCGCGTCTGGTTCCCCGCTTATCATCAGAAAAGTGCGTTTGTGGTGAAAACAGTTAACTCAAAACGATGATTAATACAATATTCTAAAGTTGGTCAGCGTGTAGAGACATAGTCACTATCCGCAGCTAATTATGCGGTCAGTGAGGAATGTATTGGCTTTCATCTTATCTAAAGAGATGCGTATTTGATGTCCAAGACGATATTCCTGTCGATGCATTGCCTCCAGGAATTCGCGATCCTTCCTAGTTAAGCGCGTGCGTACATTTTGGGTTTGCTCCCATGCAAATGCGCGTTCTGTGTCTACTTTGTTGATGGTAACCATCGATAGGTGGGCTTGACTCGTCACCGTTAACTAGTCTTAATCGATGCGGGTGTATAGAGCTCTTCTGGTTTGGCGGCAGTTGGCTTCATCACATCTGTTGAAATGGCCAACCCTCTCATGCATGTGTTTTTAATGTTCAATAGCTAATTTGTGTTATAATCAGGTCTGGCCGTATGCGGTTCGCATAGGCTGGCAGTAAAGCTCCGTCAGCCACCGACTTCGATCAAACCTTTATCCAGCTTAGCACCGAGCGCACGTTGGCGACGAAAAACAGAGTGTAATCGATGCCGCAAAAACCACTATCCATGCGCCTACTCGGTGAAAATTGTCGGGATCGCTGCTTAACCTCTGGTTTTGGTGCTAAGCCCGCTCAATAAAACCCTCGTGATCTGACATGTACCACTGTGTGCTAGGTCTTGTGAAAATCCACCGCCTATGAACCCCCCGAAGCCGTAATGACGCCATCAACTCCAGTCTGCACATGACTGCCTCCAACAACAACTTGCGGTTTTAGGCTCTGTTCAAGTCAACTTAACCAAGACTAACCTACCCTTATTTCTCACTGTTGCACAAGGCGCACCGACCAAGAAAAGTCTGCGGGCAATAAACACAAGACCCGTGGGGTGAGTAAGCTTGTACCTACTTGGTGAATGTTTATATGTCGATGTGGTTTTGCCAGACATAGTGCATGCATATTTAACCCATCTGTCCGACTGTTGATGCTGTCGTTGTTTTGCGGTTTTATGTAGAGTGGAGGAGGAGTAGTAGGTTATTATTATCAGACACTGAAGTTTATTTTCCGTGTGCCTAAACAACCTTGTTTCCGTCTTCTTTTAAATTGGTCATTAGCCTATGCCGCAGCTCCACCTGAGGATAGGATGATGGCACCTCATTTAAAGACTGTATTCCGTGTGCATTAGGCGTGCTGCCCCAAACCAGGGGAAACTAAGGAATTGGCGAATAGTAGCCTTCGTATCTTACTTCAACCTCTGCAACCTATAAACAATGATATCGAGCAAACAAAAAACACAGTACGTCGCCTATTTTGCCAATAGATGTGAAAATGCAGGTCCCAGGAGGTAGCTGCGAAGAAACCGCCGCCATCGTTGAGAATTTTTTTATCCACCTGACATTTTAGGTTTAAGCTTGAATCTATCTTCAAAAAAGGAATATCAGGTACGGAAACGTCGTATACAGAGAGTTGTAGTTTTCAAATAAACATAAACATGCGATGATATTTCAGTACGCAACTGTTGTAACGGTGACAAACAGTGGTGACACCGTCTAGTTACGCACGTTGCAATCCCTGAGAAAGAACACAAGAAGAATAACAATAACAATAATACTACTTCCAATGTTTCAGTAGTATTGGTTTTTATATCCATTCACGTTTGCTATTTATTACGCCCTCCCACGCATAGCCTCATGCGAAGGTCTCCGCGGTCTACCCTACTTGGCTATCTGCGTACCGTGATTACCCGCTGGCGATCTTATCAGCCAGACCTGCCGGTCTAAACGGTCACCCTTGGTTCGACCCAAAGCGGACTGTCGACGATCTGGACGGATGCCTCTGTTTTTCCAGTTCCGTGGCGGACTCTGCAATCAGCAAGGAAGAATCAGGACGTGGCATCTACACGGTGATGATCCTGGGAACCGTTGCAATGCCCCTTCCCCAGTGGGAACTCCATTTTTTCTCCTAAATCCCTAGCATTCTCCCCACAAGGGCGACAGTTTTTCTCCTAAAAATCCCTGAGGAGTTTTTTCACTGTCTGCTCCTATTTTCATCCTATGATTCAGGACAACTGGCCTCGCCAACAGTCTAAGCAACAAATTTTTTGCTACCACTGCACATATGTACAAATAGGGCACTCAAAGTAATTGTTCCTACATACCCTCAATATACTGATACTGATACTGAAGAAGGGCTCAACTTTGGAAGCCACCCGAATGAGAGTTTATTGTGTATAAAACCCGGACTTGCTGTCTCGGGTGGCATTTGTGCTGCTAGTGGTGACTTTGTCAGTCTGTGTTGCAGCTAACTGTCAAAGATGTGACAGGTACTTATAAGTGATTGTCAAGCACGTTCTCTTGTGGCCTGATTGAGCGCGTTGGAACAGCATCACCTGCCATGTGGTGTATCTAAGTGGAACTTGACGAACTGCAACTAGTCGGGCACGCGTGTGGGCTTGCGTGCGTGTACGCACGTGTGTGTGTGGTCCAGTGATTTAAGGTCACCGCATGGGAACACTCACAGCGAAGATACAAGACCTTGCGGCAATTGGCAATTACAAAGGAAGCATTGTAGCACTCGGCCACAGGCACGAAGCCTCCGGACAGCCTGCAGAGTTACGCTAGCATGCGGTTAGGCTAAGCTCCTAACAGCCAAGACGCGTACGCTTCAAAGGTTAAGCATTCGCGATAGAGGGCGAGCCGTTAATGGTCATAGGCCTATTAAATATATTCTATGAATGCTGCTACTCCCCAGTACGCGCTACGGTCTCCTAAGACCAGGTTCAAACTGGTGAATAATGTCCTCGTCCCGTTGATCGTGCATGCTGATTCTCAGAAACTTATCTTGTTATGCAATTCCTTATCGATAGAAATCGAACAAACTTTTCTGCTTACCGTCAAATTCTGTTAGGTACTTAGAAGAGTACTTTTCAGAGCCACGTAGTGCTACTCAAGACCGCAACCTTCTCTTCGTGGGACCCTTGGTATTATGGCGAATATCGCGTTGGACTCTCCCTGACATGCTTCAAACACTCTTCCATCCGCTTCGAATATACTCTGCACCCCCCTCCCCCAGGCGACAGTTTTTCTCCTTAAATCTCTCAAATGGCATTCAAACCCCTAGACTTCTGAACAATGCCTAAGGAGTTTTTTCACTGTCGGCCCTCAAATTTTTGGCAACGCCACTGATCTGAAATGTCCTACAGATCAAATGCATTGAAAAAACTGTACCAATAGGGAGTTCAAAGGTATTTACCTATATTTCCCTCAATAAAACCTGACCTGACCTGACCAGGCCAGTCTTTTGCGTCTGCTTGAGCTTTGAGGCAGTTCACTGCATACTTGTGATACGCTAATGGAAGTGAAAAAGGTGAATTCCATTGAACGGTTGAGCAGTTGGCTTCACGGCCACGGAACGAGATTTTCATGAACAAGTACGATATAAAAATGACACCATCAGAAGGAGCATGGACCAGTTCGTCAACAAAACGGTACACGATGCAGAACCAAGCATTAATTGCCATGATCTACCGAACTAACGGATCGAAAGGAACTACTGGTACGACATGCTCTGTTGGACTCGGCAGTCAGCAAGGGCGTATCATGGTCATTATTCCGGTATTTTTGCGATGTTTAAGTGACCTCTACGGTTCACCCGTCGTTGCTGCCTTCAGTAGAATGGAATGGGATCCCCTGCCTTGATTCAGGTGTTCTTAATATTAGGATGGGCCTTCGTCCAATGAACAAGAGTTTTTTCCCTCGCAATCCCTCAAATCGCACTGAAACTTCCATAGTTTCCGAAAAATACCCAAGGAGTCACCTGCTTTTTTTACTGTTGTCCTGCTTACTGGCTCGTGCAATTTGGCATCACCAGTGAGCCGAGATACTAATTCCGAGAGTGGTTTCTGTTGCAAAAATATATTTTTAAGTCAGTGCACAATCACTAGGGGGGTAAAGACGTTTGCTTATCGTGTCTTTAATAAATTGAAAGGAAATGTCATACAGCAGCCGCCAGGATGAGTAAATACTTTGCATAACTTCCCTGTCAGGTGCGAACTCGTACGAGCATCGCACAAAGTCCAACTACCTACGATGAATGTGTCATGCGTAGAAAACAAAATAAGGTGTTTGCAGTAGGCGATTGACCAGGAAACTACTTCTCATGCAGGCCTAGAAACACGGATTATTTTTGCTCTCTAATCGAAACAAAATTAGCTATTGACGCCTTCACTTAAGACACGCCTGGTTGCAATTACATGCTGTGCCAGTCACCTGACCACGTCCACAAGTTTCCATACTTTGTCCTGACACCGAGGTACGTTTGAGAGGAGGAGGAGGGAGGGTAAAGGTAGTTTAAGTAGTGTAACAAAGCTGCAGCATTCTGTAGTCCTGGAGTTTTGTGATTGGGGAAATAGGATAGGCAGTGGAGGAAATGTTTCGATGTAACTGAAAAGGAGTTAAAAGCTAGTTGAATTTCTTTACCGCGGCCGTTATATAGCAACAGATTTGAACGCGTTAATTGAAAAAATACGCTAAACCAGCATTTGATAAATAAGAGGTATTTGAATAAACTACCGGGTGTAAATTTGTGACAGGTCAGGAACCAGCAGGATTAATAACGAAACTGCACCTTTTAGTTACAAAATTATATTCCATCATTCAAGTATTCCTGGATAAATTTGCACCGCGTCGCCGATGCTACACTGTTTGAAACCGCAAAACAAATGTGATTTACCACCATACACTTGTTTCTAAAACTTTTTACAGCCACACCCACCCAAAATTCCTATTCCTCCCTGTCCCGTTAAACAGAATGCTGTAACTATGGGTGTATGAAGTCCTCTATTTTAACCACTTGTGCTGAGAAGAGAATACGGCAGATGCAGCTTAAGTCTACGAACACTAGAAACGAAATCACGCGCAGGTCTCCGATCCTATTTGCATCCTATGGTGAGGCGCACAGGGGAATGTGTTTGAAAACGACCATCGAAATGTCGTCTTACCAGATAAATGGCGTTTAAGGATGACACGCTTTTCATGACTCCAAAATTTGGGTCGCAGATGGGACGAAGCATGTGCACATTCCACCTTAAGACATGATCATGCGGCTGCTCTAGACAGTACTAGCACGATCTGGCTTAATAAAAATCTATACTCTCCCTTTTTTCCCTAGATGAGTATAATATTTAGGCAGCTACCTTGCAAATTCTCCGCTTTTCAAAGTCATCTAACTGCCGTTCGATTGGTACCTTAAAATTTTCCTTCCAGGGCATTTTCCAAGACACTCGTTCCCCTGTCCGTTACGTTATGCCAAATAAACGAGCAGTTTTTTTAAGAAATCACTTAGGCAAAAGGGAGAAGTGTTCATGCGGGAATTCATTTTGTCGCCTCGAGTTTTCCGCCCGACGCAAAGAACGATATGTGTTTACTTTGCTGTCGATGGTTGAAACCAGTTCATTCAGGCTCTCGAGGAGAGGGGAGAAGAAATCAGCGTGACATCCAGCCGCCAATTAAAACTGCAACACTTCGTTTGAGTTCGCCAAAACAAGCCGACGCAGAAGTTTTTAAGGGGACTTCAAGAAATTAAGAGCAAGCGAATCTATACTAATTAAAGTGGTAAGTAACTCCGTAAATTACTGTTAGTCTACATTTTTACGATTCTTGCGAAGAATGCATCCACTGTGCACAGTAGGGGTGGTCAAACGAACCTGCTATGTTATAAAAGTGATGTGTTGAATACTTACAGTAGCATTGACATCTGTTTGGATTATCCTTTGCTTAACGCTTTAACACTAGTATCGGTATATGTTCAGTATCGGTATATTTGAAGGGGATGTAGTTGGGTTGAACTTGAGTCCCCTACTTTTACATGTGTGCTGAAGTATCAGAAAAATAGCATCTCAGTTTGTTGGCAAGGCCAATTGACATGAGCTGTGAAGTCGAACATAGTTTAAAAACCAGCAGAAAGTAAAAAAGGTCCTTGAGCTTTTTAGGCGAAAAAAACTGTTGCTATTATAGGTCCAACAGAGGGCCATTGCAGACTTCACCGGGATGATCACTGAAGTGCGGAATCTGCTGTCTGACTGCGAAGTCCGTCGAAAATGTTCAAAAATAAATATCCACCTAGATCTTTGATCGTCTGCCACGAGTTGAACCAAGATAGAACGGTTAGGGTCCGCCAGGTTCGGATGATGCCATCGCTGGTGAGGTCATCAGGGTATGCAGATAGTCAAGTAAAGAAGACGGTGGAGATCCTCGCATGGAATTTATGGTGGGAGAGCGTAAGTCATAAATAAAAGCTGAAAAACCGAGGGAAATTTCCTTTGCATAATTGACAACCGTACTTTAGGTAGAGCACCTGATATATCAGTAGTCCAAGCATTTTTTGCAAAGGAAACGGAGATTATAGGGCTTTAATGGGGTGGGAATTAGAATAGACATTAGAGTATAGTTTTATGACTGTTATATACATTTTAATTTTATTGTATTTTGAAATGTTGTTGATTTATATATGTACATTTTCCTAAAATGCATTATATTGATTTTGGAAAAAGCCGGTTATCAACTTACAGGTTTCTTGAAATTCCCGAAAAATAAAAATGGTGGCTAGGAGGTCGTCTACTTCAACTTACGCGAGTACCAACTTACCGTTTTGGGATTGAATTAGTATAGAACATCGCGCGAGGCACCATGCACACATTTACTCTATAGGCAAAAGAAATTACTCCCAGGGGCCACGTCAAACAAATTCAACTACATTCTTTTAAACTTATTTCTACAAACTTCTGTCACTGTCTATTCGATTTTTCTATTCCAATAAACCTTATAACTACTTTTCTGCAGGGCAAAATGCTGGGCCTAGGGCTATATTAGGTGCACCACTCAAGCTACCTTTCCCATAAAACCAGAGAGAATGAATTATAAAAGTGCGGAACACAAACGCAGATTATTGGACAGGTCATGCCATGCTGAATTTCCTCCTAGTCCGATGACGGGAACTTTCCGTTCTTCAGTTTTTAAATTATCTTCGCTGGGGCACCCTCCTAGGTAATAGTCTCTTATAGGTACCACCATAGAAACGAATTCCCTAGATATCTCTAATACGGGACCGGTAATAATGGTTATTTTTGATTTTGCTTTATTATTTTATTACATTTTTTATTAAATTATTTCAATTTAGTTTTTATATTTTAACTTACTTAGCAATTATTACGCACATGTCTATTGGTAGAAAATAGCTTACTATAGTAAGTTTATCTGCTGTTTCTTGTTGTTGTTTGCTCATTAGTTCTTTTATTTTCTCTGCCGCAGCCAAGTAATGCCCCACCCATATCAATTTTATTATTACCGGAACCGTATTATAGAATTTTGGACATCATCATTATGTACCGAGGACGCAAAAGAGTAGGAGTGTTTGCAACCAGCTGGTTTTCTTGTTGCACATTTCCCTTGCTTAAATTTATTTCTATTTGTTTGAGTTCATGTTCTAATTTAAAACATATTTTCCCTGTTGGAATTTTGAGGATTGGCTAAACAGCAAAATTTATTGGATCTATTTATTTCGAGAGTGCTTATCAGTTGGTTCTTCTTGTTGCATAATGTGAATAACGTAAGAAAAAATACAAAATTGAATTCATACAGAAGAATCGATACAAACAGCAAGGTTATAGGAAATGGTCAAGAGGTTAATCAATAAAGTAAGAAATTTTAAAAGCTGTGGGCAGCAAAAACGGGGAAAAAGACGTCTTAGGCAAAAATGTTGGGAAGGGAACTGTTTAACCGGGAAGCCGGTGTTACCATGGCAGAGTTAGGTTTACCACATGCTCCAGCTGTTTAAATAGGTTGGGTTTAGACCTCCATATATAAGCTGCCTCTAGGTAGTGTAAGGTACGAGTAGTCCATGTCCTTAAACGAGAGGTAGCAACTGATGAGCACCCTCGAAACTACTGGATCCCATAAATTTTGTTGTTTACAAAATTTTAAAGATAGGTACTAATTTCACGTGAAAAACTTTAACTAGTATGAATTACAATAAAAATACCTGCTGTTTCATATATGTTTGTGCTTCACTGTTCGGTGTATGCATTTTATTTCGTTGCTTCGTGGCTATCTTGGTCGGCCTATCTTGACTTTTTATAGCGTGTGATCGTAGTATCGGCCCACCGAAAATATGCCCATTCCCAGTGTCTAGTGCTTGGTTAGTTTTGGAGTACATGAAAACAACGTTGATGGCGAGAGTATGAGTTATTCACGTTTGATCAGTTTTCATCTCTCTAGCCCGCCCGAAGAGGCTGAAGTGGGATGAGAAGATGAGGGGAGGAGAGGTTGCTGGCTCGACTTGGAACTCTCATCTTACACGAGTAATACGCCCATTTTGCTCTCACGCTGGTCTTACGTGTCGACACGGAACGTTTTGCCCGCCCTGAAGAAGCAAATAAGACTTATAGTTCGCGCGAAATTCCTAGCACGTAAACACGTCATTTAGAACCTTTAGCATGAACCATTTCGATTCTCCGCGACACGTAAGTTTTCTCGGAAAAATCACGATTATTTTAAAATGGAAAATTCAAAATCTTTTAAGAAGAGTTCACGAATACTCTGCAGAAGCAAAACACGTAAGAACGGAAAATTGGAATTCTTGCAAATTAGCCTCATAATGAACTGCTCATGGTCGCTACAGCTTCACACGAAGGTGATCCTCGAAAAGGATCACACGAAATAAATATTGATCATTACTGTCAACAACAACCATAAGAAGGACTAACAATAAAACTAGAAACGTCTGCGCCCATGAGTACGCACAGGCAATTCCGAGAAGTTTCTGTATTTTGAAAACTTTCTTTCAATTTTCTTGTCATGTGGCTTTATATAATCTGAGTGGATTCTGTCTGATGAAACGTCAACCAAAATTATAAAAATTTGCTTTCGATCCGAAAAAATTCTTGAGGAAGAGTGTGCATACTGATTATCATGCAGCCCACAGCTCAAATATGCCAACCAAGTCGGTAGGCCGACTTTTGAATGGAATGCTTTTCGATCGTCTGCAAAATTATACTCTGAATAAAATGACTACTTAAATAGTTTGCAGTTTATTAAATGATTCAGCTCTATTTTCTAGAAGACATATTTCAATGTGTTCTTCCTTCGGGCCGTTTTGAAGCCAGTTTCCATATCTTCAGCGTTTACAGTTGAAGAAATAATATCGCTTGGCTTAAACATTACTTGGGTTGCGTGCAAGGACGATGCATAATGTCTACGTAGTCGTTGCGCGTGCAACACGAAAACTATTATCTCGAATCCCAGGCTATTGTTAAAAGGCGGAAGGCATCCGTGGGAGGGCTTTATAGTGCACAGAACTCAGAGTTGTCGTTCCAGGCAACAGTAACCACTGGCCAACCCAGGATTAGTCTTGACTGCTTCCAGCCAGACCTGAAACTGTTATAATGACAGGTTTTGGTTCGTTAGTGTTATAACGATGACATCTGACGTGTGTCACCATTGAATTACGCCGTGTTGTAGTCCCCAAGGAAGAACACGATTGGAAGGGCGTAACTTTTGGATCCACCGAGAGGCAGGTTTTATTGTTTACAAAAACCCGGAGAAACTGTATCGGGTAGCTGTGCTGCTGGGTTGATCTCCAGCGTCCTCACTGTCCTCACTATTCGGTGGGGCTGCAACTCATTGTGTCCCGCCTTGGGGGGAAGCCCGGCATTGGGAGCGGACTGGCATCACCACGCGTCCACGGTTGCAACAACCTTTGTCGGGGGTGGCAGTGGCTTATAATAGATTGCCTGCGCGTTCTCTTGTGGCCTGGTTGGCCACAATGGTATAATGTCACGCGACCAGTTGGCCCTGGGGCTTTGTGTAGGCTCGTTTCCGTTCCTGTGTGCGTGCGTGCGTACGCGCGCGTGCGGTCTAAGGTCATCCCGCGTAGAAAGCCATCGCCCGTTATGTGGCCCGAGGTAACCAGCAAAGACATTTTGGCTAAGCTCGACGCCTTAGGAGAGCCTCCAAAAGTTGTTAGCATTTGGTTCGACTAACATCCTAACAGCGACTGTGTGTGCACGTGTGTGTGTGGGGGGGAGAGAAAGCTAACAATTAATTTTACACGATTTTCGAGCGAGTTCAAGTGACGTACTATACTTATGGTACATTGTCCGAGGGGAGAGGAGGTCAACTGTAGAGGTCCCTGCTGCGTTGACCGATAAGTGACGTGTCCAAATGGCTCTTATACGGCCGCGATTATTTGGGCACACCTGTGTGCTCGCGTGTATGCATGCGATGATATCGGTCAAAGGCCTCCAGGTTAGCGAGTCACCTGCAGAGACACATGAATTTGAGGCAGCGGGCATTGGAAAAGGATGTAAGTTCTGTGTCCCCAGGTCCTCTAGTTCGATAATACCGGGTCAAATTTCTCATAACGTCTAACGACAGGTTAGTACCGTGGAAACCTGCTTCTGCAAATCGTCTTCGTTCTCTTGGAATGGGACTGTAGGGTACTTCGTAGAGAATAGGCACAAGGACCACCAATTGAATCACATATCAAAATCACTCTTTTTCTAGCTACAAAGTTATATTTGATTGGCATCTAAAAATTTCCTTTTATTCGTGATCTGCATTTCACAAGATACTGTTGAACACAGGATTTGACTATGTGCCCGTAAACATTTAATGCCTTGTTTCGCCTCTATATATCCATACATATACATATAACTGACTGAAGAACAAGGTCACGGCTTGTGACATCGCAGGTCGCTAGTTCTGAACTTGGTTATGGCTGGCTGATGACGGCTAGCAGGCCATAAATGTCCTTCCGGCGGGGCTCCTGAACAACCTTAAGGCAGGAGGGAAAAGTTCCGTACAGATCGGTGAGCGCTCACCTACCATATAAAGACCACTCACCTTAAATATAATATACCAGAAACCGCATAGAGAACGCTAGGCGACTGCCTGAAAAGCTGCACCCTCGTCAATCTATCATGCAGTAGCAGGAACATCAGTGAAATACATGTCTGGACTTTTAGTCAGTACCTATTCCAAGGGCGTGGTGTTACGTCTTTGTTGCATAAAATGCATGCTACTTGTAGTACTACTTGTTGGTAGAATGGGCATTGCGCGCTTATTCCATAAAAGTTGACTATATTCGACTCATATAAACATTGCAATTTCGTGTCTTACGCTTAAATGTAATGCCCCAATCAGTAAATTGCACGACATGCAATTAAGGATTTCCGAAATTCTTCTCCTTGTATGCAAGAATGTATAAGCATAAAAAGGGAATCATTAATCACGAATTTTAAAAACAGCTCCTAACGCTACAAACATACAGCTGCGATTCCTAATCTTCTATCTGCGCCACATTTCGTCAAGCCTTTAATCCAGTTTGAAGCGGCTAAGTGGAGATCAGCGGCTTTTTAATCCGTAATCCATTTCAGGATTCTGCTTTTTCTTAACTGACAAAGGTATTTCCTTTGTTCACAGAAAGGTAACAGGATAATTTTCCTAACAGCTGTCTCCTTGTTGCTTAAACCCGCCCTTTTAAAAATGCTTAGCACAATGAGAGCAGTCAGGGGAACGCCAATAAAGTTCGCAGTTGTAGGATAATTTATGGCTTAGGCCAGCATACACAGTTTTCCAAATATGATGTGTCAGGCAATTCGGCCTCATTCCTACAGAAGGAAAGAGAATTAACGGGCAGCTATGCAGAGGAAAGGTAGCATCTTTCTATCAATGGGCACGACATCAAATAAAATTTAAGGAAACCTGCCTCTATTAAATAATTTCAAAGATTTTGATTTAAGTAACCCGAGGAAGAGCACGTACTTTAAGAATGCCAGTCAATTATCTTTTACTCAGGTATACAGACTTCATTGAGAAGACGTCAACTGCTTGCGGACTACCGCCGCATCTCTCCATATTTACGTCAGCAAATCCTACCCGTTTAATGCACGTTTCGCAATTCAGTGCAGCGTGAGCTTTAGACTTTAAAGCTCGAGAGAAGGAACTGTCATTTAAAGCAAAAACTCTTACACGTTCAAAACAAAAATATAAGTGTCCTGAGGCATTTCACGTACTGTCTTTTATACACACCCGTTGCAGCAACTATTCTTCCTAAGTTTATAGCAAAAAATATTTGTAGAACAGAAATCTACCACATCGTTGCTACCTTTTTTGACAGGATGCCTTTCTTTTGTCGTAGGTTTAATCGGCAACATAATAAATCGATCAATTAGGATGTTAGGCCGAAGAACGACTTCACAATTGCACAGCTTTATCAAAACAAACGCCCTCCAAGTACAGATTTTCTGCTCAGTAGTCACCGAAGTTGAAAATGAAAATTGATCAATATTTTGAACTCCAGTCCCAAACGTATTCAACATATTGAGCAAAGTCAGACGGAACTATGGGCTGGGCGCGCTGAGTCCTTGGTTATGAGTGAGGGGCTGACAACTAGGAATGGGTCATTCCACTTCTAAAGCGGTGGGTTATGGATCTATCCTCAACATCTTATATACTCTTCCCCTCATTTCACTTAACTATTAAAGATGAAGTCATTCTCCCAGCCTGAGACGCTCAAGGAAAGCCGTAATATATGTGCACCAATGTAAACGAAACTTTAGGTTCCAGGAAGAAATCTAAAAGGAGAAAATTCGATCGCTGGGATAAGAATTGTATTCACCTGACGTTTCGGATTCTATCGCGGGTCCATCAGCATCGAAAATTACAGAAAGGGATGATTTATCCACGGGGGGTTGCAGTATTTGCAGGACACAGTCAATATGCTACCGTACACTTATGAAAATTCAGGGCTCCCTCTCTTTGGGAAGCGTGCCCGCTTATGCGCCAATTGCTTGATGACCGGCGTGCGGTTCGTGACTTGCTGATCTTTCATCACCGATCTTGGATTCAGGCGTGTTGATTGCTAGGCCATCTGGCTCGCCGACGCGTTCGCTTGTGAGCACCCCAGGTAGCGAATCGCTCTGACAAAACAAGACCTCAACAACAAATATGGGTTGGGCTGGTCGTTGCACCTAGTTATAAGCTAGGGGATGAAAAACATGACTCAAGCAATATTTAATACGTAGCCAGGTCTCGTTGAACGAGCCACTACTTGAGAATTGGCATCTTTTCTTAGCACTACTGCCGTGTGTTCGGCAATTCGTGTTTTAAAAACTTCTAGTTTCGCCGATATAGTTGCTTTGTCTGCAAATGCACCAACATTTTCTTGTCATTACCATCAGTCTTTCGGTTGTATTACCTGGCGCTTATTTCAAAGAGAATACATGTCCCCTTTAAATGGGAGAAGAAAAAGCCCACACCGTAGATGACAACCTCTTGTATATATATATTAATATTAGGCTCCCCACCACTGCGCACCAGCGCAAGCAATATCAGACAGCGGCTTCATTCTTTATTCATTCAAACAGGTGCATGTCTGGGCTTTCGTCCCCTTCTCTTGACTCTTTCAGCCCTCAATGATATTTCCAAAAACGCTGTGTATAGTGTATTTTATGAGTCACATTCTGCTGTTGTTTTGTGCTTAATAACGCACAGGTCCAGTACTGTCGACTGCAAAATTTTAAAACAGTATAGTATTGGCCAGGTTTCTCGAACTGTTACAGTTTTAAGTTCACACATACTTTCTGAGACCCTTCACCTCCTCAAACAATCAGCATCCGGTTAGATTAGGGGAGCTGTCCACACATCCGCAGATCAATGTAAACCAATGCAAATTATAAATTTGACTTATCATCATTTCTATTCTTCCGTATTTTATCTGAAAACGGTTCACCATTCCTCACTACTATTTGGGAGCACTAGAACGGTTAATTTTCTAAAACCCACCATTTTCCTAAATCTACATCTAAAACAACTAGTAACAAAGGCAATTTCTTGAGTATGAAGTACGGTTAAATCCCACTCGCATTTATAAATGTATGTTCGATATAATTACGTATAAGCATGGTTTACATGCAACATATATAGATCGGTGCACAAACAAACAATACATATACTCCCGATCTACAACCGGCTAGACATCGACCTCGATGGCTCAATGGTTAGGACGTCTGCCCCTGACCGGCGAGGCGCGAGTTCGAAACTCGGGTGCGGCGGCAATTTCAGCTGCTACACTAGAGTTGGCTACCCGTGGCTGATAAGGGCCAATAGCCCGAAATAGCTATATTACGGTGCCTTGTCTAAGCCGGAATACTCCTATGACAAAAAAGCACAATATTCTAGGACCCCAAACTTGATAATTTTAACTTCCTTCACCATGTTTCATCAGTAACTACGCTTGCTGTATACCCAGACTCGTAAACGATATTACTTTTGTGTAAGAAACCAAGACCGAAGCTGGATCCGGAAGTGTGTAGCTTTACAGACCTTGCGTTCAACTACAGGGTGTAAGAAGATTCGTCTGTATGGTCCGATCTCTTCCCCAATTAATGGATACCTTTAGTGACTGTTCCTGCGGGCCAAAGCGTTTGACCAGCCGTAGACCAGCTTGAGAAGACATTGACCACCCCGCTTTCATCCGCTGCAATCAGGGGTGTTCTCTCTCCACTGGCTGCTGATGGAGCTCGCTTGGGATCAGTTCATTCAACCTACCAGAGTGTCCTGAAGGCATGCGCCGGCAAATGCGAGTTCAGCGTAATGCCTTCTGGTCTGGCGAAGACGCCAGATTTATTTCAGGGATCGCGATGTAAGCATTTTACGATCTAACACCCCGTCCTGCCTGAAGATGTGGGTGCCTGACGGCGAAGACGAGGAAGAAGTTAGTAACTTTCTCGGACTTGAGTCCTTCTACAGGAAGTTAGGTTATTCGGTATTCTACTCACGAATAGAAGCAAATATGAGTGCCCCAGGTTTTTGTTGTAAGGAAAAGGGAGACGCGAGCTCTGGAACGGCAATTTGATTGTTCTGAGCTTTTGAATCCACACGAGAGGCCCGCGTTAGTGATAAGGAGAAAGCAGCAAACTTTGGCTATGAGTAAATACGGGTGAGGGAGGGGTGGCGCTCGTAACCGGTGCATGCTCACACAGTGTTTTCGTGTCTCCCACGCGCGCGCCCTTGGAGTTAGGGCGTGTGCCCTTGGCGCCGTCCTTGGCGTGGCAGCCTCCGTGCTTGGACAGGAATTAAGCCGTGATTTCTGATCACGAGCATGGATGGCAAAATAACAGGGCGGTATATCCACATGCCTGCTGATGGAGTTGTAGTCTGACACCCAGGCCTCCAGCAGTTATTGTCCCGTCTTATTAGCGGCGCTTGCCATTATCCGTGTGCCCGAGAGGTCGAATTCGTGCTTTACTTCCAGAGTAAGGCTATTTTACTCACTTACTTATACCGGCTGTAGTTCTATCTGATCTAGCCGGTCTCAATGGTATCACGTACGACAGCCCCCCACGCACGACGATTGGCGGGACTTGAAATCTGCTCCTATTCTCTTCTTCAGCAGCGGAGACCGAAAATAAAAAGTCCAATAACTGCTCCCATGTCTTGACAGACGGTTTTGAGCCACGTCTTCAGTTGCCCTACCCTTCGGCACCTCCAGGTTGGCTGTCGCGCCGAATCGAGGCCAACATCAATGCTCGTGGGGTTGATGCCAAAGAACGTGTCCGAACAACCTCAGTCGCCTTTCTTGAATGGCCTGAAACATCCTCGAGATACCATCACAGTGAATGCGACTGTCTCATTTAAGATCAAGTCGGTATATTTAACTCACAGGATGGTCCTCAGACAGCGGTGGTCAAACACCTCTAACCTTCGATCCTCTTCAGAGCGCAAAGCCCAGCATTCACATCCATTAAGGAGAACTGACCGGAGGGATACACGGTATACACGAATGCCCGTGATGATTTTGATGTCGTGTTGGAATATAGTGAATACTCAGCCAGCAGCATTAACACGGGTGACAAACTCGTTTTTGCTCTGTCCAATTGATAGTTGCCTCGCCCTGAGGTACTTAAAGCTATCTGCTTCTTCAAGTCGATGACCATTAATCCCCGGGAGTGCCTTCGCCCGATCAGGCATGCAGCTCGAGAATAAGACTGAGCCGGTACTGCCGCATTCCTTTCCTAATTTACCGAACGTATCAGGCCATTCCTGTGGGTCAGAAAGTTTGATCCGCCGTCGATCGGCTCAAGCATTCATTGAGCTCCCATTCTATCTTTTTAGTCATCAGGTGGCTGCCAAAAGTGACAATTCCAGTATTGCTCGGTAATGTATTTCGGCCTATAATATAGGCCAGCCAGTGAGCGGCCGCTGGCGTAACACAAAAGCGAGCATCAAGGCACAATCGAGCGAATGACTTCTGTACTGATCTGTGAGCACCCATCTACCATCGGGTGCATTCTCGATCAAACCCGGTCAGGCAAAGAGTTCGTGGCGCAGGAATTTAAGTGTCGGATTTCCTACTTATACAGTCGTGGTTTCTAACCTTGAGTGAGGCACCACTTGACTGGCTAATGCCAACAACTAAGTCAGAAATGGCCATCCCAGTTACCCTTGTCTTTCTCGGAAATATATTTATAACTACAAAATGCTAGTCATTGAGCGGCTGAGGACGAGACTCCAGAGCTAGCCCCAATGCACAATGTAGCAAGTGAGTCCTGGTTGCTGAAGGAGCAGAAGAGGCGCTAGCGGAAAGTGAAACGACAGATCAAGGCCAGCCATCGAGTGATGGTGTATTTTATCAGGTACATTTTTCAATTGCATATACCCCACACCAGACTAGTTACCAGTCCGGATAGTTGCTGGGCTCTCGACGTCTGCATATCTGATGTTCTGGACATTGTCTTGCAAGATTGCCAAGCGAACAAACAGAGTGTGGTATATTCCAAAAATTTCTTGAAACAAAATTCACGCGTAAGTCACCGCGGCCCTCAATCCTACGGGACGCGCCGCGGACGTCGTTGTTTTCGACGGTTACACTGTCAGTACATAAATCTGGTGTGCCTAGATGGATCGCGAGGTAGATGCGCTGCATAAACATGGGGAAGGGGGATCAGATCAGGGTACCGGAGGCGTTATTTCGGCTACACGCCGATGACAAATGCCAAACATTGCGCAGGGGACGTGGTGGCACGCATAGCTGCGGCTTCGACTGCGCCAGCCACGGTCGCCCAACCTCGCCTGCGGCCTTTTCGGGCGTGTCTTGACACGGGGCCCAGGTGGGTGAGTGGAAAGAGAACGCGATAGAACCCTGTGCAAGTCTACTATCACTTAAAGCTAATTTATGCGCATATGCTCTTGTGGAATGTACGGTGGACATTGTAGAAATCGACGGTCGAGTAGAAATCTGCCGGTAAACTCATTGTTGTAAGGCAATCGGCCGAATAAAGTAAAGCTGACGAAATGAATACAAAAAACAGATTCCCTCAATACCATATGTTACTGGATGAGAAAATGGAAGGAAAAGCGAGTCTCAACATATAAATTGGGGTGACACAAAGCAGAACAGGTTAACAAGAGTGCGGTCCACCAGCTAGGAATTGAAACAGACAGACATTGGTACTGACCATTATGATGATGATGTATCACAGAAATAAGCTGTAGCTAGAGAGAAAAAGAGGATGGAGAAATGTGTCCAGAAAGGATATACTAGAGGAGAGCAACAAGGGACAAGAAAAAGACACCAAAAAATGTAAGCCAGCGTGAATGAAATTTATGGCTTGAGGAAAGGAGGTTACGAGGAACAAAACGTATGTGAGAGAGAATAAAAAATAAAATCAGAGCAGAGGTTGGGTGGGATGGGAACGGGGTGTCAGGCGCTCCCCAAAAATGCCAGTTATGGAAACTCCTCATCCT
>JAYGXS010000001.1:300932-312602 GCA_036362985.1 Ligula intestinalis | reverse complement strand
GAGAGATGAGAATCTCACTCTATCCTGTTGACAAACTGGGCTTTGCAGCCAGCGACTGGGCTTATTAGCCGGCGGATTTTCCTATGTAAAATTCTGTCCCAAGCTGATTTGGGCTTAGTACGCGGCTGGGCCTATCAACCGTGGGCTTAATAACCGGCGAATACTGTATAGCATTCCTCTCTAAAATTAAATTTAAGGCTTTCGGCGTGCTACTGAAGCTCAATCGATAGAGCGTTGGCTGTACCAAAGCCTTCCCGGGGGGAGGCCACAAGGGGGGGGGGGCGATGTATGAAAGAGAACCGTTTGCTATCTAGTTTGAAGTACTTACCAATTGCTATTCAAAAAATACTCGCGAAAAAGAACGCACAGATAATCACTTAACGTCTCGCTCCTGGCCGCTGCACAGCCCTCGTCAAAGTGCGCTAACTAACGTCATAGGCACCTGGGCGGGACGCATTTTGCACCCTGCAGTGCGCATATCACGGCGGCTGACACTTTCTCCCCACACAAGCATACATACGCACACCTCCGCAAACTCGGATTTCGACAATTGAAATGACCCTCATCAGTGCACACCGTCCAGGCAGTAAAAGGCGGGGGGAGCTCTATGACACGTATATGGGCGATGTGATGGAGGCATTCTCCCGATAGATGCTGTCGCTAGGCCAACATGGCGTTATTAGTGAAAATTCGATTCCCTTGTGCTAAGCCAAAAGGCGAAAGGGCGTTCACCGGAAGAGGTTAATTGTTTATCTGACGTTTTGGAAAGTTGTTTTGTCTATCCATCACCCGCACTCGGTTCGGATGTACGCAGAGGCGGCGTTTATAGTTAATGCGTTTTATGCTAAAAATACTTTCAGTGACAAATTTAGCTGATCATTCGTATAAGAGTAGCCACGTTGTTACTGATGACAACCATCAAGGTCAAAATGCCTGATTGACTTTGGCAGTGTGTCTCCTTTACATCAGTTCTGTAGACCAGACGTGTGGACTCCTGCGCAAGGACACGTCACTTGTTGATTAATTTTCACCAATCGCTAATGGAATTCAGTCTTCCTACTCTGCCTTGGGGCTTATTGTCGAGTCCTGGCAACAAACCACATAGCTGCAGATAGCAGAAAACGAGCGCGTGGCTCAATGGTCGGAAAATAAGGCTTCCAATCAAAAGGTCGTGGGTTCGAGCCTCGGGTTTGACATTACTTGGGGCTGAGTGTGACTGACTGATAACGGCTAATGAGACAGAAACGTACCTTCCAGTGTCACTTGCCTCATCCGGTAATGTAACTCTGCCTAAAGGTATGCGTGTTTCGGCTGTGTTAAGATGCCGCACTCCTTACATTACTTTCCCGATCTAATTCAAGCCGATACGCAGTCGTCTTATCATCAGCAGAGAATAACCTTCACACTGCGACGCGTGCTTCGCCATCGATTAAGACACAGTGCAGAGCTCCTACCCTCTAAGAAAAGAACTTTTCTCGGCCTATTAGTTGAACTGCTTAGGCGATAAACGCATTGGGGCGGCAACCAAAAAAGGCTCTACTTCGCTTTCTCTGTGTGAGAGCGAATCCACGGCTTCCAACTCAACCCCACCTCCCACTAGGTCAACTTCAAGTCAGCCCGGTGGGAATTGGATCTTGATAATCCTGATCTCATTTTAGGCCGTGGGGAGGGGAAAGGGCGACGGCTTGCGAATTAAGACGTCATCCCAACCCACTGCAGCGTAAGTGGGGGAGTGGGGGGGGGCATGAACACCCGGGAAGAGACGGGGCTAGGATCGAGGAGCACTCAACAATTTATGGGTTCGGTGGGAGGCAGGGAAGGAGCGAGGTGAATGTGAAGGGATCACACAGCGGAACGAGCGCAGCGAAAATAACTAAGGTAGCGGCGGCATGGCGACAGGTATTTCCGCTGGGCGCCGCTGCGGCGCTAAAAAAACCAAATCCGCCAACTAGCCTGCGACAGGACATGAAGCGAGACGCTGTGTGTGTATTATTCTGTTTGAGAGGCGAAGTTGGGGCGAAGCCGCCAGGCGACGCGCTTCAGCGCGTAGATCGGAATCTGGACGAAGGCGGTCGGTTCAAAGCCGACGGGGTTTTCGCGTGAACGGGGAGGGGGGAGATGGAAGTGCCAGCGGTTTTCTTTCCGGCCCGCAGTCCTGCGCTCTGAGTGCGTAAATTCTATTAGGATGACTACGTAAAGCTGCTCAAAAGAAGCATTTGTGTGGTTTTCCTTGGGCATCTCTCATAATTTTCAGTTTTTTAACAGTATGCAACAGAATGACTAGAAGCGGTGTGGCTATAAAAAACCTTTGGTAGAAAATTTTGCCTGTAGGGTGGCAAGTGGCCGATGAAACCTGAAGTTAATGATTGCTTTTAAATGATTTCTTGCGACAGTCATAAACATAATGGTAGTAACTGGAAGATTTTCTGAAAACTAGAGTCGTCTAAGAAGAATGTGAGTCGCACCACAACGTAATACGGATGATGCTGCCACACATTGTTGACCCTTCTTGCTAGATGCTTGATTATTCAAACTTACAGGTGTGCGATCCAATATAAAATGTACAAGAAGCGGCTCTGTTCAAAGGAACCGACCAGAAGAACGACCGCGGAACACGAGGATGCTTCTCTATTTTCATATGACAATGGTAATATTGGCCACTCACATTTAGGCAATACATTACTTAAACCGAGTACATTACCTACAAAACTATGGTCTTCTTATGACAATTCAAAACTTACTGACATATTTTACATAATGCATAGTAGATGTAGATAGTAGCGAATATTCCAGTCCCAGGAAACAGTTCAGAAGACAAAGATGCGATCACTGGAGCAAGAGTTTTATTTGCCTGACGTTTCGGATTCCGTCGGAAATTCTTAGTCATAGGTAATCGTGAACAGGTCTGAGACATGCGCAACATGCCAAGCCTAAACCCCTAGCATAATCCTGAGCTTGATCCTTGCTCTCATCTTATTCTAAACCCAGAGCTTAAGTCCTCTTTAGGCGGCAGCTATGCAAGGCCTCCTTACGAAACGTTTCAATAGCAGACACTTCAGAGGAATCAAATCTGAGAGGTGAAGTAAAATCGGGACGGCTGATCTAGTAATTGGACAAACATGGTATGAGGCGGGGCGGGGTGAGAAGTTGTCTGAATGAGAAAGAGAGAGAGAGATTTGAAGTTACAACTAAACTTCACTGATGAGGAGTTCGAATAGGAATCCAAAACGCCCGACCAATACACTTTTGTTTCATTAATCGCACGACTTTCTTTTCCTTGTCCCTAAAATAAAAACCAAGAAAACTACTCTTTTAATAACCACGCAGCGCATTCGACGGTTTGGTGGCTCGATTATGCCCTAGGACTGGGGGAGGGAGTGACAGAGTATTTCTGCTAGAGTGAGTCTCAATGCAGCCTGCATTAATGCACACAAACAATTGTTTTTGATCATTGTGTTTCTTTACGTTGAAAATAATGCCAGCATTCGCCTAACACACAATGGCGGAACACACCTATTGCGCCCTACAACCAAAAACAGAATGGCCGAAGACCGAATTTTTAAGGATGTGATGGGGGAAAAAGTACAACACATGGATGCATTTGGGGCGATCTCTAGGACAGATGCGGTCATTTGATCAACAGAAGTGGTAACCGAGGAGACAGAGACAGGAAGAGTAAGGGACCGACACGGGAGAAGAGGAAGAGAAACTGGGTGGGCTACTTTTTGGATGAAAAAATGTCCCAATATACTCAAATTACGCAAATTAACGACAAGCATCCCTTGTCTTATTAACGGAGTCGGAAAAGAGGGAGAAGACGGAGAATGGGGGAGAGATATGGTGGTCTGCTTCCTCACGTAAAGTTAAATTTAGAAAAATCAAATATACTTGCTCCACATTAGCCAATCAGTGTTCTCGCGGACCTTTCATAACTCCCGCGTTTATGCACCTCAGAAGCATGACACTGAGAAAAAAATTCGATCGCTGGGACAACACTTTTATTCGCCTGACGTTTCGACCTCCGTCGCGGATTCTTCATCAGAGACGTGAGCAGAAAGCATTTGCAGAAACGGAAAACAAATGCACAGAAAGTTGCGGTGTTTATAGGGCAGAGTCATTACTGCACACTTATGACAAATAACGACAATTAACGAGAATGTGCTGATCGCTTTACTACCGCCATGCGGGCCTTGACTTCCTGGACTTTTATCTGCGACGGAGGTCGAAACGTTATGCATTATCGATTCCTCATCGCCACACAAACACCTCCAAGCGCCACTCCCGAGTTTGGGCATTAATATTGGTGAGAGTAGACCTTCAGAGCACAAACAAGCCGATAGCTCACTCAGTAAATATTAAATGAGCAAAGAAGCAATGTTTGAGTATGAGGTATCATGGTAAACATAACCCCCAACCTGCTAAAACAGGGCCTAGATAAGAATAAGGAATGAACGTTCTCATTTACGATCTCTTGTTGCTCCCGTTTCCAGCCATTTAATGGTAACATAAATATTTGCTTCCTTAAAACATTAGACGCGTTGTCTTACCGTTTATACTTTCGCCATTAACGTTGGAGCTATTTATATGATATTTTTTACAGTAGCCAACACCATACTGTTTATCCTACAGCTTATTGTCCCCTTTCCTTTTTGCGTAATTACGTCCTTTTTTGTTTCCCCTGACTCCCTCATAAGATGTTTGAATTGAACATCTTGCTCCAGAGCAAAGTGACTTGAGCTCGCTGCTACTAAGCTAGGAGAGGTTGTTTATAGGCGTAATATCGACGGTTTTCTAATCACCTGCAACCATAGAACCGTGCCCATTGCCTCATTACGGCTGTTGATTTAAGTACAGAGTTAACGCGTATAAACGATCCCCGTAAGCAGAATCAGACCGGAATTGTGAGCATCTGGTTATAGAGTACGCAATCCTCTACAAGGTGAATAAAGTTTATCCTGGCAAGACACAGAAGTGGGAACTGTTATTACCGGCTGAACACGTTTGAAATTATCAATGTCCTTTCTCCAGCGAAAACCCTGTTCGACCTACATCTGTTCTTACGAAAGCTTTTCCCCCTTCATCTGACCCGCGTGCCCCCTTCCACCAAGAAAGCTGCCAACCTCCCCCTGTTGACCTTTTAGTTTCCCATCGAATGCACACTGGCGCCAAAAACCAGCCCCCGGTCATGTGGTACTTTAATATTGTCCCACCCTCCGTTCGGCTTCCTTGCTTTTTAAACACTGCTTCCCACAATTCTTTCGGCCCCCGCTGGCTCGAGAGACGACTGTTTCGATTAAGCAACATGAAGCACCGTTAAATGACTTTGTGACGGAGAGAGAGCTGCCCGCTTCCCTCTTTTTGCTTCAGTTAGCAACAGCTTATCGGAGAAACATTAAAACCGGTACACCCCTTGCCGGTGCAGTATTACCTCTATTCACGAACCCCTGCTCTTTCGCGCTGGTGTTTCGGACCAATCCTGATGCTACATGAATTGCATTCTTAAAGTATATTAAAACAGATACGCCCCCCATTCCCAATAACACGAACTAACGCTCTCCCAAGACTGAGTTTGCCCTACGTGTCATCTTTGTCGTACATGCGGTGTTCCCTAGCTCAGAGTCAGGCAATTCGACCGACTCTCTTGTTCTTGACTGTGTGTATCCATTGTTGGGGTTCGTACTTCGTTTATCCTATACTATGCGTTTAATAGAACCGTACTTCCTTGATAGTTGTTATCGTTAGGTTCGACGTACGCGTGACTGCTGAATACAGAGTCAGGGAAGTCAAGAAAAATGCAACAGTAACCGTATCCCTTGTTTGGGGGTCTTGCGCTAACTTCTGGACAGAGAGGGAGCGAAGACTTAATGTTTCAGTTGGGATTGTAATATAGTTTAGGCTTAGATATGAACTAAAATCAGTGTCAGAGTCATGACATGGTAATACTTCTCCTTTCACGGCCTGGATTGCCGAGGGGGTGGAGGGTTCCTAGTCCTGCATTTTGTTCTCATTCTTTTTCTATCGTCGTCCAGATAAAGACACTGCGGATAGCCTGATTTAGAAAGGCTAACGATCAGCAAAAAAACAGAGCAGCGAAAAGCTGACAGGAACATGATACAGACTATTTGTATGACCCAGGAAGCAGAACAGGGGGATAAGAACGCCCCGCCAAGGTCATAAAGATGGTCATGCGCATAATCTCCGGAAGGGTAGACGTTCCCCCTGTCCACCCACACCCTAGCATTAGTCCTCACAGATACGTAAAGCGCAGCCCTTATTCTACACCTAACACTACCCTTAACCCTAACGTTCAATCCAACTCTCAACCTGACCATAGACCTAATCCTATTTTTCCTGAAATTTGGTGTAAAAACACCTACATATTACGGTCAGTTCTATGTCGCATATCCTGCTTAGAGGGCCATATAAGTCATCCTCCAAAAGATATATTTTACCACAGGTACATCCTTTCCATTCCGGATAGAATTTCCGGCAAAGACAAGAGATACTAGAATGGCCGTTTCTGGCTCATAAGCCCTCGTCAGCCGGTCATACTAAACAGCAAGTAATGTACCACCCGAGGTTCGAGCTCGCGACCTCTTTGATCAGAAGTCTAACATTCCAGTCATGGACTCGTCGAATCACCGGCTTAGATCGGGAGATAGTGACACTGGCTGATGAATGTTCACCGATTGCGAATGGAACTCACTCGTCCCGCTGTGCCTTGGGTCTCATTCTTGAGCCCAGCCAACAGTCGCACAGCGGATAGTAGTCTACACAGACAGCAGTGTCGACGAATATAAGATATCCTGTCTTTTCTAGATCACACGCCCTCGTTCCACGTGTACTAATACTCCCGTCGAAAACGAAAAAGCACAAAGAAAATAACATGCGACTGAAAGGGCTGCTACAGATTCACAGGATGAAAAGTCTCCAGGTTAGAAAAGGATCTGTCAAAGTGGCCGCTACAGTACATCAATTAGTTTAACCCGACTTCAAGAAATTGAAGAGCATGGACCGATAATTTAACACGGGTTGCTCAGTTAAGCCACGAACAGAGACATTGCATGACTCCAAACGTCTACTGCCAAAGAATGAATAGAAAGCATACAAGCGTACATTCGAGTCCGAGGAAGTAATCGAAAAGAAAAAGAAGAAGCAAAAAAGAGAAAAAAGAAGTGATCGCTGGGACAAGAGTTTGATTCATCTGACGTTTCCAAAGCCGTTGCGGATCTTTTCTCAGAGGCATTATCAGAAACGGGTAATTCTGCATAAATAGAGGTAGTATTTATAGGATAAACTCACTATGCTAGTGCACAATTATGACAATAAACAGCTCCCCTATTGGGGATAACTGCGCGCTTGTATGTTGCTCGCGAATTACCCAACATGCGGCAGCAGTGTGGAGAGATGACGCCAATTCTCAAATTGCGGCTCATTTGACGAGGCCCCGCAAAACATTCAAATTCGTTGAGGCCGAAATTCTCCCGAGGGAGAGAATCATGTGAGTCCTCGTTCACGGGCCCCCAGTTTATAAAAAAGTGCAATGACCTGTCCAATCCATATTAGCTACTGAGGCCCGATTTGGACAAAGCAAGTCACCGCTTGAAGGACGCACAAGCCAACGCGTCATCCAACGTCAACACCAGGGAATCAGCCAACCAAGCAATCATCCAGTCCAATTCTCCAACACATGTGATAAAAGTTTAGCCGGTCACGGCCCACATGCCGGTCATCAAGCAATTAGCACACAAGTGGGCGAGCATCCTCGATAGAGGCGATTGAGAATGAGGAAGAAGATGAGGTAGGAGGAGCAGGAGCAGGAGAAAGAACAGGATGTAGTAGTAGTAGTAGTAGTAGAAGTAGTAGTAGTAGTAGTAGTAGTAGTAGTAGTAGTAGTAGAGGCGGAGGAGGAGGAGTGAAAAGGAGCAGCTGACAAAACTATCGTAGTTTTATTTTGTCAACCCAGTGTCGCAGCCTCCGCCGCCGCCGAATATCGCTGCCGTTTTGGGAGTGAGGACGTGGCACAGGAAGTGGACTAATTTATTACTTAGAGAGGCGTCCTGGGCTGGGCTGGCTGGTACGATGAAGAGGTCGTCGTTGTTGTGGACTGCTGCTGCAGTAGCAGCAGCAGCATTAAAAACAAACGGTTAAACGTGCCCCGGGACAGGCCGAAATTGCATCAGTGTGTGTGTGTGTGTGCACGTCAGAGTCAACTACAGTTACGCGGCGGCGACGGCGACGACAACACGGGTGCAGAGGCGCGCCAGCGTACGTGCTAGATCAAGCGCCGAACCCTACAGCGCCACCGCCCTGCAATGCGCGTAGTAGCTGCTTCAGGGGGCGGAAGTACCTCAGCGCGGCGGACACAAAAGAAGAGGAGGCGGAGGCGGAGGCCTGGAGAGGAGGGCCGGGGGGGCGGGGATGGACCGGCCTGAGAGTGGGCCACACCAATGATCGTCCCCACCGCCCCCCCCCCCACGCCAGGGCGGATGGAAACAACTGCGAAGCGGAGGCAGCGGAGGCGGATGTGATGCGTCTGGATGGTGGTGGGAGTGGGAGTGATGATGACGATGGTGAGGGGTCATTAATTTTTAATAAGGCCCAGGGCATCCGCATGCGCACCAACAGACGCCTCTCCTGATTGAGTGGAGCAAGCGAGCGAGAGAAGCAGGCGTGCAAAAAGCAACTGGCGCGAAATGAAAATGCTGAAGAGCAAGACAGGGCGAGAGAGGGACGTTGCTGTAAAATAAAATGCCTCCATTTTTTCAGGCAGGACAGGGTCTGCATAGCTAGACGCTTGGTGGGCAAGCACAGAATGGAGAGCGAGAGAGAGAGAGAGAGAGCGGTAGGGAAAACAAATGGAGGACAGCTAGCGTGTGGCGGTCCAACTGGCTGGATAAGCATCGACAGTATTGCTTAGGTGTGCACGCACATTACTTATGCAGGTCATACGGAGGTGGATAAGCTAGGAGTCGGAAGTAAGCAGGGGGTACTTTCCCCGTTTATGTAGCAAACCGGTGCCACACACACAGACACCTTGCCGGCCATTTTACAACAGCCAAATGAGAACGCAACTACAGGCTGAAAAAAGTAGAAACGTTATAAAATTGCAAGCGAAGAGGATCCCATGACGAACTGGCCGGAAGGGGAGGCAGGATTACCAGGACCCTCTACCGCGGGGTCGAGGCGGCACACTAATTGCTGCTCATGACTCCGAACGACCCCCGACTTTACTGATAGTTAATTAGCGTACACCACTATAATTAACCCCCCCCCCTCCAACCTTTTTGATCGCTGTTTCTTACGCCTTGACAACCTGATGAATTCTGATAGTTGATTAGCCTATGCTCAGTGAAATAACTCTCCTTCTGAGTGCTGGTTCTTATCTCTGAAGATGGACTCCTGTAAAAGTTCGAAAACTCAGGAGAATAAACCAATTGAGTCGTTGCTCGACAAGTTCTGACGCGGACAAGAACGCTGTTGCAATTAAGGACTAATTAAGACCTCCAGTGGTGGCTACAGGAACGGACAATTATAGTACGCATGCGGGTGACCGCTGTGAACTATAAATACCGTGCAATGTGTGCATGTATCACCCCTTATCTGCGCATGCCTCAGACCTGTTTACGATTACCTATGACTAAGGAGTCCCGACGGAATCCAAAACGTCAGGAAAATAAAGTCCTTGTTCCAGTGATCGCATCTTCTTCGGAAGCATATGATCTTGAGCTAGTTATGAAGATCAACACCTTTCTCTCTTTTTATTCGTACGTCGAAGACCACATTGACGGCATTGACTAAAGTAGATGAATTGATTACAAAAAATAAGCAGATGTAGAATGGCTTTTCCGGCTTACCTGTCGACTTCACACACCATAGTCCGTCTGCTGTGTCAGTTAAGAGTGGATAGGCTCGAAAATATAAGACAGTGGCTATTCCCTCGAAAAAACATAAGCTACGGAAACTGATTAATATCCGCAGGAAGCAGTCATAAAAGTTGGGTATTCGGTCCTATGTACCTGGCTATTTTATCAATCGGTGGGTATATAGAGCTTAGGAGTTTTTACGCGCTTTCTTCCCATACCCACGACTGCAGAGGGAATTGGGCAGACTGCTAGAAGCCCTGCCCGTATGCACCATAACTAGCGACCCGTGTTTACACACCAGTTCACAGTTTAATGAAGAGGTGCCCTAGATCGCACGGGAATCCGAGCGTCACAGGAGCCACATTGGAGAGAACGATGGAGAACCAAATTATCCTACCAGTTTGCAATCTTCCTATCTTGGTAGTTTAAACGGTCTACCAATCTTTTACCCCAGCCTTACCAGCAGCAACACGAAGCTAGGGCAGATGAGCAGAGGAAAGTTGCCAAAAAACCCAAGGGATGGCCAAGGAGCCAAGGGATGGTCATTGCTGGCTCATTAGCCATCGCCTGTCGGTCACATTCGACCCCAGGTTTTACATCGTCCCTAGCTCGAACCCGCGAACGGTTGATCAGAAGTCAAAGGTTCTAAAAATTGGGCGGGTGACAAGTTCGAGCCTCGGATGGTGCATCACTTGGGGTTAGAGTTGACTGACTGAAGACTACCAATGACCCAGAAATGGCCATTACAGTCCCCCCCCCTTATCTTTGTTGACAGCATTCATGTGGCTACACTACTGACCCATGTTTGGCTGTTCAAGGGGGTCGAGAGTGAGCCCCAAGGCAGACAGAAACGAGTGAGCCTACGGAATACCTCATATACTAAATTTTCCCTTTCTTAAACTCCTTAAATACCAGCTACTCACGTCCCAGAACATACTGGAAACGATGAGTTACACGATAGACATGTACTGGTAGAGCCTACTGAACTTTGCCGCAAGTATTCATATCACATTTCGCTGCTGCGCCCAGTGACCCCTAGAATTCACTTTAACTTATAGATTAGTTTTTAAAGGAAGTCAAAAAAGTTGCAATGCCGGAAACAGCCCTGACGGGATCCCAGAGGCCGTAGGGGCTTCCGCAAATGGATTGTGGACGTAGATGGGTTAGAGAGAAAGAGGGAGCAAAATCGACTGGGCGCACATCCGACAAGAGCGCGTTGCGCCGGTCAAACGGAAGCCGGGCAAACTGTGACACGCCCTAAACGGTGTGCGTCCCGCATACTTAACGCAGCGTTCTTACCTAGAGGAATAAAATTGCTAACTTACTAGGTCATTGAGTCTGTCGTAGTAGAAGAGGCTGAGGGACCCAGAGATGTACCCTAACCTGTCACAGAAGCGTCGGTATGATAATGGCTTGGGCCTTCGACTTGCGTTGAGCGTACGGGGGATAGCTGTCATGTCCAATTTACCTTCTCGGATGAGCTAATTGATTTTAAAATGGGGATTACGTGACAACTCCACGGAAGCGTAGAGCCTTTAACATTATTAATCCATGACAGTTGTGGTGATTACTAGGACACAGAGTTTCTAATCGCTAAAGCGCATCACTGAATTAAACTTATATTCCATGCTTTTGGAGTTCACACTCGAACCACACCGCAAGGCGGCAAAGGCAGAAGGGCATTACCGACAGAGACAAGAGAGAGAGTGAGATGACTATTTCTGGTTTATAAGCCGTCATCAGTTTGTCATACACAAACCAAGTATTACCCCAGAAATTGGTGGCCCACTCGAGGTTCGAAGCC
>JAYGXS010000001.1:271744-290932 GCA_036362985.1 Ligula intestinalis | reverse complement strand
ACAGCTGCGTTTGTGGCTCAGCGGATGGTTACTTTGGTAACTGAGTACTTGACGTGTGTCGGTTGCCTTTCGGTATACTGTCGTCTTTAGGCTCCCGTCGGTTTTGCGGTGGACCAGGACGTCTAGGAACGCAAGTTGATTGTTGCTCTCAGCCTCTGATGTAAACTGAATGTCGGCAAAAATGGAGTTCAGCATCGTGTGAAATTCAGAGACCATTTCACGCTTGAGGACAACGAAGGTATCGTCTACGTACCACGCCTAAAATACTGGTCTATGGTTCGTAAACACCAGTGTCTCTAACTTTTGAAGAACCGCCTCAGCAAGGAAACCAGATAGAGGCAAACCCATCGGAGTCCCTTTGATTTGTTCGTACACTGTGCCCTCAAGGGTAAAATACGTGTTGAGGCAGAACTTGAGCAGCTGGATGAGTTGCGCACGTGTAGGTTTATTAGTTCCCTCCTCATATCGGCTCTCAAGTAGATCACTCACAGTTTCAATCGCAAGAGTCTGAGGGATTGATGTGAAGAGTGAGGTAACATCAAACGATACCATGACTTCGTCTGCATTGAGGCGTAGCCCGTTAAGTCTTTCCAAGAAATGTACGGCCGAGCGTACCGTTGTGTCAGAGCCTGAAATGAGACAGTTCAGACGCCGAAACATCCATTTCGACAGATTGAATGTAGGTGTTCCCCGTAAAGAAACAATGGGCCGAAGTGGTGCACCGGGCTTGTGCACTTTTGGCAGTCCATAGAATCTTGCCATGGCTGAATCACTTGGTTTGATATTAAGTCGTTCGATTTTTGAGATGGCACCGTTATTCGCCAGTCCCACGAGTGCTGTGTTGATTTGTGTCACCATCTTCTGCCTAGGATCTCCGTCGCACTGGCGGTAGGCATTTTGGTCATCGAGTAGAACGTTGGCCTTTTGGAGGTATTCAGACTTATCAAGTACCACTGTGGAGCGCCCCTTGTCCGCTGGCACTACTACGATGCTCCTGTCAGCATTCAGTACCTTGATGGCGTCCTGCTCCGCCCTCGGGATTGACGCCCGTGATTTATGTGTCAATAGTAAGGACGTAACCTGTTGTCGGATGAGGTGCTTCGTATCGTCCGGCTCCTGGGAGGTTTTGAGGACTGACTCAACGGTAGCCAAAAGATCAACCGGATCCGCATCCGCGGTGTTGAAGCATGCTGCACGCTTGAGCACTTGTAACTGCACGGGTGTTAGTTCTTTGGAGGATAAATTGTGGACTAATGTCTCCTCGCGATCCTGCACAATGGGCAATAGTTTTTGGAATTTAACTGCCAACTCCTTGTCTCGTCTGGATCGTAGTTCTCTGGCTCTATTGACGATCACTCGCTCCAGTAGTAAAAAGCCATTCTCTCCTAACATCTCTGAGCACATCGGAATAATGTTGTTCAAGACGCCACGATATTTCTGCAGCCGCAAATGACAATCCTGAATAAGTGCCCGGGTCATTCTTCTGTCATGTTGTAACACCCATTGCCTCGCTAACCCCGTGTTCACCGGCGGTTTGTAGGACAAACTCTTCGGTAGCACATGATTGTCGAGACATCTGTGGAGGAATTCGATTTGCGCATACGTTGATGACACGCGAAGGGCAAAGATTTCCAATCGTCGTGCTGACTCTAGCGCTTCGCGCCCGAAAATATTGCTGATTGAAGCGAAAATGCGTGTCCCCGGGCATAAATGAGAAGAAGAGGCGATCTCGGGAATAATGGGTATAATATCCTGACGTTTCGAAAGCGTACAGGCTTGCATCGTCGGACGTTGGTGTTTGTACACGCCTCACAGTCTTTTATAGGTGTTAAAACTGACGTCTCGTTCGCTCTCCGTCTATTGGCGCTAGATCCACTGCGGGGGCGGGGCTGGAGCTCCGTCATCGTCCTGCTGACCATATATATATCAAGGAAATAATCGCGGAAATTATTAGGTGCATGACATGGAAGTAGGTGGATGGGACATGACTTTTAAGGGTCAGACCCTAGAGTTCGATGCACATTTTCGTCGAAGACAATCAACTGCCGCGGAATAACCACGGAAATGTCCATTCTACAATCGAGTAGCACTACAAGTAGTGTGAATTCTATATGACAATGATGTTATACCATACTTCCGCATAGATACTAGCTAAAAGCCCAGACACGTGTTTCGCCGATGTTTCTGCTACTGCATGATACAGCAACGAGGGGTTTGGCTCTTCAGTAGGCCCCCGTAGAAGCGAAAATGCGTGTTCCTGGAGATAATTGAGAAGGCAAGGCGATCACAGGAACCAAGGATTTAATGTCCAGACGTTCCGGAATCAGACAAGCTTACATTGTCAAAGGTGGTAAATGCACGAACAGTCACAGTATTTATAGGTAAAATTTAGCTAGGCATGGGGATGACTGTTGTCATGCGGCTGCGGGCTCGTCTTATCCGGGGGTGGTGGTGTTGGTGGGATAATTGCCATTGATTGGGTGCGCATCGGTCGTAGGTTGGACCCGGCTGACGTCATGTCGCGTTCACACCTTCCCCTTGAGGTGCAAATTGCGGTTGCCATGTTCGCGTTGACATCTCGGTTGCTAGCTGCCTGGCAGTCAGTCACCGTCGTCTCTTATCGGCGTGGGCTCGTGTTCACCCGCGTTCCCATCCTGTTGGCCATCTCGCAGGATTGCGGACGAAACAGCTTGTCCCCCATTTGTGTTTGCGTCGGGTGGTCCTATGCTCTCGTTTGTGCTGTCAGCTGGTGCGTCTGGTAGGCGTTCCTGCCTGTGGTTCTGCTTCCTGTGCTTTTCCCGTAGACTTTGGTAGGCAACTGGTAGCGTCACACACCGATTAATGGAGCTACTTGTGATATACCAGGCTTCGAGCGTCTCCCTGGTCGTCTGGTCGCTTCCACGCCCTACGATCTCGGTGTCTTTGAAAGCGAACTTGTGCCCAGTGGCTGCAAAATGTTCTGCCACTAGAGAGCGTTCTTCCTGTCTGCGCACCACTCCCTCGTGCTCGGTCATACGTTTCTGCAATCGCTTGCCCGTTTCCCCTACATAGTTCATTTCGCAGGAACTGCAGTTGATCCGGTACACGACGTTGGCAGTTTCACTTCGGGACAGGGGGGGGCTTTGGTTTCATTACCAATCGCCTGATCATTGCCTCGGGTCTGTGGGCGATACCGATACCCAATGGTTGCAGGAGTCGAGCAGCTGCTTCAGACACGTTTGCAATGTACGGTAGCGCCCGCCAGACTTTTGGTCGGCTGACCGTTGGCTTTCTAATCGGGTTAGTCCGCCTACTCCGCTCTATGAAGCTCCGGGGGTACCCATTGATGGTGAAAATCTGCCGTAGATAGGAGTTCGGCCACTTTGTCGGCTGTTTCACTGCAGTGGGTCTCAGCCCTCTTGTAGAGACTTCGTACACAGCTGCGTTTGTGACACAATGGATGGTTTGGTAACTCAGGATCTGGCGAGTGTTGGTAGCCTTCCTGTAAACCATCGTCTTGAGGTTCCCGTCAGTCTTGCGATGAACCAAAAAGTCTAGGAAAGCTAGTTGCCCATCGTTTTCTGCCTTCAATGTGAATTGAATATCTGGAAAAATGGAGTTCAGGAGGGCATGAAAGTTGTTGACTCCTCCCCGCTTGATAATGACGAAAATGCCGTCTACATAACGCTTGTGGTCGGCGAACACTAACGTTTCCAACCTCTGTAGGACTGCCTCAGTGACGAAACCAGATAGAGGTGATCCCATCGGTGTACCTTTGGTTTGCTCGTAGACTGTCCCTTCAAAAGTAAAGTAAGTTCTGAGGCAGTACTTCAGCAACTGCAAGAGATGTCCACGTGTAGGTGTTTTGGCTGCCTCGATATATTGGCTGTCCAGGAGGTCGCTTACGGTTTCAATGGCAAGACTCTGCGGGATCGAGGTGAATAATGAGGTGACGTCGAATGATATCATGATCTCATCTGCCTCGAGTTTTAATCCAGTTATTCTCTCCAGAAAATCCGTGGCTGATCGGACTGTCGTACCTGAGCCCGACGTAAGGGGATTTAAGCGTCGGAACATCCATTTGGCCAAGTTAAAGGTGGGTGTGCAACGGAGTGACACGATCGGACGAAGTGGAACACCCTCTTTATGAACCTTGGGTAGGCCGTAAAGCCTTGCCATGGCTTCATCGTTCGGTTTGATGGCTAATCGTTCTGCTCCGGTCATCGCACCATTGCTCTGTAGCGTGGTAAGTGTGGAGTTGATTTGATTTACCAACGTTTTCATCGGGTCCCCTTCACACTTCTGGTATGCTTCGTAGTCCTCGAATAATGCGTTGGCCTTCTGTAGGTATTCGGCTTTGTCTAGTACAACCGTAGACTACCCTTTGTCTGCCTGTATTATGACGATTGTCTTGTCGGCCTTCAGCGTCCTCAAGGCGTCTTGTTCTGTTTTTGAGATAACCGGCCAGCATTTGTGCGTCATGATCAGAGACGTTATGTGTTGTCGAATTAGGTTTTGCGTCTCAGCGGGCTCATGGGAGTGCTTAAGAACCGACTCGATGGCGGCTACCAGATCAACCGGGTTGGCATCAGAGGTGTTGAAACCGGCAGCGTGTTGCAGCACTCTTATTTGCTCTGGCTTGAAGTTTTTAGATGACAGGTTGTGAACCAATTGTTCGTCCTCCTTTTCTGTGACGGAACCCAGATTTCGAAATTTATCCATCAGTTCTCTATCTCGTCTGGATCTCAATTCTCTGGCTCGTTTATCAATAGCCAAGCGGAGTAGCTCGATACCGTTTTCGCCGATGATTTCTGAGCATATTGAAGATGATTCTTCAATCGTCCGGCGGTATTTGTTCAGTCGAAAATGGCAGTCTTGAATGAGGACTCGAGTCATCCGCCTGCCATGCTGCATCACCCATTTCCTCGCCAATATTGTCTTCACCTGTGGCTTGTGGGGCAAGCTCTTCGGAAGCAATCCATTGTCAAGGCATCTGTGAAGAAATTCTACTTGCGCGTATGTTAAAGACACACGAAGTGCAAAGATTTCCCATCGTCGTGCTGACTGTAGCGCTTCGCGCCCGAATATATTGCTGATAGAAGCGAAAATGCATGTTCCTGGACATAATTGAGAAGGCAACGCGATCACAGGAACCAAGGATTTAATGTCCTGACGTTTCGGAATCAGACAAGCTTCCATTGTCAAAGGTGGTAGATGCACTACGTGTCTGACTCCTTCCCCTTTCCCTCTCCCCCCACACCCATTTCTCTGTCCCCAATTAAGACTAGAATATGATCCCCTTGATCCCCCCTTGATCCTTTTACACCTTTCCCCCTTGTTACTACTAATTGGTTTGCCTAAAACTTTCGTTAACTCTACCCTCCCTTATATTAGTGTATTGCCTGATGATGAATTAATCGAAAACGTTCGTTCGCTTAACTTGGCTTCCTTAATGCTTACATGGGTATCATCGCTGAAAATGCACGAACATTCACAGTATGTATAGGTAAAATTTAGCTAGGCATGGGGATGACTGTTGTCATGCGGCTGCGGGCTCGTCTTATCCGGGGGTGGTGGTGTTGGTGGGATAATTGCCATTGATTGGGTGCGCATCGGTCGTAGGTGGGACCCGGCTGACGTCATGTCGCGTTCACACCTTCCCCTTGAGGTGCAAATTGCGGTTGCCATGTTCGCGTTGACATCTCGGTTGCTAGCTGCCTGGCAGTCAGTCACCGTCGTCTCTTATCGGCGTGGGCTCGTGTTCACCCGCGTTCCCATCCTGTTGGCCATCTCGCAGGATTGGGGACAAGTATGTGCCCTTACCAGATAGATCGGATGAGCACCTTTGTTCCATCATATCCCTGATCACAACCGACAAAGCAACGAGCCCGTGGTGTGTGTGTCGTAGCCCATAGTTGGATCAGGAATCCCCGCCGGAATCCAAACTGGGAGTAGTTGGGAGACGGAGAAAAGCCGCAACCTCGACCGGCTTGAGCCACAGGTCCGCGGGAGTGAGGTGGGTGCCTGGCCGAGAACTGCAGGCGAACAGATGACGGCAGTCATGCGGCGAGACGCCGCAGTCGGGACAGCAGTCGGGTATGGATGGGTCGAGCCGGTGCTGGTACTGGCGAAGGAGCATACAGTAGCCACTGCGTAGCTGCGCCAGAGTACAGCGAGTGACCCTCGGGAGATGTCGTTCCGAGGCCGCGATCGGAGGTGGATAGCCACCCACGAGCCCGTGGTGCCGAGGTAGGGTGGTAAACCCAATGACAAAAGGTCCCGGGTTCGAATCTCGGGGGTTCCGACATCTGAAATTGGGTATGATTGTCTGATGACGGCTAACAAGCCAGAAATGGCCATTCCGGTCTCCCTTGTCTTTGTCGGATCCACTCCATCACATCCTGAGGTCGCTAAGCGACAAGCCTGATATCGCTCAAGTACGAGCCTCAAGGCACTTCTGGGACAAGTATGTGCCTTTACCAGATAGATCGGATGAGCACCTTTGTTCCATCATATCCCCGATCACAGCCGACAAAGCAACGAGCCCGTGGGGCCGAGGTAGGGTGGTAAACCCAATGACCAAAGGTCCCGGGTTCGAATCTCGGGAGGTATGACAGCATTTGGGGGTAACCTGATACAGAACTGTTTCTGGCTTATTAGCTTTCATCAGCCAAGCATAACGCTGAACCCCAGCTGGTCGGACAACACAAACAAACGCACTCACAGACGGCACAGTTGGTCCATCACTGGTGTCTATCAGATGGGTCATAAGCACTTCATCGAACCGCAGTTCATCAGCGCCTCGCCACCTGCCATTTGCTGTCACTGCTGTCCGACCAGCTGGTGTTCAGGGTTATGCTTGGCTGATGAAGGCTAATAAGCCCGAAACAGTTCTGTATCAATCTACCCCCAAATGCTGTCACACTCTTCTTACTGCTATTATGACTTGGCCGGAATCGGCCTAGCAGGCAGTAACCCGTTGGGAACAGCAGTGACAGCAAATGGCAGGTGGCGAGTGAATATATATATAGATATGTGTACAGGGAAACGATAAGGTGATTTCTGGGGGGAGTGGCTATCCATGTGACGTTTCACGTTCATACTCTAGCGCATAATCCGAGATGGACAACTGGGTGAATATATGAGGCTGCAACCTTCAGCTTGCGCATGAGAGGGGGAGTATAATGAGACGAGACGACAGGCCTACCAGGAGCGAGCAGGAAGTCCCGATTCATCTCATGTCTTAGCCGATAATGTGCCCAAATAGAAACACGAAACGCAAGATTACTATACAGTTTCCCCCCAAGAGATCACCTCACCTTTTCCTTGCAGGTGTGGATCACACGAGATTCAAATCCGTAACCAGATCAGAGAGTCCCACAATATCATAATGTTCCCGATCGCAAGCGATAAAAACGAGCCCGTGATTTAATTTAAGCACTGCACTCCATGATCAAAAGATCGCGGATTCCAATCTCATGCGATCCGCACCTGAGATTGGGTATGAGTGACTGATGACGGCTTATAAGCCAGAAGTGGCCATTCCAGTCTCCCTTGTCTTCGCTGACAATATGTATCAAACACAAGTCCTCATAAATAATCATGATCAGTCGCTTAAGACTAAAGGCCATGATTATGTTTAGAGGCCACCAATGATCGGGTCTGCAGTCACCTCTACCGCACCAATGTGCCTAGGCTACGCGGCCTTGTCACGTTCTTCCTCATATCGACCTAAAAACCGACTGCTGATGATGTGGCTAGTTCCTCTGTATTTGTCACAGCAAAGGCGCATCATGTTCGTGTCTCCGGTTCTTTGGGATGTTCTCGTGACTCTGCGGTCTCCTCTTTGTGTGGTCCTACGGACAAAGATGTAATTTGGGATAAGCCCCCTGGCTTGCCACCAACATTCACATCAGCATGCCGTCCAATCTTTCACAAACATTCTCCGACGAGCGACACATTCTCTCCTAAAAAACCACAAATGACATTGCCATTTTTGAATTCTGAGCCATGTCTGCTTTTTTGTTCAGTAACGCCTGCTGGCCCGTGTTAGCTGACTGCATTTCTTTGAACAAATGAGTAGTCGTCTACAATTATTGAAACGATTTCTTTGAAATGTTTGCCTGTGCCGATGCATTTTTAACTACTGTGTACCAATACGGAGTTTAAAGAAATTTGCCTATATGTCCCTTAATAAACTTGACTTGACTATAAGCCAGCGTGACTCACCATCCCTGCTGGTAAGCACACGCTGGAGCTCGTCGGAATCAACGGTCGACATTTTGTATCGAGGTACTTGTACTTAATATGGCCGTGATCATGCTTGATCTAGCCGGTCTTAATGATGTCACGAACGGTATCTCTCCACGCGTGACGATTGGCCGCAGCGGATCTGGAATAGGCTCCACTTATTCTCTTTTCTGTTAACGGAGAGCAAAAATCGAAGGCCCACGAAACGCTAGCATTTCTTGGCGAACAAATTCTATTCAGGTCTTGAGTTGCCCTCTTCTTCGGCACCTGCAGGTGGGCCGAGGCGCTAGATCAAGGGCGGTATAATACAGCATAACAAAGCTTGTGCGGCGGAGTACAAAGAACGCGCCTAAACCACCTCAGTCGTATTTCTTGGATGATCCGAGATAGTCTTGCGATACTGTCGCAGCGAGTGCTGACTGCCTTATTTCAGGTAAAGTCAGTTTATTTCACTCGAAGCATAGTACCCAGGAAAAGGTGGTCAATCACCTCCATGTATCAAAGTATCACATGAGGGCCACCTCAAATTCATAATCTAGTCCTGAGTGCATTTATTAACGAAAATATTTACATCCTAGATCGAAGACTACTTGCTATAGCTGTATGTGTCAAAGGCCGCATTTTGATAGTTGAGTCCAGAAAAATCAGTCTATCTAAACGTGCAACGCCAATGCCATTAAAAATAATACTTAAGTGGGCGCAAAAGGACCTTCCGCCGGACGGCTATGTAAACATATGTTACGACGTAATTGTGCAGTTCAATTTCCGAGAAAACACGGCTAAGGAAAGGTACAGATAGCATATTACTTTACTTTAGTTCAGTTCTATTGAAGCAAGAATAGGCTAACGCCTCTGAAGTTTATACTGTGCATAAAAATGTCGGACAAAATGCTCCAATACATAACGAACTTTGAAAAAAAGGTAAAAGTCCATATAATTGCATAGTAGAACGAAGGAACTATCCGATGACATAGAGTACAAATTCGCTTGTACTTAATTATGCAAGTAATATGTGTGGCAGAAATGGAACGCCATTGGATAAAGTAGCTGTGTGACACCTGAAAGACAGAGGTTAAAGGCTTCGCCACTTTAAAAGCCAGGTCTTTTAAAAACTTCGTCTGGAGTTCATTGGAGTCTTTCTAAATGCAGCAAGTCTGTCTCGAGGATTTCTTCAAAGAAGATAACTGTTTCTACGGTACGTACTTCCTCGTCCTCAAAATGGAGTAAAAAAATTAGACTATCTTGTAAAAACGGACTGTAAGAACTCAGATACATGTGCAGTTTTATTTTTCCGCAACTACGGCACGTCACAACAGTAGTGTCAATCCACCTACTCTGCCTTGTTTAACTGTATAGAACTTTATGATTGACCATGGTATGGTTTATAAGATCGTTTCTGAGGACGCGTCAATCAGCAATGATGAGACTTTTGACCCGGTTTTTCTACAAGTTGCCAGGCTTCGGTGATTCAGATGTCCTATAGCTGGGGAATTTTTCCACAGTCTTTTCCTCCTATCGTTCGGAGAAATAGTTTAATACTTAGATGTGGGCTCCGTGGCGCACTTTTAAACCAGAATTCAGCCACTTACTATGAAAACATAATAAAAAAGCTGCCTGAATAAATATAGAAATAAAGAATTTTCATATATGCGCAGGGGGGAAGGGAGACATTGCTATTGGCCGGGGGACAAAAAATTTCGCAATTTTATCAGCGACGTTAATTTCAAAGAATGCAGAACGTTAGCAGTGGTATGCGAAAACACCTGCCAACTAAATTTTAGCAGTAAATTGAATAGGACAATAATTTTCATCAAACGACTCCACGAATATGACCCCGGCCACTATTTGCAGCGTAAAAACGCCCAAGAAATTGCAATAGAGGCTTTGGCGACCCCCCTAGCTTTCAGAATTCCTTAGCCACAAACTACAGAAGTTGTTATTCCGGGCAATTGCCTAAGGACACCGAAATTGCAAAGCACCCACTGACAGCTCAAGGTCAACCGGAGAAGGCCGCAATATACACGATAATTTTGAGGAGAAAAAATTGTTGCTAGTGCACAAAACTGCCCGCTATTTACTGCTTCTATTCTTTGAAATCGCATTTTTAATCACCGAACAGCCGCCCGAAATAGAATTATACGAACACTTTTATCTCTGCGACCTCCCTACTTTAACATTTAAAATCATTCACACATCAAACAACTCAACAAAGTGAGCAGGTTTGAATCCTGAATATCAGTTAGAGATAGTCCAGCAAACATGAGCTAATTGTGAAAAATTTGCGGCCTCAGTAGAACTCGAACTCATACAGCAGGGAAGGCATTTGCGCAACCAACGCTCTGCCATTGATCTGTGAGGCTCACCGTGAGCCGTGCATTTAATCACAGTTGGATCAATTTACCCGCCCAACATACTGATCGTATGACATCCCCACTACAGATACAGCCAGTTAACTGCCCAGACACGACTTCCTAAGCAATCATTTAGAATCCACCAGAATTACTAGTTGACTACGGGGAGGGGGTTGATAGATTTGAATATGTTTGCACTAAAGATGTTTTATTGGCACAATATTTGGATGGGTATGCATTACACACCTATGTAAATTCGATTCGCGTGGATTACAAGAATCTTTTGTTCCATTTCCTCGAAAATTCTGATTCATTAATGGTGTAAAAGCCCCTGAATGCATTCTCGTTTTCAGTTAAGTTAAGGTATTCTATTTGAATTCCGTTTTGTATATAAACCCGACTTAAAATAGAATATATGTATACACTGATATACATACATACATATATATACCAAGCTAATAAAAGCATTTATAAGGGAAGAAAGGACGATTTCAGGAAGCAGAATTGGATTGTCGTGACATTTTAAAGGCAGACAAGCTTCCATCGTTGGGCCGGTAAGAATGGTGCCGAGCCGCATAGTATTTATAGGTGGTGACATTCATAGTCAATAGCAGTTTACCAAGGCAGAGAAAGAGAACTGGAGCGGGGGTGCTCATTCATCGTGCCGCCATCCTACACGATGATTGAGCAACCCCACACTTCCCCTCCCCCTGCTTTTGCTTTGGTAAACCTCTGTAAACTATAAATGTCAGCAACCATAAATACTGTGTTGGGTGCGGTACCACTCTAACCTCTGACGACGAAAGCTCGCCCGTGTTTTTTTAAACGTTATGTACTGTGGGTTCCAGGATCGCCCTTTCTTCTCATTTATGTCCGAGGATTCGCACCTTCACTTCTATCAACAAAATATTTACATACCAAGCTTCAAATAGAATAAACGCCGTTAATTGGAGACAAACAGGTACTATGCGTTAGGCCAAAAAATTAAAATTTTTGAGAAAATTGAAAGTAGCCAAAAACACGAAAAGCCCCGTAATCTGTGTTGACTCAACTTATGGTTTATACTAGACGCTGTGCGGCTGCGTGTGTGGTATGACTGGATTCCACGATGACTGCCCATGGCCTCGCAACCAGCCAAGTACTATCAATCTCATACCCTACTTTATTCCCATGACTAATTTGCTTGTGATGAGCTATTAACGAGCAAGCAAGCGACAGTGTCTTAGGCACGAAAATGGCACTAAGAGAGAAGCAAGCATCATAATACAGGGATAAACGGAATAAACCGCAGCCACTCCCATGAACAGGCATTCCGCAGATGTCCAGCTCTTCCATGCACTAATGAACAAAATGCTGGGACCCAATGTACCATTAGAGTGCGAAAAGGCCTTTCGCCTTGGCAGACGGCCAACTGGAACGGCACGTCCCAGACCTTTGAAAGTGGTCATGACAAGAAGCCAAGACGCCATGGTCATTCTTTCTAGGCGTTTTAAAATAAAAGACTCTGACCCGGCAGTTTTTTTTTCAGCAGGAGTTCTCAGATGCAGAACGGAACAAACGTCGTCAAATTGTTTCCGAAAAGAGGGAGCGGGTCAGCAAGGGCGAACAAAACTTGGTGATTTACAACAATCAAGTGATCCAACGTCTATTGTCCTCACCTTGGAAAGTTTCATTCCGGATAACCACACAGTCGGCTCAGTAGGGGGAGGATTGAGCCCAATCGAAAAACGTACAGAGGCAGAACGAAGGGGAAAAAACATTTGGTTATTAACACCAACCGAGTGATCCAGCGTCCACTGTTCTCCCCCGGGAAAGATCCTCCCCGGATGACCGCACAGCCGACCCGGTAAGGGGCGGGGAGAGCCTGACTGCAACCACTTCTCGAGCAAACAGAAAGTTAACTTTCATGTACACAAATGCACAAAGTATGCTATCAAAGCTAGACGAGCTGAAGATTCATGCCTTTGAATTATCACCAGATAGTTTTTTAAACGGAAACTTGGCTGTCTGAATAGGTAGCCGACGGCCAGGTATCTATGCCTGGCTATCAACTGTTCAGAAAAGGCAGAGAAGGTCGTCAAGGCGGTGGCGCAGCAACATACGTGAAAAATGGACTCAAAGTTTTAGACAAAATGCACAAACAGGCGTGTACTTCCGAGGCCATCTGGCTGTCCATTAAAGTACCAGGTGCAGCCAACCTCGATGTCTTGACACTCAACCAACCACCGAGAAGAGAGCCCGTAGTGGATGCCTCCTTGCTAGAGGAGCCGGAATAGATTACTGCACGATCACACATCCTGATTGTGGGGGACTTCAACGCGCCTCACATCGACTGGGGTGCGGCCTGCGCACATAGCTCCGATCTAACCTTCGACAGCTGCTTTCTGAGCATGACTCTAAACCTATTTCTCACGCAACACGTCACTTTTCCGGCAAGGATGCGCGATGGCCAACAGTCAAACTATCTGGACCTCGTTCTCACGAAATCGCAGGACAGCATCGACGAAGTGTCATGTCTCCCAGCACTAGGTAAAAGTGACCATGTTGAACTGCTATGGGAGTACTCGCTATTCTCAATACCGGAGAGACCCTCAACAGCCAGAAGAAATATTTGGCGAGGCGATTTCAATCGAATGAAGACCGAACTCACGCGCGCCGAGTGGGAACCTCTATTTTCTGGAAACATAACTGCGGACTGGGAAGTGTTCAAGAACACACTGCACAGACTCATCGACAACCACTGTCCAATTTCGCAAAAAAGGTGACCACTAGACCGCAATGGCTTACGCAGGCCTTAAAAATAGAAGTGAACAAAAAGCGGAAGCTGTGGAAAAAATGCTAGCATACAGGACTCCTGCATCTGTCAGTGCCTACAAAACTCAGAGAAACCGGGTCAAGGGTCTTATTCTCAAAACAAGACGGGCTTTCGAAGCAGACTTGCTAAACCGGGCCACAGTGAACCCCAAACTGTTTTAGTTACCTCAGGCAGAGTACCAAAAACAAGGATCCAATACCCCTGCTAAGGACCGCTGAGGGAAGAGATTTGATAGATGATGAAACAAAGGCTGATCATCGTTCGAAATTTTTCCGGTCAGTCTTCACAAAGGAAACGGCATACGATCACCTCACCGATGACACCGAAGCGGATACAATACTTGAGACTCCAATTCCCCGAGGCTGTTGTTCTTAATGAACTCTTAAGTTAAAAGAATCTAAGTCACCAGGTCCCGACGACGTACCAGCCAAGATTTTGAAGGAGCTCGCCAATGAGTTGGCCAAACCTCCTTCGAGACCGGATGCCTACCAGTAGATTGGAAATCCGCGAGGATTAGGCCGCTATACAAGGGGGAAGCCGGGTCTCAGTGAATAACTACAGACCGGTCAGCCTTACTGCAATCTGTTGCAAAATCATGGAAAAAAATTATCAAGCAGCAACTTATGCAGTTCCTGGAACAAAACCATCTGCTATCGGATGCTCAGCATGGTTTTCGTAGAGGTAGGTCCTGCGTAACAAACTTGCTCTACTGTTTAGAACGGTGGACTGAGGCAGTCGAAAGTGTAAACTCAGTGCACGCTGCCTAAATTTACTTCGAAAGGCTTTCGATAGCGTGCCGCACCACCGCCTACTTTGTAAACTCAGCTGCATAGGAGTAAGGGTTAGGCTCCTTGCGTGGATAAGAAGTTTCCTAATCGGTCGCTCGCAAACTGTCCGCATCAGTGACAAACAGTCAGCCAAGGTTAAGGTTGAGAGTGGTGTTCCCCAAGGCTCCGTTCTCAGTCCTATCTTGTTTTTTAGCTAAATCGACGACTGTGTCCGCGAACTGGATTGCGGCTGTCGAATCTCAACCTCTTCCCATTGCGCTAAAGGCAGCTTCGAGGGACCTGATGATGGCATTCCGCGCATTACGTCTTCAAGACTGTTGTCTTATATCAGGGGATTTTTTCGAATTAGCAACGACCACGAATCTGAGGGGTCATCCTCTCAAATTAAAGGTGACAGGGGCCAGGCTGGACGCTCGGAAACACTTCTTCTCAAAAAGGGTGGTCGGAGCGTGGAATGCACTTCCTCAGGACGTCGTTATGTCGGAATCGCTAGGGGGTTTTAAGCGAAAACTGGATCGATATAGCAGTGCACGATGGATCGGAACTGTCAATTTACAATAATAATAATAATACTTTCAATTTTTCAGTAGTATATATATTTAATATCCATTCACGTTTGCTATTTATAACGCTTTCCCACGCATAGCCTCATGCGAAGGTCTCCGCGGTCTACCCTACTTGGCTATCTGCCTACCGTGATTACCCCGCTAGCGATCTTATCAGCCAGACCTGACGGCCTAAACATTCACCTTTGGTGCCACCAAAAGCGGACTGTAGACGATCTGGACGGATGCCTGTTTTTCCAGTTTCGTTGGCGGACTCTGCAATCAGCAAGGAAGAATGAGGACGCGGCTTCCACACGGTGATGATCCTGGGAACCTTTGCAATGCCCACCCCCGTTAGAACCCCCCTTTTTTCTCCTAAATCCCACGCGACAGTTTTTCTCCTAAAAATCCCTGAGGATTTTTTCACTGTCTGCTCCTATTTTCATCCTAGGACGCAGGACAACTGGCCTCGCCAACAGTCCGAGAAACAAATTTTCTGCTACCACTGCACATATGTGCAAATAGGGCACTCAAAGGAATTTTTCCTACATATCCCTCAATATACTGATACTGATAATTGCTAGTATGTTACTTTTTCATGGCCCTAGGAGAATATATCGATAGGTTCGTAAGCTCGCCAGATAGTCTTCAGAAAATAAGATTCCCAATCGAAATAAACAAGGCATTGCCGATTTGAACCTCCATTGTTGGGTATGACCGACGAAGGACTGTTGAATTTTGACTTCAAAAGTAAAATGTCCTTCATATTTTTTACTATTACTTGGCTTATGAATCTATATTTCTCTCTCTCTCTCTCTCTTTTGGCTAAGATAATCGGAAATAAATGCGCAAACCTGAGGCACAGATTTTGGAATAAATTTTTTCAAGCTCGACTAGAAAGTTTATATGAATATTTGAGCTGTTTGGTGAAGAAAACGCAACCATCAACGGCGATTATTGTAGTTTGTGGCTAATGCATTCGATTTATGGGCATCTGGACACGCGAGAGAGAGAGAGAGAGAGAGAGAGAGAGAGAGAGAGGGAGGGGGGGGGGGAGGGAGGGAGGGAGGGAGGGAGAGAGAGAGGGAGGGAAAGAAAACAGAGCGTATTTGCGACTTTAAAATGAAGCTGCTACATTCGATCCATCGGCCAAATATGACAAAGAAAGAGGGAGACAGAGAGAACTGAATCTGCTCCTTGAAAAGCCAGAAGTCTTTTGCTTCTGGTCATCAGGCTCCTCCTGATTGCACATAATTATATCCGCGCAAAACAAGTACCCTGATGTTTTTAAAGTGACGCATCTAAACAGAGTAAAGCTGAAATTTTGATGCCACTTTTGGTACTCCAAAGAGTAAAAGTCTGCTTGCCTATCTGTCGGAATCAGTAAGGCTTGGGGACACAACTGAGACATACACTTTGTTTGGGTCATACCGGGAGAGAACGCAGGCAAGAGTCTCAGCCTAGGGCGACAGCTAAGGTGTGTGTGTCGTAGCCCATAGTTGGATCAGGAATCCCCGCCGGAATCCAAACTGGGAGTAGTTGGGAGACGGAGAAAAGCCGCGACCTCGACCGGCTTGAGCCACAGGTCCGTGGGAGTGAGGAGGGTGCCTGGCCGAGAACTGCAGGCGAACAGATGACGGCAGTCATGCGGCGAGACGCCGCAGTCGGGACAGCAGTCGGGTATGGATGGGTCGAGCCGGTGCTGGTACTGCCGAAGGAGCATACAGTAGCCACTGCGTAGCTGCGCCAGGGTACAGCGAGTAACCCTCGGGAGATGTCGTTCCGAGGCCGCGATCGGAGGCGGATAGCCACCCAAAAGGACCGGGGGACGGTAACCTCGTTTCTCCTCGACAACGACTCTCTGGTGGAGACGCTGGAAGCCTGTCTTGGTGGCAGAGCTATCAACAGGTAGATCCGCGAGAGACGACGCAACAGCTTCCTTGTGGAGTGCTCGAATAGACGGCCGGACGTTGCGGCAGGGCTCGGGAGCGGTGCAACGGTGATGATTGGGATGGCCGGGTTGCGAACAACTCCACCAGAACTGCTGGCTAAGGAGAGTGTTGTGATTGGCGACCGGTAGAACAGAAGCCTCCGCATGAAGATGATCTATAGGCGACATTTTATAGCAACCCATGATCGTGCGGAGGGCAGCGTTTTGGGCTGACTGGAGGCGGCGGAGGCTGGAAGAGCTCATCGTAGGAGACCAGATTGATGCCGCATAAGTGAGGTGCGGCTTGGCCAGCGCCTTGAAAGCAGTCGACAGAGTCTCTTTCGCACAGCCCCAGGATGTGCCTGCTAGAGCCTTGAGGACCTTGGTGCAGCGGCTTACTTTGCTTGCGGTCTCCCTGGCATGGTCTGCGAACGTGAAGAGCGGATCAAAACGCACACCAAGGAGTTTGGGCTTGCGGACGAGCGGTAAGGACGCCCCATTGACGGTGATGACTGGGTGACGATTGAACTCCTTCGGATCAAGCGTAAAGACAGTTACGGACGACTTGGCTGCCGAGATCGTCATTCCGCGCTGGGTGAGGAAGTTTTCGACAACAGGCATGAACTCCGTGAGGAGCTGTGCAGCCTGATCGATGTCATGGTGCCGGCAGAAGAACGTAATATCGTCCGCATAGGATATCACTTGCACAGGTGCCCGGGGGAGTGGGAGCTCTCGCATGTAGATGTTAAAGAGCGTCGGGCTGAGCACAGAGCCTTGAGGGACGCTACAGGACTGCTTACGGGGCTTGGAGAGAGCGCCCCGGAAGAGGACACGATCGTGACGGCCACGGATGTAAGCCGCCAACCATCGGACCAGGCCAGTCGGGACGTTCAACGAGACCAAGTCCTGCAGGAGCTGATCGTGGCGGACGCAGTCAAAGGCTCGTGACAGGTCAATTGAGACTGCCACGGTCCGCGAAGCGGGCTTCTGTTGATTGGAGCCCTCGAGGATAGCGTCGCTGAGCTCGAAAAGCGCCGTTGTAGTTCCACGACCCGATCGGAAACCATGTTGGTGGCAAGATAGTTCCGCCACAGACGTCAGAATTGGGTGGATGAGCCGTTCCAGGATCTTCGCCAATGGACTGAGGAGGGCAATTGGACGATAAGAGGTCGCTAGGCAGGGGTCCTTACCCGCTTTAACCAGAGGGATGATGATCGACTGGCGCCAGCAATCAGGGATGATTGAAGTTCCCAGTGAAAGGTTGAAGAGGGCGGCAAGGTAGGCAGCCACCTTCGGGCCGATGTGGCGCACATGGATAGGCGCCAGACCATCTGGTCCTAAGGCTTTCGAAGCTCTCATTTTCTTGACGGCGGTGAGGATGGCATCAGCCGAAAAGGAAATATCTGGGGGCGGGGCTTTATGGAGGAGGCGAAGAAGGGGGCGTTGGCTTTTGGGACTGGGCGCCGAGCGGGGTGAGAACAGCTTGTTCATCTTCGCGGCGATCTTACCGTTGTTGGAAATGAACTTACCATCCCCAAAGCTAATAGACTGGTTTGATGTATCAGCCCGGGGTTTGGTCAGGTTGCGTAAAAGCTTCCAAGTGGCAGCTGAGTTGCCGCTGAAATTACAATCTGAAACTAGTTCATGCCAGCGTTGGCGTTTGCCATCGTTGATAGTCTTAGTGATTAAGCCATTCAGTTCGCCAACGCGCGGGTCACTGGCATCACGCGCTCGTATTTCGTCTCTCTCTCGGTCCAGGCGGGAGGCTTCGGGCGGATAGTTAGGACGAAGAAAGGGAATGCGGCCGTTAGGGATGTGGTGACTTGCTGCTGCCAGGAGTAGTCGACGAAGGGCTCGCTCCGCCATGTGGACACAGGTGGGAGGCGGTAAGCCATCGATCTCGGCTTCGCATTCGGTCGTGAACGCTGCCCAATTGGCTTTCTTGAAATTAATGAAGTGCCGGTTGGGGGCCTTGATACGCTCGGCGGCGGTGGCCAATTCGAGCACAATGGGGAGGTGGTCGCTACCCAGGCTGATTTCCGTCTTCCACATGGTGGAGGCTACCAGACTGAGACTGGCGAGGGAAACATCGGGCGAGCTGGAGGCGCCGTTGGTCGGGAGCCGCGTTTGGCTGTTCTCGTTGAAAACGGCAAAGGGGGCGTGTTCTATTTCATCAGCCAGAGCTTCTCCACGGGAGTCGGCTGCCAAGTTAGAGCACCATAGGTCATGGTGAGCGTTGAAGTCACCTAGCACCAGACTGTCTCCAGAAGGTAAGTAGGGAGCGATAGAGGCGGTGAAACCGGGAGAACAACTGGAAGTTGGAGGAATGTACACGTTCACGACGGTTAGCGGCGCCGGGCCAATGTCAAGGGAAATCGCCAGTACTTCCGTGGGATCGGCTCCAAGCAGGGGAAGCTGGTGATGGGCAATGGATTTGTCCACCAGGAAGGCCAAACCTCCGCCTTTGTTGCGGCCGCGGTCGCGACGGACAATCGTGTAATCGGCACAGGAAGGGACCTTAGTGGAGTTA
>JAYGXS010000001.1:249078-270618 GCA_036362985.1 Ligula intestinalis | reverse complement strand
AGGAGGAGGAGGAGGAGGAGGAGGAGGAGGAGGAGGACAAGGGTTTTATTTCCCTGACATTTCGGATTCTGTCGAAAATCCTTAATCTTAAGTAATGGTAGGATCATGTGAGCCATTCGCAGACGGGTATGAAATATTCACAGATTGCACGGCATTCATAGCTTGTAGCGGTCATCCGCGTTCTTATTATAATCATCCACTGCTGTAGCCACCGCTTGCGGTCCTAATTGGTGCGGTGATGGCTTGACACCGCGTTCGACCCATTAATTGCCGCGATTTCCTTGTCCGTGTCAGATGCTGCCTTGGTAGTTACGAGACAATTATGCTCGCTGTCGTCAGAGTTGTTGCAGAGTCCGGTTCTTTCCACGTGACTGATCATCTTGCTCAGGCAATGTCTCAGAATGCAGTATGGGAACACCAAATAGTTGCGCTTGTTTATGGATTGGGGGTCTGAGAGCTATGACTCGAGCAGCTCGGGGCTTCCGTGCTTCTCACCTCTTGCGAGGATTTTGGCTTCGTCAAACTTGAAAATATGACTGGGTCTCGTCGAGCGAGCGACAACCTAGGATTTGGCGGCTTTTTTCCTCCCGCCGCTGCATGCTCGACCATTCGTGTCCAGAATAATCTCCTTGTTTATGCGACGTAGTTGCTTTTTCCACAACTGCATCAGATCTGGTTGTGTTTTCTTCTTCTGTACTGCTTCCTGGAACTCGCATATTCATTTCTACTAGCAAAGACGAGAAGAACCTTTAAGAGGGAGTGTGTGCGAAACAAACTCCTGCGCACGCACCAACGACACCACCTTGCTTGGTAGGCTCCCACGCGAAAACGCCATAAAGGCCCCACACAAAGCAGGCATCATTGAGCCTGAATCTCAGCCCGCAGCAAGCCACTCACACAACAGGACACACACTGGACCGACTGCGGTGTCCAAGGTATTCTGTCAGTTGGCACCGCGATAGCCTTAAGCGCATCAGATTGTTTTTCAGGGGGGGGGGAATAAATACGTTGAGGTTCGACCTCACGAATGTCACACAGTTGGTGAGTCCGACCTCGCCCCTTCAGGCCTCTTATCACCAGCTAAATGGACGCCAAAAGAAGGATGGTGCGTTTATTCAACCCGACGGAGACCAGCACATAAATCATCCGGGAAGAAAAATTGGCGTCCTACAAGTGACGTGAACCCTGGCTAAGGGAAACGCCGGTGCAGTAATTCGCACACACAGAGACACAGCAGCGTGGGATGACAATTCCGGGAGGAGGCCACGCCCGTCCCCCTCCCCATCCCCTTCCACGGCTCTTCGAACGCACACACGCGCCCGGGTGGTCAGAGAAGCAGAATTTCAGCTTTGGCGTCGCACCAACGGGAGTGCATTTATCAAAGTCACTGATCTGAGACCCTCTGCGGAGGGGGAGGTGAGATATAGATGTATATTGCTAGGCCAAGTGTAACATTCGGCTTCTATATGCAAAGCCAGACATCAAAAGACGCATACTACCGCAGCCGTGCGCAGTAGGGGGGTCGACGGAGAATAAATGGGTTGTGATAAATAACCTAAACTGGTTGAAACAGTAGGTTTTAAAAAAGAATCAGATCAGTCAGATTCCGCTTGCGACAGTGAACACCATGTCTAATAACTTCGGATTGAAGCAAAAAAACAAAACGAAAGCATCATTTACTCACAGACGTCCACAAGAAGCCCTGGGTAATGATCCTGATGCTTCGCATCTGTGTCAAGCAGACTTTAATTGAAATACTTGCAAATGCTAATAGTGTGCTGTTGTTCTGTGAAAGTGCACAGAAATAAGGTCAACGCTTGGCTCAAATTCACTGTGAGATTTTTAAAAGAAAGCATGAAATATCATGGCCAACTACTACACGTAATACGAGAACATGAGATTAAGCAGGGACCCCTAAGCGGTGACGTGACAGGCCTCGAAGAAAGCCAAACAACTGAACGAAACGTTACGGTACGGTACACGTCAGCCGACGAATTCAATTGCTTTTCCTCTTTCCAGATAACCCGAAACTACTACTGGTTGACAGAGTGCGGTCGATTCAGTGTTACAGTAAGACAGCCTGGCATTAGCTGATGAACGCTCACTGATCGCTAACGGAACTTACTCGTCCCGGTCTGCCTTGGGGCTTACGTTCGAGCCCTGCCAGCACCCACACGGTGGCTAGTAGTCTAGGCGAGTTCGAGTCACTTTTACTGATGACGTCTAATGAGCCAGAAGCGGTTATTCCAGTCTCCCGGCAATGATAGCAACCTAGACTACTAACCGCTATACGGCTGATGCCGGGGCCCGAGTATGAGATCCGAGGCAGGGCGGGAAGAGTGAGTTTCGTTAGTGTAGCTGGGTGCACACTGCCAGCAAAGATCAGGGAGATTCTAATGGTCATTTCTGTCTCATTAGCCGTTAGCTGTAAGTTATACCCAACCTCAGATTATGCACCACCCGAGGCCCCAAACCGGTCAGCCATTCAATGTTTAGAGCGTTTGACTTCTAATCAACAGTTTGTGTTGTAACCTAGTGTGTTCTTGTGTCAACACCGGTTTGTCCCCCCTGTAGCGTGTTAGGGAGAGAGGGCATAACAGGATAGCTGATAGTACCTTACTGTCAGTTGTACTAGTAAATCAGCTCTGTTTCCGTGTGTCCAGCAACTTCCCTTCTGTGGTCGGTCTTGTCTCGGCAGCAGTCTCTCGTCTACGGCAACAGAGCCTCGGGTCGTGGTCAGCGTCTCCAACAACAGAGTCCCGTTCTGCTCGCAACCTCGCTATTTAAGGGGCCGTAGTCATTGCTACCCATTGGCTCTACATGAGTGGCCGTGCAGCGCTCGCAAACGTGCGCCTGTGTATCTGTCCTCAGCGTTACCTCACTGGTATCAGCAACACGGCCCAGGGGCAGCTTCGCTCGCGCGTGCCTCCTTTGTCCTGGCCTGCGCTGGACTGGCCTGTTCACGTGCCTTTGTCCAGAGTGACCTCGGGATGTCTGTCTGTCTGGATGACGTGCTCAGTTCGCGCCAATGTCGGTGCACCACCTGAAGTTGGAGTTAACTGACAGATGACGACTGATCTGCCACAAATGGTCATTCCAGTCTGTCGTTTGTCTTTGTCGACAATGTTCATTTGCCTAGGCCAACCTAATTCCGAATTTCCGTCGGTATGGACAGCGAAAATGATAGTCAGACCGGTTCAGTTTCGCACTATAAACAACGAAACGCTTATTTAAACTAACAAAATGGTATAGTTGCTAACCGATGGGATAATTCGGTTTTCCCTCAGACGGCCCTACCCATGTGGCCCTTGTGACGCTCGGATCCCTGTGATATCTACGGGACCTCTCTTCATTAAAGACTGACCTGATATGTAAACACGGACCGGTAGGCCTTCCACCAGTCTACCCAATCCCCTCTACGGGAGCGCAATTTAAGTGTAGCGAGTTAGCTTCGCAGCAAAAGGATTCACACGCAATTCACGACTGAAGCCTCTCACGTCCTCTCGTGGGCCGAACTACCTTACATCAAAACTTCTAAGCGCTGTAGGCCTACCGACAGATGGGATAGCCCAGTGCGTAGGACCGAAGGCTCGATTTCAATGACTGCTTCCAACGGATAGTAATCAGTTGCCATGCCTTATCTTTTCTCGAGGGAAAAGCAGCTTATCCAGCTTATCCACTCTTAGCTGACAGAGCAGACGGACTGCGATATGTGAAGTCGACAGGTAAGATGGAAAGGCTATTTTACTTCCGCTTGTTTCTTTTAATCAATCCATCTACTTTAATCAACACTTTGTAAATGTATGCTTAAATTGTGTGCTCTTTGATGTGGTAATCGACAGAGAAAGAGGGATGTTGAACTGCATAACTAATTGAATGTCATATACCTCTTCTGAGCAATTCACTTCGGTCAGTAAAAGTCGGAATATACAACAAGATTATCGAACAGTCAAGAAGGCAAACGGTATTTTTAGTCATTCTAATGGAACCCAAAGCCAACGGTAATCCTGCCAGGAAGATACTGGTATATTTCATCATCACATTTCCTGAATTCCTTGTTTTAAATTAACGTGTTGGCTTCCAGGGAGATTCAAAAGTTCAAATTTTAAAACAATGGTGGACCCACTGACGACCTGAGTCCCTTACAGTGGTGTCATTCAACAGTGAAACATGTGACTGGGTCTTTGGCTCATAGGTGTGTTGTCAGTATTGTAAATAATGCAATGTCTGTATACTACCGAATGCCCGTTGACAGCTCCCGCTGAAGTTGATGGAGTTCGGCTAAAATATGCATAGCAACCTTCAGAAAGGGCCTATGTCCTCCGACGCACTCTAAATAAACGCATTACTTTCTTAGAGACGTGAAAAAACAGGCAGGTTCTTAAACTAAAGCATACAACAAAATGCTTAGTAGGAACACTGGCTAGCAAAAGCCCTGGGAGCTGCCTCGTGCGGCCACAGCAAATCGATGAAATCGACGAGTGGATCTTGAGCTAATGCCTGCGCTGTCATAATACTGAATCATGCAGCACCTTTAACGTAACAATTTCGCAAACTCGACATCCTGTTTGGCTCTTCAGTAGTCGCCAGTTATAAAGCCCACCTCGGGCCCAGACCAAATTGGGCTTAATAAGCGGCGGGCGCATTAACCAGAGAGTCCTAGTTCTTGATTAGCTAACGCAGGCTAGGCACTATATACTACATACGTACTGTATGTGTAGATGTTGGTTATGTACAAGAAAAGAATGCTGTTTACCTGTATTTTGAGTAATAACAAAAACAAAAAATTATTTGCGACACGTAACCAGTTGCGCACGCAGAGAGATGAGAATTTCATTCGATCCTGTTGGCCAACTGGGCTTTGCAGCCGGCGACTGGGATTATTAGCCGACGGATTTTGCTATGTCAAATTCCAATCCAAGCTGACTTGGGCTTAATAAGCGGCTGGGCCTATTAACTGTGGGCGACTACTGTATATTCTTTACCACTAAGCGGATACCCAGTCCAATGATGATCTCATTACGGCAGTATATCGTGGTTTAATCTGAGCCTGGACTAATAGAGGTAAATCAGTCGATGCAACCATTAGAACCGCTGCCATTGTCGTGTTGGACAACAAAAACAAACTTTCCTTCTATTAATATTGCTATTTCTATTACTACTATAGCTATTACCACAAATACTACAACACTTGCTACTTCCACTACTCCTATTATTACTGCTATTATTGTCAATAGTTCTAATATTACTATTACTACTGCTGCTGCTACTGTTACCACTGCCACCACTTCTATTCCGACGCACTCCAAATTAACGCATTAATTTCCTAGGAAAGTAACACAGTTGTAATGTTTATCCTTGATCACTCAATCATGCAGCACCTGTAACGTGGTAATCCTGTAAATTGGCCACCATTAAACGGATACTCAGCTCTAAAACTGGACTGGCCGGTGGCTTGTTGGAGAAAAAAATGAACTTTGCTAACTTAAAAAGGAGCGGAAAATCAAGAGCACGCCAGGGAGGATGGATGGCTACTACCGGCCTACGCCGCGTATATCTAAGTGTGTCTATATGCTGACGCGAATGGTCGGAAGTGCACATGCGCACACGCATGTATGCATCAGGTAGCAGTTGCTCAGGATGCGAGCTGAGTGGGCGGACAGTGATGTCTGCTGTTGTTACGGCTGCCTTAACACAAAAAATTGGCTAGAGTGAGAGGGGGGAGACAGAGAGGGGAGACAGAGGGGCAAGCGACTTCGCGTACAAATGGACTACAACGAGAGAGGGAAAGGTCCTTGATGTTTTTGGCCTGAAATTAGGATCGCATTTGGATGACGCAACTGCAATTTGAGGCTACTGTCGGTTGGTTAGTAGGTCGGCTACCCTAACAATCTTATCCCACAGACAGGAAGCTACAAATTACTACAATAAGACGCACAATAGTGACGATTCAATCCACAAAATGAGAAGTCAAAGACAACAGTACTAGGCTGACGAAGCACTAGTGTCTGTGACAGTGGTAGTAGCTGTTGTTGCACTTTTCGTTGCAATCATTAGAATTTTAGATAAAGAGGTTAAATACTTTCGATGTTAGCTGAAGATCATCTATATAAGTTGCGTAGTCCTTTTAATTAGCTCAGAAAATCATAGCCCCCATTGGAAAATAACAGGACCTAGGCAGATGTTGGAACAGAGTAAAAAGCCAAAAGAGCCAATCAGAAGTCAGGACTTTTTGGGTGATAAGAATACTATAAAACCGCCGGCACGATAACAGGTTCGCTCACAGTTGTTTGCTAATCCCTCTGCTCGGATGCTTTCAGCACTGAAGTCCAGGCCGCAGATGGTCGATGACATCATCAACAGACTTAAAACAAAATACCCGCCCCCCCCCATCACCGCCAGACTGTACTAATTTGCAGTGGCAAAACAGTTTATCTGCTTGCAGAAGATGGAGTGGGACAGCAACTACTGGAATCTCGAACGGCAACAACAACAACAACCAGATAAAGTGCAAAAGTATTAGGTCGTGAATCTACAGCTGACTGAAATAAATGAAAAAAAATGGCCAAAACACTGGTGAAAGGAAGACTTATAACCAAAATTGGCAAGCATTTCCTGGAATTAATGCCTAAACAGTTAAAATTCATTGGAAACAGTCTTCGATTAATAAAAAATACCACCCTTGTGCTCATATACGTACTTTATTTATTATTTGATAATTATGTACTACCTACTTACTCGAACTTAGTAACAACGGAATCTTTGATACTTACTTGCTTGATCAGGCGCCGTTTCTCCTCACGATCAGATTCCGAGAGATTCTCGTCAAATTCACTTGGATATGAGACCACATAGTCAGCCGACTCATTTTGTCCATCCGAACAGTGATTTACGGTCACAGGTTGGCTCGATTCGGTCATTGTTGAACAGCAGCAATCTGGAGATCAGTCCTTCACGCAAATTTTCCCACCTGGGTAGGGAGCAAATGAGCAAGTACTTGATCGACCATTGTACCTCTCGTAAGGAGATAATGTCTTGAAAAATACACGTACTGCTTATCAGCTAGTTATCAAGTTCTGAGGAGGTGTCAAACTTTGGCGAAGATAAAAGTCGAAAATATGGTAGCATCAAGATTTAAAGCACGAGTTAGTAGTTACCGAACGTTCTTTAACGTTTGCATGTAATTACGCAATCAATGTTTGTATATTGTTCTGGCTAATTTCAAGTGGAATTTAATGTTTCGATTGAATTAAATACAGTTAGCTCTGCCAAGCTGATCAGAAGTTGTTTCGTAGCAAATGAAGTTTTTCGTCTACAGGGACTAGGTGCAGATCCCTATCCTTATAATCTTAAGTGGCCATTACTGTTATTGACAATAAATTTTCGAGTTCATCTCATCTACCTTCACACCTAAAAAACCAAACGTTACGCCTCTGCAATAAAGGTTCATGGGAACCCTAACACAAAAAGCAATAATTACTTAACTGAGGAGAGGTATGTTGAAATGCGCTGATGAAACAACTTCGCTAGTAACTTTAATGGGGGTCGTGGGAAAAAAGAAATTATTCTTTTTGTCGTTCCAAATGGCTATGTCTCCTGTCTTTTTGCCGCAGACGTAAATCGAGTCCACTAGTCTCGATGTCCTGATTTTCAAGGGGGCAGAACGCAGAGATAAAATGCACGAAATAGATATAAGGAGACTGCATATATTGGAAGCTATATGCGACTGGACAGTCAAACGAGAATAACTAACTAATTTATCCAAGGTAGCTTTTTCTAATGTGCGAACCACGTCTCAAACAGGTTAACTTCACTGTGCGCATAGCGTGCGGTCTCGTGACCAAAGTCTTTTGGGTAAATAGAGAACATTTTTGACTTTATCGGTCAGAGTGTCGTAAAATGCATCGAACTTTGCTATCAGCTTTTGATAAGATAAAGAACAACGGTATGGATGGCGTGTAGCATCTGCCATATCTCATTTGTCTTCATTTGGGACAGCATCTCAGGTTTAGGGGAATGTAAGGTGAATTGCGCTAATCCAGCACTGTGAAAATGTATGGACCGCATCTTCATTCAAATGACCTTGCTTCGTCACCATATAGTGAATACCCCCTCTACCCTTGTGTAGGTCCACGATTATGAATACGTGCCATATAAAATTAATGGCAGCATGCGCCTGCCCTCAAGTGCGCCAGCATTCAGTGGTACCTAGTCAGATTTACTAGATCCTATTGTCAATAGTGGAGACCACAGCACTGAGATTGGCAATGGTACATAAAAAGCGACTTAGGAATGCATGTAGAATGTCGTTAATCATCTAACGAAGATTAAATCTTGAAGGAATATCTCCATGTCCGATAAAAAGTAAGGCGGCCTTTACGACTTCGACCCCACCAATGACTATCTACGGTTTCACCAAGGTCGCTTCGGTCGTGCCCTTAACTACGTACACATGAAGGCACCCGTTGCGCGCGCCTATATCATCGGCTCAGTTGTATGGCCTTTTGTTAGGCATTCCGAGCTGTGCTGCTTTTAGCATCGTTGTGAGTATTTCCTGTGGGTAAAAGCCTTCTATCAACTGCAGCAGCTGTCTCACGCTGACTCTAAATTGCGCTTGGTCCTCGTAGTCAGTGTTCTGTTACGGGGACCATCCTACGCACAAACGCCCACGCACACGCACATCAACTGCACAGGCCGTACGCCACCTGACGCCTGCGGCCACGTGTTAAGCAGTGCATACAAAGGTACTGCGAACCCAAATTTTCACCTGGCACGAGTGTCTGATAGTTCACAGCGAAAACAAGCCGCACTCAGTATGCTACTAAATCAGTGGAACTATCAATAACATAAATGGTCTGCTGGAAGATAAACGTCCGAAGCCACAAGCAGTTTGGCAGTGTTCCGGATCTGTTGCTTTTTTAATTTTATGATTTTAAACTGTTATTTTTTGAAGAGAGGATGGTGAATTTACCTCGCCAATAGAATGGTATATATTCCTTGCGGAAGATGAGGAAGAAGAGGAGACGATTTCTGAGACCAAAGTATATTCAGGCTGACATTTCAAAAGCTCTCTCGCTTTCATCGTTAGAGCAAGTTGTCTGTATTCCTGTGTGCGTCAGAAAGATGTGAACGTCCATTCGCCCATGCGTCAGTCGATTGCGCCGATCGATTTTCTCGGCTGTTTGAATTGCTCGCGCCAGCGTGAGCTATGTCAAGTCGTTTTTGTGACTCGTGAGAGTTTCCACCCTCTTTGCTCGCAGCTACCGACTGTCGGCCCTGCTTATAGCTCTCCGCCCAACCTATTGCTCCGTTTTGAGTCGATTTTAGCCTTTTGCGGAGCGCTTGGTAGGCGGGATGAAAGTCCATGGCACTGTTCAGTGTGTCGGTCGAGAACCAACTTTCTAGCAGCAGTCTGGTCATCTTGTCGTTGGCTCGGCCTATTACCCTGGCTTTTTCAAAGGCGAATTTGTGTTTCTTCTGCTTTACCTGGTCATAGACCAAAGACAGCTTATCCTCGCGGTTGATTGCGAGCTGATGCTCATGCAAACTTGTGCCAAGGCATCTGCCCGTTTCACCGACATACCTTGCAGTGCAGTCTCAGAAATCGTGTCCTCTTCTTCCTCATCCGGGGATTATGTAAGGAATATTTTATCTGGACCTCGAATTTTCTCGCATATTAAGAATGGCATGTGTCAGTAAAGCTTAAACAAGGTGCGGGTAAAATGGAAGCAGTCACGGTGAGTCAATTCATTGCGACTGCCAAATTACAACGATGTCTAACACCCCCTCTTTGTGAGCAGTGTCGAGGTATGATGATATCGTATTGATCGAGTGCATACGGCAAATTGTGAATGCTTACACCTTGACGTACCTGACCAGATATTTTCCATTATAAAAGGCAACACAGGTTTGCTAGAAAATTGCAGATATGAGATTGCCGAGACAGAGGTTCACCCGATGGTTTGTCTCGTCTCAAGAAAACTAGATTTTAATTATGACCTACTCTAGTCAAATCTTTTGGAAATAGTCTTTTGTGGGGCTTGGATGCTTGTGGACATCCACATATACTGGCGTGCGAAGTAAGTTATGTTAACGTACTCGTAAGTAACAGCATTTGGGTAAGATACATAGGGTGGACATTTAAGCAGTTGCGGCCGACATCTAGGATACGCCAGCCATAAACAACCTTACGCCGAAATCTCTCAGTAGCAGGTAAATAGCAGCTGAACATTCAAAAATTATCAAACACTCACAAAAATAGTCGAAGAGCAACCACAGGGGCTAGACGTCAAACCCTAGGTACCTGAGCGATCAAAATGATTTCTAGTTTAAAGGAACGAATGCGAAAACTTCGTATGTACTATGCCAGTGGAGAGAAAGCAATGAGGTCTCTAGAGCAAAAAATTGACAACGCATATGCAATAAAATGGATGAAATTCGGGCTTGGCCTGAGGGACGAACACATTTTAACCTAGCTATAAGTGGCTTGCCTCCGTATCGCAAGTCTAGGTCTGATCAACGGCCTACTTTAGGTCGTATCGTTAGACTTTTTTAGCAGTTTCTTACGTGTTGCCATATATTGTGGTAACGGGAAGCCCTTCGACATGCTGGTCTTTTTTGAAGGACTTGTACAAGAAATTAGTAATTTACAACGAATTCCCTCCTTTCGGACGTCCTAAGCTTGTTCGCATCGGCTGCGTAAATGTAGTGGACCTGGACGAGCTTTCGTTAAGCAAATTAAAAATGTTAACGCTTAGGAAAGCTACGAACGGTGCACAGTGAAGGGACACCAGACTGAACTGGTGAATCGTAGAATAGTGAACTTAAACGCTTGCCTACCAAGTGAGTTCCCTCAGAAATGTAGGAGTTTAAACGACTTCGATTTATAGAAGGGTACTGAGTACAGGTTATTCGTATTGTGCACATGCATAGGTGCTCTGAAGGACATACTACTAACTAAGGACTTTAAGTATTACCTTTTGATTTTTGAGACCATAAGGTTGGTGGCCTCACCGCACTTGTGTTCCAATAACAGCGGCTACAGTACGTAAATTCTCAAACTATTAAAAGATTAATGTGCTACGCTCTACGCTTAACCATGATGTAACATGCTCACGGCATAATGCACATGGCTGATGATGTTGAACGTCACGGCCCACTGGTTTTGTTTTCGTCCTTCCATTTTGAGGGTTATACAGGTAGACTTTAAAAGATGCTACGCAGTCCTTTCGAAAGGCCTACAGCAAATAGCTAGGCAGCTGTGAGAAGTTAATTCGCCTGTAAGAAAACCGATGCCCTGCTATTAATTTCTAACATAGAATCCACGACAGGCCCTTCGACGCGGCCGTAGACCCAGACGGATGCGGTCAAGAAAATTGCATTATAGATAATTGTAACCATTATTTTTAATTTAAAAAATTATATAATATAAGCCACCCATCACTAGATTTCATTTTTGGGGGTTCATTAGAGAGTGCGTAGATGAAACTGCGAAATGGCAGCGGCATGTTGCGACTTTTCGCGGCATAATCCGTGGCGACTTTTCGTGGCGGAATCCGGCTTACCAAAGGGGTAAAAATTGCGTATAAGGCTGGCATCATTAACGTGACTTTTCGCATACAATTTATGGTTTCATTCGTCTGGATCTGCAACTAGGCACAAAATTACGCAATCTCTCCGTTCGTTAGACTTAAAGTGAGAATGCCGCCATCTGCGGCCAAAACGTCTGAAAATAACAAGGAGGGTGTGGAAAATGTGATGAAATAATACATCCCACTACATATAAATAGGCTATTGTAATTTATATGCACGAGCAAAAAACCTGGGCGCTGGGATTTTTAAATTAGTGGCTTTTCTGCAGCTAATTCAAACAAGGCAAGTTGTATATGTTAATAGTACTCCTTTACACTCGTTCATTTTTTATTGATAAGTACTCCAACATATTCACGGTATCTGATGGCAATATTTCAGTTGTGTGAGAGGTATATGGTTGGACCATTCGCAAAACGACAGAAAACGCACGTGAATCTAGGCGTGTACATTCACATTTCACCTTCAGTGTCAGTAAATTGAAGGGTTATAGAGGGAGGTTGCCTTTGATTTCCTTTCACTCACGTTGTTGCTTTAATAATGCCCTTCTTCTTAAACGTCGTAAGAAGACAGTAAATCAATTTTTGCAACTTCAAATTTGATATTTGTTAAAATCAACTTATCGGTGTACGTGAGTCAGGTGCAACCTTAATGGCAATGTTCCGGAACCAAACGTTCAAGTGGTTCCATTGGAACCAAAGGTCTTCTTTGCTTCCGTTGTGGTCCCACTGCGATGTGTTTGCGTACATGGGTGGTATTCCGTGCACTGGCCTGGGTAGTCAACAAGCTGTCATCGAAATCGGTGGTCGAACATGTAGTGGCTTTATCGCTACAAATATATAAAACGTCTTAGCAAATAAGCGATGAAAACTTTCAAGGGTACACTAACTGCTAATAAGGGATTTATCAGTCTATTCTAGTGGAAAATTCGCAAAATCCAGTAAAGAGATTGACGATGAAGATTGGAAATGATACAACTCACTTAGATCCTTCACGATCCTAGTCGGCAGTAGTCAAGTAGTCGACTTGCCAAAGGATAACTCTGTGAGGACTGGATCCAAGTTCGTTGGGCTGTGAGTTGCAAAATGGGGAGAAAACTCGTTTGCGAATTGTCGCTGGATTCTCCTGGAGCCCGAGAGTGATCACCAGAGAGGTGTCGTTGAAGGGCAAAGTAAACAGCGGCAGGTGAGGAGGGAATTGAGCTGTGGAGAGTGATTAGCAAGATAGTTGCTAGCACGCGTCAAAACCGAAAGTGTGAAAAAAAAGTGTTGTATTTTGTTTTAACAAACTTGGTTATTGATAAATTTAAACAACACGTAAGTAGGGCCAAGAGCCCACAAACACCCACACACAAGCTCCCACCTCCAGGTAAGAAAAACCCTACGCGCACGCACGCCTCCTGCATTTGCTACCTCTCCATCTCCAAATGCGGTGCCTGGATCGATGCCTTGCTCAGGCAACTGTTGCCGGCGTATGCTTAACCGAGTCTGCTCAGACTGCACTTGATGCCCATAGTCGCCCCCTACCCCTTTATCCCAGACCCCCACCCCCCCTTTTTTATACGTGTGCGCCCTGAACACGAGTTTTTCGCCTTAGGCATACGCTGGTAAAATTTTCCTGAGCAAGGTATCAATCCAGGCGCCGCATTTGGAGAGGGGGGTAGCAACTGCAGGAGGCGTGCGCGCGCGTAGGTTTTTTCTCAGGTGGACGTGGGAGCTTGTGTGTGGGTGCTCGACCATTGATTTCCATGACAGTTTGTAGACTACCCGGGTCAGTGCACGGAGTACTGCCCATATACGCAATCACGGCGCAGTGGGACCAAAGTGGAAGCAAACTGGGACCTTTGGTTCCATGGGAAACACTTTAACCTTCCGTTCCGGAACGTTCCCATTAGGGAAACTGTCGTTTTGAAAAAGTTTTTTCTTAGCATATTATGTGTTTAATATTAATGTAGCAGTTTCTTAGAGGAACGTTGTGTCAAACAGTCCACTGTTTGCCTTAACGAGAAAGCATTCTGCCAGACGTCAATATGTAATAACTGCAAATGGCTTCTCACAGTCAATTCAAAGAAGTCGTTGATTTCAAGGACGCACCCTCGATATCTGAAAATCCGATTGCTTTTTATTATATCCACAGGCAGTCGCCTGTACTTGAGAGGAAACAAACCAAGTTCAACCAGTTTGGATTCGTAGGACTAAAAGCTAAGTATATTGATTGTCTTCGTAGCCCTCGTTTGCAATAGTTGTATCTCTAGATAATATTTTCTATAGCACGCACACATGGTCTAAACGGAATGCTCCATGCGAGTGTGAACGAATTCTTCGTAGATGTTCGCAAATAGCTTCATAGCAATTTGCACGAATCCTCATTTTAGTACAAATACCACCCGCGTAACGTTATTTGCTGCCTTTTCACACTGAAGATGGTTTAATTACGGAAGTTATAAGAAGTCGCTGGTCCATTCGTTAGTCGACATTTCAAAGGGGCTGCTCTTCGAGAATTTCTGGTGAGGAATCATCCTCTATACTTGCTTATATTTTGTGGAGTATTTGGACAGCACTCTTACCAACGGTAAAACTTAAAAGCTAATGAGTATGCCAGTTGTTAAGTCCGTTCAGTGTATCTTGAAGTGCTTATTTTTGGTTTAAGATCTGATGGCTTTTCACAGTTGGATGTCATCAACACATTCCTCGCTCTCTTGTCCGTATCAGAGGCTGCTTAACAGGTACGTCAAGAACTGTAAGGGCAGCGCCATCTTTTCACTGGTTGTTACGGCAGAATAATCTGTGTTTGTTTATGTTTTTGTTCGTTTGTTCTTCTTAAATTATGTTGGTACCGATTCATCCTCTTCGGTTACCTTTACCTCCCACGAGTACAGCACGTTATGCCTACTTCTTCTTGCTGACTGATACCCACCAAACTTCTCCTCCATATCTTTTCGTGAAGTAGTTTTCACACCTACAGTCCTGTTCAGAATGCGCCGATTCCCACAATTACTAATTTTACAGAGAGGCCTTCGAGTGCAACTCCATGCGGCTGTGATGGGAGCGCACCGTGACTATCGATTCTCGGTCAAGGCTGATTGGTCTGTTGTCCCTGACGCCTGCTCATGGAACGGACTGAATAAATATTCCGCAGTGACGCGCTTGACTTTCAATTCTTGCCTTGACGTGTTAGAAGTGAAAGGGAGATTCCACCGGATCAGCACCCGAAATTCGAGCAAGTTTCCTGAATGAAGAAAGCTATTGATAGTTCCTTTCAACGAAGGAAAGTTTTGTTGAGTTTTGATACTTCTGCGTAGCTTAATCCAGATTGCTATGTCGTTTACCCAAAAAATTGTCGGAATCAAACTGTGCGTTTCATGAGAAGAAATCAAAAGAAATTTCGATGACTGGCGCGCCGAGTGATACGGCAGTTTAAATTTATAAACAGTACGAATAATTCCTACTTTTATCTGCTAGTTTACGGGAAATCGACGTTAGTAAGTTAACAGCATTGCTGGTAGGACATTTTACAGAGTTCTAAATATGAAAGTCTTTCAGTGAAGAAATGTTGGACCGATCATTTTTTCCTTTATTCACTATTACGCAGAAGGCTAAATAGGAAGCAAGTAGTATTTGATAATAGGACATCGGATACTAAAGGCTATAAAAGTTAGTTCTAACCTTGATTGTCTTAAAATATCTGAGAATAAATACGGTAGTTCATCATGCTTTTAAGATAGTCAGGGCGCAGTGCTCTGACAGATTGAGATTATTAGAATAGACTATGCTCATTCCCTTAATAACTCCATGCACATTTATTTTGTGACCGTCTATGCTTTTTTTCAGGCTTATGATCTTTCAACAACCATTTTGGAGCATTTGTGCTGAATAAGGGAGAGCTGCCATATGCAGCACCACTAGGCAAAGGTTTAGAGGCTATATCACTACAAATATACAAAAAGCCTCGGCAAATACATAATAGATAACTGTCAAAGGTAGGCTAAGGGCTAGTATGTGATTAACTAGATTATTTTAATGGAAAAATGGTCAAAACCGGCATATGAGGATGACGATGAAGATTAGAAATGATACAACTCACTTAGATCATTCACGGTCCTAGCCGGCAGTAGTCAAGCAGTCGACTTGCCAAAGGATGACTCTGTGAAGATCGGGATCCAAGTTCGTTGGGCCGCGCGTGTAAAAATTGAGGAAAATCTCGTTTGCAAATTTTTGCTGGATTCTCCTGAGCCCGAGAATGATCACCAGAGAGGTGTCGCTGAAGGGCAAAATAAACAGCGGCAGGTGAGGAGAGAATTGAGCCGTGGAGAGTGTTTAGCAAGGCAGTTGCTGGCACGCGTCCAAACCGAAAGTAGGCTTGTGTGTTTTATTCGTGTTTAAACAAACCTGGTTATTAAAAAGTTTAAATAACGCACAAGTTCAGCCAAGAACCCACATAACTCCCCCACCAGAACGTTGGTGGTTTACAAACGCTCGACAAAAGAGGATGTACAAAGTTGAGGAAGGAGTGGGAGGGGGGTGAGAGGGGTGTGGGTAGGTTCGGGTGGGGAGGGTGGGGAGGGTTGCGGTGGGCTGGGAGCAGCAGGTGGAGTGCAGGGTGAAGGTGCCGTGGAAGTGGACGGACCAGTTGATGGTTTCGTGCATTCAACGTAGGCCGGCTTCAGTCTGTCGATGGAGACCGTATCAGTAGCATCAGCCTTTTGAATGATGAAATATTTGTCTTTCCGTTCAAGCACTTTTAAGGGACCATCGTATGGTCAGCAAAGGGGCCTGCAAACTGCGTCGTGCCGGACAAACATGAATGTCATTGTGTGCAAGCCGGCGTGTACGAAAACGCGTTGAGGTGTCGCGCGTGTGGGAATTGGTTGCAGTGTGGCCATCGTTGCTGCAGCTGTTGCACGAAAACGTTTGGGGCTTCAGGGGTGATGGAGGAAGACTGCACGAGCTCATCAGGTAAGCGGAGGGATGTGCCGTAAACGAGATCAGCGGCAGTGCATTGAATTTCTTCCTTAACAGCCGAGCAAATGCCGAGGAGGACGAACGGTAGGTTGTCGCTCCAGTTGTGCGGGGCTGGTTGAGACATCAACGCGGACTTCAACTGACGGTTAAGGCGTTCCACGAGGCCATTTGATGCTGGGTGGTAGGCAGTGGTGGTGAAAGGCGAGCACCCGAGCAGTTTGGTGAACTCACGAAAGAGTGCAGGTGTTAACTGACTTCCACGGTCAGTGGTGATTGTTGATGGAACACCGAAGTTTGCTATCCAGTGCGTAAGGAAAACCATGGCAATATTCTCTGCCGAGGTATCCGAGATGGGAACGGCAATGGGCCATGGTGTGAAACGATCAACAGTGGTCAGAATGTGCGTGAAACCGCGAGATGGGGGTAACGGTCCGACTAAATCCATGTGTACGTGTTGAAAATAGACGTCGGGTATCGTAAACGTGCTGGGAGGTGAAACAGTGTGTCGTTGGACCTTATTCTTTTGACAGGCTAAGCACTGCCTGGTCCAGGAAGCAATGTCGGTGTTCATCTTTGGCCAGGCGAAACGGGCTGTGACCAGTTTGCGGCCGGCACAAACACCGGGGTGAGATGGAGAATGGAATTGGTCGAAAACAATTTTCCGGTAGGATTGGGGTACTACAGGACGAGGGGTACCTGTAGAAAAATCACACACGATAGAGCCTGGTGCCGCGGCGAGGGGAACCTCGCGCAGCTGAAGCACAGAAGACGCAAGCATTTCAATGATGGATTCATCAAGCGCCTGCGCTTCCGCAAGCTTCGCCAGCTCTAACGTGGTGATAAGAGCGTTGACGTCTGGACGGTACAATGCATCAGCAACGACATTCTCATTACCGCAGACATAGCGTATGTCTGAGGTGAGTTGAGAGATGTAGTCAAGGTGACGTACTTTACGTGGCGAATATCGATCTGGCTTAGCTTTGAGGGCATAAGTGAGAGGTTTGTGATCCGCGTGGAGCTGGAAATCGCTCCCCTCGAGTAGGTGGCGAAAATTTCGAATGGCCAGGTAAATGGCGAGAAGTTCACTCGAGAAAGTACTAAAGTGAGTCTGCCTCGAATGCTTCAAGAGCACTGGGTGAAAGTTGGGCTTGCATATTTGGCACTCCGCGCACCAGACGACCACGGAGCGCGTCGCTTCCCGGGGACGCCGTAGCAGTATTGAGATTCTTGATATTGGTATTGTCCACGAAGTTTCTTTGGAATTTCGTTACAGATGAAGTCCCCGGTGTTACCTGTCATTGCCCTCTGTTCGCCGTGAGTTTCCCTACGTTGCCCGCGAACCACCGTCGGTGAAAGTTGAATCAACTTGGTCTTTGACTTCAAAAGATCTGTCAAAGGTGCCAGGATGGCGGCGCAATTTGGTATGAAACCCCAGTAGTAGTTTATTAGGCCGATGAAACGGCGGACGTGAGTTATGGACTTCGGGGCTGGAAAAGACAACACGCTTTGCACCTTCTCTGGAAGGGGTGTGGTCCCATGTTGGTCAACATGATGGCCAAGAAAATCCAGAGAATTGAAAGCAAAAAGATACTTATCGACGTTTAGCTGTAGACTATTTTGCTGAAAACGATCGAAAACTTGGCATAAGTGTTCAACGTGTTCCTCGGATGACGAGCTTGTGACAAGCATGTCGTGGATGCACACCCACGTGAAGGAGAGACCGCGTAACATGTCATCGACAAAACGCTGAAACGTTTGGGCCGCGTTCCGCAAACCGAAAGGCCGTCGAAGGAATTCAAACAGGCCGAATGGGATCGTGACGGCGCTTTTAGGGATATCCTCCTCCGCGACCGGTATTTGGTGATATGCTTGCACGAGGTCAATCTTGGAAAAAATCGTCTTTCCAGCCAACATGTGGGAAAATTCATGAATATTGGGAATCGGGTACCAGTCCGGGACTATAGCTCAATTGAGAGCGCTATAATCACCACATGGCCGCCAATCATCGAATGACTTTTTGGAAACCATGTGCAGTGGTGAATCCCATGGACTGGACGAAGAACGGGTAAACTCCAAATTTAACATGTGCTCGAATTCATTCTTCGCGATTTGCAGCTTCTCAGGATGAAGCCTACGCGGATAAGCATGGACTGGTCTGCCGGTGGTAGTGATATGGTGGCGAACGGCGTGTTAAACCTGCTCCGTGAACGGACAGGGTTTAGAAAGGGAAGGATAATCCCTCAAGATGTCAGAAAATGGCGGGATAGGCATGGCCAAGTGGATGCCAGCGGAAGACTCACGCGAAACTTCCCCAATAATAAACAGCTGAGTGTTAGAGTCTAGCAACTTCTGATGTTTAAGGTCAACTCTGAGGCCGAAGTGTGACAGGAAATCTGCTCCAATGATAGGTGACTGGACATATGCCTGGACGAAGACCCATTGGAAGCGGCGACGAAGCCCGAGGTCTAACGTCAGGGACCGTTGACCGAACGTGGCAATAGAAGTGTTGTTCGCAGCCTGCAGTGTAAACTGCGATGGCTGGAGATGATAAATAAATGAATACATTTTATATTTTAGGCCCGGAGGGCCTTGTCATTGCAAACTTAGTGCTATGGAAAAATAAATACAAAATTGATAAATGCTGCTCTCCATGAAACAACCACATAGACAGCGGGAGCGTTTAGTATTGTTGGTAGATTAGTTCATATTCACCGACATATCGTCGTTTTAAAATAGTAGGCAACGCATGGTGAACTAAGGAGGAAGCAGTAAAAAAAAACTCCTACCATTTAAGCTGGAGTTCAGCGAACCCCCGCTTAAAAAAAACAAAATGTAGGAGAAAACACTGCTTCAACAAAATTAACGGGGTTGGTTCAGAGGATTGATTGTAGTGCAAATGAGACAGGACTGTTGATGAGAACGAATGAGGGTTGAAAACGCTTCTTGTAATTGGAGAAATCATATAACAGCAGAGGCTGTTGTTCGCCATTGTTACACCGCCCGACTAGCTTCATTATCAACCATCAGGGAGGTGAGACCGGAGTAGGCCATCGCGGACAACAGGGTCGATAAGAGAGTGAACGGCAGAGGTCACCTGATCATCAACGAAACGCCGGAGATGTGACCTTGTAGACTGCGGAGTTTAGCGACGAGCTGGCAAAATAGCAGAAGCACCACGAGCATGACTAAAGATCATGAAGCCTATCGTCAGGGTTGTAAAACGGAGAATGGAGAAAACGGCAATGATGACTGGAAAGAGAAGAGGACGAAACATCATTGCATATATCACTCAGAGGAGGAAGAAATAGACATATATGGAAAAAAATTTGATATAAACATAAGCACCTCAGATACCAAGGGGACCCTTTTCAAAGTCCAAAAAGTTGTGTGTTTGGTAAGGAGACGGATAAAAAGGACTTTATATTTTCCAAAGTTAAGTGTTTACGTAATTTGACTTTAAAAACTGCTAAGTAAAACGACAGTCTAATTTCGAGGGGAATATTATTCCAGAGGAAGGCATGTTTGGAGGCAAAGAAGTGAGAATGGCTCGAAGTGGAGCTTAAGGGGGGTGCAATAAACCTGGAGGAATTACGAGTGGCATAATGTCTATTTGCATGAATGAGAGCGTTGATACATGCAAGGTTCGGGGTAAAGTTAACGCGAAAGAGGAAACAGAGGCTCGCTTCGAGTCTTCTGACCCAAAGAAATGTCATGTTCGCTAACTGACATCTCTCCGTATAAGAAATAGTGGATCGAGGAAGAGCGAATATTTTGCGAGTAAATACCCTCTGTGCATTTTCAATCTTACCACGGTCAGAAGTATTCATTAGACCAATAAGGGGACATCAGTATTCTAGGATGGGTAGAACATACATGCGATAAAGTTTTAACTTCATTTCCAGCCGGAAGAAATTGTTTGATAGAAAACCACATACCTGTGCAGCCTTCGCAGATATTCGATCCGCATGAGGCGACAATGCTAGTTTATTTGTGTAGCTTAGACTTAAGTCTTTTATAGTGGATCGTTCTAAAAGTGGAGTATTTTGAAACACTAGGGGACGAGGAAGCTTGGCGGGACCGAAACACATGAAACTACACTTGGATGGAGAGAATTCCATCTGCCAGGTAGCACTCCAACGTGAGAGTGTAAGTAGGTCCACATTTATTTTATCAACGCATATACTTGCCGTGTCCTTAGAAAATGAGTATATGCATTTGAGGTCGTCTTCATAAATGAGATTGTGTGAATTTTTTAGAACAGTCGAAATTTCGTTTATGTATAGAATGAAGAGTAAAGGACCCAAGCCAGTGCCCTGAAAAACGCCACTCGTGATCAGCTGAGAAGTGGAGCAACTATTACCTACTAGGACCTTCTGGCTGCGGTTAGACAAGTAGGAACCGATGAGGTCGAAGAGAGGGGGACGCATGCCAATGGCTTCCAATTTTACCAGAAGCCGTCTGTGCGCTAACTTGTCGAAGGCTTTGCTCAGGTCAAAGTAGATAACAACCACGGATTGCTGCTCGTTACGGAGGGAAGTGACGTGGTTAAGAAAAGCTAAGTGACACGTCTCACATGATCTGCCGGGTAGAAAACCATGCTGCGAGTCACTTAAAGGCTTATTTTATAAACAAAAATCGAGAATTTGATTCAAAATTATCTTCTTTAGAAGTTAAGCTAGGGCCGGGGTTTATGAACACCGCGGTAGTTATTTATGTCTGAACGAGATCCTGATTTAAAGACTGGAAGAATAATGGATGTCTTCCATGTGTCAGGAAAGTAACCATTTAAGAGATAGACTGAAAATATATGGCTAAGTAATTTGGGAAAGGTCGACACTCTTTTGATAACTGAATTGGGGATACCATCAGTTCCCGAAGAGTGCGAGTTTTTTAGACAAATTATATGCTTTCGAATTAATTCTATGGAGAAATCAATGTTCCTAAGAGTATTTTCTGAGTATGGTTGAAACGACGGCACCGGTTCGGATTC
>JAYGXS010000001.1:216387-243401 GCA_036362985.1 Ligula intestinalis | reverse complement strand
TGCTTGCGAATAGGCATTATGTGCGATTCCTTCCACAACGAAGGAAAGGTTTCGCTCTCAAGAGCAAGATTAAATACCTTACAAAGAATAGACGGAAAGATATCATTCGCTTCAGCTTTTAGAAGGCTAACTGGGACGCCATCTGGTCCTGGACTATAGGATTGACGATAACGACGAATGGCTACAGTCACATCCCAGACGGTAAAACTTATGGTTTCGAGTATGGCACCCGTCCAAGCCTGGATAACCGGAGGTGCAGCGAACGAGCTTTCACTAAACGTTTTGGATAGGAACGCATTGAAGCTATCGGCGGTCAGCTTAGCGTCAGCTATGGGGTTTCCTAAAGCATCTCTAAGTATGGGGTGCTGCGTTTTCATTTGCGCTTTTACTGTACGCGAAAAGAGTTTCGCAACATTAAGGGAAGGGTTTTCAGCGAAGTGAGCCTCATCGGCTATCTGTTTTTCTTCGGAGAGCTTCTTAGCCTGCTCAAAGATCAGTGTGATCAAGGGCAGAACGGAAGTGTCGTTCAGCCGATGCAAACGACGAGAGAGTTTACGCAGCCTACGACGGAAAGACAGAGGAAGGTACACTTCATCCTTGACATGCATTACTTTCTTACGGGGGACAAAGTGGAGGATGAGTGGATCCAACACTTTGTACAGTGCATCGGTACAAACATTTACATCCAAACATTGGAAAAATTCAGACCAGTCGAGAGCGTTTAGATGTGCCAGTAGGTCAGCCGTGTTTGCTGATCGGAAATCATGATAAATACGATACTTTTGGGAAAATGTTTTATCCGCCTCCAGTTCTAGTTCACTTACAACTGTGACATGGTCTGAACTCCCAAGTGCGTCTAAGGATGACACTGAAAGTGGTTCGCATCCCCTACAAAAAATTAGGTCGAGTATGTTTGCTCCCCGAGTGGGAAAATCGACTACCTGATCCCACATGCCGATATCTATTGCCCCAAGTAAGTTCTCGTACTTTGAAGGACCGGATGGTGGAAACCACTGCACGTCAGGAAGGTTAAAATCGCCTGCAATCAAGCAATACTTAAGATTCAAGTCAGCTGCGGCATGAAATGCCTGCGAGAGACAAAGATCGTAGTCTGCATCGGCATTAGGTGGGCGATAAACACAGCCAACAAGTAGGGAGCATTTGTTTTTTAGAACAACTTGTAGCCAGCAGCTCTCCTCCACCGCTGTGAATTGTGGATAGTCCAACGGGAGAAATGCAAGTGGCTGCTTAATATAGATGCAGCTTCCTCCGCCACGGCCATTGTTTCGATCGTTCCGAACGCATGAGTAACCTAGAACGGAGAGTTCTGAGTCAGCTACAGAGGCCGATGCCCATGTCTCAGTTACCATAACAATGTCTGGGCGGTTGACGAAAACCAGAGTCTGGAGCAGAGGCATTTTATTAGTCAGTGATCTGGCATTTAAAACGACCAATTTAAGAGGGCATGTCTGAGGTTTCGGTGGCGGGACAGCTAGGCCGTCACTGTTACCGGCTTCGACCAGAGCGATGTCCTTTTGACCTGAACTATTTTTCCCTCTCTTATTTTGAGATTTGTCTCGCCATTGGATCTCCGTTTTTCTAGCTCTATTATTAGCTGTCTCATCTTTCTCCGCTCTTTCAACTCGTAATCCGGCTGAAAAAAAACTTGCGAATGCAGACTCCGTAAGGATGGTTTGCGCTCTAGCAAGAGTTTCGCCTGTGCTTCAGTTTCTAAAATAACTTTTAGAGGTCGTGGCCGAGAAATTCATTCTAGAGCTGTTGGAGCCTTCCCTATTCGAAATGCCTTAAGAATGCGGGACGCTGTCGAATGCCTTCTTGAAGTCCGTATAGATGACGTCAACCTTACCATCTTCATCTAGTGCGCGAGTCCACTGCTCAGTGGAGAGTAGAAGGCTGGAAAGGCAAGAATGGTTCTTTCTGAAGCCGTGTTGGAGCCTTGACAGTGGATTGTTCTCCTCCAAGAACTCCATTGTCGTCTTCTTTATCATCGTTTCCATCACCTTACAGCAAATGCAAGTTAGGCTGACGGGCCGGTAATTGTTAACCTTCGTTCGGGCTCCGCCCTTGTATATCGGGTAAATATTTGCCATTTTCCATTCAGATGGCAGTTTTCCTAGTTCAAATGAAGAACGAAAGATTTGTGCTAGGGGCTCTGAGAGTTCGCTTGCCAATTCTTTCAAGAACTTGCCTGGTATATTGTCTGGACCGGATGACTTTGCTTCTTTGAGGCTCTGCAGCTCCCTCTCAACTACAGGTGCTGGAAATAGTAGAGAATGAAGTGCCGGACCGGCTTTTGCAACAGCACTGTTGGCATTATCAAATTGAAGCTCGGTTTCCCTAGTGAATACCGAGGCAAAGAACCGGCTACAGTACTCGGCTTTCTCGTCATTCTCAACGACTTCTCCGCCATCATCATTCTTAAGTACTGCGACAGGATCCTTGTTTTTTAATCTACTGTTAATATAGCGGAATAGAATTTTGGGCTTTTCTTCGGCCTGTTGGAGGATTCTTGATTCATAGTTTTTCCTGGCCTGGCGAATTGATTTTTTACTGCATTTCTTTGGCGTCGGAATTCCTCGAGGTGTACTGGCGACCCAGTTTTCCTGAATAACTTCCATTTCCTATTCTTCTTCTTCAGTTGCCTGTTAAGGTCTCTCGTCAACCAGGCAGGACGACTAGTCATCTTGTGTACCTTGACTGGACAAAAGCGCTTAAGCAGATCTAATGCAACCCTCTTGAGTGATCTCCAATCCTCCTCCGGATCCCCCTTGAGTAGGCAGTCCCAATTCACGGTCGATAGTGCATTCTTCATTGAATTGAAATCTGCCTTCCATATGTTTGGCTGGTCCTCCATTTTCCTCAGCCGTTGAGTATGGAGTGAGTAATCCCACATAAGCGTCGTATGATCACTCTTACCGAGCGGAGCACTTGAATGAACTTCATCTATGTAGGACGAATCCTTCGTAAAAATGAGATCCAAACAGGTAGCCCGCTGGTTTTCTCGAAATCTGGTTATGCCCTTAACGTTCTGAACTAGAGACAGGTCAAGCGTGAGATCCATTAATTTGGAACTAAAGGAAGTTGACGCCGCCTCAACTGTCAGGTTGTTCCATTCAATTGCAGGGGCGTTGAAGTCACCAACGATGAGAACCTCCTGGTGGCTAGCAGCTTCCTTCACCAGACCAAGGAGTGAGTCGTCGGCTCCACTCAGAATGTTTGGTGGCCCGTAAACGGCCAGGAATTCAAGGTTCTGTGAATTCGCCTTCTTGATCTTTAACCAGATGGACTCATACTCCAGGGCTAGAGTGTGTTCTCTTTCTACAACAGAGATTTCAGTTCTGACATACACGACAACCCCACCTCCTTGTCGGTTTTGGCGGTCTTTGCGGAAAACCTGGTATGCTGGAATCGAAATCTCCGAATCTGCAATTTCTGCTTTTAGCCATGTTTCCGTTATGGCAACTACATCAGGTTTCCGCTCCGAAAGTACTGCCTTGAGTTCATCAATTTTTGAGGGAAGACTTTGGGCATTAGTGTAAAGAAAGCTCAATTTAGACTTATTCACCACTTTATGCAGGCGGTTGCCTCTTGCGTGAGATTGCATGCAGGGGGCTGTCGGTGCTGATGGAGATGGACTGTTTTCTATCCCGACTAGGCTGTTAGTGTTATCGGCTTTCTCCAGAGGAGTGACCTCGGGACATGGACGATCTCCCCGTTCAGAATTCGAAGATTGCTCTCGCCGAGTTCGCATCTCCTGTGGAGTTCTACTTTTAGCAATCTCCATTTCTCCCGCTCCGCGGGGGAAAAATCCCGCTGAAAAAAAACCGTCGGGTGTGAGTATCTAAGTATTGTTTTCCTGCTTAACAATAGCTGGACCTCAGCCTCACTCTTGAGAACAACCTTCAACGGTCTTGGTTGGCGTTGTTCATCTTTTGAGTCTGTTATACGGCCCATTCGGAATGCCTTTAGAACTTCGACTTTTTCCTCACCCTTTAGGAGGAATTTCAGATAATCTTTAAATAACTTCCTGTCCTCTTCTAATCTTGATTTCGGGGTATCGGAAGTACATTCTGTCATGCCTTTTATGACTATGCAGTTTATACGAGTGGTACTCACCTTCCGACTGTCATCCCCTTCTGCTTCTCTAGGGTTTGTTAGGACATATTCGCTTCGAGGTTCAGCGCTCCTGTTCGTTTTGGCCTGCGAAGGTGCCCTTTTTGTTTGGCTCGTGCTCAATCTCGGCCTACTTATATTAGCACTTGGGCTTGGTCGGCCTTTTTTGGGAGCCCGAGAGCGCTTCTTCGTTCGCTTGGAAGTCAGTGGGTTGACCGTTTCCCCTGTCCATGGCAGACTACTAACTCCGTCAAGCACCCTGGCTGCCGGATCATTTTTGTGCTTAGACACTTCGGCGAGGGATTTTGTTTCTCCGAACGTTAGGTTTCCTCGCTCAAGTTCACGCATCGCCGGTTTCTCCTCACGAGGGAGAAATAGAGAAAAATTTTTCAGCTCCTCCATCTCCACTCTAAGACTATTAACTACCTTCTCAAGGTTTGTAAATTTGTTCAAAAGCGTAAAATATGATACGGAGGCTTCATCTTCATGAGTTACATCCCTTAAACGTTTGCGACTTTTAGTTCGCTTGGCAGGAGGAGATTTCAAAGAATTTCTGTCGTAAAATGCTTCGCAAAGAAAATATTGAATAATTCAGCCTTATCAGACTCATCTAGTACAAATGTTTTATTTTAATTCAGCAATGGGGGTATTTCAATTCCTCGTTTTGCGGAGGACCTACGACGAAACAGTTGTGCAACCAATTTTGCAGAGTTTGACTCGCTCAGGGCGCAATATTTCCTGTGCTGGTCACTTGCAAGACGAATCTTTGACGCCAATTCAAAGATCTCTGCGATCCTTAGATGCACAGACAGCGAACTAGCAGCTGCCTCCTCAATTTCTTTAGTCTTGGCAAAATAAAATGAGGGATGGTCGATTCTGGTATGTAGGGTTTCACAATTTTAGTGGGCACAAATTCCAGCATTTTATTAGAAACGACCGACATGAGTTCAGAAAGATATGCAGCGTCGTTAATGGAGGAGAGGCTCTGCCAATCTAATGAGTCAAGAAAATTGTTGATTGAGCTAATATCTGCGAGGTCATATGCATGACAGGTACGACTAGCACTAGCCTTTTCCGTAGAAGGAAGCGGAAGGCAACAGTGAATTAATGTGTGATCACTTTCGAAGATGTCCAGCTTAAAATCAACGAAGAGAGGGGCAATACCATTTGTGAAAATTAGATCTAGGATATGATGCTGTCTTGTTGGGGAACTAACCAGTTGAGACCAGTTAGACAAATTAATGGTTTCTGCAACGTCCCATCAAATTATCAAACTTGTGCCAATGGACAACGATTGTAATCTCCGCATCGAGCAGACCCATGCATACGATAGATGCGATGTCCTCAGCTGATTTTTTCGCCTTCAAACTGACCGCGGCTAAGTATACCTCAGTTAAAGGACATGACAGTTTTTCCAGACCCCAAATATTCTTACTATAAAACTGTAACACGTACAATGTATACCTATTTTATTTCATGTTTTTCTAGACTTGTACCTTAGATGTCAGGTTTTTTTCACTTAAACCAAACTCCTTATTTCGCACACTATTGACCTAGCAAAAGACCAAAACAAATACAATAGTCACTGCGAAAGAAGGGGTTTGGGTTAGGTTTTTTCCTGCCTTCCAGGGTTTTTGACGGCGCCAAAGATGTGCTTTACAAATAAACCTTATTATTATTATTATTAATAGTTTGAAAGTCAGTCGATTTCAGGAAAATTAAAATCTCCAGCAATAATTTTAATTACAAAAGTTGATTCTGAAATAAACCTGAATATTTCACACAAATTTGCATCTTCTTAAGATGAATAGTTAGGAGGATTATATACACATCCGATAATCGCCTTTTGCCGGGGCGACAGGATAATACAAGCGAAACAGTAATTTCCAGAGAAGGACGTGCTATTTAGATAAAACGGAAAGTGCCTAAATGACGTTCTAATATAGAGAAGACAACCACAAACACACATATTAATGCGATCTTGGCGATAGAAATCATACTCTTCTATGATAAGGGAGGAGTAAGAAATGATTGGATGGGTGCAAGATTCTGTTATACATATAACATCGGGCATCATCTCGAAAGCGATAGCTCGAAGTTGAGCCATTTTATTTATAACGGACCTGGCATTAAGCACTATGACATCTAGTGTGTTTCGAGTGAGAGGACTATGGCTATTGTTATTCATAAAAAAGAATTTGAGGGTGCGTAGGCAAACTGTAAGCAGTTATTATCTGTGCAATAAGTACTGACGGGTATGGAGCTGTTAGCATACTGGTAGCCAATAATGGATGGCTGATAAGGTCTGAGATATCTAGGGGCCTCGCTTTCTCGCAGGGAAAAATGAGGAGAGGATAAACCAAAATAAGCTTCTGGGGCGTTTGGAAGGAATGGGGGGAGGCAAAAAGGCATGTAGAAGTTTGCAGGTTTGGGTGGTAGAGGATGGGTAAAGGGACTGATAGGGGGGAACGGTGACATAAAATTAGTGTTGGGGCCGCTTGCGTAAGGACTAGTGGTCTTAATATATGAATGTCCTGTGCGGCAACTCCGATTAGATTTAAAACTATACCAGTTTGGGTTACTGCCGTGCAAATTAAATTTTTCGTGGTTCGGGCCCAGCGTGTTCAATAACGCATAATACGGGGGAATAATATCACTATCACGGTCAAAAGAGGAGCTAGGTTGTGGTGGGGAAGCGCTCGGCCTAAACGCTTTCGACGATGTTGGCGACATTCTTGATGAACTTGTTGCCGAGTTAGAGGCAGCGGAATTTATCGATCGTTGGACAGAGAATTTATTTAGACTAGTTTTAATCGTAGTAGGTGACGGAGCGGCGGGCCTTGACGGTTCCGACATCAAGAGGGATGGGCTAACTGGTGCACTGATGTTTATGGGCCTATGACTAGACATTCGGGAGGTAGGGATAGCAGATGTACTGACGGTTATCGGACTATGAATAGACATCTGGGAGGCAGGGATAACGGGCGCACTGACGTTAGTGGGTGTATGGCCAGGTATGCAGGGGGTGGAGGATTAGCGAGTGCATTTACCCTATCGGGACTACGAACAGATTTAGGAATAGTAGGCTGAGAAGTCATTGGTCTATTGGACTGGAGAGCCGTATTTCTTCGCTCCATTGGTGTAAGATCTCGACAGAAGAAACTTTTACTCTTTTCTAAATATCGGGAAATGCGACCTTGTTGAGCAAAGATTGAGTCCACCTCGATCGGTGAAAACAATTTAACTAGGATGGGCGGGTTTTTGCTGCGCGATTAGAGGCGTTTGGCTTCTGCAATTTTGTAGTTAAAACCACCCGAACATAGAAAATCTTTTGCAATATCCAAAGGGCGACTTCATATGGAGGCATTTTTAGTATTAAGTTAAAGCTTCGCTTTTGTCTATCAAAAGCTTCCGTGGTTATAAGATGGACGAGGGAGTCTAACTTTTTACAATCTTGCGAGGGCACATCTCATAACTTACCATCAAACAGATTGCCTAGTATTGACAAAACAGAACCAAACTTTATCATGAAGTCATTACAGTTCTGCAATGGAGATAAGTCAATTTGCTTTGCCTTGACAAAGGGCTGCATGTTGACATCAAGGCATTGACTAATAGGCGTGGTCAGGCACCGCTTGGGTCTGGGAGCAGATATCTTATGATGAGCTATAATTTTCGTTGTCATAATTTTGATAAAAATCTGCTTTAGATGTGAGATGATTTAGAAAAATTCAGCCTTTATGATTTAACCGCAGCTGGTTGTTAAAATCTCGCAAAATTGCTTAACAAATTGTATTAGTTATTACGTTCAGAAAAAAACCAGTTGATATGATTTTCAGATTATGACTTACGACAAATAATCAGAGGGAACTTAACCAATACTGTAGCTATTTTTTAATAAGCACTTTAAAATTATTTGAAAAAGTGTATTCAATATTGGGAAACGACTCAGCCTTTGAAGGTCTCGAGAATATTCTGATCTTGATGATTTCTTTTAATAGGCTGCGAATTTGCTGGTTTCAAGAGGTTGCAGTCGGTTTAACGAGGTTGCGTCTCGGTAGAATTGGTTGGAAAACAAAATCTTCTCAAATTCCGACTTCAAAAGATCGTCCACGCAAGAAAAATAATTCCAGAGACGCAGAAAAAAATTCTATACGTACGGTTGCAGCCACAATATCCTAGATCGTAATTGATGGGGTTATCGATGTAGAAATATCCTTAAAGGAGCGAGGGGAAATATCGACTGTGACCTTGTAGGGTCAAATTTCTAAAAACGCTAACCTCTGCGCCTGTATCGATCAGGAAACGGAACCCTGTGGACTTGTCGGTCACGTAAAACAGGCAACTGTGTCGCGAGTGGCAAGCACCAGTCGTCGCCATTACTGGCGGGCGGTGCCGTTTCCCGAACGTGAACAAGGTGGGACGCATTTGATAGCATCTGGGCCGAATGTTCGGTTGTACCAGCAGACTTTATCGTCTGCGCGCTCTTTTGAGTTAGAACGATTGCGGCTTGCAGAGGGACTACCGGTTTGAAGCCGGTTGAATGTTGAACACATCATGCTCACTTGAGAGCACAATAACCTGACAGTATCTTTAAGATCCTTCAGGTCGTCATCTCTGTTGTCTGTAAAGTCTCGAATCGGTTGAGAGGGTGAAGTAGACTGCGGGGATGAGGTATCAAGCGATTTAGTGGACTTTCGCCGTGTACGGCTGTCAGGTTTACAGTCTGATCGTGAGGCCGAAACAGGGGAGATGGCATGCTGAGGTACTGAGGTCGAGGTTTCGTTTACAGCGTACGAAATAGTACCGGGGTAACATTGATGGATGCAGCCTGCGTGATCCGCGAGTTTGGTCAGCGGAATATCGGCGTCAAGCAGGGCGAGTACCTGTTGCATTGGATGGAGTAATTTACCAATCAAAATGCGACGGAAAATAGAATCATCTAAGGTGCGACCAGCAAGCAAGTGACGCATGTGGCGCATTAGAGCAGAGGGGGTTTGGTCGCCAAGATTGAGGAGTTGAGGAGTTGACGAAGCTTGCTGTCGGCAGATTGTGCCGTACGCTCAAGAATAGCCTTTTTTAAGCTAAAGTAGGGCTTGACTTTGGGGATAGGCTCAAGGAAATCCTGAATGGCGAAAGCGATATCGAACGGTAAGTACTGCACGACTTACGCGTAACGCGTACGCTCGCCAGTAATCTGACGTGAGGCAAAAACAGCCTCGATCTATTTGAACCAGACCGTCGGGTCACGCAATTGATACGGAAAAGCTTAATGTTATCTGAAAAGCCTAAGGCTCATCATGATCAGGTGGTATACACGAGTTTTTAGAACCAGCATCATCTTCGTCGCAATCGTGAAATTGGTAATATTCGTCGCCCATGTTGAAAAACTATAAACGGCAGAGTCAAACGGGGAAAACACGTGAATGGAATATATCATAAGACGTAGATAACAATAGAAACGGGTTCACCAAATTTTTAGAGGCTATATCGCTACAAATATACAAAAAGCCTCGGAAAATACACAATAGAAAACTTTCTAAGGTAAGCTTACTCCTAGTATGTGATTTACTAGACTATTTTAATGGAAAAATGGTCAAAACCGGCATATGAGGATGACAATGAAGATTAGAAATGATACAACTCACTTAGATCATTCACGGTCCTGACCGGCAGTAGTCAAGCAGTCGACTCGCCAAAGGATGACTCTGTGAAGATCGGGATCCGAGTTCGTGGGGCCGGGCGTGTGAAAATTGAGGAAAATCTCGTTTGCAATTTTTTGCTAGATTCTCCTGAGCCCGAGAATGATCACCAGATAGGTGTCATTGAAGGGCAAAAAAAACAGCGGTAGGTGAGGAGAGAATTGAGCCGTGGAGAGTGTTTAGCAAGACAGTTGCTGGCACGCGTCCAAACCGAAAGTGGGCTTGTGTTTTTTATTCGAGTTTAAACAAAATTAGTTATTGATAAGTTTAAACAACGCACCAGTTGAGCCAAGAGCCCACAAAGGCCTTAATATATTTTTTATAGAGATCGACGAGGTGTTGCTATCCATCGGTTTATATCGATAGGCAACTTCTTAATTGTCAGCGTTAATAAAGGTTAGACCATATTGAAAGCAATCAGGAACACTGTTGACAAAAAACGGCAAAATAAGAGCGGACAAAGTACGCTACCCTGAATACCTCCACTCCTCACATGTGTGGTGTTGGCGATGACATTGGAAATTTTAACTCGATGTGTGCGAGCATCTAAATAAAAGGAAATCAAATTTAGAAGCTCATTACCCATGCCTAACGAGGCCAGTTTCAGACGGAGGTGATTATCGTCAACATGTTCAAAGGTATATGTGAAAATAAAGTAGACTCACTGTGTCTAGATTGTAGAACATAATCAAGGAAAGAGAGCTGGCAGGTGTCGCACCATCTTGTTTCCAGGAGCCCATACCCGACCGCATTATGTAGGTTGCTCTCTGTCAGATGACGTATTGTCTTATCTTTGATCAATGTTTGCAAGATCTTCGAGGCTGCGGGGAATGTATTTATTTGTTTAAAATCGTAAAGGGACGTCGATTGGCTGTACCCGGGAATGGGTATGTGCGATTCTTTCCATAACGTAGGAAAAGGTTCGCTTTCAAAAGCACGATTAAATATCTTACAGAGAAGAGACGTATAAACATAATTTGTATCAGCTTTTAGAATGCCATCTGTATCCGGAATATGGGATTGATGAAAAAGAAGAATGGCTACAGTCAAGTCCCAGAGAGTAGAACTTAATTTCTCGAGGACGGCACCAGCCCAAGCCCAGATGTTTGGAAGTGCAGAGACCGAGTTTTAACTGAATGTTCTGGATAAGAACTCACTGGAGCTAGCAGCGGTCAACTTAACGTCAACCAGGGGTTTCTTAAGATGTCTCGAAGAAAGGGATGCTGTGCTCTTTTCTGCGCTTGTACTGTTCGCGAAAAGAGTTTCGAAACATTTGGCAAAGGGTTTTCAGCAAAGTTGAACTAGTCGGCTAAAGTGTTTTTTCTCAGAGAGCTTCGTAGCCTGCTTACTTGGATCTAACGCAGAACATAAGTGTCCTTCTGTTGGTTAAAACGATCTTCTCACAAAGGGTCGTTGAATAAATTAATAAATTTCATATTTAAGGCCCGGAGAGCCTCATCATTGCAAACTTAGTTCGATGAAAAAAGTAAATACAAATTTGATAAATGCTGCTCTCCATGAAACAACCACATAGACAGCGGGAGCGTTAAATAATGTAGGCAGATAAAATAATATTCACTAACATATCCTCATTTTAAAATAATCAATAAATAAAATAAATAAATTTAATATTTTTGGCCCGGAGAGCCTCATCATTGCAAACTAAGTGCTGTGGAAAAATAAATACAAAATTTATATATGCTGCTCTTCGTGGACAACTGCATAGGCAGCGGGAGCGTTGATAACTGTTGGCAGATAAAATTGATGCCCACCAACATATCGTCATTTTAAAATAGTAGTCCACACTCTCTGAAAACGCATGGTGAACCAAAGAGGAAGCAGTGAAAAAAAACTCCTACTATTAAAACGGAGCAGAGTTAAGCGGAACCCCACTTAAAAAGAAAACAGAATGTAGGAGAAAAAAACTGTTTCTGCAAAATTAAGGAGGTTGGTTGATAGGATTGATTGTAGTGCAATGAGACGGGACTGTTGATGATAACGTATGAGGGTTGTAAATGCTTCTTGTCAATTGGAGAAATCATATAACAGCAGAGGCTGTCGTTCACCACTGTAACACCGCCCTACTGACTTCGTGATCAAACACCAAGGAGGTGATACCGGACAACAGGGTTGACAAGATGAGGGAACGGCAGAGGTCACGTGATTATCACCGAAACGCCAAAGATGCAACATTGTGGACTGCGGAGTCCAGTGACGAGCTAGCAAAAGTAGCAGAACCGCCGTGAGCACGATTAGAGACCATGAAGCCCATCATCAAGGTTGTAAAACGTGGAACGGAGAACGGCAATGATGACTGGACAGAGACTGGGACGAAACATTGTTGCAAATATCACTCTATAGAGGAAGAAATAGACATGTATGGAAAACAATGTAATGTGCATATAACCACCTCAAATACCAGGAGGACCTTTTCAAAGTCCAAAAGTTTTGTGGTTGGAAAGGAGACGGATAACAAGGACTTTATATCTTCCGAAGTTATGTAGCGCCCGAGCACCAAGGTTCCTTTGTCGGGATGGTTTCCTCCGGTTTAACAGCTATATTAACTTCTTCAGCTTTAGCCACCGGCTTCTGTACGCCCTCAATCACACTAGAATCGTCATTAGTCATTGCAAATGATCAAAAAGTAATAATCCGAGATAAGTATAGTGCATGAAGGTTTATTGTTTAAGTACAGATGTTGTTAGGAAGACTGTGTGAGGACATTGCACAGATCAGTAAAATACTCAAGACTGGTGATCCGGGAAGGTGGAGTTGGAATCTACCACCAGGGAGAGAAGCACGTCTGTTGTTTCTTGTACTAAAACAATGACAGAACAAGGAACCTTTGTTAGTATCTCTTCTCGAGGTCGGTCCTTTGTGTTCCACTCTGGTTAAACAAACCCAGGGTCAGCTCTGTTTGCTACAGTAAATTGTTTACGTAATTTGACTTTAAAACCTACTAAGTTAGACGACAGCCTAATTTCGAGGGGAATATTATTCCAGAGGAAGACATATTTGGAGGCAAAGAAGCGAGCATGGTTCGATGTGGAGCTAAATTGTGGTTTAAATTTCTCGTTCTCCGTGGGAAATAGTATCTTCGGGATTTTGGTTAACCTAGCCCTCTGGCGGACTTTCGTTGTTAGCTATTGGATTCGCTTTCGCAATAAATCCAGCCTCGAAAGACACGACAGGACATTAGTCAAAACGAGCAAAATCTCCGTCACCGCCTTCTGTCAACAATTCTCCCGGATTACAGCTCCCTACAAACGGCTGAGTCGTTTCAATAACCTTTTTCATAGAATTGAACGCTTTATACATATCGCATAGAGCTTTAATATCGTTTATCGTCAGTCTGATCTATTATGGGAGACAAAAATAAACGTGTAGATCAGCTTTTAAAAGTCGCGGCGCAAAAGGGACTCGAACCTCAACCCTGTAGTTCGTCGGTATCAGTCGATACCACCACACCATCGGAGTCCACTGTAGACTCTAATTTAATTTTGATTAAAAGCCCTAGTCGTAATTTCGAGGGCAGAAGTCGCAAGATTGATACGACGAAATCACCCCCCCCCCGCTAAAAGGGCTAAAAGTCTCTCGAGTTCAGTAGACTCAATTTACGAACACCAAGTTGAGCGTCTAATCAACTCCACCACGAAGACACAGGATGACAGTAATCAAAATCGGTAATTAACAGTCAAAAAGCAATCACTTTTCTATATGATTCATTAACGGTCTGTTGTGAAAAGATGGTGATAGAAACAATTGAAAATATGTGCAATACAGCTTTGGAAGACGGGAGGGAATGTTCGCCAGTGCCTGCATTCGAAATCCCGACATCATCGCAACAAGGAAAAAAAGTCACGCCACCGCCCGGATTTAACCCTGGACCCCTCGCGTAGAAATCGAGCGCCTACCTCTCTTCGCCATCACGGGATGGAGTGATAGTTTCCAAATTCCGTTACTAACTACAGAAACTCGACCTAGAAGTTCTTTGAAATCTCCTCCTACCAAGCGAACTAAAAGTCTTAAAAGTTTAAGGGATTAAACTCATAAAGATGAAGCCTCCATATCATATTTGACCCTTCTGAATAAATTTTATGGGTAGATCCGCAGGAGTAGAGGAAATGCATAGCAACTTCCATTGGCCGAATTGATTACGGACCGTTTGTCCGAATAAAATTTTATGTCCCTTTTTGCCTGGGTTGCGGCTCACTTGCGACCGAATTGATTAGAGTATCTAATCATTTGCATTCCTGGGAGAAAACTGCAGAGATATTCCCATCAAATAGGGTCCCAAGGATTGAGAGCACTGACCCTAATTTCAACATAAACTCGTTGCAATTTTACATTGCAGACAAATCTATTTGCTCGGCTTTCAGATTTGGCAGAATACTGATGTCAGGCTGAAGACTGATGTCAGTAATGATGTTTGCTTTTCGCAAACACCGCTTGGGTCTAGACGTCTGAGGCTTCCTACTATAGGAAACTGTCGCCTTCGTACTCTTCTAAGCAGCGACTAGATTAACCACGAAAACAGTCAGGAATTCAGAATAAACTAACTGTTTAAGCTTATATAAGTTGCTGAAAGCAAGACAGATATTTAACAGAATGCTAGGTACGCAAGCAGAGAAAAAACCAACGAAAGGAACGGAAGCAGATTTTTCAAAGGTAAGTACTGGTACTTACGGATTATTCATATAAGAAAACGAACGACAATTAATCGTATCTACTCTTAGATACATTGCTTTAAAAATAATTTGCCACTTATCTCAAAATTCAAGTAGACTATGTAAGCCAAGCCAATATTTCCAGCGAGATGCTCGATTTGAAGAAAACTTCCTCGTCGAGCAGTGGGGGTATCGAAGGAAATTGGACGGAAGATCGTTAAAAACAATGTGTTTTTTATCCAATTTTTGTCCAAAGACGGTATCTTTTGGTGTAGAACATGAAAAATAATCGCCTCGGTTTTGCTCAAAAATTCAAACCGCGCTGGTTCAATTCATTGGCCTCATACTAAGAAAATAGGGCATCACGAAAGGGTCCAACGGTGGTGAATTTTATAGCAGAATCAATGAGGCCAATGTGGATCGGGTAAACGACTACTGATATGCTACAATGCGTCGGCTATCTCACAAAATTTGAAGATCAAAATGTGAATGCGTAACTCAACATACATTTGAGGTCATTTATTTTAGTAAGAGAATACACATGAGGCGCGAAATGATGTTTACTAGAAAGGAGTTCAGTTCAGATGAGTGTACTGAAGAAAAATGGACCAATTTGGGCCAAATCCAACCCTGCCAGCCAAATTCCTGAATCTCTCCGTCGAAATTCCGGGGCAGGTAGGCATACAACGAATTATCCATAAAAATAATGACAAATGTCACCTAAAAACGCACTATAAGATCAAAAATAGCCAAAAATGAGTAAGGTTGTCTTTTAGGTCCGTCTACAGCATTCTAGAAATTTCGAGTTGCGGCATTATACAAATTCCTTAATCATCAACCCCTGCTACACCCGCATCTCCCCGTCGTCATCCCCACCCACTTTTGGGCGTGTGCTGGCAGGGAAGGTTTATTAATGTCCAAGGAATGTCCTATGCTATTAAACGTCACAGACCAAACATTCCTGTTGACGAGTTATGTACTATAAAATGAAATTGATGAAGACAATACACTGTTTAATTATATCTGTTCAGAGAACATACACTTTTATTTTACCTTCATGAGATTGAGCTAAGCACAATTATAAAATAGTGTATGACTGTCGAAAAAACAAGTGTAGATTAAGTTCAGAATATGATATTCTGCAAATCTGCTACGTTTAACCCAAAAATTAAGTAAAATTGTAAGGCAGTAATGCGTTTTATCGCAGCGAAAATAACAACAATCAACAAGCATATATATTTTTAGGACATTTCACCGTCGAGACAGGGACTTTTAGGAAGGCTTTTTCTGGCTTATTAACCGTCTTCAGCTGGAGATACCCAACTCCAATGTAGCAGCTGAAATTGCTGCAACACTCGAGTTTCGAACTCGTGATCCTGTTAGTTGGAGTCCAATGTCCTAACCACTAGGCTACGAGCCCGACGTCTTGTCGGTTGTTGATCGGGACTATACATTATTAGATAGGCGTACGCTGAGCGTGGCTGCAATTTCCGCTGCTATACTGGAGTTCGGTATCTCCAGCTGACGATGGTTTATAAGACAGAAAAGGCCTTCCTAGAAGTCCCTGTCTTGATGGTAAAATGTTCTTAAATAATAAATATGTTACTAAAACATAGTAAATAACATTACAAGTAGTCATGTGGCAACGTTCGTGGGATCAAGAAAACAAAGGGACAAAAAAACCAGGTCTGTTGTGCCCTGTAGTTGATCTGTGTAAGCGTATCTACTAAAGCATATATATGAACACACGAGAAAAGCTGTCACTGTTCTCTCTCAAACCTTTAGCCAAAGCTGTCCACACATTTTTTTATCTACAGTTCGACAGGAACTTAAAGGAAAAAATTAAACGGGACGGGAAGAAGAGTCTTAGTTTTCGCAAAATCGTAGTTTATAATCTGGCTCTCTATTATGCTATTGCAATCTTCGAACAGGGCCTAACAATAAAGAAGTATACTAAAAACTGATCCACTATGCAACTAAAAGCAAGCTCTTTCATTTTTAGCATACAATTTATTCTGAATGCTCAGGGAAGTCAAAATGGTACGTTTATGATTGCACATGACAGTTCCGTTTAAGTTTATTAGTAACTGACTGGAATTTCCGCACGTAGGCTCACGAAATATCCTACCCCAGTGACCTTCCTATCGACGCAATCGTGTGAAAATAAGGCTGCATTAGTTCTACGTACATCCAGCAATTTATTAATGGAAGAAATAAATGGCAGTTATTTTGAAAATATGTTAGATTATATACTTGAACTTTTGAATTTTCGATAAAATCCATACGTTAAACTACGCGTAATATGGAAGCATGCGTGCCCAAAAATTTTAAAAAAAGATTATTTTCTAACGTTAGTCTACATGTTATGTTTTATTCACTCATTGTTTGCATGAACAGGCTTCTTCGAAGTTCAAAACTTAAGTTTATCTGGTACGTCCGATTTCTACTTCTTCGGAGTTTTCCATTGTTCTCAAACAGTTGACATTGCTAAACGATGCAATTTTACCCGATAAGCCACAATATGCTTTTTTTGAAGAACGACCATTAATTTACTGCTGTAAGACTTTGGGAACGCAGCGTGAGCTGTTTTTGAGCAACAGCGGTTTTCTTGTAAAAATCCTTTGATTTCATGAGTTAGCCCACCTACTGTACAGTCACCATGGGGACCACGCTCATCAAAATCGATGGCATGGGACATGGGGAATTTAGGACTAATTCTGCGGAAAGCCGAAGCGTTCACTAGCTATCGGCAGCAAGCCAGTCACATTCAACTAGATATTCGTCTGGTATTGTCACAAGCGCACTGTTTTTTTGGTGTGTCCCAAATTCTTACAGCACGGACTGAATTAAAAGGTATGCAGCTGCCTAATGAAGTGACGGCATCACTTTTCCTAAAGTGGCCAATTGCTGACAATAGTTTGTCCATTTTACTCTGAGGGAGATTTGCTGTGAAACTCGGGTGCGAGTGGGACGACGACAGCGTCACAATTTCACCGACAAACCGCTTAGGCTGTCGATGGTGCACACTGAGTCCGGATGCCTGACAGGTGTTTGGTATCTCTGACGATGTACCCTGTGGAGGACAGCTAAATAAACTGTATGCTGACAACGTACCGATCGGTTAAAACCTCGGCGCACACCGTCATTACGCCACAAAGACTAGGCTGGTGACGTATTCTTATAAATAAAGCGGTCGACCGCCCAAAGCAGAGTTTAACTACGATGACGGATATTGAACTTTAATGGTTATTCAGTCAACTTTCAAGCATTTTATGCGAATTTTAACTGCACTTGCCATACCCCACATGTGCGATGGTCAACAAACGTTTATAGGCCGACTTAATTATCAAAAATAGTAGTTGTTGGTCTACGTTTTTTAAATGCTATAAGTAAACTTCACTGTAGACATAGTAAAACAAACAAAAGGCTATTTAGTTAACATTATTTAAAGAAAAAAGGGTTCTTTCTTATTTTGAATGACGGCTTATGACTTATCCAGTGAAATAACTTATATGTATCGACGACTGCATAAGTGGAATAGACTGCGAAACCGCAATGTTCGCCGACGATTTAAAACTCTGGAAAGTCATTCGTAGCGAAGACGGCGAAGCAAATCTGCAGGCAGATTTGCACCGACTCGAACAATGATCAAACGAGTGGCTCCTGCCATTTAATGTGCTAAATGCAACATAATGCGTTTCAGTAGTACTAACACTTCGTATCGGAGGGTTTACAACCTAAATAGCACACCGCTGCCAGAAGTAGAGGCCCAGAAGGATCTGAAGGTGTGGTTCACTTCCTCACTTAGGCCATCACTCCACAGCCTGAAGGTGGCCAAATCCGCAATGTCGAGCTTGTGCCTTTGTTAAGTTTGATAAAGTTGTCTTTGGCAAGGTCTTCGGCGCGTTTGTGCGAACCCAACTGAAATTTGCCATTCAAGCCTGGAAACCTTGGACAGTCAACGAAAAAAAAAACTTGAGAGGGTAAAACGACGGGCAACTAAGTTAGTGCGAGGCCAAGCGTACATTCCTAACTAGACACGACTGACCAATCTTGACTTATTTTCCCCTGGATTACAGACAGCTGCGCGGTGACCTGATACAGGCATTTCGCATGCTGCGGGATCAAAATTGTTGCCTAGCATCCAACGATTTCTTTCAGCTGGCCACTACTACTAGATTGCGTGGACACCCTCTCAAGCTACGTGTGACTGGGGTAAGATTGAACACACGAAAATTCTTCTTCCCTAAGAGGGTAATCCAGGCATGAAATGCTCTACCCGCATACATGGTCATGTCCTCATCTGTGGACAATTTTAAGATGCAGTTTGATCAGCATAGAAAAAGACAATATATGCAATGAAGCGAGCTAATTATAGTGCAGTCGAACGTTTTGTTAAAAAAACAAACTACTCTCTACTTATCAGTAATATGTTTGTTTAGAATAACTGATTGCCTTTTTAATCCTCTGGTTCGCATGGGCATACGATGGGCGCATCTCCGACACCGTGACCACCGCAGTCATCTCCCCGTGTGACCATTAGGATATTGAACAACCGCTATGGCTTCCTCCTGACATGATCCAAACACTTTCAAAAGCACGACATCCGATTAACATGTTCCCTTGCCCCCCCCACAGGCGACAGTTTTTCTCCTGAAAATCCCACAAATCGCATTCAAATTTAACTTATTTATGATGCCAAAGGAGTTTTTTTACTGTCTGCCCCTCTACTGCAGTTCCATTACTGGCAACGCCACATGTTCTGCGTGAAAGCTATGTACAAAGAGTGAGTTCAAAGGTATTTACCTATATTTTCCTAATAAAACTGAACTGAAATACCATTTAGTCAGAACCTTTACAATCAGTAGCAGGCCATGGGTTTTAGAGGTTTGAAATTCCTCTGGAATTACTTGGTCGAAGACCGGCAGTTCGATCTGACTTTCAAATGCTTGTAATGTTATTCCCCCTTCTGGCCAAAGTCCCAAAAGAGATTGGCATGTAACGAATGCCTCTACTCAATGGAAAATAGTAGCCCACGTTTACTCTGCAAATTTTCCGCTTGACGGGCCGAACCACCGAACTGAATGGTATGTCTTTGGCTCTATCATCGGATTATAAAAATTTGCAAAACGCAATAGTTTTGTATGCACAGATGGACCATCCCTTGCAAATAACCATATCAGTCCTCTTGGAGGAAAATATGATTACAAGAAAATAAGCCGAGTAGATTGCATGAACTTGGAGATTTCCGTCATTTACTTAACCCCAGTTAGACTGAACCTTCAAAAACCATTTTAATCTGTCACTGAGTTTTATCGATTGCGACGCTTGCATGCCATCGACTAAGGATTGACTCTGTATGTTTAGTAGTATGAAAGCTGTACCAATAATGGCAAGCGGTCCACTCTTTTCTGCTATTATGCAAGTTTAATTTAGCCTTACAGCCAAGGTGTACTGTGACATAAAATAGAAGCATAATTAAGTTTCACAATCTGAGCTTCCCCAGTATGTCATGTTTGGTACACCAGAAGATTCCCTATTTCCTTCTTCTTCCAAGTATGTCCCGCATCTTAAACAGGCTTAATCTACAGGAAAGAAAATCTAGAAGGCTCTTCGGAAGAGGGTTCTTATATTCCACGGAGATTGGTTTAACGCCTACGGTCTCTACTTAATAGAAAATAGTAGCTCACGTTCAACCGCAAAACGTTTTGCGTTTGAACTAACAAACTGGGTAAGTTGCGCCCAGCAGCCTACTTTCAAGCTGCTGCTGAAATATTGCCTCACCTTTTGCCCAATATACCTTTTCTTTCTAAGGTTGGCAGTGAAATTGACCGAAATGTACTTAACACAGGCCAAATCGAAATAGAGTAGTCACCGGTTATTAAGCCCACCTCGGGCCCAGACCAAACTGGGCTTAATAAGCGGTGGGCGCATTAGCCGGAGAGTCTTAATTCTTGATTAGCAAACGCAGGATAGGCATCATACATTCATGCGTACTGTATTAGGTGTAGAGCTTAGTTATATACAAGTAAAGAATGCTGTTTGTCTGTATTTTACGTAGTAACAAAAACAAAAAATGATTTGCGACAGGTTTAAAAAAAGCGGTCTAGTGTCAAAATGACTAGTAATAATTAAGACCTCAACCGGTTTCAACAGTATTCATTCCCAGACCACCGATTTGAATTAGGTCACGTGATCTCCACTCTCTTAAATTACAGGTTTTGATTTTGTTCGTTATGTGTTTCCACGCTCTGCAGTGACTCAACTTTTCTCCGAACTTTGCATGTCATTTATAGTGGGATTCCATGTACTGAAGCTCCGCTGGTTTCTTTATCACTGGAGAACAATAACTTTATGACCTCGCCCGAGCTACTGGACATCCATACTCTTTTATTAAACGAAGCATGCTGCGAGTAAAGAGATGACGACCAAACCAAAGTATGGAGGGCCAGTCACCACATAAGAGAAGTCTCTAAAGCAGTCTCTCGACGGTTAAAACTCGCTGTAGTGGGCATAGCTCATCAATCGCAGGCGAACATACGCCACAGTGTGAAAAAAAACTAAGGAAATACTGCAACTTACAGAAATCTCCGCGGTTGTCTAACAACGGTGTTACAATGATGGGTACTGCAACTACGCTCGCGAAACAGGACGAAAATTCCAGGTCTGCCTACAGCAGCACAAACTGACGGGTTGGGGGCTGGACAAAAAATTCGCAGCTTGTAACGCACATTGGGGTTACTGGCTATACTTCGGACATTCAAGGAACGACCACCTTAGGCTGAAGCATCTCAAACGCGGATCGACGACGCTTGATGTATAATTTTCAGATCTTAACTCTGTCAACCAGCAGTTAGACCTTCGTGCATCCTATAAAGTCCTGCGCAAGTACGTGTAAAGAGACTTGGTCAGAAAGGTCACACGAAACTCAGGTAAGGGGAGCGAAGGAGTCCCCACGGCGATATCAGCAGAAAAGGAAGCAAGCTCATCAAGACCCACCACACCGAGGTGACGAAACGCAATGCCCGCGGTGTTTAAAATGCACAAACTTCTACATGGAGTCAGAAGCAGCAAAAAAGAAAAAATAGACCAGCCCGATGTCGACAAGTGCAAGCAATCATTCAAATTTATGATTGATAGCGACATTAGACACTTTGAAACTGGAGAACCGTCCAGTATGAATCAGAGCCTGCTCCAATACGCTACTTTAATTCCTCCGATTTGCATCCCGGAACGCACACTTTTACGAATCTGAGGGTTCTCTGCTGGTGCCCTTATGACAGAGCATTCACTCAGTCCATATTAACTACCTTTTCTTCTACTGAATCTATATGAACAAAAGCTTCTAGCAGACCCTAAGGGGACTTCCAGTTGTGGCAAAAAAACGGTCGGCTGTGACGCTAAAGGAAAACGGACAACAGTGCTGCCTCGTGATGATTGCGATGCCGGCTCGATCCTGTTTTCACATTGTCCGATCTTCCAATCACGACTGTTGGGATTTTCGGTCTAAATCAGTTCTAATTCCTTTTCCCAGTGTTATTATTGGGAATGTGTCCACTCCCACGACTAGTCAATGCACAAATACGCGCCTGTGTCAGCTACCACTACAACGCGCATCTTTGTTGTAACGGTGACATTTTACATGTTTCACCATCGAATTACTCCCATTGAAATCCCCAAGGAAGAACACAATAAGAAGGGACGTAACTTTGGAGTCCACCTGGAGGAGGGTTTATTGTGTACAAAACCCAGAGCTGCGAGCTCTTTCTCTCCGCTGGGGGGGGGGGAGGCTAGCCCCGGCAGTTGTGTGCAATTCCACTGTCTGAAGAGTGACAGTGGCTTATAAGGGATTGTCATTCACCATCGCTTGTGGCCAGATGGGGCACTTGGGATAAGGTCATCTGCCGTGACGAGCTCAACCACCGCTAATGCATATGACATTGAAAGCGGTGGCTACAGAAGTGAGCAATTATCACACACACGCGGATGACCACTATAAATACCGTGAAGCCTGTGCAGATCACCACCCTATTTGCGCATGACCATGAATGTGTTATCATCACCTATGATAAGGATTCCCGAGGGAATCCGAAACGTCAGGCAAATAAAACTCTTGTTCCAGTGATCGCATCTTCTTCTTCTGAACTGTTTCCTGGGACTCGAATATTCGCTACTATTGGCAGAAGTAAAATTGTTCAGAAAGTGCGCGGATTGGTCTTCGTCGAGAAAGTGTTGGGAATGTTGTTGCTACAACTAAAGCTGTGGACAGACCCTAGACATTACGGCATTCAAGCAAGTCACTGTTGGGACTGAGTTAATTCCCTCGATGAGTCATCGCATAGAAAGGCACCAGCGTCCACTGCCAAGCGTGGACCGTGGTCATCAATCTTTAGTCAGATATAATTGGCCCATGTCGCCGACACTTCCTTATCAGGCGACTCATTAAGTATACGCAGTCTTTCTTTGAGAACCACTGGGCCAATTGCTAACACAGTTCTTCGTGTGGTCAACTGCCTCCTCCTCCTCCCATGTGTGGGCTTTGGGAAGAACGGTCGGGTAATCTTACAGTTCATTGTACCGGGCGCGGGTTATGACAGTTATCAGGACGACTCTGGCGCACAGTGAATGGTCACAAGCCCCCTAATACTACCAATACAAAAAGGAATGCCGAATCACGCGGCTTACTGATGCCACAACGGCATGATTTCAGTTGACAACAGCGTAAAATGCTTGAGAGCTGTAAGCGAATTTTAGAGGTTTTGATTACGGAAATAAAAAGCAATATACCGGGCAAATTAGCTGCTCCAAGGAAATCAGAACTGAAGAGCGCAAAAATAAGTCAGGGTTGGAGGGGGGAGGGAGAGCGAGCGAGCGACTGAGCTGAACAAAAGAAATGGGTAATTGATGAGCACAGCTGCTGTCCCTTCTAGAAACATTTGAGCCGGTGTAGTAGGACTATCAGTACACAGAAAGCGGCCCAGACCAGCATAAGAATAAGCCAGAAGGTGTGTGCGAAGGGCGAGGCAAAGGGGTTTTGACTTCTGTTCCGCACGGGTCGGCGCAGCGTAATCAACGGTGCGCTCTCTGAGACAGCCTCTTCCTGCTGGGAACTGGAAGGGCCTACCATCGCCACTGCAGAGAGCTCGTTCTCTTCTGCCTCTGACCCAACATTCTCCTTAAACTTCAGACGCCGTTCCAGATCTCGACGAGCATAGTACACCAGCACTGTGGGAAAGACGTACTGAATGCCACTGCCACCAAAGGCCCCGGTCACTCCCACTAAAAACTCAATGTCATTGGTTGCAAAAGCGATGGCCACCGGCGGCAGCAGAGTCACCAATGGTACGCAAATACGAATAGCCAATCGGCGAGCATCCAGTCGGCGTGGGCTGTCGTCGGGCGACAGAGTCTGATAGGGATTGGCTGGCAACAGTAGACCAATCAAAGCGAAGAGGTTATTTGAAAGCGTGGTGCCGACAATAGGAAAGGTGGAGGAGAGAGCAAAGACTGGAAAGAGGGAGAGAAAGTAATCCACAGCCAGAATAAACGGGCTGACGTGTGCATCAGGATCAGCCGAGGGCACAAAGTTGAGAGTGTACAGATCCTCGATGGCATCAAAGGCGGCAACTGCAGTTCCGACAAGGAGGAAGTAGAGAATCAAGACCACAGCGTAAGCTGGCAGTAAGAGAGCTGAGTAGATGTGGTGCTTGTTGTGGACGGGGGTAATTAAGCCGGGCAGAGAGTGATGGCACATGAAGGCGTACACAGACACTCCGAAAAGGGAAGCCACATTGTGGAAATTGGCCATTGGTGGATGAGGAATCGGAATAGGCGTGGTGGTAATGATGGCAGGAGTCGTCGAGGTCATCGGAGGGTCCGCGAGCTTTGGGGCAAAATTCGAGATGCGTACGCAGGCGAGGGCGATCATGAGAATGAAGGCTGCCCAACGCATGGTCGTAGTGAATATCTGGAGCCACCTCGTTCGGGTAACGTTGAAGAAGAAGAATGGACCCAAAAGAAGAGTAAATCCGGTCTAAAAAGTGTAAAATAGGCATTAATACGATAGAACGAGCTCTCAGAAAAATGACCCTTCCAACGATGAAGCGAGCGAGGGGGGGGGGGCGGAATCTCCCAGAGGCCTTCTGTAAATCCCTTTATGTTATCGTTTCACAAACCTCCGTTACATGCCCGAACACCTACAAGATCCAGTTTGCTCACAGGTTTCCCAGCTTCTTCAATAATAGTTGCGGTTTTGAAGAATGCCAGTACAAATAACTTATTGTAAGCCTAAAACACCATCGTCACACGCACAACAGATGAAAATCTTAGTCACACGACAGTTCGACTGTCGGTTTCGACAAGTTCGACCACGTGCTTCGGCAGGCCGAAGCAACGGGGTGACTTCCGTTGGATTATAGTGAAAGTAGACTTGCGGATGTCACGACAAAAGTCAAGAAGACCGGATATGGGGGAGGGTGTGGCGGCTGGCACGATTAGGATTCGACACGCGTATCAACAGCACCTCTCGCTAGGTAGGCTCCCGACTGGGAGCGTCATAAAGGCTACGTTAAAAAGGAGTCATTGGGTCCGACTCTCAGCCCGCAAACAGCACTCCAAACAACATTATACACACTGGATCGACTGCGGTGTCCAAGTTATCTCATCAGTTGGCAACCCTCCAAGCCACGGCTCTTAGTTCACCGCAATAGCTTTAAGCGCCTCAGATTGTTTATAGTGAGGAAAGAACTGTTTTGATGGTCGGCCTCACTCACTCCGTACCGCCTATATGATCGGTTGCCAGAGGTGAGACACACACACACACACACTTGAGGCCAACTGTAGCAGCAGAAAACCAGTCCTTTTCGTGGTTTATTACGCCCTGTGTCATACGACTTTGAGGAGGCCCAACATGCGCTCAACAGCAGGGTGTTGCATGGAGGGCGAGTTGCGCTGGATCATAGTGAGAGAAGACTTTCGTAGCATCTACCTCACTCGCTGCTCCGCTCCCCCATCCGGACTCTGTGTTAAGAAGACTGGAGTCATACCCACGCACTGTAGGTCACCACAAACAAAAAAGCAACAGCAGAGGTGGCGGCTCCGATCCCAGCTAAATGGGAGTGCCATAAAGACCACATTACGAAGGAGCGTTTACAGCCTGACTGTCAGTCCGCCACCCCACACAAACACACACACTTGGCTGAATGTACTGTCGGTAGGCACATATTCTCAGGGCTTTTCATTTTAAAGATTGTTGTGGGCTTCTTTCAGTCCCACCAAAGTCCTCCTTCTGTTTGACCCATTCACACTTTATAAACTCGTCAGGGATCGGCCTTCTAGTTGAAACCTTACCTGCAAATATTCGAGGCAAAACTCGTTTTCCGAGCAACGTCTATATTTTGTTTTCGAAAGAGACAGTGAGATTTCCATTAAAGCTTGCTGTTGGTAAAACTGAAGCCAGAACCGCGGTTTTTAAAGTCATTCTTACTAAATAATTAGACTTCGAAATGTTAGTGGTTATCATCAGTGTCCGCTAAATTGGGACACGAAATTCTGCGGAGGCATCGACTTCAGCTTTGGAACAGTACGACGCTCCTACATGAAAACTAACCACAATAAATATGAGTAGTTTGGCTCGACGGTCAAAGCAAGTATAACTGTAAGGGCTGGACACACATTTTGCCCTCCTCCGGCTGCTGCAAGACGCATCAGTGAACAGGTTAAATGTCAGGTACAAACCAGTTTAAATAACCTGCGATATAAGTCGACATTGGAAATTTGATCCTGTCAGAAGGCGAATGAGGTGGTTTGGACACGTTCTCTGCCGTCCACCCCACGAGCTTACCTATGCTGCCCTCGACCCGGCACCACAGCCCACATGGATACGTCGAAGAAGAGGGCAACTGAAGACTTGGCTCGACACTGTCCGTCAAGACATGGACACAGTTCTTGGAACTTCTATCTTCGGTTTCCGTCGCTGGAGAAGGGACTGGGTGGAGCTTTCCAGATCCGTTGCCGCCAATCGCCATGCATGGAGAAGTACCGTTCGTGGCATCATTGAGGCCAGCTAGATCAGGCATGATCACAGCCGTAAAAAGTACATGAAGGCTCTTAAGAGGCGTCGAAGACACCAACGGTCAAAGACTTCGAGCAATAGAATGTCTGCCGCTCTGACAGGCAATGTTTTGCAAGCATATACTAACACCGGTCTGATCGATGTTCTGTATATCAGCAGCTTAGTACGTAAGCTGATGTCTGAGCGAGACCAGAGTGGTCTGGCTAGCAGCCTCAATGCATTTATAGCCTGCGCAATTCGGTTCTTGATTTCGTCTTTGACCTGTCCGTTGGCTAGCCTATTCGAGCACAAACAGCGGAAGCAGCTAACTTTATGTTGGACCTTATGAACCAGCGTTCGGAGCACGAATCTGCCTACCCCCCCCGCGCAGGGGTGACATGTAATCGGCAGAGGATGGCAACAAATGCAAACGCGCGCACTTCAGCCCCAAATGTAGCC
>JAYGXS010000001.1:188742-204342 GCA_036362985.1 Ligula intestinalis | reverse complement strand
GCATGCGCCCACATCCATAACTAATTGTTTCTATTCCTTTTACCTATCAATTCGGACCGTGCGGTAAGCTCAGTGGGTTTTTGTGTGATGTGACAAACAAGTGGGCAGAGTTTCCGGCTTTAATTATTCTTTATTAATGTAACTCTTATTTCAGTGCCAGGCTCTGGGTGCTTAGAAAGCTAGAGGCACACGTTTTTGGTCGGCTCCAGCTGCGCCAGCCTCTTGTGCACTTTCTCGACTCTGTTCTTTTTGATTTTCCGATGATAGCGCACCTAAATAAGGGAAGAGGGAGAGAGAGTAATAAATACACAGCGCAAATCTGTTCTCATTGTAGGTTTATTCTCGTGTAAGTCTCCATTTGTGGGCCAACTTCCTGTGAGGCACACGTTGGACTTAAGTGGATAGGAAGATTGAATTGAGCATAAATACACTAGAGACTCATAGCGTTTATCGAATCCAGTTTCACTAATCGCCGGGTAAACTTACATTTATTTGTAACCGCCCTTAAAGCGGCCAGCAGCTGAGTGCCACGAAAGCCTAAATTAGTCTTTTACACGTTAACTGAAATCTATGTCTAACACATTGATAGTAAAGCGATGCGCACTCAGTTATTGGAATGATATGTTGACAGCAGATTATAGGTTTACAGCCAGGCATATGGTGATTTAGAACCATAATTCGATAAATTTACTTCGTGATGAAATCACTATACTAAAAGCATTCCTTCAATCCGTTGAATTTACAAATTGAGGACAGAGGAATCAACCGATTTACTCCGTATCAGAGCTATGAGTTAACTTTAGTGCTCTCATGAACTAAAATAGCAAACGTATATCGAAAATTAACTAAAAGAGTATCAGGAAACTTCTTTGCAGCTCAGTCAGACAGACTTGGTAGGCTGGGAGGTTTGCACAACGGAACCGGCCTGTTTTTATTGATGTGCTATAAATCACTTCTATCCGCCTTGCTGATTCGCAATGGTCACACTCTTGGACGAGATGTGCCGAAAAAACTTGGTTTATAGTGTAAATACTCATGCTTATTTATCTGTATCTGGATTTTGCAAACTGCTTGTCACAATTGAATCAGTGGATGCATACCTTCATGCTTATAAATGGCAAAGACACATAAGATTCCGATGTGTAAGTGTAACATTTTGAAACACAGGAAGGGATGTCTTGCAGTATTGTGATAGTACCATTTTTCTTGATTTTCCTAAACGGTAGCGGAACTTCGAGGCATTTCCTGGAGAATTTACGCTTCCGGAGAATTCCATGATGCTGTAATAGAAACGAAACTACAAAGGCAGATTAAATTTTAAGAGTTTTACAAGACACTGGGAAAATAAACAAATTAATCAAGGTGCTAAATTACAAGGCTTGCTTATGCATCTGTAGGAAGTTGGGCAAGCAAGCTTCGGTGTTTTTAATCAACGACCGTTTTATGTTCATATTCTGAAGACTCTTAAACGTCAATGTAACAAGCTATTTGCCCGTTTGATGGATGGACTTCTGCACGAGTATAATACCGTTTTTGCCGAAATTTGGATTAAATACAGGGTAGAAGCAAATATGCGTGCCCCAGGTTCTTGTTGTAAAGAAGAGGAAGACGCGATATGTGTATACATTTTTGAGACACCCTGTATTTGCATCAAGGTAAGACTTAATAAGCACTGCAACCTCTAGAAGACTCTTCAATTTCGTGAAGCCTATGGCTTCCAGTTAGGATGTGTCCAAAGCGATCACGCGAGAATTTATCATTTTAGATATTATTGGCTGCATATATTTTGATAAAAATGAAAGCAGTGGTTTAAAGTTGGTTGGATTTTGCGTGGGCAAAGTAGGAAGTAACAATTTTTCATTCCTTAGGTTTGGCAGCATCACGCCTATATGAAGGACAATCTTTCCTGTTCCGAGTCGAGGTTTAAATCCTACGTTATTAAGAAACCAAGGTTGTTTAAGACTGGCTGACGACGGCTTTTGTATCCAGAGTGATAGGAGGAGAGCTGTTGCTTCAGGAAAACATGAAAAACGCTTGAGTCTATATAATCCTCTTCCACAAACCCCTATTTGGAAAGGACTGCGAATATGGCATCCCTGATAGAATATGTTGCAGTCAAGCATCCATGGTTTTGTGCATTTTCTTGGAAAATTAGAGTTTATTTGCGTTTATAGTTAGGTTTGTGTTTAATCTCAGGTTTGAAGTCAGTGTTTGCTAGTTGTTAGAGTATGATAAGCTTTAAAATTAGGACTTTGGTTTAGGTTTATGTTAGAGCTAAGGTAAGTGCCCTTCTGTGTTATCTCTGATCAAGATCAACTTGCTTACTTGAGCGGGGTGAGCTTACGCTCATGTCCGGTTTTAGGGGCTATAGAGTTAATCATCACCCCCTATTTTACTGGGACAAGCATTTAGAAGTGCTTTTTTGTATATCTTGATTTTATTTAATATAAATTAGCAAGTCTATGTTCATGAGGCTTCAATAAGACTCAAGGTGCCCGATAGACATATCCCAATACATTTTTTAGGGAACTGCAAGTCATCAAAGGGAAAAAGTGCCCTGCAATGTACAATTCCTGCTATTGAAATATCAACCATTGTTATTACAATACGTAGTGGGAAGAAATTCATTATGGCTAAGGTAAAATTGACAGACGCTACATTTGCCTTAATTGACGGAGAAGCGCACTTAAAACCAGTCTAAAATCATAATTATTTTGCCTATTAAAATTCCTCCGCAATGATATTGGAGTAGAGGTGGAAAATGAGCGGACCGTGCATGTTGCATTTTCCTAGACTTTAGTCGTAAAAAGCTGGTTAACACTTCGTATCCGATTTTAGTCCGCAAAGTATGGTCCAGTGTATATATTTAACGCATCTTAAACTGTCAAAATAAGTGATGAATAATTCTGGTTTGGAAATATGACAGTGATAGTCAACTCTGCTATAGTTTCAAAGAAATCAGGATCTACAATTCAACTGGTACGCTTTAGTTTATATTTTTAAGAAAACAGTTAAAATATTACAGAATAGGAAAGTAATAGGGGAAGTTGTCTGATGAAAAATCTTTGGACATTGATAGTTTTAAACTCTCAATTCAATATCATTTACGTAAAGCTAGAACGACAGAGGACCTAGCATGGTACCTTGAACGACAGCAATTAAATTTCCGGTAGCAGTAGCGTACGAGGGTCTCATGATGACCTTCAGTTTTCGATTAGATAGACATTATCTAGTAAAGCTAATCGACAAGTCTATTAAGCGAAATATGGGCAACGCCTTTTAACTCCCTACTGCTACTTACTAGTTAACAAATGCATCTGCACAGCCAAACATTTAAAAGGAGGTATTTTACGTATTTGTAGGCGACGTCCACTTGTTTCAAGTAATATAATCGCATGTGGTGCTGTCAGTTAACACAAACCAGCAGGCCTTAATGAGCAAAAAAGGAGACAGTGAAAAAAAATCTGAGCTATGGCTAAGAATTCAAAAAGTGGAATGTCATTTAAGGTATTTCGTAGGAGAAAAACTGTCGCTCGTGGGAAAAAAAAGTATGTAAAACATAAGACCGGCATGCTGCCAAGAATATTGACTGCAAGCCAGGGAGCCGATCATGATTAATATCGTTATCCGAAGGGTCACACGAAACGGAGACCGCAGACTTACGAGAACATCCCAAAGAACGAAAATGTGACAATGACACATCCTTAATGCCTGTCGCGTCTGCCGATAGGATGAGAAAAACAGAAGAACCCGCCACGGTCAGCAGCAGTCGGTGTTTAGAAGGACAAAAAGAAAACTAAAAAGAAAAAGAAAATGAGACCGCCGGAAAATTAATGAATTATCCTGATGTTTTGTATTCTGCCGGGAATACTTTGTCGTAGGCAATGATAGGATAGTCTGAGTCATGCGCAGATAGGGATGAAACATGCACCGATTGCACGGTATTTATAGCTTTTAGCGGTCATTTGCGTGCGTTCTATAATTATCCACTCCTGTAGCCAGCAGCTGAGGTCTAAATTTGAACGATGATGGCTTCAAACTTTAGGTTCTACTCATTAATTACCGCGATTTTCTTGCCAGTGTCAGATGCAGGCTGGGTTATTGCACGAATATTATTCCCGCTGTCGTCAGAGTTGTTGTTGCTGGGCTCGGCTCTTTCCACAATCGTCCCATCGCCACCCATGGTGTCCCGACTGGGGATCGGAATAAGCACTTTGGCCGCGACGTTGGCTGTCTGCGTGCTTATCTTGTGTGCGTTGATGTCGGCCTCCTGAGCGTTCGGTCCATCATCCCCAGTCATGCCCGGACTTGCTCATGGCCCCGCGTTGTTCCATGCCACGTTCGTCCCCGGATAAGAAGGCCCTTAAAATAATAAAGGGGACCAATACATTTTTGTGGCGGTTGACTGAACAGTCTGTGGACATCCAAGCCGGTTTACTCTGTCTTGATGGGTGATCATCACATCGGCCCACAATTTCAACCGCAGCAAAGTTGAATTTGTGTCCCATCTCCGCAATATGGGTTGCTACCTCTGACTTTGGGTCCAACCTCTTCATTTCCGGCTTATGCTCATGATCTCGCCTTTGTAGTTTTCAGCCGGTTTCTCCAAAATAATTGCACATCCCGCGGCTGCACTGAAGTTGGTATACGACGTCTGACTTCTCCTGTTTAGAAATAGGGTCTTTCGGCGACATTAATTGTTGTCGGATTGTGCAGGTAGGCTTGTGGACAACGCCAATTCAAGAAAACGCGTGAGGTCTAGCCAGAATTTCGGAAAACCCTTTCATGAAGGGGATGCTCCGCCATGACTTTTATAGGCAAGGTTCCTCGGTCCGCGGTTTATGTAGCATTCGAGCCCATTCAACAAACTCCCGTGTATAGCCGTTTGCTCTGAAAAGTTCCCGGGGGAGCTTTGTCTAGTCGCGCTTGGCAAGAGGCGTGCTGCAGTTGGTTTCTACCCGTCGGTATAGCAAACTTATACAACTCCGCTTGTGTTGTAGCAGATGACTGCTATTATGTTTCAATATCCGCGAGGTCTTTGTTTGTTTACGAAAGACAGACGTCTCTGGGTTGCCGTTCGCTTGGTGGCATACGCAAACGTCTAGGAACGGAAGTCGGCCCTCCGACTACCTGCACCATCCAACAACAACTAATTTAGAATTTATGATTTTTATTTGTTAGCGCTGGAACGGCACTATCCATGCAAAATTAGTCTTGAAAAAATAAAAAATTCAAAAATGAATTGGGCAATGTGCACAAATAAACGTAGAAATTCGTTAGAATGGCAGCAGAAATTGTACTTTTTGGGCAATATATAGCAATGTTTTGCAGTTAATTGTGAACTTAAAAACTTAAAATGTATGGCAGTAAGAAAAAAACTCTTACAGTGAAAATGGAGGCGGACTTAAACGGGTCTCCGTGTTCAAAAATTGTGTACGAGAAAAAACTTCTTAGGAAGATAATGCATAATAGTAAAGTAGAATTAGTTGTGGGAAGTCTGATGATGGGTAAAAGTCAACGAAACGGAAGCAGTTTAGACTAAGTACTTCCATGTGGCTTCGTTTGATTGAGCGGTGGTTAATGGAAACATCTAGGTTCTCGGGGGATACAATTCAGAGAGAATAGTTTCAAGAGGATCTCCTAAATTCCCGATGGTCCTTTCTCGGAGTCATGGAGAAAGCTGCTCGGAAAAGATAAGGAGAATAAAAGGTTAATAGAATCAGTGTTAAGATAAATGTGCAGTCCTATTTAAATGCAGACAGTCTAGTTAACATCTTTATTTCAATTGGCATGTTATTCCAAAGAAAGCTATGCCTGGAAGCAAAAAACAAAGAGCGCTTTGATGAGGAAGATGCAGGAAGGGGTATAACAAGTGCCGAGTTTCTTAGGTTGTAGGGACGGCTGATGGGGCTAATGACAGAAATCCTGGGGTGATTTGTGCTATTATTAAGGCAAAAAAGGCGACAAAAGCCTGCTTCCAATCTCCTGACCCAAAGAAACCTTATTTTCGTTAATTGGCATCTATTTGCGTAAGAAGTACTAGAAGCCGTCGGATAAAGCATTTTTCGCATGAACTGCTTTTGTACTCTTTCAATTTTTGAACGGCTAACTTCATTCATGAGACCGAAGAATGGGCAACAATTTTCTAAAATGGATGGCACAAACATACGATAAAGCCTTAATTTCATTTCAGGAAGATATAAATTTAAAGAAATAAAGCCGCAAATCTGTATTGCTTTGACTGTAATTATATCGGCGTGAGGAGAAAGGTTTACTTTTTTGGTGTAGCTTAAACCTAGGTCCTTGACATTGGAACATTCAGTCATTGGGTAACCTTGAAAAATAACATGTTGTGGCAGCCTTTCAGGCCCAAAGCACATGTATCGGCACTTAGAAGGTGAGAACCCCATCTGCCATGTTGAGCTCCACGCCGAACAAGCGTTCAAATTAAAGTGAATTTGCTCCAGGCATCTTGCGGCCGTAGATTTAGGGAAGGAGTTAACACACTGAAGATCATCGGCATAAATGTAAGATAGAGGGTGTTCACACTCAATGAGATATCATTTATGGAAAGCAAGAGCAGCAAAGGACCTAGCACGGCACCTTGAAGGACACCACTAAAATTGCGGTAGCAGTAGAGAATGAGGATCTCACTAAGACCTTTTGTTTGCGATTTGAAAAATAAGGTCTATTAAAGTCAATAAGAGGACTACGAAATCCTTGAGCATCTAATTTGGCAAAGAGCCTCCTATGAGGAACTTCATTTAATTACTTTACTAAGATCAAGACAGATAACTACCACAGATAAATGATCATTACGACGGAATGAACACATGGGGATCTGAAACCAGCGCAGGCCGCATTACCACGTGGTCATCCGGCGCCGCCGGACACGATATCAGACAACGGGGGCCGGCAACAAGGCCGGGCGTGACGGCGGATGATGGACCGAGCGCTCACGAGGCCAACATCGCCGCACTTGAGGTTAACATGTGGGCAGCCAACATGAAGGCCTACGTGTGCGTGCCGGAAACCACTCGAGACACCATGGGAGGCGACGGAAGGAACACACGGGGGTCTGACACCAGCGGAAGCTGCATTACAACGCATTCAGCCATCGCCGTCGCCACCACCGTCGCCACTGCCGTCGCCGCGGCCAACATGCTTATTCCGAACACCAGTCATGGTGTCATATAGGGCCATGGAACGAATACGCAAGAGGTCGACACGGTTACAGGCAGGAGAACCAGTGACAAGGAGGCTGATGACGCGGCCAGAGACACACAGAGTGACTCAAACGTGATTGGTCGCACAGGCACACGAAAGAAAGGACGGCATAAAGACGAGGGCTTTGAGCCAGAGTATCCATTCTCTGAAGATGGGTAGACGAGACCACTACCCGAAACGTCAGGCTTGTAATAAACCTCTCCCGGTGAACGCTCCTCTTTCTTCAGAAGTAAGTAGGTTTAGAAAAGACATGTGGCATGGTTCACAAGATCGGTAGGGTAAAAAGCCATGCTGTGAAGAGCTGAGAATGTTATTGCTTTTGCAAAAATCTGTAATTTTTGTTGGCAATTAGATTTTTTCAATAGTTTTGCTAGAGAAGGTGTTTTATGAACAACGCAATAATTGTGAATATCCGAGCGGGAACCAGACTTGAAAACAAGACTTGTTATAGAAGTTTTCCAGCAGTCCGGGAGAAAGCCATTCTCAAGGAATACTGAAAATAATCTACTCAGTAAAGGTGGGAAATCTCTTAATTGTTTAATTAGTGAGTTTGGAATGTTATCAGTTCCAACCGAATGTGAATTTTTAAGACGACTTATTGCTTTTTGAATGCAAGTGGGTTAGAAATCAACGGTTTTGAGGTTTAAATCACACAGCAGAGACATTACAGGAGTAGGGCTAGTATCGATGGTAAAGAACGTGGCGAAAAAGAACTTAGCAATGCTGCTTTAAACAAATCCTCTGTGACAAAATGATTGTTGCTATCGAGTTAGGCCTGAATAACTTTCTTAAACTTAGCCAGTGACCGAAGACGGAAGACTTGAGCAACAGATCTGGAAAAATTCACATCACTTAATGCTATGGACTCATTACGCTTATCTCATGCGAGCCTTATTTTCAACACTAATTCAAATATTTGCGCTATCCTAAAGTGAATTGACAAAGCGCTATAAGACGTATCCTAAAGTTGTTTTTGCAATTTTTTAAATTCTATTTTGGAAAAAATGTGGCACAGTAGAAGAAATTGAATTTGATTTTAAAATGTTAAGTGGGATAAGAGCCTGAATATTTTCCATAAGGCTTTGCAATAGCTCCTGGAAAGAGTAGGTATCGTTAGTTGAAAATAAGCTTTGCCGATCTAGGCTACATACAAACTCATTTATTAATTCATGGTTCACGTTAGAAAAATCGAGGCTATTGCATTTTACCTCGGCCTTTTAAGAAAGGGATACTGGAAAACAACAGTGAATTAATGCGTGGTCACTTGTGAAAATATCACGATGCAAATTCATACAATAAAAAATTCATAAAATGCCGCCGAAATACCCTATACCTAAACAGGAGAAGTCAGACGTCGTATTCCAACATGAGTGCAACCGCGGGATGTGCAATTATTTTGGAGAAACCGGCCGACAGCTACGAAGGCGAGATCATGAGCGTAAGCTGGACATGAAGAGGTTGGACCCAATGTCAGAGGTAGCAACCCATATTGCGGAGATGGGACACAAATTCAACTTTGCTGCGGTTGAAATTGTGGGCCGATGTGATGATCACCCATCAAGACAGATTAAACAGGCTTGGATGTCCACATACTGTTCATTCAACCGCCACAAAAATGTATTGGTCCCCTTTATTATTTTAAAGGCCTTCTTATCCGGGAACGAACGCAGCATGGAACAACGCGGGACCTTGAGCGAGTCCGGGCATGACAGGGGATGATAGATTGAACGCTGAGGAGGCCGAAATCAACTCACACAAGCTTAGCACGCAGACAGCCAACGTCGCGGCCAACCTGCTTATTCCGATCACCAGTCGGGACGCCAAATAAGACCACGGAACGAACACACAGGGGGCCGACACCAACGTAAGCGGCACGGTGACAAGCAAGAGACCGACAGACGAGGAGACTGCAGACGCGTTGAGGGACACATATAGTGACTTATAAATTATTGGTAAAACACGCAAATGCAACAGTGGGTGGCATAGGAACGAGGACGGTGTGCCAGGTTATTCATTCCTTTAAGATTGGTTAACGAGGCAACTAATCGAAACGTCAGGCTTGTTATACTCTTCTCTTGGTGAACGCCTCTCTTACTTCTAAAGGTGGAGATATTTGTTAAGTTTGACCAGACTAGAATCTGCGACTGCTTAGATGTTTACGGTCGTTCATATTTGTTTCAGTGTTTGCTGGCTAATGCTACCACAATTATCTCACAATCGGTGCTTATTCGGGAAACGACTTCCCCAAGGTCGTATCTCTGGCATCAGTATCCAGCATAACGTCACTAGCTGCCTACGAAGCCTTAGGCAAATTGAAAATTGTTGGGAAAATCCAGGACTGCTGGAGCTTTTGGTGGACACATAAAATGGCTATACCCCCCCTCTTCGTTGTACAATGCTCGCTACTCCAATGTCGTGTCGTTTTTAACAACTGTTACCATGCTTTCTTTCAGTGGCATTTTCGTCTTCTGATGCTTGACCGCGGAGCTGTTTCTGGCTAACCGACAACAGCTTCGTCAACGACCCATTTTCTTCGGCGTGCCGGCGGACCCGACACAGACCCCATATTAAACTCCAGCTGATTCAGCAACACACTCACGTGCGCACTCACCCGTATATACATGTGCGTTCAACTAAACACGCCTGCCCAAGTGCTACTTGACTAAGAGACCCCTCGGTTGATGCAAATAAAACCTTTGCAGGCGACATCCCCTAGGGCAACTTGCAAAACACAAATAGCAAACCACTTGAACTCACTTCACAGTCATGTAAAAGCAATTGTCATCACCCACACAACACACAGTTGACACTCTCAGGCCTGGCTGGATGCATTCAGGACCATAACTGGCCTCGTCAGTGGCCACTGCCACCTGCGGCTGCAAATTAGAATTCTGTATACAATGAACCCATCATTCTGTTGACTCTTGCCTTTTTACTTCAAACATGGGATTCGACCTGATAATTGTAGTGGTCTAGGCCCAACCACTACTTAGATTCCTACAAATGTGTGACCACGGCGTGATCTGTTTACGTGACAATATCCTCAAGAAATTCCAACTTGACTTCACCGCACTTCTTTCCATGCGTCACTCATCGTGCCCGCAGATAGAGAAATGTGGTTATCGACACCCTGTCGCGAATCGAGATTTAGATCTTCAACAAAACTCAGCATTCGTATCCAGATCGAACTTCAATCAATTTATTCGGAGCATTCATTCAAATGTATTACTATTCCATGTCTCTTCAACGAGACATTTCTCTGCCCATCAAAAACGAAACAATCATTCGTAAATTATTTTTTGATGCAATTGTCTACTCATTACACCCACTACTTAGACCCCTGTGTGTTAGTTCGACCATCACAAGCGAAGATGTCCACCATTTACTCAAGAGCAGAGACGGTGAATGTGGTCAGGTATAGTGAAAGCAGGCACGCCGCTACCTACCCCACTCTTACCTTCTCAACTGTGTTTAAACGGCCACAAGACAAGTCGAGGTGGCCGCACAGAGAAAGGGCGTAGGCCGCAGCCGTAAAAACCGCCTAAACTGAGCATATATTGACAGTAGACTTTGCGCCGGTACTACTGCACTGTCTACTCTCACTTACTTATAGAAGCGTCTAGCCTGATTCTAAGAAGCCAGGCCTCGTTCTGCTAAACAACCACTACTGCTGTTTCTAATGTTACTGCTAGGGTGCATCTGAGTAATATTGACGCTGGTTAACGTCAGCGCAGGGTTCATATCCCCTCAAACCTAACAAGAAGTGTAGTATTACTGGCGCTGGCACTGGTGCTACCACTTGCCAGCGTTGACGCTGACTGAGCCTTCAATTAGGTTCTTATACCCTTGATCTGAATAAGGAAGGTGAATCTGGGTCTAATTGCTTCGGGGAAGTACAGGCTTGGGGGCCTGAGCAAAGCTATGCTTGCCTTGGCTTCCGAACTCTCAACTCGATCCCTCGAGCTGTACGGAATAAGACGTTGTTGCCATAGGTGCTTGCATATGATTTAAGTGCTAATTCTAGAAATTATACTTACTCAGGCTAGTAGATAGTATACTATAAGTACTGCCTATGTATCTATTCTTCAGGATGACGCACAGAGTATGCACTCCCCTGTCTGTATGAGGTAGAAGTGATTAGCATTTGGATAATAATAGAGCTGGTTGTCCTAAGCAAAAATGCATACGCCGTGGTTTCCGCACTTTCAACTTGATCCATCGAACTGTATGGACTAAAAAGCTGCGATTATAGGTACGTGCCTATGTCAGGAGTACTAGAGCCAGCACGGGTTTCATGTCCCCTCAATCTCGACAAAAAGTGTCGCTAGCACTGATGCCGCCATTTGTCAACGGCGATGCGGGCTGGGCCAACGCTAGGGCTTATATGCCTTTGCTTTTAGTAGGAATGTGAGTCTGGATTTAACTATTTCGGGTAAATAAACGCTTGGGGGTCTGAGCAAGCTCTGCTTGACTTGGTTTCCGCACTCTTATCTCAAGGAAAAAAAATCCGCTGGCTGGAGTTTGATCTGGGGCCGTGTTCCCTTGATCTCTAGTGTACTACTTTTGAAATTGTTATTCTAGGGGGGTAATTCCATTAACCATACTTGCTAAGACCCGTAGGTGGTAGACTATCATACGGCCTGTGCATAAATGTGAGACATTTTAGTTTAGTCTGCATTTATTAAGGGGTATTAGTCAACTCAAGGTTTGGGAAAGGTTTATGCAGCAAGAGCTGCGGATCTGTCATGCATTTATAATAATAATAATAATATGTTTATTATGCCAGTTTACAGGCAATTGTAAAGAGTTGGTAATGCACCTCTTGGGCGCCTTCCAACACCTCGAAGACCGGAAAAAACCTAAAACAAACTCCCTATGTTGCAGCCAGTATTGGTTTTGTTTCAGGTTTTTTGTTTTGTCAATACTGGGCGAGATAGGGTGTTTGTTTCAAGTGAAAAAATCCTGCCTTCAAAGGTCTGATACAAACGGAATAAATGTACATCAGCAGGAGAACTGTTTCACATCGTCTAAAAACATTAGTTCCAGACGGAGAGGGTTGGCACATGAACACAGTGTTCTCAGTCTTCCTTCATTATTGTCGGCAAAAGTTGCGCGCTATCGGCTGAAGGGTTAGCAGACTGCGGGCTTCTGCTTCAGCAGCATTATCTTCAGCATGAAGCCTGGCGGGGTTCAAAGTCCACGAACGCCATCAGAGTGAAAGAGAGATTCCACCGAGTCAGCACCCAAAATTCGTGAAAGTTGTCCTGAACGTAGAAAACTAGTTATAGCTCTCTTAAACATAGGGTAGTTTTGCTGGGTTTTAATACGTTTGGGCAGCTTATTCCAGATTGATATGGCATTTACTGAAAAGAATTGCCGGCACTTAACTGTATGTGCCATAGGAAGAAATAAAAATACGTCTCGATGACTGGCGCGTCGAGAGTGCTCAAGCTGCCTTATTGTACTAAGAGGATTAAAGGTTTGACCATTCAAAAGTTTAAACAATAAAAAAAGACCCTTCTGCAATCGACGAAGCCATAGGGGATCCAGCTTTATTAGTTCGCACCTTTGTTGGTATGTTATGTTACGGTGTTCTGTAGTAAAAACTCTTCTTGTGAAGAAGTGCTGCACCGATTCTATTTTCTTCCGTTCACTTGTGCGCAGAAGACTGAATAGGGGCGAGAAATATTCAAGACTAGGTCTCACGTACATATTATAAAGGCTAGTTCTAACCTTGATAGTCTTAAATTTTCTAAGGATAAATCCGGTGGTTCGGCGTGCTTTCGAAACTATCAGGGCACAGTGCTCTGAGAAATTGACACTATTAAAGTAGGATATGCCCAAATCCTTAATAACTCATGGGACATTAAGTTCGTGGCCGTCAATGCTTAATTCCGGTTGATGCTCGTCGCCAACAACCATTTAGGTGGTAACAAAGTGACATGTGCCACTTGGCAGGATACTTCTGTAAGAAGTGCTGTGCCTAGGCTAAAGTGCTGGTTCTAGTAATCATACTTGCTAAAGCCTGTACATGCATGTAGAAAGGTTGGAATTTTAGTAACGGTAGGGTTCAAGAATGTGTATTTGATGGAAGCTTAATATCTGCCACTGATGCGCGCTCAAATTGAAGATTTTTGCAACATCCACAATATCTAGTTTAGGCTGAGAAGTTGTGGACCGCCATCTGTCTAGTTGGAAGCAAGATTCTCCAGCAGTCCAATAGTCATGGAAGCTTGGCAACTTCCCTTATCAGCACCAATGTTTCATAAATATGACGTTCATCCTATTTTATATCAATTCAGTATGAAAGGTGGGAAAATGAGTTATCAGCTAAGGTGATTCTGTCTCACACGGTAGGTAAGGTTTTTAACTAGCTTCGAATTGTTACTGCTAGGCCTCTTGCTTCTACTGCTAGTTCTTTATACTGGTAGTACTGGTAGTGGCAGTGTTATTTCTATTTAAATGATAGTGGGATAGTGCACTCAGCGTAGAATTGATGAGTGCAGTGTGGAGAGAGCACACTAAAAGTATCAATGTCAAGGACAGCACTACGAAATTAAAGTATCAGGTAGGTACAGTAGGACAGTATAAATCAAATGCAGCAGGAATAGGACAATTTCAGTTATGCTGGTAGTATTAATGTTAGTGTTGAAACCAGCAAATCAGCGCTCTCCATGCGTACTGCACTTTCAACTCTATCCACCAGGCTGTCATATTATTAGCTGACGAAAATTATTGAGAAAAAGCATAAAGTTTACCATGTCTTGGCTAGGTTTTGCATTGTCTTAGACCCCTAAAGGCTATGTATATGTATATTTTAAGGGTAACAGGCAAGAAATGCCCTTGAGGACCCTATTAATGTAACGCAAACAAGGTTATTCTTACAGTTAATGTGCAGTCGGGGAGGACATATGATATCATAACAGAATTCCGAGATAATTTTCACGGAAAAGAATGAAAACGGTCTAAAGCCAGAAAAATTGTGCACAGTGCTAGCAGTAGGAAATCGTGTTGTAAAAGTCGCTAGTTGAAGGCCTGCTCATAATAGTTAATCGAAACAAAGTGTTGCTATTTTTCAGTCAGCTGCTGTAAGGAACTGGTGATGCCAGTGATTCCAAGAACACAATTCCACCAATACGACGCAAAGTCGAGAAATTTAGGAACGTAATGACTGGTTTTGAGTGTTGGCTGTTTGTTGCTTACCGAGTCCCAACGTGTAAATTGCCACTATTTTTTGATCGCACTTATAATTTTTACGATTTAAATCCTCTTGGAGTCTCAAAGGTAAAAGTTTATTTGATTATCATGGGTGCAATGGCGTTTGCCTGCATTGTTCTGAATAAGCCTGATCAGTGATTGACATTTCCTTTTTTGGGGTGGATTATTTTAATGGACTTAGCCAAAGTAGTTCTCGAAGTTGATGTTAAGTAAGCCAATGCTTAGCTCTGTCGCAATCAATGAATTCTTTCAAGATACATTTTCTAACAAAACCAAGTTTACGATGACCTTAGTTAAGTTGTTTTTCTACAGTGTTTTGGGTGGCGTATAACCAAAAACCGGATACTATTTGCGCACATTTTCCACACTTTTCCCACTGATCATTAAACCAAGACTGCTGATTGAACCCACCAACCATTAAGCTGTAAACTGAACCAATCATATTGAAAAATGTCACCCAAAAAAACCAGCAAAATACCCTTGCCGAGTTACACATAGTTCAATCCAGAAGAATTTATCGCTCCTTAACCACAACTTAAACGCCCTCAGATAAATTAATTAACCTGTGTGATGCGTTTATTTAACCTTGGTAATTAAGCAATGAACGGCGTGTATGGGTTCTTCTGTATATATTTGAACGTTTCCAATCATATGCTCAAAAATTAACGAATTTATTCGGTCCAGTTCCTTCACAGTTTTTGGTAAAGGAAAGCAGCTCATGTACTACGTAACACTACATACGTTTATACCCTGTCGGCAGCTGCCGTTTGTCTAGCTGTCGTGCTCGTCGTGCTTTTAAACTCAGAAAAGGTTTCGAAGTCTTAACTTTGTTTAATTTCGCCCTTTAGAAGATTCTATAGTTGCCAAAATTACAGGTTCTAAGTGCTTCTCTATGTCAACCGATCCATATTTCCTCCTTCCACTTTTCCCAAAAAACTTTATAAAAGCTTTAAAGCACTGGACCTGTTTACCCTCGAATTTCGTCTCTCCAGAGGCGACCAAATCATGATGTACAAAGTGATCGTTTACGGTGACATACCGGAGGTCGCAGAGTACGCCAAACTAGCCGTTGACATGCCCACGCGGGGACACTGCTTCAAACTGGTGTTACAACAGACAGATGGCCTCCCGCACGTCTACCGACTCTCAAGGCGC
>JAYGXS010000001.1:150603-179412 GCA_036362985.1 Ligula intestinalis | reverse complement strand
TTTATTCAGATAGTTCTTAGTTCAAATAATTGAAGAATTTGGCATCCCGAGATGTTATAATGAAGGGAATTGAAGGTCTTCGGGTAATCGAGATGACGCACACAAGGGCCATTTTGCTTGGGTATGTTTTCAACATGCCTGAGCATTCAAGTGAAAGGGTCAGGAGGGCCTGCAACCCACATTATTTGAGAAAAACGTTCACGGAAACGCAGCTCAGAGGAAGGAGAACAGCTTTCGGAGGAGAGAAAACAATCATACGTAGATGAGAAGAGGACGACTCGATCGCTGGGACAATACTTTACTTCGCCTGAATTTCAAGATTCGTCGCAGGTTACACATCAGAGACCCTGTCTGATAGTAGTAGCAGATATGGGTCTCTAGGGCTGGCAGAACGGCAATGGAAATGGACGCTGGGGTGTTCAAACTTCTTCAGCCGAAGACAACAAGTACCATTGGTATTTTTGGCAAGCAGTGGTTAATCATTTTAATATACTGCGTAGCAATTTTTTAGTGCTTCTACTAAGATTCTTCTCGCCCGCAGAGTTGGACCAATCTAAGTCGATGCATAGTGCCGGGTTCCGACTTCCTACGAAATTATCGATCCAATTGAGGAATTCACGTCTGATTCCTCTTTGTTCTAGTTTGTACAACAGAATCTTGTATGGTACAGTGTCGAAGACCTTTTTACAAGTCAATGAAAGCGAGGCAAACCAAGTGCTTGTCGTTGAGAGTTCGGGTCCAGTGATGGAAAGCTTGCAGGACGTTTGCGGTGCTGACACTTCCTTTTTGACCCCGTGTTGGCAGTTTGATAACAGCTTGAGGGCCTGCGGGAAGTGAAGTTATTCATTCTTATTTATTCTTTCCATAACCTTGCCGAGGATCCGTGTCACCCTTATGGGCCTGCACTTTGTCAGGGATGCACTAAGTTCAGCCTACTTCCAAATTCCCAATCAACCGGAAGTGATCCGGTTTTTTGTCTCTTGACTTCTCCTACTGTTTCCAGCAGCCGCGCGTACGTCAAAACCAGTGATTACAACGATCAAGGTGGTACGGTACTAGAAAGCAAACATAGTAAGGAATAAATGGTATACAAACCTCAACAATGGACACACCAATTCAAGAGCTAAGTTTATGCAAGGGAACGACAAAACTTCAAAAATAACGTCACGAAGGATGAAACTACTCTTGGGAAACCTTTTGTGTGCGAGTGGGAGAAAGGGGTGGTGCCGCTTTCACGTAGTATCAGGGTTGATGTGAAACACCAGCGCGAACGTGGGGGGGGGGGGGTCATGAACAGAGGCCATAGGAAAGCGTCAGCGACGGGGGTTGACTGGACGATTGGTTCTCGGGGTAGCCGCGACAGCTGGGTCAAGAAGGGGGAATGGACAGCTGCTATGTCACGCCACGGTGATCTTCGTGGGTAAGGTAACAATGTGAAATGTGAAAATCGAAAGAAGGAGCCACGGGAGGGGGCATTCAGTTATGCGCAGTCAGTCAGTCATGGGCGGCCAGCATTCCAGGGGGAAGGGGGCAGCCTTGGAAAGAGGTAAACAATCATTTTGCAGGTCAGACGGGAGTTTTGTTGGAGAAGAGATGTGGAGAATTCCAAGGTTGTTCAGCTAGAAAATAACATCCGGAGTTAAATAAGTGTTTACTGAACATTGCCAGAGGTGCAAAAAGTTCCCTGATAAGTTCTTTGGAAGTTTGAGTAGAATCTGGTGCGGTCCGGGAGATTTTTTATCGTTCATTTTCAAGAACTATCTTCGGATACGGATTTCTGACAACATTACATTACTACTGATTTGAGTCGGCAGTTCTTCTGCGGACTTCCGAAAGAACCTTGCATCGTTTATATAGACTTATCAAAAGAAGTGATAAGATAAGTCGACCTGATACTTATTTTTATCAACGTTGACGCCCGCGGCGTTTTTTCGCCATCGAAATTTGGTGTCTCTTCCTTGCACTTCCGCGGAGTGGCCATTTCGTAATTGTTTGATTCTGTGTTGCTTTGTGTAGCAAATGTTGATCGGGCAGCAGCAGTCCTGGGAGTGCCTGTGGTGAGTGGCATCCCACAAGGCTCAGTTTGCAGTCCCACATCGTTTTCATCAACGGTCGTGTCAGGAAGCTGGACTGAGATGTGACGACATAAAAATGCGGAGAGTTGTCCAAAATACAGCAGATAAAAACCATCTTCAAGCTAACGTGAACAGATTGGAGAACTGGTCAGAGTATTGGCTTATAGCCTTAAATGTTTGTTAATGTAACTTTCACCAAATCGGCAGATTTTGAGCACCGAGCCCGAAATCTTATTCCTTAAACGGCACACCACTGCAAAAACTTGACAGTCAGGAAGACGTGGGTGTATGGAATACTTCTATACTCAAACCAACACGGCTAAGTAAGCCAGACCCATATTGCAACTGAATAGGCGAGCTTTTATGGGGTTTGACAAAGAAAAAGTTCCCAAGATATTTGCAGGCTCCATTCGGCCGCACCTTGAAATTGCTATACAGGCATGGAGACCCTGGGCTGTCCAAGAATGTACCGTGTTAGAGAAGGTCAAGAGACGAGCAACAATGGTCAAAAGTGTGGGAACACTGTCCTATAAAAGCAGACCATTAACACTCAAATTACTCCCCCTTTCATATAGGCAACTACGTTGGGATCTCATACTATTCGTAAAGCGAAATTCTGGCGTGCTTCAAAAATCATGGTTCTTAGTCTCCTTATCCGAGTTTCTTGAAAATTTCAAGGCGTTGGACTTGCTTATCCTCATAACATTTTCTTCAGACTTGATGCTTTCGGTTTATTCCTTTTTAGTTTGTCAGTGCATCACGCATGTCGCTTGTTCCTGTGGATACTGGTCAATGGGTAGTGCGTAGCTATGAGTTATAGATGGCCACCCCTCAACAATTCACAATTATCGTTTGCGTCACCCAGAAACAGTGAGATCTAGTTGAGGTTCGTTAAAGCTCATCGCAGCTGGTAAAAATCACGTCGCTAATTTTTTTCCTTTCTTTCCTCAACGGAAGACAAAACAGAGAATTACAAGTAGTCCCATATAAATACAACCCAGTCACTTTGACCGAGCGGGGCGTAGAGATGACTTCGTCGATGCTGCCTGATATCTGCGTATAAACAAAGTCTAGACAGGTGACGCTTTGCCCTTTACATGTTCTGCTTGGAAACATGATACATTGTGTAAGCTTAAATTTCAATAGTTTATATAGAAAACAATAAGGGAAATTATATTTGGGATTTCGAGACTGATCTCCGTGACAGAGCTGGATAGGTGAGTTCCATTAGCGATCGCTGAACTTTCAGCAGTGAACTTCAAACACCTGCTTCTTTTAATATGCTAACTACTGCTTCCATATTGATTATCTTTCACTTGAGCTTTGCATTTTTTGATATATGACTGCCAGCTGAATGCCGTTCTTTTTGTTTTAAAATTAGCCTATTCCTTAAGGTCACCTTACTTCGACTCAACTACAGAACATGAACCTTGCATAATGCCTATTTTGGATTGGTGAATCCTGGCCTTTACTGAATTCCTTACTGTCTATGTTAAGACACCTTCTCTCCGATGTACTAAAAACTGCTGAGGTTGACAGCCACTAATTTCAAGATGTGTTCCTTCTTTTGGGCAGGGATGCAGCATGGATATATCTATATCAGCTTTCATGGAAATACCGACAGACTTAGCGATTTTGTTAACCCGTGACACCACACTGTGAATACAAACGTCCACGTTCCAGATATTCGCATTCATAAGGAGAAGATTGTCGAGCAACTGATAAATTTTTTCAGGGTCCTGAGCTTTCGAACGCTTAGAAGAAATCCATCTGCAGAGGTAAGAAACAGAAAAAAAGAGGCCGATACCGATGAATATACATCAGTCAGCTGTCAGGGTTTTTCAGGTCGTAAGGCGTAAGAAAAAGCGATGAAAAAGGTGGGAAGAGGAGCAATTATAGAGGTTTACTTTAATTAACTGTCAGAGATATTAGGGTTTGCCAGAGCGTCAGCAGCGGACAGTGGGACAGTTATAGAGGATGTAAGCCATTTATTTGTGACGGACATCTGGGTGTGGTTGCACCTGATTGCGCAAAGCTCTGTACGCTGGCGCCAATTCGATAAGTCGGTTGATTGAATACTCGTCCGTGGACCAGGCTTCCATCAATTTTATAACCACCTTTTTTACGACGCGAGCGAGTACCTTGACGGCTGCAACGATGAGCACATGTCATGTTTCATAGGTATGAGCTGCAACTTGTGATAATTTGTAACCTCCTCATTCAGGCAGCTTCTGTTCATGTATGCGCTATCCTAGCATGCATTCAGATTTACCTGCGTAGTTACAAGGACAGCTTAGAAATGGGGTGCAAAACACTACCTCAGATTGTTCAATGTGTTCTCTGTCAACTCGGATCGCAATGCATGAACAGATTTTTCTGCTAAGGGTCTTGATAGTGCTGTGCTGCCGAAGTTTGGGGACATAAAGACATATAGGGCGATAGTGACAGATAAGCTTTCACGCTTGTACAAACGAGCCCGTGTTCTGGTCGATGTGCTGAGGTAGTCTTGGCACCAAGCAATCGGTTCCGATCAGCAAGGCCCAACCATCTTTCACTAGTCTCGAATCGCGAACAATGCTCAAAGCGGCTTATAAGATGACTGTAAGTGAACTCACACAGCCCAGTCCGGCCATTCATGTCCTCAACAGCAAGCAGCATATCACAGATAGGCAGCCTTTTAATTGATTTTTGTAGTTGCACGGCAGATATCACCTTATCAACTGTTTAGTAGCGTAGGTTGGTACTGACATGGAAACGAAAGAGATTTTTGTCAAATGACTGATCAATCGCACGAAAGACAGGTGTCTATTGATGGGTTTCGAAACGAGAGGATAATCATCTTAACATGTCTATCGGAGAGGTCGCTTGGGCCATTGTGGTCAAGAGCGACATGTGGGTTAGCTCCGGCGATATTTGATTTCCTAGTGCCTGAGTAAAAAAATATGGACTTGGAACAGAAGGCGGACATCTACGTTGTACTAGAAAAGGCTGCAGGCAGCCAATATTTGGCTACTAGGAGCCAGGAACGTTCGTAAATTCTAATATCAAAGACCAAGTGTCCGATTCAAATTCAAGCTCAAATACTATTCATCCGCACTACAGAAAAAGGGTTGCAGAGCGCGTCGTTTCACACGGAAGCGGTAGCATGAGTCAGTTAAATTTACAAACACAGTTTTTCTGATCATTGTGGCTACAGACGGGTCCGCAATAGCCACTCGGAGTGTATGTTTGAAGTTCTCTTCTCCAATGCTTTGGCTCAATAGCCTAACCCCAAGGCAGTGGCGAAAAGCCACCCTTTTTAATGGCGGTTTACGGTCACCATATCACGGCGCCGTTGTCAGGCTTTGCGATATTTTATAGGCATTTGATCTATGGACGCTGGTCTGCAATTGGTTATTCAGCAAACCCCAGAGTCTGCCTATTTCACAGCTAACTTTAACTGAAGGTCATTCCAATATCGGCCACCTGAGAACCTATGGAGTAGCCAGCTGCCAGGCTGAAAAGCACAGTAGAACCTACTTATTGCGAACGATACTACCCACTATGATTTAAGCACATGCAATGCTCGTTTATAACGTCAGGTGCGATCGTCAAACTGTCTTCACTTCCTACCGGAATGTGGCTACAATCGCTGCAATATCATTGGGCCATTTTGGTAAATTACAAATTACTCCTCCTTGAATTCCCCTTCGATCTCGCCTTTAACAACTGGCCCTTACAGTCTTCACATGAGCATTCAATCGTTCCAACTCTCTGTGCTAAAGTGAGGTGTGCGTGGAACTGCTTTTTTGTGCATGAATTAACTTATGGTGATAGAGCACTTGCACTGCCTCCTTCTCTCCCAGCTGACCCCAGGCGCAGTGACTGGCGCAACATGAATCTGCTCATCTGCGGGTTCCACATCTTGCTGCATGTGCAAACACCATTGTAACGCCTACCGTGCCCAGATTTGACACAGGTCCAGCGCATCCGCCGCGCGGCAGGTTTGGCCACGCGGACTGTTTAACCTAACGCCAAATACACGTGCCTGGTCACACACGTTTATCGATTTTTTAAATTTAAATCTTCCCGGGCCGTTTCAATGTACATTGGTCTGAACCACCCACGAGAAGTCGACGCGGTAAGTTACTCCTGACATAAAGGATGCACGTTTTGCCTCCAGGCGGACAGAAAATATATGGACGATTGACTAAAACCTTGGGACCGTTAGTCTGGGTTATCGGTTGACCGAGCCTGTCTGTGGTCGTGTGCTACTCTGCTCCCGAATTTACTTCTTTCATTCACAACATCACACGATTTAATGCAATTCGAACGGATACGGTACTTGTCGGCTCTTTTGCTATTAGTCATTCAGATATTTTCATCGGGGATGAATTCATATTGTCAGCGTTTATTTTGGCCTTGCTGTTTTAACAGGTATTTTGTGCCTTTGTATACTACTTGCAAATGGAGATGAGGCTGAACACATTAGGAAACAGGCTGCCGGTAGCTTTAGAAAATGAATCGCAAGTGACCTATAGCAAACAGTTTAAATCTTAATTTGATGGCGGATCGGGTCCGCTATACAAAGTGTAATCTAAGCTATGAATGACCCCAATCAGTTATCATGAACCACGCATCTTTAAACCTTCTAGCTATTCTTACTGGCCACAGTTTTGATCATTTATCGTAGAGGCTGAAGTGAATACCGACTTAGAATACGCAAACGACACTAACTGGGACAGGAGTCTTGACTTAAAGGCAGCTGTTAATGGGGGATAGTCCTTTTGTGGAAAAATGCGCCTCATAAGACGAGTACATAAAGGTACAGCCTATTGCTTATTTAAAAATATATATTTTAAACTACCTTTTCAAATACAGTTCACATGGTAAGCGTTTTACTGTTATCGACTTCCACGATTAATTTAAGACATCTATATTTCCTCTGAAGTTTACTTTTCCTAAAAATGCATTGCAAATGTATTGAAATTTGATGAGAAAATGGAAATGGTGGGCATTATGCTACAGTGTCACAATGAACAGCAATCTGCAATCCAGTAAGATACTAAACAAGACTTTTAAATGGTATCTCTCTTAATTTTGTACATTCGACAGTGGGGACTTATTAACATTTTTGACAACAGCTTTTTGCAACAAAGTAGTGCTTTCTCTTGTACGGCATAAGCCGGCTGAAGTATGTGGTGATAGTGCCGATTCTGGCGAGCAAAATATGGCTTATATCTACAAAGGCCATGATTATGTTGGTCGCAGTTTAACTGCAACATTGAACTTGGTAGATTTCTAAAGCGTTTCAATATCTCTCTTTCCAAACGAAGTGCCATCTAATTACAGAAACGTAGTGCACAAGAATACATTCATGCGCGACAGAGGGTGTAGGGTGAGGACATTGCGCTGAGTCATCCACCTCACTCTTTCTCCACCATAAGCACTACTCAACCATACAAACTGTTGAGCTGTCCGATGCAGCTATGCATTATCAAATGATGAAGAAGAGGTTGCATAATATGGAAACAGTTTAATGCTTTTTGAAAATTGAGCTTGTTTTCGGCAATCTTGCTTGAGGAATGCAATTTCAAGTAAGTAATATTATACTTCTATCATCGAAAGAGTTGTAACGGCAGTGTGGATACCTTAATTGAATAAGGAATCGATTTGCAATATGTATCTATACACTTTGCTCAATATGTTTTAATTGGTTGTTGTTGTGGCAGTACTGGACACATCAAAAACGTATTCTTTTTCGAAGAGAGTTGGGTATATTTTTAAAACTTGCATCTACGTCCCCTAGGTTATGACTTGCGCTTCCTCTATCAACAACCAGACTCCACCCCATGATAACTGAGGGTGGTTGTACGAAAGCGAAAATATAGTTAATCCCTAACCACCCTCCAGTTTCTCAATAATGCCGGGAAATCACATTTGACGACCTCAAATAGAATATGCTCGGACCAATTCAAACAGCGAGCAGCCCGCTTCCGCAGTTCAGATCTTCGGACCTTATATGCCAGCCCGCCTCCTGTATTGGCGTGAGCTGTTACTTTCCACCATGCAAGCCCCGTGGCGCGCTATCATATTCAGAGTACTTCTTATCGGAGTCACAGCGGCTATGAGCTTTATTTTGTATAAAATAGACCCAGACGATGACAAAAATTCAAGTGCAATATTTATACCAATTCAAGTCTTTGAATTCGGTGCTTTTCTTCTGATGACCATGAAGTACTGCAGCTCTGAAAAATACGCAAGGATTTGGTGAGTGCTTCAAACTCTTGTTTCACTGACTAGCTTTTCTAAAAGTCAATTAGTGTTTCTTAAATGACATTCAAAACGCCATCTAGTAAGCCCTGCCAGAGAGGTTGCTTAGTTACAGTAACGCCTGTCGTTCTTGATAGACGTTAAGAAGAAGCGTTGTAACTATCCGCCTGTCACCCATTTATATTCAGACATCAGCAATGAGGGATCAAAATCATTCACAAGCATTGTAAGCTTGTGCTTTGTCACCATTTGGCCGCCTTAAAGAGCACTACCACAGATGGTCGAGAACTTAGGGTCGTAGCAGTGAATTTCGTAACAAAAACTCTTCGAAACGTATAATTCGAATTTTTGCTTATTTCCCCCCACACAGTGCTCCCTATCCTTTAAAGAATAGGGAAAAAAGACCAACAGTTAGCATAGAGTGCTATGGATGAAGAGGTGGGCACATGATTACCGCATTTCAAAAGGAACTTAACACGTGTTATATAGTGCATGTTCAATAGAAGAGAATATTCGAGTTCCAGGAAGCAATTCCGAAGAAGAAGAAGACGAAACGATTAATGGAACAAGAGTTTTACTGTCCGAAACGTCCGAATCCAAAAAATCAGGACAAGAAAACTCCTGTTCCAGTGATCGTTTCTTCTTCTGCTGCTTCTTCTTCTTCTTCTTCTTCTTCTTCTTCTTCTTCTTCTTCTTCGGATCGTGCATGTTTTCACCGAAAATAAAACGAAGTAGGATGCTATCGCAGTAGGAGTGTCATTAAGAATATATTAACAAGGATATATTGTTAACTGACTCTATGCCAAGGAGAACCGTTTTTATCCCATTAGTTTTCATAATTTAAACTCATGCAATGAAGCCAGTCGATTGACGGTTCGGAGTTGCGCAAGTAAGAGGAACCCTTACCCTCTTAACACAAGCCTCACTTCCCTTTATTTTTCGTCGTTTGAGGCCCTGCATTCGGCCTAGGTGGCTTATAATATTGATTAGGTTGTCACTGGGCTGTATCTGATATGGTAAACTAGTAAATGTCTGGGGTTTTAGGAACCGATGTCAAAAAACAAGACCGATGCTCGGTTCACTGGGATACGCTGATGATGAGGACACCGCTACCAGTTTATTTACGTTCTCGAAAGTTAGTGCAGTGACGCGGACTTGCCTGTACTTTGCGAAGTTCAATCGATTTGACCGATTCCAAAAGAGCAATTTTCTCATCATATTGCGTGCATTTGTAGAAATTCACGTAGGGAAAACTGTGGCCTGTAGAAATTTCGCAACGTAGTTAAAATGCGATTCCAGGTGTTGAAGGTGGAATAGAGTCCACAGGGAGTCTTTTAGAGTTCTGATATCATAAGTCACCCATGTAAAATAGCTTAACATTCACACCTACAGCTCTTGTAGTTGTTTTTAGTGTACGCAGCCTGTTAAACCAGGCGGAGCCGCTCTTGGCGACTGTTAGGTTTCCACGACAAAAGGGGAATTCAAATTTCCATTTCGTTTGAATTTAATGACTTACAAAGCCGGCCATTATGTAGGCTGCATCGTAGTCTACGGTACCTGATTGGATTCCTCACCAAACGGTTCACTTTTTGAAGACCTTTATATGAGTAATTAAATTCCTTTATTGTGTCCCTTGAGCTTTCCTGCTTAATCCATTTAAAAATGAAGCCACTTTTGTCACTTTAAAAATCATCTTCCTTACATCTTAGTATAGGAAATTAAATTTTAGAGGTAGTTTGTTCTATGTGGTATAACTAACCATGCCGTCAGACACTTGGGTGTGGTGTTCATGCAAGTTGCCAGCCCCACGACAAATTACTATCATGTAACCTTGTGTTGCCGCTGCCGGGCTTTTTGTCGACCGCCCGAAGGGCTGCGTCTGCCAGCGTCCTTATTGGTTTTTTGCCCTCGAGCGCCTTAGTACCAGTTGTTTAGCATTGACTTGCGCATCGTCATTGCTTCTGCCAACCAATGTCTTTTGGCGGCAGAGCTAGCTGGCCAGTTAGATTGCTTCGCCCCACGTCTGTTTCATGATAAGACTGTTCGTAAAACCACATATGGGGTTGACTAATTAAACGCTCCCATGATATCTAGACATCTCTAGTCTGCCTTACGTGTGCTCGTCAAGTCGGCCCACAGTCTCAACGGCGTGACAGTTGCAGACCCACTCCGTCTGCGCAGCGTGAGTTTCTACCTAAGATTTCGGGTCCATCTGAGGCTTTTGCATTTTCTTTTGTGGCTGTCGGTCGGTCTCTCCAACAAAGGTGCACATCTTGCAACTGAACTTAAGTCCAAAGACACAAGAGGCGTCGATAAAAGGTAAGGAAGGAAATGCTGGAATAACTCAGGATAATTAAAATGAACACTGATGTAGCAATAAAGTATATTCTATCCTGAGGAATGATCAGCTTGCTTTATTAAAACAAATAATGCTTGAGCCTCGTTCGTACATTCTACATAACCATATCAAGACGTGTTACGACATATGCGTTTGTGAAAAATTATGCAGTTTCAGTACTATGGAACTTACGAGAGTAATAGAGAAGCTTTGAGACAACGGGGCAAAAAGTAGGCTCCAAAGGCCTATTCTATGTCCCTTCGATTTCGGATGGAGTGCAAATTACACGGCTCGAAAATGTACTCTCACATTTCCTGAGAAAACCCATGTTATGCCTTTTTGGCATTCCATCGGCACCTTTATTGCTGTCCTTTTTAAATTGAGCCATTCCGTTAAATTATAAGACTTTGTTAGAAACCTGCTCTAATATATTACCTTACAGCAAAATATTCTTCATTCGCCGTAAACATCACTCTAATTCTGCTTTATATGTGTCTCCATGCAATATACTATCTGTGATCAGATGTCATGCAGTGCTTAAGAACATGTCAAATGGCTTGCTTTAACGCGTTTTGAAATTGCAAATGCGTTTTATGGGCCGTCGTGTGCACAGCATCGTTATATTTCAAAAACGCCAATAACGACTTTCATTTTCCCGGCCATTTTCATGGAATATCCATAATGCATCGTTACTATTAATTGCATGGGCTAAGATATACTGCCGCCGCATGGCGTTGTCGGCGTTTAGAGTTTCTTTATTGGGGGAGGGGATGGAATTGGGGAAGATTGTGGGCGTTGATCAGAGGTCAGATACATAGAGTGGTAATTGCCAATACAAGCGCACATCCGTGTCCCAGGAAGCAATTTAGACGAAGAAGAAGACTCGATCGCTGGGACAATATGTTTATTTACCTGACGTTTCGATATCCGTCGCGGATTCGTCATTAAATACATGAGTAGCAGAAAGGTTAAGTATGCACAGACGTTTGCAGTATTTATAGGACACAGTCATTACTGCAAGCATACAGCGACAATTAACGTTAATTGCCTTCTTGTGCGTGGACTGCTTGTTGGACGGCACGCGGGCTCTGACCTGTTGCACATTCGTCACGGGCGGTGAGCTCGGGCATGATGATTGCTGGGCCGTCTGGCTCCCCGGTGTTGGCGTACGATGAGGTGGTGGCCTGCCCATTCCTCAACTGACGGCTTGCTTTGGCCACATTGAATCTCAGGATTGAATATGGATGGGGCAAATCGTTGCACTTGTTGATAGATTGGGGGCCCGTGAACCATGACTCAAGTACTTCTCGGCTCACCCGATTGTCACCTCTTGCGAGAATTTCGGCCTCATCAAATTTGAAGGTGTGGCCGGGTCTTGTCAAATGAGCCGCAACTTGAGAATTGGCATCATTTCGCCGCACTGCAGCCGCGTGTTCGGCAATTCGCGTCCTGAGAAGTCTGCCAGTTTCTCCGACATAGTTGCTTTGACTGCAACTGCACTAGCTCCTCTAGACGACCCCAGATGTTTCTTGCCGTGGCAGTGGGCCTTTTGGCTTCATTATCTAACGCCTTATGGTTGCCTCCGGCCTGTGTGCGACTCCAACTCCAAGTGGTGCGAGAAGACGGCCGACTGCTTCCGATACGTTTTTGACATACGGGATCGAACGCCAAGTCTTGGGGACGGTGCGCTTTTGTCGGCCAGCTCGTTTGCGCAAGCAATGGTTGACGAATTTGCGCGGGTAGCTATTTTCTCTGAACACCCATAGGAGGTATTCTACCTAGGCAACTTTGTCTTCTTCTTGGCTGCAGTGCGTCTCAACACGCCGACAAAGTGTTTTTACGCAACTGCGTTTGTGGCTGATTGGGTGGTTGCTGTTGTAATTCAGTACTTGCATCGTGTTTGTCGCTTTCCTGAATACTTTAGTCTTTAGACCACCACAATATTTTCGACAAACGAAGACATCGATAAAAGCCAGCTGGTTGTTCTCTTCTTCCTCCATCGTAAATTGGATGTCCGGGAAGACGCTGTTGAGACGTTCATTGAACATGAGCACCTGATCCCCTTCGATGACGACGAAGGTGTCATCCACATACCGAGCCCAGAATTTCGGTTTGTGGTGTTGGAAAACCAGCGACTCCAGCCGCTGCAGGACCGCCTCGGCTATGAGTCCCGAAATCAGTGAACCCATCGGTCCCCTTCACCTGCTCGTAGATCGTTCCGTCAAACGGGAAGTACGTCCTGAAACAGAACTTAAGGAGCTGTAGGATTTCCACTTGTCCCAGGCGATTCTCCGTCTCATCGTATTTGTTTTGTAGGAGTAGTTCAACCGTCTCGTTTGCCAGATCCTGAGGTTTAGAAGTAAAAAGATAAGTGACATCGAAGGAAACCATGATATCACTTGGCAAGAGACTTACGCCTTTAAGTTCCTCCAAGAACTGTGTTGACGAGCAGACCGTGGTCTCCGAATCAGCGGACAGAAATTTGAGACGCCGAAACAGCCACTTTGCTAGCCCGTACGTTGGAGTGCCTTTTAGTAATACGATAGGTTGGAGAGGAGCACCTTCCACGTACAATTTTTTCATGAAGCCTCGCTTTTCCTGCCCCACAGGAGCAAGTGAATGAGTAAATGCACATGGATGTGGCTTTCAACGGGAGTCGGTCACACATAGTTAGATGCAAACACAGTTTATCCAGTGTCTGCAAAAGCAAGGCAAAAGTGATCCATGTTACATGAGCTGCGGGATCAGCAAGCGCTACGTTCGCCGTTAAAAAAGGAATGGTGCTAAATAGGCCGCACAAATGTCTGCTGCAAACGCAGGAAAAGGTCTATCATCGACGGTGAATTCACTGTGCGTGCTGTTGCTGACTGCTGGCAATATGTGTAGGCACTACCTTGCCTATCTATGCCCCCTTCTCCGTCTTTTTCTGTAATTCTGTGCGTTAACTATTCAATTATGACCCGTTTCCGTGCAAAAATCTATTGATAAATGAATAGAAACGCCTCTCCGCTGACCTGGACTTATCGCTGTAACTGAAAAGTAGGCAAACGTTTGCGTAACATTGTCGAAAGTATTACAACTTTATGCGGGTTTGCGGTGAATAACCAAAGATTTACCAGAGATTATATCTTGAGTTTGTCATGAAACTGAGAGCATTCTTCTTTTTCACAGGACCAGGATCCTAATACGTGCATTCTTATTAGCTGCTTCTCCGCAAATACTGCGTATTGAGAAGGGCCTGGCTTTGATAAACCGAGGGGTCTATGGGGTAAGCATTGTGTGTTTTATGCTTTGCATGCATTGGTATGCATTGGTATTGCATTTTATGCATTGGTATGCATTGTTTAAAACAAGTTGATTGAATAAGCATTAACCACCATTATCTTTGAGTATACATTTACCTTTTGTTCATTATCTACCGGAATTCGTCCGTTGCTGGTTGTCTAAAGCATGCTTGAGCCCCCACCATGTTTTTTAAACTTTGTTCATTCTAACCTCCCTAATATAAGTATTTATGTGCAATCATGGATAATCAAAAACCTTCCTTCACCTAACCTAATCCCCATGACTTCATACTTTTCCAAGGTACAAACATTGCCTTTTTGGGCATGTCGGTTCTCAATATGCAGCAAGTATACGAAAATCGGTGGTCAGGCATTCCATTACAGACTGATTGATAAAAAATCACTTTCAAAATTGAATCAAGCATGCGTGCACGTCGTCACAGAGCATGGGAGAACAGCAAGTATTGTCATATCTTGTATCCCAGCTAAGAGACATTGGGGAGGGGGGTGGAGGAGATAGTATTTGTGACTGGTTGAGTCCGCGTTACTTCGCCTTATCGTATCACCTCAGCGTGCCGGCTTGGCGTGATTTCATTCGTCCCTGCACACGAGTTGGGCCGCGTTTCTTGGTCGCGTTCACTAACAGGGCAGTATAACGCCGTGCCTACTGATAGAGTCGGAGTCCGATACCCAGGCCTCCAGTATTTATCGCTCCGTCTTATTCATGGGGCATGCTCTTATCGAAATCAATTGTAGGCCTTCCTTCAGGGTAAGGGTAGTGATTTGGGAAAGTGGGTTATCTTTTTGCACTCCCTGTATGTGCTCCATCAGTTGCGGGCTAAGTTGTCGCCCGGTTTACTCTGTATATTATCGAGAACAGTGGCACTTGATAAACGACGCCAGACTGCTCAAAATCCCTCCAGTCAACCTTTTATTTGGATAATTCTCGAATGCATGGAAGCTGTCGGTTGATGAGCAATACTACGTTGGTCTTTGTCCTGATACGTTCAGTTATACCTGACACATTTTTTGTACGCTAGACGGTCGCAAAATGTTCGCGGCTCTCTTCTGTTTGTTCTCCGCGGCCACGTATGAAGGCAGCGGCTGACGAAACTGTTCTGGTATCCATTCCCAGCCAGTTGGTCCGGGAGATACTACAGTTCTTGCACTCGTACTGCAGGTTCACTGAAATGCTTTTTTTTCTCTGAAAGAGTGCAAGATCACATTTGGTCTGGTCAGCAGATTCTCCTGTCTGCTGGACAACTTACAAATCTTGAAAAAGACGAATAATCTGACAGCACATTTTCGATGCATAGTGCTTCCCTTTTTAGTTCCACGAGTAAACTACTGAGTGAACACTGGTCTAATCCATTTATTAGATCGTCTATCGCATAATGTTTTCCATTTTTTTGAACTATCTTGTTGAACAATAAATGCATGATGATTTATAGAAGGAAAGGAACATCCAGTTTACGCTCAAGTTAACTGTCTACATGCAGCTATGGTCTCTTTTGGCACGTCCTTCGACTGCTGACGGGGTCAAAATATAGCATGCCGTCATGAGTAGGCATTAAAAACATATTTTTGAGGATCGTAAATCCAACCGGCAGACGCAGACCATGTTTCGCTTAGGAAATTACCTATAATTCTGCGGGAATGATATAGCTATTTTAGCTTTCGGAAGCGATTACCTAGTTTGAGAAGTGGATTTTAGGAGAAGTGCATTTTTAATCATGTTTCGAACTACTGCGAAGTCTAAGACAGCGTGGATATGCACCTGTTCACTAGGTTCTATCAGCTCGCATAAAGCTAGTGCAAAATATAAATGTTACAGGGTCAATTCAGTCTAAGGTATCAGATCCTTAGAGTAATTAATGAGTGGAAAAATTAACAAAGTATTCATGGGAGCGGTAGGCCGTGACCGTGAGTTGCATATAGAAGTGGGTGAGAATTTCGGCAAGTGAAAAGTCCGTTAGTTCGGTGGCATGAAAGAGAAGGGCGCCATGATTGACGATCTTGTGTAAAGTGAGTGGACTTGATAGAATGGAGGTTGTGTTCAGTAATGCTGGCGGTTTGATCAGCCGGTTGGCTGTACGGTTGGATGAGGGGCCAGTAAAAAGGATGATTACTAGTAACACCGCAGGTACATATGTTTTGGCTGCAAGAAAACGTATAGTGCGAGAGCATTAGGAAAGAACTGATATGATGATATTTAAACTGCACACGTGGCGGACGTTAAGTTCAACACGCAGTCCAGAATTTGAAATTTTGGAACTGCATGCAACGACTTTTTTCCTGCGGTTTTTAAAATTCCCTTGTGCTACGTTCTCCTTGTGGATGCCTTCGATAGGCTATAGCAGGCTAACGAAGAGTACGTAAGGCATTTTGTAGTATGTATGATTCCACCATATTATCCCGGCAGATTTCAGACACGACATTATGATTGCATTCTGGCAAGCTTGCTACCAGCAAATATCGGAAACAAAAATTAATTAAACTAACCACTTCATAGGAGCCATCCTTTGAAGACGTTTTAATGACTCTGTGCATTCAAATGTGAAATATATGGGAACGTACCCTACTCCGTGTTGCTTCCGTAATCATATTTCTTTGTTTAACGCCGGTATTCTGAGTGCCTTGGAAAGAGCTGTCAGAGAAATATACTCAAACAACCCTCAAGAAAGTCCCTTAAATCGGAAAAAAATATCAGCAAATGTCAACGTATATATCCTAAAAGTGTACAACAACTAAAATTCACATCATACAATTTCAATCAAAAGCCAATAAGGGCGCTCCAAGTACTTCATTGCTTTACAACAGGTTGTCATAAGTGTTAAAACTTGCTGCAAAACCGATTTTACGGCAAAATATTTTATTTCGTATGCCTACGCAAGTTTTCAGTGTTATTCACTATTCTCATAACCTGTTAACTACACCAGCCTTTTAAATAAAGCTTCACAGCAGATACCATTCTCTAAATATTCTGCGTATTTATAGAACACATGATGTGGTCTTATACATGATTCCTTCAAGTAAATTGCAATTCATCTGGTCTGTTCACTTGTCCTGAGGCTCTTAATGACAACCTGAATTGGCAAATACTCACGTTACTTCGCTGAACATAACTGACACCTTTCATGCATACGTGAAAAAAGCTGGCATTAAGAATATAATAAGTGGCTGCATTAAGTTGTAAACGAGAGATAAGTGCCCCTGGTGTCAAGCACTCATCACGTCCAAAAAAATTAAAAGCAATCATCAGGACACTATAGATTTAATGAAACCAACATAGTCGCCCTTACTTGATCAGATGAGATACTGCTTTTCTAAAATTTGAAGGTCTCTGATGATTTTTATTCCGATTTCCAAGTTCTTGAATAGTGAGAAATCCTCTGTATTAATCTTTGTTATGTATTCTCCCTGACTTAATCACAAACAAACGTCCTTTGTAGACTTGTTGTCATGTTCGTTTTTCACCGTAAGATGTAAGTTTTTAACATGAACATGCAGGCATTTCTCTGATTGCCAGTCCTCTATGTGAATCTGATACCGTGATACTTAAGAGGACATTTATGTATTGTAATTTTCGCTACGATTCCCACCCCAAAAGGTCATTTTATTAACTAAAAAGTTAACTGTCAACTGCATTTCAGGTTGTAAGCGTGCCGCGGGGATAGCTATTTGCGCGAGTTTAAAACCGGTACGTTCAAAAGATTAAACTCTGTCCATTTCCTGGACGAAATAAAAGTTGAACATTTGTCAATACCTTGAAAAAGAAGGGTATAATATTGAATGGGGTAAAATGCTGTGACACACATTTTACAAATACAAAATTCTGTGTATCATTCGCAAATGCGTTGTGGTAGAAAATGCAGTCTTCACCGAATGCTTTTCTCAAAGACAGGATCTCAATCGCGGTAAACGATATTCATTGTTAATAATTTTAGGAAGGAAAACGAAATGAATGTTAACGATTGATTTCTTATTTCCATGTATTATTTTTGATTTTTGAGTATACCATCGTTGCACTTATTTACGAACCAAATATAAGATATTATTTTCATGTAACATAAAAAAAGGATGATGCTTTTGCTATCAATATACATGTTATATAAATGAGAAACTTATGCACGTGAACACGCAAATAAGGTTTGTAATTATCCAGGAACCTCAAAAAATCTATAAAAAGATTTAATGAGGCATACTCTGCTACCAAGAATAACGACACACGAGTTTGTTGTGTTGGTATATTTTGTTCATATACTTGGAACGACACATCTATGTACGTAACCCATGTTGATAAACAATCACTTCCAAAGATCGTTTTTTATTCCAACTTTTAGGATTCAATCCTCCCGAGTATGGGCACTCACATTTTTTAAAAAGAGCATGCGTGCCGGGTTGCTAAATAGCGGACAGCATTACATTTCGAGATTTGCTTTAAGAGTATTTGCTGCATTTTACGCACTATAAAGCCTTTCATTTTCATTAAAAGAGAATTGTGCCGGATAACCCGTGCCATGTTCTTCTCAATATACCCTGGAGGTCAGTATCAAAAATTACGCGATATTACAGGCACTTTGGGCTATAAGTATGGCATTGAGTCCGTAACACGCAGTATATGTTTAACAAATGAGCACTTAGGAATGTATGGGGCTTAAGAAACCCTAACGGCATATTTTTGATGAGCTTCAGCATTATGCCGTTCTTTTTGAATTATGTGAGTATTGCAAGACACACTCGCATTTGTTAAGTCACGCAAAGCATTTCGTTTGTAAGTTTTTATACAATTTCAGTGTTATACGCCCATTACAGTAGAGAAAGTTGCGTCCCTACCTCTGAAGTAGAGTTTACAAATGGAGCTAGCTTGAAAACATATAACATTCTCTCAATTTCACGGTTATTTAATGAACGCATGATGCCTTTAAGTCAATTGTTAAGAATCGGGTATTTTTATTTGTTTGAAGGCCTCTAATAACAAACCTGATTGGATAACATTCACCTTCAGTCGCTGAGCATAAATGATGCATTTCATGGCTACCTGCAGACACTTGGAATTGACAATTAAATTATTGATGCCATTTGATTGTAAGTTGGACAAAAGATGCCCCTGGGGTCAATCACTGATCACTATAGAAGCACGTAGTGAAAAGTACATTAAAAATAATCCTAGGGATACTATACAATTAATATGCAAAACATGCCTACCCCTAATTATTACACTTCTTGGATATGGGCAGAGGAGACCGTGAAAATGTGGGTTACTTGACATCATTTGTGGGTGACATTAGGAGTTTCTAACGTAGAGTTTTATTTCATTTGAACCCTAGGCAGTCATTTGTAATATTTCAAATTACAACGTATTTTTAACTTTATCGCAAACAATATTCCTTTTTAGTCTTGGTATTGCTCTTGGTGGAAACGTACACAAGTAAGTTTAATGCAAAAAATAAGCCTTATTGTCTGTCCGTGGCCAGAGTACCAATAAGGTAGTTATGCTCTTCATAGCTTCGCTGCTATCCTTGCCTACACAATGCAGCAGCTTAGATACTGTTTTCTACTAATGGCTTTTAAAATGCAAAGTGTTGGACCATACGAAAGAACGCTAACTTCACTCAGCAGATGCAAAATGTGTGGGGATTAATTTGTGGTAGAACGAACAGATTCAGAGTCTCTCACACACTCTCTCTGTCACTCTCATCAAAAGGCGACTCTCGGCGAAAGCGACTGTAGAAGCTCATAATGATAGGCAGTTCGTTTCCGTTAGCCACACATGCTATTTCCATTCACCAAAATGCCGGTTCACATGTCACATTTTGAGCTGTGGCGCAACGACCACAATAAGAAACACCAATCAGGTCGCCGTATGCTGATTTAAAGCAAAATGTATCGCCAGTTCTCAACCTGTCAAGTGATGACTTGAAGTACACAGTGATCGTCTTTATTAAAATGGAAATTATAACTTTGAGGAGTGCGGTGACATGCTGGGAGGATGGTGACCGCCGGGTTCTTTTCAATCTTACACATCTAACAGTCAAGTTTTCCGGTTTTTAAACCAACTGAAGATGCAGTTGAATTTAAAGCGGCATGACGGCCAATAGCCAAGAGCTTCACACGCACGTAGGACAGTAAGTTGTGCTTAAGCGGACTGAATGCAGTCCAGCTAAGCTGGTACCGATAGCCTATATAACCTTCTTTTTCTCCGGCTGCGAAATCTGAAAGACGGTGCATAATTTAGTTTTTCACATAGCTGTCAGACAAGAAACAGTTCTAAAGTAATAAAATTATACTGTAATTTGATGATTTCAGCAAGCCCTTAATGTATTATAACATGCTGATAACATGCTGATAACATGCATATAGTGCTCAGTCGGAGATCGGTTATTAAATAAGCCAGAAATTAGCTGTTTAAACTAAGCTTGCGTCAATTTTAAAATAGCAGATGTTTTTTGCCTATCTGTTCTACGAAATAAAGTGATTCTATGAAAAGGAGAGCGCACCAAAAGTGAACGCACCAAAAGCGGTTGCAATTCCATAGAAAAATAAATCTGCATGGAACGTCCCCAAGCTAACAGTATAAGCCCATACCATGCTATGCTAACCGAGATTGTAATAAGTATTTCAGATGTAAACAAATTTTTGAAATAGCGAAATAGTACTGATTAGCGAGCACCCCGTTCGTCCAGCAGGTAGGTACTTTTGCTACAATTAATTTTCTGATTGGTTAAACTGCATTTACAAATTGCAATATATTCTTATAAAACATGCAATAATATGGTTTATTGTAAAATTGTAGGAGCATAGGATGTTATCCCCTAGATTTTATGCGTAAGAAAGACATTACAGGGTTTTAAAATATATTTAATTATGATGTATTTTGTGACGAAAAAGATATGAATTTATAGTATGTCATATTCATGCGCTTACTAATGTTGTCCTTGGGTATTCCTGGCTGCTGAGTACAAATATATGTTCGTATTCCATGCACATGTTTCACTGTGGCATGGTTTCGTTGTATCTGTGTTGCTTCCCATATCGTTTCGAGCAAGTTTTTTTCTTTCTACCCCATACATAACCCCAAGCTTTTGAGGATGCGATGAACGGCTGACTCACCATTGGACACGATAGTGTTTCATTTTATTTTTAGACTCCGTTTTTTGCACTTGTTCGACAGCATATTATAAATCTTTGGCATAAAAATGCTGGTTATATTTTTTTCTGAATAAGTTAAATATATGTCTGAATCTTAATTAATCGCAAAGCTCTAGAACGGCTAATTGCAGGTAAACAGAAGACCTTCCTCTGAGAAACGTCGAGACATCTCGAGACTGCTGCTATTCTTATAGTTTGACTGATCGGTTTCTGAGAGGGCAAATGGTCTACAATCTATTTTGTGTTCGTGACTATAATCTTGATTGAGTCACTTTTACGCCGATGTACAAAAGCTTAATGCGTATTTAAAATTTGCTTACCAAGTTACTTCATAGCACATTTCATTTGTAGGCGATAAGAAATGCCTTGGTATGTTTTCTATTTTAATATTAAAAGTATAAATGCACTCTGTCCAAGAAGGATATCACATGACATATTTTATTTAGTTTTGCTGCTGTCTTCCGTCCATCGATGGCTGTTAGAGATCGAATTCGCTCGCAAAAGATTTCCACCCATAAAAGCGTCTAAAACATTAGCAAAATAGCAGCAGCAGCATAAACCCACAATTAACACAAAAAAACCCTGTCGACGTACAAAATTTAGACAGTGCCAACCTAACCAAAAGTCTAAGCGAAAGCATTTGCTGCGTATTTAGACACACCTGATGGAATGATAATGCTCGCACATGGTCAGACCATTCCGTTTCCTGCATGTTCGTACAATTACAGTTTAATCAGTCTGTTGCAGCGTGACAGATCTCCACTGTATCTGTGTAGTTTTCGGTGAAGATCTGAGCTAGCTTTATCCAAATATACATAATGCACCACATTACTTGATCGCATAATATGGCGCTTTGCCATTAATAGGAAAGTTAAACCTCAGAGCATAACTGTTGTTTACAAGTGGTATATCCGCATGTCTGCTTTTCCAAACTTTCAAGCGATAAAAGTATATTTCTGAAGAACAGATGTGCACCCCCAATCCCAACAAAAGCACACCTTTTTGGAAAGGCAAATTGCCGATAAACAGAAAAGTATTCCTGATAATGGTATAGGTGCCTTGCGGCAACCACCGTCTAATATATATTATTATTGGTTCCTGACAGAGCAAACGGCGCGATTCTATTATTTATTTGGCAGTTATGAGTACAGTTTTGGCTAATTTCAATTGATGTCAATTTCAAAAAAACATAATGCATTTGTAAAATGTCGTCCACGATTTATCGCATGCAACCTTTTATCTGTAGAATGTATCTTGTCATGAGCTAGGTTTCGTATACTTCATTTCCGCAGCTTGACCGGACGCGATGTAACATGCATTTTTAAAACATACTGCTGCGCTTTCTTCATGCATGAATTTGGTGCAATTCCATTTGTAGTGGACAAGCAACCCTACATGGAGATTGGTAGGTTTCTAACAATAATATTTAAATTCATGGCTGCGCATTGCCTGAGCACATGTTTACGATTTACCATGTGAGGCTGATTTAATGTTTTCATCAAATAGACTTGAGTCGAAAAATACTGCTTACTAGAAAGACCTCAGTTTATGTCAGAAAATAATTATAAAGACATACTTTACTTACGCAATCAATTGAATGCTTCTTGATATCCAATGCATTTTCGATGCTTATAAACGCAGCGGTCATAAGGCTGTGCGTGTTTTACTGTCAATGAATACTGGTGAAGGCAAGAAAAGTTTTATTTATGTTTTTAGAGACAAGAAAATAGTGCTTCGCATTCAGGAAATTCAGCTATGCGCGAGATGCGATAACGCATTATAATCGAAAAAATAAGAGCAAATTAAATCTAAAAATATTAAACTTGGCATTTTGTGCCATACAATTAAGTAATAAACTTTACGGCTGTAATTTGTTTTGTTACCCCGAAAATAACGACTGAAAATCAGGCCATATATGTGCACACAAAACAAGTCTTCACTCTTCTCTCTCAAGACGTATGCTAAGGTGTCCACAATATATCTCTCTGCATTCCAATATGGTCGAATAGGAAATATTTAAGCAAAACTGGCAGACCTTTCTCAGTTCTTGCAAAAGCGTATTGTACTCTGTAACTTCATTATGTTTCTTCAATTTGAGAAAAGGGTATTTCGTTTAAAAAGTATACTGAGATATACTTAAGTATGCAAATAAAAGCACATTCTTTCATTATTCGCATATTGAGGGAAGTCAGGGAAGTCAAAACCAGATATATTTTTCGATTGAAAGTCGTTCATTTATTTCCCGGCAATGCGTTGATATGTTTGGGTGGTACTGATATCATGGACAAATCCAAGATAAACGTTATAAAGAATGTCGAAAGCTCACTATTTAGGAAAACAAGTTTGATAAATATTTGATCCTGAAGGTTTAAGTAAGCACATAGAGCATCCTTTTTTTACCATCGATGAAAAACTTGAAAATAGTTAAGCAATGTATTTATATAAAGCGCAATTGCCGCAATTTCCTTGTCCGTGCTAGATATAAGCCTGGTAGTTGAGCGACAATTATGATCATTGTCATCATGTTGCTTTTGCTGGACCCGGCCGTTCCCACGTGGCTGATTATTTGCTAAGGCAATGTCTCAGTAGGCAATATGGGAAAGCAAAATGGTTCCGCTAGTTGATGGACTCGGGGCCTCAGAACCATGACTCGAGGAGCACGCGGCTCACGTGGTTGTCACCTCTTGCAAGGATTAAAACCTGGTCAAGGCTAAAAAATATTGCTGGGTCCCGTCGAATGGGCTGTAACCTGGGGATTGGCGTCTTTTGTTTCTCATCGCCGCTGCATGCTCGGCCATTCGCGTCTGCACTAATTTCCCGGTTTCTCCGACGTATTTGTCTTGTCCATTACTGCATTAGATCCGGTAAAAGACTTTATAACTTTTCTGCCGTGGAACTGAGTCTTTTGCTAGCATGACTCGCGCCTAATGTTTGCTTCTGGCCTCTGCGCAAGTTAAACTCCCAGTTGAGTATGCAGCTTGCTGGCGTACAAAAGAGCTCTGAAATATTTGTGTCAGTAAGATATTGTTTCATCTCTTGTCTGCACATGTATTGTTTGACAAAAAAGCTTTGGGAACCATTCGCTCTCGAAAACAATGGAATATATTGTAGGACAGAATCTTTGTCTTCCACTTCTCTGCAATGCGTCTGAACACGGCCGTATAGCGCTCTTACGCCACTGTGTGTGACTAATCGGAATGTTGTTGCCCTTTTTCAGGACCTAAGTAGTGTGAGTCAATTTCCTGAACACTTTTACGGTTACCGCCATCTTTGCGGCAAAAAAGATATGCAAAAAATACCAGCAGTTTGTTTTCTTCATCCTTTATCGTAAATTGAATGTCCAGAAAGACGGCGTTTAGATATTTATGGAATATCAGCACCTGATCCCTCTCAAGTACGACGGTGTCGTCCACATACCGAGCCCAGAAGTTCTGTCTGTGGTGTTGAAAAATAGACACCTCCAACAATTGCATGACCACCTCAGCTATGAGTTCGTACATGGGTGAGCACATGGACGTGCACTTCTCCTGCGCGCAGATGGTTCCACTGATAGTAAGTTATCTCTTGAGACATAAATTTAGGAGCTTGAGGATTTTGGCGTGCCCAACATGATTCTCCTGACTAATTAGATAGCCTCCACTGGCAGGTCCTGTGAAATAGAAGTCAAAAAGGATGTGAAATCGAAAGATAGTATGACATCGTTTTGCGGAAGGCTTGCTTATTTATATTACTGTTATAAATGTGCTGAGTACCTGAATCTTGTGCCTGAATCAGTGCTCAAGTAAATGAGCTGTTGAAGCAGCTACTTTGCCAGCCCGTAGGCTGGGGTCCCCATGAGGGTTATGATTTGCTGGAAGAGCGAGTCCACTTTGTGCAGCTTAGGGGGACCACAGAAGTGGACCAGGGCCGTTTCTTGCGCTTTCAAGATGCGTCGGTCTATTGGCGATATTGCAAGTGAGTTCTCTATTGCCAGCAAAGTTGTGTTGATCTCGCCTGTTAGCGTTTTTGCGGTGTTAAATTTGCAAGGAACGTAGGACTTATGATCGGTTAACAAATTTTGACCTTTGCAAATGCAGTCTGTCCCGTCCAATTAAACGGTAGACCGCCCCTTGCCTACCGGCACAATTAGGAGCTCATTGTCGGCTCTGCGTTTTGACTGCAGAAGGACAAAGCTTTTAACAACATCGAGCCTACCGCAGGGTTCCAAAATCAAACGGATTGCCAATAGAAGTGAATATGCGAATACAAGGAAGCAGTTCAGAAGAAGAAGCAGCTATCACTAATTTAAATTTCCTGACATTTTGAGTTCTGACGAGAATCCTTAATCATAGGTTACCGTAGGATAGTGTAAGACCTGCGCAGATGGGGGTTACATGCACCAATTGCATAATTGTTATGGTTTGCAGCGTTAATCCGTGTACGTATTATAAATATCGGTTCTTGTGGCCACCGCTTGGGGTCTGATGGTCAGATGGTTTGATGGTATATTGCAAAACAATCCTTATAGTACTTCTACAAACCTTCAGAAATTAGCCGAACTACTCTTCTACGTTTAATCAGTTTAAACTATGATAATCAAGATTAACAATATATGTCATCCCAAGATATTAATGGCACGTCAGAACTCACTGCCCCGATGAATATGAAACAGCTTCACCAAGTATTTTAATATTCGGTTCTAGACACTTATTTTAATCGCGCACACTACATATGGCTCACATTTTCTATACCCAATCACGGTTTATTTGAAAAAAAAACAAGCTCAATTTATTTGTTTTTGAATAAGTTACATATTCCTACGACCGTAAAAAAGCGCATTGTTGTAGATAAACCATTGCACATAAGCGAAAAGCTATGCTTTTAATTTTTTAAGAGCATTGCGACAACCACCTATAAGTTTCATGGTTTTAATTTAGATAAAAGATACTTCTCATTTTTTAAATTAATTATTAAATTGGTTACCATATTTTAAATGTAAAAAGGATAATATGCATTTTGAAATGTAAAACATGATTTTTCACCCCTTCATTTTTTTAGAAAACCAAATCACTAATATTCATGTAGGTTTCAAGCTACGACAACGTTTTTATTGCTGCGAATTACCTTTTATTGTTTTCCAATTTGTTGCTGTGTTTTATCCACAACTAAATACACTACGCGCGAAAAACGGTGCAAATTAAAAATGGAGGTATTTGAGAATCTAGTGACCACCATGACACATTTTAAATCGTCAAAGTCTTTAATTAAGCCTATGAAAATGCAAGCGAAAATGCACTCACCAACAGCCAAACAAAGACATCCGGTACAGGCAGAATTTGAAGGTCATGGCCGGATATATTAAGAGCATTTTATTAGATGAGCGTTCGTAAATTTGCAGCATTATATACTCTTTGCAATAACACATGTCTCCTTCCCCTCATATGAAGGTGCCATGAACGGTCGGTGGACAGGTATACGCGAGACAGTTTCATTAGATCATAAAAACTCGCGAATAGGATCTTTTTTGAGAGCGTTTTATGAAGATAAGTCGAACATTGGAAGGCTAGGTCCCTCAAAAATGGATTGCTTGCAGTTTTATACCTAAGTATCTAGCATTTTTCCTTTAAGAAATAACAGCATTCGTTGATAAAGCCCACATATATGCCTAGGTGCCTTTAGACTCTACGCTTCATAAAGGCAAGCTCTTAATAAAAACACCGTACATTTTCAGAATACATAGACATCTGGTGGCTCTCAGCGCTTTTTTCTTGTTTACTATCGCTGCTAAGTTTTTTGCACTCGATGCTGACAGAGAGTACCTTCGCCGTTAACGTGTTTTTTATATTTTTGAAATTTGCGAAAATTACCATTGAAAATTTCAGACGATAAATTGGCGAACATACGTTTGTTTTCGATAAATTCTCGTCAGGCAATTTTAAAATTTATATAGTAATTAAATAAATAAACCATGGTGGCTGGTGGACAGATGAAGCGTTATTGTTATCACGGGAGAGGGGGAGGAAGGGGGTGGGGAGAGTTAAGGTCAGAATTTCAATCTCTGGACGGCTCGGCGTCCAAGACCGCTGATTAGGTTTGCGTGGTTGGATTCGGTCTTGGTCGTCTCTACGAGGGCCCGTTTCCGAGGCCTGTGGTCCGCGGTGGCCGGTAATGTTACCTTGTTTCGCCCATGGTAACCGTGGCGCCGCGACAGAATTCCTTTGGATGCATATCAGCGGCCTGCGTAGCCTTATGGTGGCCACCTCTGCGGTCGCCAACAGACGCTGTCCGAGGAATTTTGAGAAGCTTAAAGGCACCTTATATATCACTCAAAAGGCCTCTTTAGCATCCACGTGATGGTCTGAGTCTACCAGGTGCGCTAAGATTGAACTGTTTACACCGTTAAGTTGGCCCTTTCTTACCATGCGGGTATGTGTTTCCTTACTCTTTTGGACAAGCGCCGGCTCGTGCGACCAATATATCCTGCCCCACACTTCATATGTTCACCAACCTCCATAGTTTATTGATTTTATTACTATATAAATGTAAAAGCCTGACGAGAATTTATCGAAAACAAACGTTTGTTTTTTTTTATATGTAAAAGGCCCAATGGCATGCAAAACCATGTTAAGTCATAATATAGTCAGTTATATTCCTAGTTCGAAAGAACATTATGTGGCTGCGAGTGGCAACTGACCTCACCAACCGGTATTTAAGGCAGCCACACACGGACCAAGAACAGAAAGTACAGTCGATGGCTTCTAAACTGACCTCAACCTATCAGTATAATTAAGTGATACGATGACTTATGAGCCTATATCTGTCATTCCACTACCTTTAAAATGTACTATGAATCTCTTGTCACTTCATATACATATACTGTGAGGCGCGGTTCAACTACCACCTCGGAAGATAGAAGTCTTTATTCATTTGAAACGCTAGGAAAAGAAACCTATATTTTAGTGATCAACTTCCCTATGTTTGTTGATATATTTTTTCTCCGGTATTTCTGCTGCTGCGTCATGGAGCAACGAGGGGTTCGGCTTCTCTGTTGACCCCCAAAGTTTCCAATATGGTAAATTGTGAATGAATGCAGTTGTTTCACCGATTTAATCAAGGAACAATCAAGTTCCGCTTTGCCGGTTAATGGTATATATATGTATATGATGATGAGATGGCTCTGAAAAGCAAAATCAGATCAACTAGGTCATTTCTGGCTTGTCAGCCGTACTAAGCCAGTCTTAAACAATCATAAGAGTCAAAAATCTCGAAATTCAAATCCAGGTCTTTTTTCAAACCAAAAACTACCCTTTCTTTGAGTATAACATTTAAAGGTAAAATGTAAAGTAAAAGACATAATTTATAAAGGCAGTCAAAATCAGTTTTAATAAGGCATACACTAGAAGAAGTAACTTTTTACAGTACAGACCTTTTTTTAGTGGTCAGGACAAAGCTCCCTAAAAAGCCCGAATCCTATGATGACGGAACAAACTTCAGCACAGACTACGCGATAATCATTACACAACCTGAATCGATACCGACTAGCAAAATATTATCAATGTTTCGCCTATGTAGAAATGTTGCGTGAATTTTTGCGTCTACTGTATAAACATATATATATATATAGCAGTATATAGCAGTATATATAGCAGTGCCCGCCTGCCAGGCCGATTCCGGCCAAGTCATAATAGCAGTAAGTAGGGTATGACAGCATCTGGGGGTAACTTGATAC
>JAYGXS010000001.1:133029-150503 GCA_036362985.1 Ligula intestinalis | reverse complement strand
GTTTATGCATCCTTCTGACTGCCTGTTGTGGCTTTACGGTCTCACCGATATAATTCGCCTTAGAGGAACTGCACTGGACGCAATAGACGACGGTTGCTGCTTTTTCGCAGAACAGAGCGGCCCTTGGTCTCTTGACCAGTCGTCATATTGTTGCCTCAGGTCTGTGGGTTACGCCTTTACCCAGTGGTTGTAACAGATGAGTAAATGCTTCAGAAAAATTATTTATGTGTGGCACTGCTCTTTACATTCTCGCTTGTTCCATCGCTGCTCTTTAAGCTCGTTTTGGTTACCTAATGCGTTCTAGAAGGCTGCTTGGATAACCGTTGGATATGAACACACGCCGAAGATATTTGAGTTGTGCCACTTTTTCACCTGTCTCGTTGCAATTTGTTTCTTCCCTTCTGTAGAGCACTCGCGAATACTCACTTTGGTACTTGAGGGCCTGACGTGTGTGGGTTGCCTTTCGGTAGACTGTCATATTTAGGCTCCCGTTAATCTTACGGTGGACAAGGACATCTATCGTTGATCTCAGCCTCCATTTTGAAATGAATGTAGGCAAACACAACACAGAATCTTATGAAATTCAAAGACCAGTTCATACTTGACTACATTTTTTGCCCCATTTATATATATATATATATATATCCTGATCATCATCCCCCAAAGAAGGCGAAGAAGAAAACAAGGCGCTGTCGTGGACCACACTGTAATTGTGCTGACGTTTCGGAAATACACTATTTTCCATCATCAGAGTGTCGGGTTGTGTGTTCCTGCTTGCCGAGAGTTGGAATGCCGCGCAGACCATCTGGTTTTGTAGCTATGACTGACGCACGAGCGCTGAACTTCGTTCTGTCCGTTGATTGGCTGCGGCACCTCCATTGTGGGTGGTTGGCGCCCGTGTGTGTCATCCGTTGCCTGTCCGTGTGTCGTTAACGCATCTAAGTTAACCGGCCCGGTAGAGTGACCACCGCCCGACCTCCCCTCTAAGCCGGATGCGCGGATCAGCCCTCGTTCCAGGCCCGGTATCCGTCGGGGGGTAGGTGAGTACTCCCGGTCGTGTGCGCGGTGAAGGGCCCTCTCTGCCCGTCCTCCTACATCCCCCGTCGCCTGTACGTTTGCTGTTTATCATCATCAGGTCTGTGTGCGTATTGTGTGCACTTGGCCGGCTACTATCGGCTCTCCTTCAATACTCGGGTTGCTTGACCGGTTGGCATCCAAAGCGCGGACCCGGCTCACATGTTTGGGCTCGTCGGTGGACCGATGACTCATGTCAGTCGTTGGAGTCGCTATTTGTTCTCCTCCTCTGCCGCGTCGGTGGCCACTGTTAACGAAGTTGCAAGTCGCTCGCTAGCGCCGGCGGCGGCCTCGTCGGGGCTGATTGGAGTCTTGTTCGGAGGGCCTGATAGGCTGGATTTAAATCAATATTTCTGTTGATTGTGCCCACGGATGCCCAACTTTCAAGCACCAATCTGGTCATCTTGTCGTTGGATCGGCCGACGACTTTGGCGTTTTCGAAAGCGAACTTATGCTTCTCCCGGTCCATGTGGCCGAATACCAGCGACAGTTTATCCTCGCGATCGACTGCAAGTTGGTGTTCATGCAGTCTTGTGCAAAGGCATTTACCCGTTTCACCAACATACCTTGCACCGCAATTTTGGCATGGTATGCTGTAAACTACTGCAGATTGTTCCGTTGCCGGAAGCGGGTCCTCAGGTCTCATTATCTGCTGCCGTATGGTTGAATCGGGTTTGTGGGCCACCCCAATTCCGAAAGGGTTCAGGAGTCGAGCTGTCGCCTCCGACACATTTTTCACGTAGGGGATCACTAGCCAGAACTTTGGTTTTTCGTCGTCTGGTCGACTTCGGATGGGCCTTCGTCGGCATTCACGTATGAAGGATCGCGGATAACCGTTAGATAGGAACAGGGAATCGAGGTATTTCGCCTCCGCCTTTTTCCCGTCCTCATCGCTGCAGTGCGTTTGAACGCGTTGGAATAGAGATCTAACGCAACTGCGTTTGTGACCAATTGGGTGGTTACTTTGGAATTGCAGGATGCGTTTGGTGTTCGTTGCCTTCCGATAGACCGTTCATAATCTCCCAAAGATAAGGAAGAAGAAGAGTGGGCGGGTTCATGGACAAAATTGTATTTGAACTGACGTTTCGAAAACCTCGCTTCCATTACAAGGAAAACATCAAATACTGCCTCAACGTCACAGCAGCGAGGCAAAGAACAACTCAAGCGAACAGCAATGAGTGATTAGTCCACCGGATGACGTGGGGGAAGCCAGCAAACATACTGACTCGCCTACAACTACGCTGGCCACAGAAGGGTTGAAAGTCAGGTCAGCCCACCAGCAGCCAACCTCCAGGAGGCCAAATGTGGTCGGCAACAAACGGAATGGTCAAAGTTCACACGTCCAACACCGATATAATTTGAGGCAAACGGCAAGGTGGACTAAATCAAGACCACCAGACTGTATTATTACTAAACTCTGACGATGGAAGCGAGAAGGTTTTCGAAACTTCAGTTCAAATACAATTTGGTCCATGAACCCGCCCCCTCTTCTTCTTCCTTTCCTTTGGTAGATGATGAACGCGATGCCACATCTGTGAAAATACGAGGTCCAGAGATTTTATCCTGTTCTGCTTCCCCAAAGTATGTGACGAAGCAAAACAGAAGGTACCCTGGATCACATTACAATTTTGCTGACCTTTAGGAAATGTACCGTTTTCCATCACTAGTGTAGTGGGTTGTGTGTTCCTGCTGGCCGAGAATCGTAATGCCACGCTTTCTCTCTCGTATGATAGCCATGTCTGACGCAGGGGCTCTGACCTTCGTGCTGTCCGCGGATTAACTGCGGCCTCACCGTTGTGGATGGCTGGCCCCTTGATGTGTCACGTGTCGCCTGTCCATCTATGGTTGTTGCATCTACGTCCGTGAGGTCGATGGGGTGACAACAGTTCAACCTCTCCTTAGAGCCGAATGCGTGGATCAGCTGTCGTTCCTGGTGCGGTCTCCATTTGATTGTCCGAACTCGTTTGTGGGTAGATGATTTACCTCGCTCGTGCGCGCGATTACCGGCCCTCTGTGGACGTCCGCGTGCGTCCAGATCTGTGTGCGCCTCGCGTGCACTTGGCCGGCTGCTACCGGATCTCCTCTCACACTCAGGTGGTTGGACCGGTTGGCGCTCAAAGTGCGGACATCGCTCATATGTTTAGGCTCGTCAGTGGGAAGATAACTCAGGTCGGTCGTTTGGGCTGCGATTAGTTCTCCTACCCTGCTGCAGTGGAAGCCACTGTTAAAGAAGCTGCCAGTAGCTCGCTAGTGCCGGTGGCCTCGCCTGGACTGATTAAAACGTTGAACGTACGGCTAGATAGGCTGGATTTAAATAAATATCTATGTTGATTGTGCCCACTGATGCCAAATTTCCAGCCCCAATATGGTCATCTTGTTATCGGATCAACCGATTATTTTTGGCGTTTTCGAAAGCGAAACCATGCTGCTCCCGTTTTCGGACAGTGAGTCCGTAACGCAATGGTTAGGACGTTTGCCTCTGACAGGAGAGACATGGGTTCAAAATTCAAGTCGGGCAAAATTTCCACTTGCGAAATGTATCTCTAGTTGACGACGGCTAACGAGCCAGAAATAGCCATCAGAGATTCCTATGTCTTTGTCTGTTATACATAAAACCTTGAAGTATGCAGCAACACATTGTGGGCAACGTTACAATAAGCGGCCTGGCGAAAGCAAAATTGGCGTTCCAAGCCTGTAATGGTCTCCACCAGGATATGTTTATCGTGAAACGAATTGGTTTACGACTATCTACTACTATATGTTTACACATGGACAGAAGACGCGACCATGATAGCATGCTTTAATTGGCCTGACCTTTTTGGAATTAAACATATGTCTATCGTAGTAGGTGAGTTCGGTGGGTGATCTCACAGTATTTATGGGTACCGACGTGATGTACTGTCCACCCTGCTTCTACCGCTGCTGGATGCTCTTTAGAATGGTTGAAGAGTCCGGCTGTCTTCATGTTGTGTCATGTTATCCACCCTTATCTCGTTGGAAAGGGCAAAACAGTGTTGTGATTGCAGGTGTCAATACGCTTACCTGCAATAAATGCTTTTGGTCCTTAAATTTCCGCATGTATTTTTATTGTCCCCAGTTTGACTGTGCCCGTCCCTCTCCGGGATGCTGAGTTGCGCATCTCGTGAGTTGTTGCTCATTTGGTACGAGCGTCTCAATTTCTAGCGGTCTGAAATTTTCATGTGCGTTTGTGTTCAAGTCCAATAGGAGGTATGGTATATGTTCCCGCAAGCTATCATACTGGTCCGGTATCAAATTGTTACTGCTTACTTCATGTCTGATTTCCTGCCGGCGATTTCGTTGGGTAAGTCCAATTTGTAAGGCCTGATAAGCCACCGGGAAAATGTCGCAGTCGTTATGGAAATTTGGTGGGCTGAACCATATTTCGGGGATCTTGTCTGACTGTTTGTTCACCACTACGGCTTACGACTTCTGCGTCCTAAAAGGTAAAAGTGTGTTCACAGATTACACACTGCTCCACCACCAGCAAGAGTAGATCCATTTTTGTCACTGTTCTTGCGTGCACACTCATGGCGGTATGCATTCGCTTCCTGGTATTTTTAATATAATTTGCCTGTCAGGAACTACAATGGACATAACGGATGACGTTTGTTGTCTCTGCGCGTGACAGTGGGGTGTCAGTTCTCATGACAAGACGTCTTATTGTTGGCGTAGGTCTGTGGGGTACGCCAAGCCCCAGTTGGTGTATGATACGAGTGAATGCTTTAGAAACGTTCCCAATGTATGTCATTGCCAGCCACACGCTGGGTTGTTGCATCACTTATATAAGGGTTAAGAATAACAGGTTTGGCTGCTTTGCTACTTGTCTCATTGCAATGTGTTTCTGTCTTTTTGTAGGGAGTTTGAACGCAGATGCTTTTGAATGGTTAATTTGTTAGTGAAGTACCTACGTTAGGACGTCATATTTATGCCTTTATCTGTCTTACGGTGGACCAGGACATCTATGGACCCGACATGACTGTTGAACTTAGTCTCATTTAAAATTATAAATTCCTGTTATCTTTTATTGAATTTTGTGATCAGGAATGCTGCCATATACATTAGCATGTAAAACGTGCATCAAAAATACTATTACATACTACACTGTTCACCTTTCATAGGTTTGACGGTGCACTATAAGTCCTTGGCAGCACATAGTAGTTTCAGTTGCAATGGCCAATTGCCGGACATCGACAATTTAAAAGCTGAAACAGATGTGTTTCTTAAAAACATACATATGCCTTTGATCGCAAAAACGCATTGTTTTAGAAAGGCAAACTGTTTTTTAACAGAAAAATATCCATGGGAACGTCAAAGATTTCTTGTGACAACCGCTCTGCTAATATGTTCATTGACTAGATCCTCGCAGTGTTAAAATTTATTTCTAAATTTTATTTTTCAAAGAGCATTATTAATATTTAGAATGTTTAACGCGGTTGACTTAATTCTGCATTTTATTTATAGGATAACAAAGCCTATGTAGACGCCCTTGTAAGTGATTTAGTATGGTATTGAATTTATAATTGCATATTGCCTGGGTACGATTTTAAATAAGTATTACAACTTCTATTTTGCTTGAGTTCTGAACACCGCAATGTCTGTTATAGGGCCTGCAAGAGATCACTGTGTGTTTCTGAATGTAAGATATATTGCCATGCATTTGTACCCTCATTCTGTGAGAAAACACGAGTGTCATTTGAAAGTTTTAATTACGAAGCACACTGTAAAATTGTGCATGATATTTTCCCTTGTGAGTAGCGTATTAGTTAATTTGGTTGAGCCTTCATTGTATTATTTGAAAATGTTTTGAAGGTAGATTTCTGTTATAGTCTAAGACCATCAAATGCTCATTGCATGAGCAAACTTAAACATTTAGCGTTTCTTCTTCGATGACTATCACGTTTTGCCCATTTTCGGCATAGGCTGATAAATTTTACTATTTAAGTTTTTTACACGAAAAAAGCTGTTAAATGTACAAAACATAGCTGAATCATGATAAAGTACCCATTTTCTTAATTTCTAAAGAACGTATTATGACTGGACAAACACGTGGAACACGTAATTTAAACGTACCACATTGGAAAAGATTGCGCTAGAATCTTCAATGAAAGGTTACTTATATACTCTTAGGTACACATCATGATATATTATGATTTCAAAAGCTTTTACCGTTTTTTCTGTGTGGTCATAAAATCGCGGAAACACTTAATTTTTGCTAGATAATATAATTTTCACATAACTGACAACTATTTTTTATTGAATAGAGCTGATTAAATCTGATTTCATATCAAGTATTATGCCTAGCATTTAAAGATAAGATTAACGGTGTGTAAACTGTGGATCAGAACAAAATTCGACTTTCTTGTAAACACTCTGAAAATTGGCTTGTTTATTAGCCTGATAGAGAAATTCGGAATTATTTTTAACCTTGGATTCCGTTATATATGCATAAATATATCACTTGTCCTTTCTATATAAAACACCTTTAATTGGTCATTAGAAGTTGGACGTAATGTTTTTATGGATGCTATTCATATAATCTCATGCGCTAAAAAACGCATTGACTTATGAAGGCAGAGATGAATAGGAATACAAAACCGATTTCCTACAATTCTGTGGAATTTATGCATAGAAGTCTATTGGTTCTAATAATAACAGTGGCGTGCTTTAAAAAGAGGAACCTGGAACATTCTATGAAAAGTTTTTCATGTGGGATTAAATGCATGATTGATGTTTATCGGAAAACAGTGCAATGAGTTTATACGACTATGCACTATTCTGATTGCATACAATTTTTCGTTTGTAGATTTTCCAGCCAGCATACGTTCGTTCATTACTATTGCACGACATTTTACTTATACTTGGCCTGTGCACGATGTTACTAAAAGTACTTTAGTCAGTGTTGTTGCTAGCCTTCACCCTGCCAATGCAGACGAAGTACAAATTTGAGTCGAAATGTTTTCAGTTGTAGTGCAATACAACATTCGAAAAACAGCTTCAAGTGAATAGAGGCAACTTTTGGGGATATTTCAGAGGATTAAATGGCAATCATACGTTTGTATTCGGTAATCTTCATCAGGCCTTTGCATTTATATGATAATTAAGTAAATGTAGTATGCGGGTTTAATTACTTTATTATCATGTAAATGTAAAGGCTTGATGATAATTATCGAAAACAAACCTTTGTTTGCCATTTCATCTTCTGCAATTGTTAATGGAAATTTTCGCAAAAAACACATGAGAATATCTTAATACATTATGGTGATTGAGAGGGATAAATCTTTAGCTGTGCTCAATAATACATATTCCTGTCTAAGAAGAAATAGGCTCAGCAAACTCCAAAAAAAACCCGATTCACGCTTTGATGCCATAGACACATATGGTAAGACAATCCTTTGGCTTAAATCCTTGTAGATGAACACTTAAAATTTCATTAGGGTCCACCATATATGTCTGATGAAATATGGAAGCGAAGTAATTTTATGCTGCTTAGCAGCATGCATTATGCCAAGCACTTAAATGAATGATGCACGGTTGGCAAACAGTGGAACCTGAGGATATTATATTAGGTTGTTAATCCTCGGATTATCATTTGTTTTATGGCCTGTTTAAGAGCTTCGAGGTAAGTGCGAACGTTTGGATTCGCAGCAGATAAATAACATGCACGTTGTGACCCAAAAAAATTATAAAGTTGGCCATTTAAAGTCAGATTATATTGTTCTATAAATGACATGTGCATATCAATGTGCTAAAATATGGATCGGTTTAAAAAGGCAGGATGCAGATGAACAGAAAATCAATTTCCTGCAATTCTATAGAATTTTGTGCAAAACGCAGTTTGTTCTAACAATTACAGTGATTGACTGCTGTCAGAGTAGTATGGTAAATTGCGCAGCTTAATTTTTACTTTTGAGGAACGCAGTGTTTGATTTATGAATTGCATGCATTTTTTTATTTATCACATTTTAATAACACCTTCCTAGGCTTCTAATCATGAAATTGAGTTCTTTTATGCGCACTGTCTGCGCAAGATGTTCCTGAGTATAGCTTATTTAATGTCTTTGCTAGTTTTCACCACCTCAATGAAAGCAAAAATCAACTTGGCTTCAAGATTTTTACAGGCATTGTCTTGTACAACATTATAATAACGGTTTAAATATTATACAGTAAACTTCATGCGACTTAAAATAGAAAGTACTGCGTCTACTTTCAAAAAGATGCATATTTTGTGTCAGCCATATTCACGCATGTTTAGAAGACGAAGATGCGATCACTGGAACAAGAGTTTTATTTGCCTGACGTTTTGGATTCCCTCAGGAATCCTTAATCATAGGTAATCGAAGAACAGTCTGAAACATGCGCATGTTTGCATCATTGTTTTGATAAACTGATCAGTAAGTTACTCTGCCCTATGTGTTCACTGTCTTATATAAGACTAAGTTGGAAAACGTTCGCTTCGCAACATAAAAGCGGCTTATGAATCGTCAAAATTGTTTCTAGCTTTTAGTTCCAGATAAAAAAGGTTGATCTCATTCTACGTAAACTAATGCATGACTTGTCAAGGTCCCTGTGCCAAGTAGCACATGGTTATGGGAAGACTGTGCGGATATCAACTATAAACGGTGTCAAAAATCGTGCATTCTTAAATTAACACTGATAATTAATTTACAGACCACACTGTACAAGGATAAGTTTAATTTGCATTAACCAGTAGTCTTCTGTGTAGTTCATTTGTGGCCGTGTTAAATCTTGAATTATTATTTGAAACGTGCCAGCTAACAAAAATTTATATTAACTTTCCCATATGGAGTATGTGGGCCGTGAAATGATGTGTACGCCGGTAGGATCCACTTTATAGTACTTAACTCATATCTGCCCATTTTTTGTACAATATTACTTGCCTAGTATTTTGAGTACATCTGCTATGTTTTAATCACGCCATGGTTTTGTGATAAATAGTGACCGTAAATTGTAGTTGGAGTGATTTTCTGCATAAAATACGAGTAATAACCGTGCAAATATTATAAGTACCGTTCAACTGTTTAAGAGATAGCGTTAATTCGAACGTTGCTTTTCACAATGTAAATTTTTCTTGCTGCGACTGTATACTGATGTTTGTCATCAACCATTAATTTGTAAGTTTTCTGAAAGTTATGTGTTCATAGTTAAAAAAAATTTGTCGGAGTACAGAACAACCCTTATTGACTTCCTGCGCTAAACGCCTTTCTTCCAATCGTTTCATTAATTAGTTGGGCACTCGGCATAATTTAACGTGTACATTGCAGTGTTTTGTTCGATTTAAATTTCGTGCGAATTAAAGAAGATTAATAAATATTATACGTGTTTATTCATTTTCCACTTTTCTTTAAAGTGGCTATGGGCGCGCGGAAAATCTAAAGTGGTTGGTTTCTTGTACTAATGTTAATTGCATGCTTGCGGATTGTTTGTGCACAATTTTAATTTTGCACTTTATTTAAGACCACTGCTTAGTTTCACACACTCAATGCAAATGAGAACCAATTGTGGCCTTAAACGGTTATCATATGTTGACTGCAGCATAACATGAGGATAATTATTCAGAACGGACATAATCAGATCCATTCAAATCGCTAAAACGTTTCTTTTTCGAAAAATGAAATTTTCTTCTTAATGCTTAGCAATCATACTTTAATCTAAGCAAAATTTTATTGAAAAAAACGCAAGCAAAGACGCACGTTAGAATTCCTACGCGCAAGATAGTTAGGTCAAAGACACTCATTTTCAGTCCACTTTCATTCCTTCGTGTTCGTCGAATTAAACTATCGCATAAAATTTGCAATTTAACCAGGCCTCACCATGCCACGAGTTTTCAGTTAATAAAGGTAGCATAATTTGGAGGTTGCTATGACTCGCTCCAGAATTGGCTATTTAAATCGAACGCCGAACCAAAGATCCCGTAAGAGAGACACGAGAGAAGGCCAGCCAGCCAGAGCGAGAGAGATTTTACTTAAATGAGGCACGCCATTGGTCAGGCTATCTACCTGTATGGCTCGTTACAGAAGATTAACAGAAGTCGCCCGCGAACCGAGACAGTTAACTAAAATGTTGATTTCTTGGTACACGTTATAAAGTTCGAATTTAACTCCTACAGAGCATGGACTGTTTCCAATTGCTATGCCCAATTGCCGGGCTTTTGAAATGTACAAACTAAATATATATTTTAAGGTAAAAAATATACGCCAGAACTCAGAAAAACATCAATTTCGAAAGGCAAATTCGCTTTCATTGGGAATGTTGTAGCTTCCGTGCGTCAACCGCTCCTTTAAAGTGTCAGTCATTCAATCATTATCAGTTTTTTTGAGAAAAAGAGAAACGAGCACCTTTGAGCTTCCTTTTGGTAACAAGATGGTAAGAAATGAAGTTAAATTTAAAAAGTACGTGAATAACACCGCAGGCACCACAGTTGTTAGGTAGTCGAAAGAACACATTTAGGAAGAAACGTGACAACTCAATAATCACGAGTAGACTCAGCAACCTGGGACGTTTTATAGATTATTTGTGATTTGTGAGTAAAGGCTCAGTTACGTTACCCTTTTGCCGATATACAAATGCACAAGGTATATTTGAGAAGATCTACGCAAGTAATTGCATACCACATTCTCTTTCTAGGTCAATGGTTGATTTAAGGAGAAACGTCCCTTACAATGATATTGAATTGATCGCTGCGCACAACCTGAGCATAAATTTGCACAGTTATCTTAAAATCTTCGTTACGTACAGAGTTTGCACCTACATGCTGGAGCTAGGTCCTCCAAAAGATGACTGCTATTGTTTCATTACGCGCATAGTCATAGTCGCACATGCTAAGGGTTCGAAATGTTACCAGACCGTACCACTTGAGTACGTTTCAACTAATGCAGATACTAAAAATTTTGATTCATAATATGCGGAATCCCAAGATACTAATGAAGTGATGAGCCCTGGATGCGCCAGAGAAACAGCCAGATTAATAAAACGTTGATTAGTTTGATAGGAAGGATGCTTTAGAAAACGTGAACAAAATGTTTTGTACATTTTTGACGATGGAATACCAGGTCATCGCTGAAGGTGAGCGAAATATGTGAATAACAGTGCGCATTTTTAACATGCCGAAAAATCGATAAGGACTTGTCATCCTTGCTTAATAGCAGATTTTGGTGTTTGGCGTTTTTTAGATGCATGTACATCGGATACAAATCAACATGCCTATTGATGCATGCTTGGTTAGAGTTAACAGCTTCTAAGCATTTGGAGCCTTTTATTTAGATACAGAAATCTACTATGCGGGTTTTGTCCCACACAAACTTGGTGATTTTGGATACGTGGTTGCGCATCTTTACCTTGTATTGATGTTAATGTATGCGTGCCAAGGCGGACGTTCGTGCTTGTCCACAATAAATTGCATCACGGTCTCCGGAAGTAATTTAAATTAGGAATGTTTTTCCATCCTTATAGCAAAACCTATTCTTAAGGTGTACAAGCTGATTTCGAAGTGTGGTCGTTGCGTCAATTGGATCTGCGACTTCCCTAGGTGCATTTTAAGGATTTCTAGATCTGTGGAATTTTTTGCCAATTTCTTGGATTGGACGCTTGATTATAACAATCTAGTTTTTCGTTTTCACCATCTCTTAAAGAAAAGGAAGAAAAATGTACGAGGAGATGGACCGATTTATTTTGAGACTGACATTTCGGACACTCTCCGGGTTCCATCGTCAGAGTAATTGTGTGCTTGTTCCTGTTCTCCGGGACTGATGTAGGTTTGCCGCGAGGCTGTTATTATATTCGCGCTCGACGCACGAACTTGGACCTGCCTGATCGATTTTAATTGACCTTAATATTTATCGCTGGTGAGCTCGTGGTATCTCTGCTAACTTATCAGCTGCCGCAAGTAAGCGTACTGGCTGACGTGCTCGCCATCGACTGACGAGTGTTTTTGCCACCTGAGTTGATTCCAACCTGGTATGCGTGGTGGTGATACGTTCCTGACCGGCTTCTCCACTTTATACATCCGAAGCTGGCTTTATTCCACACTCAAATTTATTTTTTGCCTTCCTGTTGGCATTTTTGAACTAACTCAAGCCTTTTGCACAACGCCTGGTAGGCGAAATGGTGGTCCATGGCTCTGTTTATTGTGCCAGTCGAAGACCAACTTTCCAGCAGCAATCAAGCCATTTTGTCATTGGCTCCGGCAAGGACCCCTTTTTTAGCAAATGCGAAGACGTGTTTTTTTCTGCTGTGCGTGGGCATAAACTATAGACGGCTTATCGCTGCGGTCGATTGCCTGTTGATGCACGTGCAATCTTGTGCCCAGACGTCTGCCTGTTTCACCGACATACCTTGCGTCACAGTCATAGCACGGTATGCGGTAGACCACACCGGATTGTTCTGTCAATGGTAGCGGGTCTTTGGGCTACATGATTTGCTGCCTGATGGTTGACTACGGCCTATGAGCAACTCTGATCCCGAATGGTCTCAGAATTCTGGCAGCTGCCTCTGAAACATATCTCACATAGGCGATTGCGAACCAGAACCTGGGGGTCCTATTCCTTCGACCGCTCAAGGTGGGGCCCATGAAGAAACTAGTTTCTTTTCCTTTTTTTCATCTCATGCATCGACCCACGAACTCTATGCGAGGCATTTATTAAAATAAATTTGAGAAATTAATTGAATTCGGCTTGGTAGTGTTCGGGGCTACAACGATGCATTTTTACTTGATTCTTAAGGGTGGTAACATCACTCCATTTGTGAGCAATGGGTGGATGCTCTTTTAATGAAGGACAACATCAGCGTCGACCTTTTTGGGCTAACCGATGTTTGAAACGTTCCATTAGTATTAGGCCGTACGGAGAGGTCAATAAATGGGAGTAAAATATAAAGTTCCTTTTCAAACGTAAACGTGATAACTGGCATTATTGAATAAATAATGTTGCATGGTGTTTGCAGCTGGTTCTTTGAAAAAAATGACGAACAACTATCGACATGACATAAACACACTCTGAGATAGACTTTTTGTAGTGCCGCAGTTTCTAATTTTTTCATCGTTATTTTGGCCAAGAAATCTTAAATCACTGACGCTTAAAGAGGCTCATTATATCTGCTAATAGTATCGTTGTGTGAAGGAGAAATTAGTTCCCAAAATTACATCTAAGAACTCAAACAGCGCAGATACAGGAAAGTCCACTTCGTAGGAATGAAGATGGTAGTCTGTGTATTGCCTTGCCAAATCTAAAAGCATTTATTTTAAGAGAGAAACGACACCAAGGGGTAGAAGTTTCCTTGGTAATGGCGGAATAAAATTCCACATTTCAAGCTTTAATCGGTTAAGGTTATGGGGTTAAGGTAAGGGTTATGGTAAGTGTGAGGGTAAGGGTTAGTGTTAGTGTGAGGGTAAATGGTAGGGTAAGGGTAAGCTTTAAGAGTATGGGGTTAGTGTGAGGGTTGGGGTTAGTGTTAGGTTTAGGGTTAGGGTTAGGGTTAGATTATGTTAAGGAAAGGGAAAAGGTAAGGGTGATGATTAATTTGAGGGTGGAATTGTGATATCGTGTGTAAACCGCCCAAGATTTCTTCTTAATGTTGCAAGAAGTTTTCAAAAATTCTATTATTACTGGGTTTTGAGCCAAGAATAGTTTTCGGAATAAAATTCCAAATTTCCACTTTTGTCGACAATAATTCGAGCTCGATTCGAACTCACTTCGACCTCGATTTGCTTTTCGCATTTTCTTTCGTATTACGCGCCCAACGCCGTCGACATATAGCCATTAGACATTAGCCATTTAATTATTTCAACAAAATCGTCCAACTTTTGTTTTGCTTATTTTCATAAAATCCTTTTTCAGATAATCAGTTTTACCCACCCATAAAAACTCCATTCTCACGGCTAGTGTATGACAAAAACCTATGGCTTGCTGTGTCCGAGACCAATACCAAGGAAACTTCTGCCCACCAAAGGATACTTTTTATTTAGTTTGCGTTTATTTCAAGCCGTTTTACTATATTAAGAAAGTCCACATACTTGTTGATTGATGTTTTGTATGTTTTTGACGACGGTTGTTCGGAAAATAAGTCACCCAAAATATTCGTTGCGGCGACTGCGATGCAATTTATTGGGGAAAAACGGACAGGTTCGCTTACGCACGCACACATGAAAATCAGCTTGTGGTATTATGGGCGACCACCTGTGCAAACTTGGTATGCATTCGCTTAAAACTGGGCACACGTTTGCAGGAGATCAAACCCGCATAATAGTACCCTGCCCATATAGGAGATGCTGCAAATGTTTAGAGGCCATTCACTCTAACGAATCATGTTTCGATAGGCACGTTGATATAGATGCAATGTACACGCATGCAAAAAAGCTCTGATTAATGTGAGACCACCAAAACCTACTATTTGGCAAGGATGGAAAATCCTAATCGATTTTTCGACAGGGTAAAATGTGCAGTGTTATCAACACATTTTTCTCACATTTAACGACAACCTGGTGTGTTCACGTTTCCAAAAATATATATTCGTAGTGCAGTAACCAGACGCAACATATGGAGAGGGGACTTTACACGAATGAAAACCACAGTGAGCGAGATAGACTGGAACGAACTATTCACCGGGTGCGTTCTCGATGATTGGTCGGCATTCAAAGCCATATTACACGGACTAATTACTGATTTCTGTCCTATCACGGTAAAGAAAGTAACAAATAGGCCTCGATGGCTACCGCCGACGCTAAAGAAGGAAGTAAACCGCAAAGGAAGGCTGTTCAAAATCTATCGCAGAGAGAGGACCCCCGAATCGTACAATAGGTATAAGGCACAGGGAAACAAGGTTAAGAGCCTGATACGAATTAGCCGACAAAACTTTGAGAGTAATCTAATAAATCGTGCAGTAGGAAACCCAAAGCTTTTCTACAGCTAAGTTAGGCAATGTACTCGAAATAGAGACCCTATTCCTCTGCTAAAAACAGACGACGGTGTAGAAATTTGCAAGATTAACGAAAAGGCGGAACATCTATCATGCTTCTTCCAGTCGGTCTTTACGAGAGAGGCTGAGTTCACCACTATTAACTGCAGTGTGGGTGTGATCCAGACCATAGACTCGGTTGCACTCACGGAAGCTACCGTTCTGCGAGAACTTCTACAGCTTAAAGAAACGAAGTCGTCAGGTCTGGATGAGATACCTGCAAAGCTATTAAAAGAGCTAGCCATAGAATTGGTGGTACCCCTGTACCTTATCTTCCGAGCTTCTCTTAATACTGGACAAGTGCTGCCCGATTGGAAGGCAGCGTGGATCTCACCCATCCACAAAAGTGGGAGTCGGGCGACCGCAAATAACTATAGACCGGTCAGCCTCACCTCAATATCCTGCAAGCTTATGGAACTCATAGTCAAACGCGAGCTGATGCACTTTTTGGAGCAACATCAACTTCTTTCTGATAAGCAGCACGGATTCCGCAGGGAAAGGTCCTGCTTGACCAATCTGCTCTATTGTCTAGAACAATGGACCCGAGCGATCGATGAAGGGAATACGGTGCATACAGTATTCGTAGACTTCAAGAAGGCGTTTGACACGGTGCCCCGTCAACGTCTCTTATACAAGCTCAGCCGCATAGGGGTAAGGGGAAACCTCTTGCAGTGGATAGCAAACTTCTTGACTGGTCGTACCCAGACCGTATGTATTGGCGAACAGCGGTCGGCGGAGGTAGCAGTTGAGAGCGGGGTTCCACAGGGATCTGTTCTTGGCCCTATTCTCTTCCTTATATATATTGATGACTGCATAAGTGGACTAGACTGCGAAATCGCAATGTTTGCTGATGACATAAAACTTTGGAAGGTCATACGCAACCAAGACGATGAATTAAACCTCCAGGCAAATTTGCATAGACTGGAGCAATGGTTGACCCTTTGGCTCATGCCATTCAATGTGGCAAAATGCAACCTAATGCGCTTTGGTAGAACCAGCACTACGCCTCGGAGGGTGTATAACCTGAATCACACGCCGCTGCCAGAGGTTGAGGCTCAGAAAGACCTGGAAGTGTGGTTCATGCCTTCACTGAAGCCATCACTCCACGTCCTGAAAGTGGCTAAATCTGCAATGTCGAGCTTGTATCTAATCAAACGAGCCCTTGCTAAGTTTGACAAAGCTGTATTTGGCAAGGTATTCGGCACGTTCATGCGACCTCAACTGGAATTTGCCATCCAAGCCTGGAGACCTTGGACAGCCAAAGACAAAAAAAACCTCGAAAGGGTACAAAGACGCGCAACAAAATTAGTACGAGGCCAACGGAACCTCCCTTATGAGACCCGATTGGTAAATCTTGACTTGTTTCCTCTGGATTACAGGCAGATACGTGGGGACCTAATCCAGGCATTTCGCATGTTGCGTGGTCAGGATTGCTGCCTCCAAACAAATGACTTCTTTGAGCGGGCCACCACCTCTAGGCTGCGAGGACGCCCCCTCAAATTACGTGTGACTGGGGCAAGACTTGACCCAAGAAAATTATTTTTCTCTAAGAGGGTAATCCAGGCATGGAATGCCCTTCCTGCGGATATTGTCATGTCCCCTTCCGTGGATGTCTTTAAGGCAAACCTAGACCGATATAATGAGTATCATCACGATTAAGTACTCCAAATCCAATCACTGAACTATTCCGATTCTAAAAATTGAAGCGCTCTACATCCAAACCCTGAAATGCTAGAAATGATATAAATATATACTAATAGTAATTTGTAAGTAGTATTATTATAAGTAATTAACCAAATGAGTTTCTGACATCTACCTATGACGTCTCTACTCACTATGCGATCTGCGCCGATCGTGTCTGAGGAGGCACCTACCGCACCTATGGTCCTAGGCTATGCAGCCCTGTCACACCCTTTTTTCATATCGACCGACTGCTGACCACGTGGTGGGTTCCTCGGCTCTTGGCACAGCAAAGGCAAATCATGGTCGCATCTCCGGTCTTCGGGACGTTCTCGTGACTCCGAGGTCTCCTCCTCGTATGGTCCTTCGGGTGTAGATATTACTCGTCATGGACGCCATGGCAACCGTCAACATTCACAGAAGCATCATGCCCCTATCATTCACACGCTTTCCCACGAGCGACAGTTTTTCTCCTAAAAACCAAAAATGACATTCCATTTTGAATTATGAGCCAGCCTAAGGAGTTTTTTCACTGTCTGCTATACTTCCTTAGTTACACTGCTGGCTCGCGTAAACTGCGTGTGAGTTTATTACTTTAAACAAGCGAGTAGTCGTTTGAAACTGTGTCAACGACTTCTTTAGAATGTTCGGCTTTGCCGATGCATTTCTTAAATCCTATGTACCACGAGGGAGTTCAAAGGCGTTTGCCTATATTTCCTTTAATAAATTTG
>JAYGXS010000001.1:101121-116026 GCA_036362985.1 Ligula intestinalis | reverse complement strand
AAGCTGCGTAGATTATAGAAGCATCGATTTTTTATGTTTACATTTTTCTAAATAAACCTTGAGCATTTTGGACACGTTAGTCTTCGAGATATATTTTTATTGCTTCCTATGCGATGCATAGTTAAGAATTGAATTTTTTAATCAGTTATCAGAATATCAATCTGGAATAACCTGCCCAAAATTATGAAAACTCAGAAAAGCTTCCCTATACTTTAGAGAGCTCTTACTTATTTTCTACATTCAGCACATCTTTTACGTATATACGGTTCTAACTCCATGGGATTTCTCTTTCACCCTAATGGTGTTCGTGGACTTTGAACCCCGCCAGGATTCATGCTGAAGATAATGCTGCTGAAGCAGCAGACCACAGTCAGCTAAACGTTCAGCTGATAGCACGAAACTCTTGCCGACAACCATTGCAGGAAATCTAGGAACACGCTGTTTTTGAGCCAAGTCCCTCCGTCCCGAACTAATGTCCTTAAACGATATGCAACTTTTCTCCTGCTAATATGTCGAATCAGTTTACAACTGTGCATACAGTTAGTTTATATCAGACCTTTGATGTCATTTTTTGTTACTAAAAAACAGCCTCCCTATCTTGCGCAATATTGACAACACAAACATTTGAAACAAAACCAATGCTGGCTGCAACTCAGGAACTAAGATTTCGGTTTTTTTCCGGATTTTGGGATTTTGGAACGTGCCCGAGAGGACCTTTACAAACTCCTTAAAATTGTCTGTTATCTTACATTATAAGCATTTACATGCATGCTAGGGACGCGCTGCCTACGTGCAAGTAACGCTCCTGTCGGAACCTCGATCACTCAGAAGACGGTGCCCGTGCCATTGTGCTTTTGAATGTCGCCTTTATCATTGGTGGCAGGCAGCTGTTTTTGGACTCGCAAATTACAGCCAACGTGATAGCCAAATCTGAAAACGCAACTGGAGGTGGGCAGTGGGGGAAGCCAAAAGACGAGCAGGCTAAGATCTCGAGATACGCTGTCTACCTATGCTGCCACATGAAACGACCCATTTCTCCCGCCGTCAATGTACAACGGGCTATAACGATGCCTGCACAGCTGTTTTAAATTCAGTGACAGTAAAACCCTTGAACTACTACCACTCGAACCTCCCATATTTACGTGTAAGAAGTCGTAGCCACTTGAAACACCAACCTCCTTCCTCGAAAATGATACGCTGCCTGTCACACCATCGCACAGTAAAAGCATAATCCGGGTAGATAGAACATGCATACGAACAGTCACGAGAACAATAATTCAGACAAAGGAACAGGAAATTTTTCACAATGTCTATATACATTTGCAAGATACTCATGAAGAAAAAAACGGCTTCAACTGGAGACTAATGCTATGCGTCAGCGTTATCGACGCACTCAAGAAACCGAAGATCAAGTGCCGCACAGAAAACATGACGAAATTGTTCGGCATCAAACTAATCGCCTTCAAGAAAGCGAATAGCTAATGTTCCAACGAAAGCTCGGAGACGCGAGTTGATGTCAAACTAATCGCTGACTGACTACCAATCTCCGCATATAAGATAACAAAGTAGCAAACGAGATTCGCAATGTCGGAAAAACGAATACCAGACGTATAATTGAACATCTTGCTATGCAAGCATCACTAAGAGCGCATAAACTGTCCACTTATGCTAAAAACTCAAGTTCGTAACCACTTCAGATATGGTTTGGCAACCCTGGCCCGTGGGTTACTTCGATAAATGCTCAAAGCTTCACTGAAGTAAAACAGAAGTCTCTGTTATGTGGGAGATGCAAATGTTCCTATTGGGAAGATGGTGGAATTTTGCGGGTATTATCTGGCGAAAAAAATGAAATAGGGAAACACATGGCACGTGTTGTTCAAACGACAAAGTTCTCTACTAGATAACTTATCCAATCCACCAGAAAAAAGTCCAAACATTGCCTGCTGGTGATAACGAGGACGCAAAAATATTTTTTCAAACATTGGAAAATATAACGGGGTATTTCAGATGACATATTTCGCTGGCAAAACATTTCGTGAGGTTGTATTTATGTCTACCTTCCACTAGAAATGTAAGTTTGCCAGCGGATTAGATCGTTACTGCGTCCGCTATATGGCAAGCCGCAATTTCTACGGATCAACTTCGTAGAAGATATAAACTTACAAGTTTAAAGCTGATCCCGATTGTACCGAGGATTGATGCATCACATAAGATTGTCCCTTGAAGGCATGGTAAATCAACGCAACAGCTGCGTTAACAGTTTTGCGTCAGACTTGGAGATGCACTCTTCCATTGACTTTACGATTGCCATATGTGCCGATAAACGCCCTCGTGGAAACATCAACGACTATTTAATGCTCTCAGAATGGTATTCTCCCCTTTACGTTGACTACAATCATAACCTCGTCCCAAACGAACGTACTTGCATCCATTGTTGTCTTCCACTTGCTTTTACGCAAAAGGCTAGCACCATTCGTACCTACCGTGCGTTTGACCTAGCTGATATTAATTTAATTCACAACATGATGGAATAACTGCACTGGCAGGAGCTTTCCTCCACGAACAGTGTAACAATTCTCGGTGACTTAATGACGGCAATTTCAAATAGCATTTTGGAATAATTGCCGAGCAAAAATGTTAAGCCTTATACTTCGGACCTCACCGTTCCTCATTTTCATGCTTGTTGACCAAAAATGCAAAGACAGTTAAATGACAAATCTTCCATTCCATTATCCGGGCACCGTACAATCACAGAGATTTTCAAACTAGCGTCTAAGATTCGTCTTACACGTGGAAAACAGAGGGAATCTTGCGGACCCAGCGAGTTTAGCTGTGCAAAATCTATTGCCCAACTGCTCCGACGTCGGTCTGTTGATGACGAGGTCACGAAATCCCCTCTTTACGGAATCAAAATAAAAACTTCGTGCAAGACGAGTCTGACAACTCAGCATATATAGTATAGATACTCACGTGAGTAATTTTCCAAACCCAAAAATTGCCAAAAATCATTAAATAATTTAATCTACTTATTATGATAATTGTCTTTCATACCGTTGAGGTCATTTTCAAATGTGCGTTTTCCGAAAACATGATGCCTATTCTTATCATGATGCTATTTTAGGACCGCCTCATTTTTCTTGTTCTCCACAAAACGGGCATCCTTACCTCAATTTTCAAGCAAATCTGCCGCCATACAATAATCCTAATATATTCAACAATTATATTTCAGCTAATTGTAGACCACAGCAATCTTGCTTTCCGCCTTTTGTTTCTCCCATGCCGCTTCCCTTTCCACCACCAGGTTTTCTTTTTTTATAAATACGGATGAGCGTAGACTGCATCTCAGGGAAACGCTCAGTAGAGTTTCTCAGAATACAAAATCAGTTGTAAAAAAATGACAGAGCTCAGAGCAATAACTTTTGAGCTTGATCCATATTTTATTTGAATCACTGAATCTTGGGCTCACTCTCTCAACTCTGGCTCAACGCTCGCTTAGCTAATTTTAGCTTTTAAGACAAGTCCACATTAAAAACGTGCATGTGGTTGCCTTGATTTTATAAAATCATCTTTTGTAAATTTCCCGTTTCATCTGAGCAATTTGTCGTTTTCTGGAGATGTCTGCTTTATTTCAGTCATCCTCCCACGCAAAAAAGCTGCATTTGGCTGCGTTTATAATCCACCAGAAACGAGAGACGGAAAACAAAAACATTCACCTAGCTTGGTTTTTCATGCCAACTGCACAGTGTGGGAGTTGCAGAAGCTGAAGTTTATGTCAAAATAATCAAAGGTGATTTTAGTCTGCTAGACGTTTACTGGGAGGCAAATACTTCTCTGCCAAAATTTTAGAAATTGGTAGAAACTATTAACTTTGCAAACATGTCAAAACTGGTCAGTTAAGTGACGGGAAATAAGAGCATATTACATTTAATTTTTACAAATAGCGTCCATCCTCTCAGTATGAATTTTCATAGTGATCTCTTCACAAGTGACCACGTATTAATTAAGTGTTGTTTAACAGTCTCCATTTTTACAAGCCTGAGGTAAAATGCAAAAACCTCGAGTTTGCTAACGTTAACCATTAGCTTGTAAATGACTTCGTAAGTACTTTTGATTGGCATTCTTTTTCTTCAACTACTGCTTAAGTCTCTTTCAATGCACTTTTACAAAACCTAACAGAAAAAAAATCAGATTTTTATCCCACATAAGCCTATTAATTCAAATTCAGATTGCTCTACCGTTCCACATTTTCTCAAGAATAGACTTTAAAAATTACGGAAACAACTTAATGATCCGTCTAATAGCTCTTTTTCGGTGCACTTAAGGATGGCGCAAATATTTGAATAAGCGGTAAAAATAAGGCTTGCACGAGATGGGCGTAGAGAGTCCCTGGCACTAAACGATGCTAACTCTTCCAAATCCGTTGCTCAAGTCTTCCGTCTTCGGTCATCCGCTAAGCTTCAGAAAGTCATTCCGCCTTAACTTGATAGTAGTAATCATTTTGTTTCAGAGGATTTGGCCAAAGTAGAAATGTTTAATTCCTCCTTCGCCAAGTTATTTTCAATATAGACTAGTCCAACACCCGAAATACATCTGATACATATTGCACATCTCACTTCAGTTGATTTCCCACCTGCAAGTATTCACATTCAGTGGGGACGGATAAGATTTCAAACTCATTTATTAAGCAATTAGGATATTTTCATCCTTCACTGAGCAAATTTTTTACAAATTTTCTCGAAAACGGTTTTTTCCTGGTTCTTGGAAATCTTCTATTTTAATTTCATTTTTTAAATCTAGTTCCAAATCTGACATTAAAAATTATGGCGTGTTTCATAAAACACCTTCTCTAGCTCAACTGTTTTAATAATTAATCGCCAATAAAAGTACAGATTTTTGCATAAGCAATCAAATATTAAATGTATATCAGCATGGTTTTTTTCCGGATCGTTCTCGTGAATAATGTCATATGTATTTTTTCGATCTCCTCACTTCTATTCGTAACGATCATTTATCCGTGGTGGTTATCTATTTTGAGCTAGTAAAGCATGTGATAAAGTACCTTATAGGAGACTTCTAGCCAAACTAGAGGCTATAGGATTTTGTGGTCCTCTAATTGACTTTATTAGATAATATCCTTCGAATCGAAAACAACCGGTCTAATTTGGGTCCTCATACTCTAACCCCTACCGATATTTTAATCGGTGTCCTTCAAGGTACCGTTCTGGGCTCTATGTTGTTCTTGATATATATAAATTATCGTTCAACAATAGTTAAATACTCTCAATCGGGGATATATACGCAAACGACTTTAAATGTGTATACTCCTTTCCTATTTCCAAGGCTGCGCGGTGCTTAGAACGCATTCATTCGGATATGGACGCTCTATATGCCTGGAGTTCCACGTGGCAGATAGAGTTCTCGCCTTCTTAGTGCCAGTTCATGTGTTTTGGGACTGAAATGCTGCAACAGCCTATAATTTTTCAAGGTTGCCCCATGAGTGAATGTTCTAACATAAGAGACTTAGGTTTAAGTTACACCAATAAATTAGATCTTTCACCTCACGCTGATAGAATATCAGCAAATGCTGCTCAGATATGCGGCTTCATATCTTATAATTTCTACCTTACCGAAATGAAGCTAAGACTTTATCATATATATGTGCTTCCCATTCTCGAATACTGTTGTCCATTCTTCGGTCTAATTAATGAATTTTGTCGTTCAAAAATTGACAGTTTTCAAAGAAGATTCACTAAAAGGATCCTCTATCCAGCTTTTTCAGATACTTCCTTCTCAGATAGATGTGAGATAACGAAACTGAAATTTCTTTGGGTCAGGAGACTGAAAGGAGGTTTTTGTCTCCTAATTCGCCTTAATAATATTTCAAATCTTCCCAAGATTTCTGCCCTTACTCCCGTTACTCGCCTTACAACCTAAGAAATTCAACGTTGATTAAACCTTCGCCTGCTTCTTTCACTTCGATACAATCTCTAGTTTTTGCTTCAACATATAGCTATCTGTGGAATAATTTGCCAATTGATATTCGAGCGCTGACAAATCTACGTGCATTCAAGTGGAGACTGCACATTAATCATGGAACTGAATCTGTTCACCTTTTGTTTTCCTCATCTTTTCCGGGCAGCTTTCTCCACGATCCCGAGAAAGGACCATCGGGAATTTAGTATCCCTTCTTGAAACTACCTTTATCTGACTCTCGTCCTCGGAATCAGAACGCAGTCTTGACGGCTCTCGTTTTGCTGGTCGTCAACCATCATCAGGGCCTTACATTTGGTTACATCTCAGACATCCCCAACGATGGTCTTGTAGATTTGACGGACTTTTGGATCTCATACGGTGGCGCACATCACGATCATAAACTGATGGGTTCCCTATGTTTCATTATGCCGCACCGATTTGGGAACCCAAGTGTAGTGCCGGGAACCCGTCTATACCAGTAATGTTTCGTTAACACCTATTGTTCTGCCCCACGCTAAGCATAAGCTGAGTTTGCTTCCAAGCCCCCCCCCCCGCCTTACTAGCAGAGGCAGTGGGTATCAGAATACATAGTCAGAATATAGATAAATATGTGGCTCATCTGTGTGTGCCCCTGAATTTCACATCTTGCATAACAATGCTACATTATTTTTTTCGAATCTAACAAATTTGCTTCTAAACAGTTAAACTCGTCTTATAGCTTTTGTCTACGGACACTGTTTGTTAAATCAATTATTTCTATTACTTCGTGTTATCGAATTTTTGGTTTATTGATGAGGCCATTGGGCCAGAAATGTACAACTTATTATTATTATGGAAGGCTGAATTTTTCAATCCATTTTTTGCAATGCACCTTACGACGGAATCAAAACCAGTCCCGTCGTTTCAACCATGCTCAGCCAATACTATCATAACCATTGATTTTTCCATAGACATAATTCGTTAGCACATCATCCGTCTAAAAAACTCGCACTACTCGGGAACTGACGGCCTTCCAACGTCACTTAACTAGAGAGCATTCAGCTTCATCCGACATCTAAGTCATCTATTCTCAGCTTATCTTCGAAACGGTTTCTCTCCTGACTCTTGAAATATATATTGATTCTCCCACTCTTCAAGTCACGATCTCATCTGGACGTATATAACTTCCGAGGTGTTCATAAAGTACCTCTGCGAAAGATCATTTTTAATCAATTTCTCGATTTTTGTGTAGAAAATAAGCTATTAAGTGCCTCACAGCATGGATTTATACCTGGAAGATCATGCGAAACCTGCCACTTGGCATTCATTTAACTGGTTACTTCACTTCGTAATGAACATCAATCAGTCATCGTGATTTACTTTGACCTTAGTTAAGCTTTTGAAAAGCTGCCGCAACTGCACCTTTTGGTAAAACTGGTAGCCCTAGGCATCAGGTAACCCTTCTTCATGTCACTGCCTCTTAAAAGTCTAACTTTAGCTTGAAGGACTTTTTAGGCAATAACTCCTCGATGCCTCAGCCGATCACTAGTGGCGTTTTACAAGGCACCGTTTCAAGTCCCCTCCCCTTCTTTATTGCCGACAATAAAATTTCAACAGTGCTAAGATGTTCGAAAAATGTCATTTATGCTGACGACCTTAAGTGTATTTACGCCTTTTCTAAGGACACGGTCATAACTTGTGTCGATAAAGTTAACTCAGATTAGCGTACCCTCTCAATTTGGACCGCTACACTGCAGAAAGACATTTTTCCATCCAAATTTTGTTCCATGTGTTTTTGTCCCGCAAGGCTTCCTGGACCCATTATCTTCCAAAAAACACGGTTAAAAACATCTATGATAACGGATTTGGGTCTAACTTACACGAATATGCTTGCATTATCACCTTATGTGGATCGCATTTGTGCCAAAGCCTCACAGATATGTGGGTTTGTATCGCATATTTTTTTCATTCCAGAAATTAAGTTAAAACTATACCGCATGTTTATTCTCCCTATATTAAAATACTGCTGCCCGTGTTTTGGCCTCATGATCCAGAATGAGTGTTCGAAAATTGAAAAGGTTCAGCGAGTTTTCACTCGTTAATTTTTTTCTGTTTTTGGGTCTGATTTGTGTCAATTAGCAAAAATGAAATTTATTTTGGTAAGAAAACTCAGAGTTGGTATTTTATTTCTGTTTCGCGTTAATAATAGTCCTTATTTCCAAAAAATAATGTTGTCCTTCTTGTATACCAACATTACGCAGCTGCTAACACTTTCATGGTAAGGTTAACACCCCGTAGCTCCATATCTAACCATTCTCCCTTTTTAACCTCGAAATATGTTTTTCTGGAATAAAATTCCACTCGACATTACACTGTCTTCTACATTATCGATTTTTAGAGGCAAATAGCATGAACATTTAAATCTAGACAAAATAACGGCAGTACTGTCTGCTTTCTTTCCAAACACGAAAGTTGTCGATTTTTAAAAGTGTCTTCCTGGCATAAGAAGCTCTTCCCGGGATTCTTAAATGATTTCTTAATATATTAGCATTTTCCTCTGCAGAGGGATGCATCACGTCTCCGCTTTTGCAACCTTCGCTGTGGTTTTCAAGATGGGCTCTGGATTCTGGTGGGTCGAAAACCGACGATGTTGCCCTGACTTCTTCAGCATTCTCCTGTTGTACCGGATCACCCTTTCTTAACTAAACGATGTATTATTTTTTTCACATGACCAAAAACGTCCTGAACCCTCAATATGAGTTCCCTATCCGACCACATCTAACTCTGTTACCTATTAAGGGAGATATTTTCCTATGGTTTTTTTGAAAAATGGTGGCCCACTGAAAGCATCCACTGCTCTAGGAGTTTTTCTTACTACAACTGACAATTATTTTATAAGAGTTCACTTTTTATCATTATAAAATTTTTATTTTAACGATAGCACTAAGTTTATAAATACAGGGCCCCTTGGTCCTAAAATATACAAATAATTCATTAATTTGTTGATCTAGCATGCAACGAAGTGGCCATCATCATGTCAGAAACACAACGGGGCAACAAGGACATTTTCTTCAGATGAAGAGACAATATACTGCTAGGATATATGCGACATACCGATCATACGACGCCTTGCAATACCCTCTCATGTATGTTAATGGTGAAGACGGCAACTGCTTACATAAAGCTGAAATAGACACTTGTAAATCTGTCACTTGAAAAGCTTTCTAATCATATCACTTTTTGATTGGAGAACGATAGTATAATATTCTTTGTCGATTATAACGTTTTTTCTTCAATTTGCTGTTGATATGTTTGGCAAAATGGAAACAGAGCAAATTTGCTATTTTTGCGCACATAAGAAAGAACTTCGCCATTACAACTACATCAAAATTACAGGCAATAACCTTACTGATGATGGCAATAATGCTGCTTGTGGTCGACTTTCCATCATGCCGTAAAGTAACACTGGTTCTCCTCGATATATGCATGAAAATACTCTAGATGTGTTGTTTACGTTAGACATTTTGGACGCCCGGGTCTATACTTTACGTCTACGTGCAACCCACCATGCTCGAAATTACTGATGAGCTGCTCTTCGCAAAAAAGTTAAAGGATCATTTTCACTCATCCAAGCGGGTATTCTACCTTTAGTGCCCAACCATGATGAAACTCACCACAAAATTCAAATTTTTTGCTGATAATCAGTGTAATATGTGCACTGTATAGTGGCAATAGAGAGGACATTCTTAAGCTCACATTTTGGTCTGGCTAAAGAAAAACTGCACTCTTCTGATGTGGAAAAATGCATATTCACAGATTTACCTGACCAGTCCTTTAACCCTGTTCTGCTTGAAACGAAGACGCCTGTAATCGAGCATTGTCCATGCGGTCAGATAAATCCCAACAGTCGTTTCATGAATGATGATAAATGTAAAAAGAGATATCCCAAGCGATTCATGCGTGCATTTTAGACTGACGGCCATAATTTCGCGCTCTTCAGAAGTCAACAACCTAAGATTGGTGGATTCGAAGCAGTTATCAATGAAAGGTGAACTGGTGGGGCGGATATTTTTAACAGTTGCATTGTGAGGTATTGTCCTTAACTGTCAAGAGTATTCAATGCCCACATAAATGTTGAACTTTGCAACTCAGTGAAGTCCAACAAGTCCGTATGCAAGCATATCAACAAAGGTTATGCTACCCTTAATGCAGTCGCATTTCTGCCAACAAAATATGCTCTGCATCGCATGTAAATACACAGAGGAATTTTAAAGACATAAGCGTATATTTACCGAATAAAACTGAACTGAAAATAATTATTTTAAGAGTTTTGTCATGTACGGTATTTTTTTTACAACATGACTTCTTACCTGCGGAAACGCAAAACCGCAAACATCTTACCAGACTGAGAGACAGGTTAGGCGAAAGGAATCAACAGTGATTATGTGAAACAATGATGTGCTACAGCGTCTATCGATATATTCCTGTACATAAATATTGCAGCTGAGCATGCAATCCACATACTGGGACATGGTTCGAGTATGACTAAAAATACTGTCGAGTAAACCGCAATATATCGTTAACAATTTCGATAAGATCAAGACTCATGCACGTGAATTATCATTATATATGATTTATCTTACGAGATGGTTGCCTGAACAGGTGGATGATCACGAGTTTAACATGTCAGAAAACCAACAGTTGAAAACAGAGAGGGAAGAACTTCAAGGTTTTGGCGTACTAAAACGCGTGAATAGTGGCCCATCTATTTTGGGGAAAACGTTAAAACTGGGGTGCACCTCCGAGGCCGTCGTCCTGTCCTTTAACTTTCCATGTCTATCAGCCCCCCATGTTCTGACAGTCCTTACGAACATCGAGAAAAGATCCCGTTATTGATTATTTCCTGTTATAGTAGCAGTACGATATTGTTTTGTGGTCAGATACCATCATTGTCTGCGATTATAACAGTTTTTGCCAATGTCCTAACGTCTAATGAAATACTTCAGCTCAATTGCCGGGGTTATAAGAGTGGCATTTTATGTGCCACTGTTGAAGGACACCTTTGAAGGACGCCGTTGAAAACGGGTCCGTGACGGAAGTATGTTACAGATAAATGACAAACCTGATATGGATGGTTGAAGGCTGAAACATATATAATGAAACAACCTCGAGAGGGGTGATAACCCTTAACTCCTGTTCAGCATGATGCAGCTGATTTCTAATTTGAAACTTACATACCGATTTTGATGAATATCGCGAAAAATTAACGGTTTTTGCTCGGTCCTCGGTATTACAAAGGAGTTGCGTAAAATGATTTTTTTTAAATAAATTGCTGACATCGTGTGCCACATTCGCTGAAAATAATGTACATACTCTTGTTTTCGTATTTGTATTGACGTGCAATAATTACAGAAGGTGATGTCGAGGAAGCCCGTTCATGCAGAACCACTGATAACATAAAGCAGCGCAAGTAAAATTACGTTGAAAAATAATCCTTTTGTCAAATTTTTCGAATATAGATGATTCCATATTACATACAATATAAATGACGGCTGTTACCGAGGAGCCTTCACTTTAAATATTTATTCTTATACGTTTCAAAAAGAACTGTTTATTGTTTCGTTCGTTATTGCATCACTAAATTTATGTTGGACTAAGGCAACAACGTGTTTATTTGGCATGTGTCATTGGGATATCACAGGACACATGAGAGTCAGTTACCTACCAATTCAAACAGAAATGTAAAGAACAAATGTAAACGTTCCATAGTTTGGCACAGTATAGATAAATGACTTTCTATATTTTTTGCGATCATTTTGATAGTTCTGTTGAGAAAAAGTTCATATTTTCCATAAAATTGGAATTCACGCCTAAGGATTGTCACTTGCTTTATTAAATTGACCATAAATTATGAGTATATTTACGTGCTTCCTGAACCTTACAAAAGATGATATATATTGAAAGTTTTACATAAAAAACTAGATTTTAAAGAATGTTTACCGTACATTTTTCATCGTTTGTAATGGTTTTAGAAGCACCCAATCATGATAACTCATTGCTGAGTAATATGAACGCCCACAAAAACCTCTCAAATGATTATGCTCCTGATTGATTGAGAAATATTATTCAAAAGGCTTACTCTTGAAAACGATCCTTGCTTTTTTATTTAAGAGTCCGATTTTTGCCTAATTATATTGTTTTGATTATGAAGTCAATATCAGAATGGGGCATGTTGGCCAGTTTATTGATTGCCCTTTAAGTTATTGAAAAGTCACCCGTTGTAAATGACAGAACAAACCTTTTTATATAAAGAAGAAACATTGTCACTATATTTGGTATCTTCAAGGATCTCTTCTACAATAACAAATTAAAGAAGAGAAGCAATTTAATCAGCCGTGATTTTTGAGAAAAATGCATCGCAATATCCCGTGACAACTCACTAAAATATGTACTTTCTTTACTGTCTTCAAATTTTAGTGACGTAACAATCTATTAAATCACAATTTTTTAAAATAATTTCCTCATTCTCATTCACTGCCTGCAGCCTTTCAAATATATAGTATATTTTTAATAAGGTTTACTCAAAAAACACCTTTCAAAATATACTAGTTAGCTTTGTGGCAAAAAAAAAACTTTCGAAAATTAGCAATTTTTAAAGTTTTAAAACATAGTTGCGTCTTGTTTTTCTAAAAATAGTGCATTATCTCATAATAAGGCTTAACTTAATTTCAAAAACGAAAAAAATTTTCGTTTTCCGAAAATATGTAATTCAAATGTTTTTGAAATTCATGAGCATTATGGAAGGATAAGGTAAGGCGATCTCTGGGGGAGAATGTTTATTCGTCTGAGATTTCGCACTCCTGCTCGAGCACATCATCGGAGATAGACATTTGGGTCAAGAACATGAGTTAAAATAAGGGCTTACTGCTAGCTGCTGGTTGGTCCACCGTCCCCTTGTCTTATTGCACCTCTTCTCGTGCGCATGTGAAACCGTGCGGCATCATATGGCTTTGGGAGGTCTATACTTCTGTTGATTGAGTTGCTGTCCGTTTTCCAGGCCTCAATAACTTCCCTCGCCAGTTTCCTGTCGGCTCGGCCTATGACCTGGACACCATCAAAGTCGAACCGATGCTCGTTTTCTTGACAGTGCATGGCGATGTGCGAGCGTCCCTCCGTTCTGTCTACGGCTAAAGAATGCTCGTGCATGCGGGTTCTCAGTCGTTTGTCCGTCATGCCGCAGTAGTTGGCCCGACAGTCTAGACAGTTGCCGCGGTAAACAATACCCGACGTATCTGCCGATGCTAATCGGCCTTTCGGCTGCATTACTAAGCGACGGATAGTAGCTTCTGGCCGGTGTCCCACGCCCACATTAAGCGGTCTGAGCACGCGCTCAATGGCCTCGGAGACGTTCTTTACGTAGGGTAGGCTACGGAAGGTTGCCGGCATTTGTTTTTTCTCCTCCTCGTTCTTCGTGTATCTTCGGTACAGGCATTTGTTTACGAAGCTACGTGGGTATCCGTTAGTGCGAAACACGTGCCAAAAGGTTTCCCGCTCTTCAAGCTTCTTGCTCTCCGTGCTGCAATGTGTTTGGATGCGGCGAAAGAGCGTCCGGACGCAATTGCGTTTATGCGAGCTGGGATGATTGCTGTTGTAGTGCAGAATCTTTTCCGTGTTTGTCGCTTTACGAAAGACGCCAGTCTGGAGCGTTCCGTCTGCCTGTCTTGATATCTGGACATCAAGAAATGGGACCTTTGCATCCTCTTCTTCTTCCATCGTGAATTGAATCTGTGGAAAGATCGAGTTCAGTTCTCGTTTCAAGTTATCTATAGCGTCTCGGTGTAGGATGACAAAGGTGTCGTCTACGTAGCGCATCCAGAATTTTAGCTTGTAGGACTGAAATACCCGAGTTTCCAGTTCTTGCAAGACCGCCTCCGCTAGGTGGCCGGAGATGGGTGATCCCATCGGTGCTCCCTGGATTTGCTCATAAACACAGTCGTTGAAAGTGAAGTATGTGCTTAGGCAGTACCCCAGTAGTTCCATGATGTGTTTCTTTTTGAAGGGCGTTTCCTCTTCGTCATATCTTCTGTCCAGTAGCTCGCTGACTACTCTCATTGCCAGTTCTGTAGAGATGGATGTGAATAGTGAGACAACGTCAAAGGACACCAGTATCTCGTCGGGAGCTGTTGTGATGCCTTAGAAATTTTCCAGGAAATGTGTTGACGAAACGGCTGTGTACTCGGAGCCTGCTGTCAGTTTCTTCAAATGTTTGGTAAGCCATTTTGCCAGTCCATAGGTAGGCGTGCCTTTCAGTGCTACGATGGGTCGTAGAGTAACATTGGGCTTGTGGATTTTGGGTAACCCATAGAACCGCGCTAACGCTGCATCCTGTGGTTTGATTAGTCTCAATCCTTTTTCGATATTGCCTTTTGCTTCCTCAGTTCATTCAAGCTTTTGTTGATTTTGCCGACTAGCGTTTTCATTGGGTCAGATACAATCAACCTGTATGAGGGGCTGTCGTTTAGTAGCTCCTGGGCTTTTGCCACGTACGCCGATTTGTCCAAAACGACAGTTGCTCGTCCTTTGTCGGCTGGGACAATTACGATTTCTTCGTCCATCTTAAGTTCTTTGATGGTCTTTACCTCGTCTGAAAGGATCGTCCGGCGAGGCTTGTGCGCTATGATGAGGGATGTGGCTTGCTGGTGGATGGAGTTCTTTGTTTCTTCTGTGGTTTGTGTCGTTGTGAGCGTCGCTTCTAATGCGGCAATGAAGTCCAATGGATGCGCATCTCCAGTGTTATAGTCGGACTCGTGCTGAAGCACTTGAATCTGGTTCTCTGTTAGTTGCTTGGAGGACAAATTATGGACGGCTGATAGCTCCGATGCATTTGTCTGTGTTTGTTTTAGACCTCGCATTTTGCTCGCATTTCGCATATATATATATATATATATATATA
>JAYGXS010000001.1:77203-96121 GCA_036362985.1 Ligula intestinalis | reverse complement strand
TGATTTGGCCGGAGCCGGCACCGGGTTCTGCTGTTCGCGCCTGCGCCGCTGTCGTTGATCTACGTTTTTGTCCTAGTTCGATGATCCCGTTTGTATTTACACGTCCGTCTGGTTTTGCACCTTCATAATGACCGGATGAAGCGGTTAAGCTAATGATTGCTCCGTCTGTTTGTTGTGCGATTTCTTGTGCGTCCACCATGGGCTTGTGAGGGCCCGGATTCATGTTCCATCTAATTAAGTGTTCACTTTTCCGTTCATTGAGTTTCTTTCGGAGGGCTTGGTAGGCTGTGGGGAGGGACACACAACGGTTAATGGGGGTTATACCTGTGTGCCAGGCCTCGATTGTGTCCCTTAAAAGCGAATTTTTGTCTGGAATTTGCGCAGTGTTTCACCACCAACGAAAGTTCCTGCAACGTATATGCAGCCCTGCTGTGTTACGCCATTCGGGTCTGCAGCCGCTTACCAGTGTCTCCGACATAGTCGACCGCGCAGGAATAAAATGTGACCCCGTAAACGACGTTTGCGTTTTAACGTCGGGGCATGGGTTCTTTCGGCCGCATGACGAGATGTCGTAATGTTGCCTCTGGTCGGTCGGCCATGCCGATCCGGTAGGGGTTTAGTAAACGGGATACTGCCTCCAAAACGCCGTCAATGTATGGTAGCGCGTGCCATTATTTCCGTTGTTCGGCTGCCGGCTCTCCATTAGATCGGACCTGTCTGCTGCGTTCGATGACATTTCGAGGATATCCGTTGGCCAAGAAGAGACGCTGGATGTATCGTTATTCAAACGTCTGGTCTTGTGGCTCGCTGCAGAGTGTTTCTCCCCGTTTGTATAGTGTTTGCACACTGCGTTTTTGGCATGCCGGGTGTTTGCTATGGTATTTTAGGATTTGGAGCGTATTGAAAGCCTTCATGTACACCATCGTTCTGTGGCTCCCATTGGGTTTTCTAAGGTCGAGCACGTCTAAGAACGGCAGTTGGTTGTTATTTTAAGCCTCCATCGTATACTGGATACCAGGGTCAACAACTTTTAGGAGATCGTGAAATTCCTGGACTCTTTCGCGCTCAATGATGACAAAGGTACCGTCAACATATCGTTTTCAACACTTGGGCATAGATTTTGCAAACACGCTCACCTCTCGTTTTTGGAGAACTGCTTTTGCGATGAAACCCAACAGTGGCGACACCTTCGGCGTCCCCATGATCTGTTCGTACATTGTCCCCTCGAATGTGAAGTACGTCTTCAAGCAGAATTTAAGGACTTGGACGAGATATCTCCGACTCACCGTCTCGCCCATCCCATCATACTGGCTCTCCAGTAGCTCACTTATCGTGTCGATGGCCTTGGCCTTGTGGGATGAAGGTAAAGAGAGAGGTGACGTCGAATGACACCATGACCTCGTCGTCGGTGAGTTGCACTTCCTTTAAAGCGCTCCAGAAATTGAGTGGCTGAGCAAAACCATCGTGCCCGTGCTCGACGTCAGTGGCTTAGAATTTAGAGATAACCATTTAGCCATATTAAATCTTGCTGCACTTCGCAATTACACGATCGGTCGGAGGGGACTCCCAGCTTTGTGTACCTTTGGTAGACTATAAATCCTCTCTATGGATGCATCTGTTTGCTCAATGGCCCGTCGTACCCACCTGCTGATCGCGTTCCTACTTTGCATTTTGGTGAACAATTTGTCCATTTGCGCCATTAGCTTCTTCATCGGTCCATCGTCACATGGAAGGTACGCTTGCCTGTCCTCCAGCGGGGCGTTGGCCTTTTGAATGCAGTTGCTCTTATACAACACCATAGTGGAGCGTCTTTTGTCTGCTGGGAGAATCACGATACTGGTGTCAGCCCTCAGAGTTTTCAGTGCACACTCCTCTGCTCGGGTAATGATTGCGCGTGGTTTGTGCCTCATCACCAAGGTTGATACCTGTAGCCGTATGAGGTGCTTCGTCTCGTCAGATTCCCCAGTTTGCTTAAGAATTGATTCGACCATTGCGGTGAGGTTGATTGGATCGGCATCCGTTGCGTTGAAGCAAGCTTCGTGGCTCAATACTTTTACTTGTGTTGGTGTCAGCTGCTGGGAGGAAATGTTGTGAACAAAAACTTTCAGAAGACGAAGATGCGATCACTGGAACAAGAGTTTTATTTGCCTGACGTTTCGGATTCCGTCGGGAATCCTTAGTCACAGGTAATCGTAAACAGGTCTGAGACATGCGCAGATAAGGGGTGATACATGCACAGATTGCACGGTATTTATAGTTCACAGCGGTCACCCACTTGCATACTATAATTTTCAGTCCTTGTAGTCACCACTTGAGATCTTAATTGGTGCGGTGATTGGTCATTAATTGCCACAGTGTGCTTGTCCGCGTCAGATGCGGGTTTGGTAATTGCGCGACAATTATGCCCGCTGCCGTCGGAGTTGTTGTTGCACACAGTCCTTCCCACGTGACTGATTCTCTTGCTCAGGAAATGCCTCAGTACACCGTAGGGGAACGCCAAATCCTTGCGCTTGTTGATGAACTGCGGGCCTGAAAAACATGACTCGAGCAGCTCGCGGCTCACGCAGTAGTCCCCTCTTGCGAGAATTTCGGCCTCGGCAAACTTGAAAATATTGTCGGGTCCCGTTGAGTGAGCTGCAACCTGGGAGTTGACGTCTTTCTTCATCACCGCCGCTGCATGCTCGGCCATTCGCGTTCGGAGTAATCTCCCAGTTCCTCCGACGTAGTTGCTTTGTCCACAGCTCACTCAACGGGACCCGACCATATTTTCAAGTTTGCCGAGGCCGAAATCCTCGCAAGAGAGGACAACCGCGTGAGCCGCGAGCTGCTCGAGTCATGGTTTTCAGGCCCCCAGTCCATCAACAAGCGCAACGATTTGGCGTTCCCCTACGGTGTACTGAGACATTTCCTGAGCAAGAGAATCAGTCACGTGGGAAGGACTGTGTGCAACAACAACTCCGACGACAGCGGGCATAATTGTCGCGCAATTACCAAACCCGCATCTGACGCGGACAAGCACACTGTGGCAATTAATGACCAATCACCGCACCAATAAAGACCTCAAGCGGTGACTACAAGAACTGAAAATTATAGTACGCAAGTGGGTGACCGCTGTGAACTATATATACCGTGCAATCTGTGCATGTATCACCCCTTATCTGCGCATGCCTCAGACCTGTTTATGATTACCTATGACTAAGGATTCCCGACGGAATCCGAAACGTCAGGCAAATAAAACTCTTGTTCCAGTGATTGCATCTTCGTCTTCTGAACTGCTTCCTGGGACTCGAATATTCGCTTAAATTGGCAACAAGAACTTGGCTTTCCTCTTTCGATGAGTTCGATAGATTTCTCAGCGTCTCGCATGGTTCGACATCTATTTTCGTTTGTAGATCTCGGGACCGTTTGGTGATCACCTGTCACAACAGCATGACTCCATCCTCTCCGATTCATTTGGTGCAATGCTTGATTGCCTGGCTCAAAACTCCGTTGCATTTACGCAGTCGAAAATGGCAGTATGGAGGAGTGCCCAAATCATTCGCCTGCCATGATCTGTAACCCAGCATTTTGCCAAACTTGTGTTCACCGGTGGCCTGTAAGACAAGGTTTGCGGGAGTACATGATTGCCAAGGCATCCGTGGAGGAATTGTATGTGCGCGTACTTTGAAGGAAAGCGAAGGGGAAATACTTCCCAACGTCGTGCTGACTGAAGCGCTTCGCACACAAAACTATTGCTAACAGAAGCTAAAATCCGAGTCCTTGGGCATAAATTAGAAAAAGAGGCGGTCACTGGAACAATAGTTTTACTTTCCTGATGTTTCAAAAGCGTACAGGCTTCCGTGATCAGAAATGAGGTTGTACCGCGCCTCACAGTATTTAAAGTAGGTTACAGTCATACACAAAAGAGTTTAAGCCAATGCAAACGAAGGGTTGGGGGGCAGGACATCGAAGGGATGCGCAACCATACACGCCTTAAGGTGGATTAGTCTCAGTCAATGGGTCTCTCGTTGGATACTGCTGTCCGCGCCTTTGCCGCTGTCATTGATCTAAGTAGCCTTCCTACGCCGGTAATTATTTTTGTGTTCACATTTCCAGACGGTTCTGCACCTACAGGGTGAGTGGATAAGTCACTATAAGTCACTTTATTAAGGGAGGAAGGCTTTTGCCCTTGAGCTCCCTATTCATAACCAATATCACATAATTGGCACACCGTAACAATATAAAATGATAGAAATATAGGCTTAACATCAGCGATAAGTGTGAGCCAGTGGCAAGGTGCTGCTACTGACACTTTGTTCATTACATCTGCCACAGCTTCTCAGCAAATGGAAATCAAGTTTGTGTTAAAAATGTCAACAGTACCTGAGAGCATAACATATTCCTTGAGTCCGTTCCGCGCTCCAATGACCCTCTGAGAGAAGGCGTCTCGTCGAACATCGCTACGGGCCAGTTTCCTCTGTAGTTCAATAGGATGACCTCGCAGATGGTTAGTCCGAGGCAATTCGAAGAAATCATCAAATTATAGGGCGCAGTCTTGGCCTCTAACACAATGGTAGGTTTGTATGAGGTGCCCGCGGAGTTGCCTATAATTGAGAGGGAAAAGATCAAGTTCGGTCAGTGTATCTTCATAAGGCAGATGACCAAGATTCTTGACCATATTCGTTGCCCTCGCCTGCACTTGTTCCAGGTGCAGGTAATCCTTCTTGAACCACGGACGCCATGCCTGAACAGCATACTCCAAGTGGGACCGAACAAACGCTCCGTAGGTTTTCCTGAAGAGCTCCTTGTTAATGTTGAGGTATCCCCGCCTAGTCGCAAACAGCACCTGTTTCGCGCGTTTAGCTGCATTTACGCACTGACATGATGGTTTAAGTGAGAAATTTATTAGAACACCGAGATCCTTTTTGTTCGTTCACATTTGAAAGTGCGTGCCCATCGAGGAGGTATTGGAAGGAACCGTTCTCCTCATCAGTCATTCTAGTACGGAGTCTTAAAACCACACACTTTCTAATGTTGAAGTTTAAGAGCCAACGAGCAGACCAGCAGCTAGGTTGATTGAGACTCTCTTGAAGCACTTTCCTATTGGCGTCAGACCTGATGGCTCTCCAGAGTTTGACGTCGTCGGCAAACATGACAGTGCTGCAACCCAGGTCGTTGACACGGTCCTTGATATAGATAAGGAAGAGCAGTGGCCATAAGACAGAGCCTTGGGGATGCCACTCCGCACAGATGTAGGGCTTGACTTTGAGTCACCAATACACACAGTTTGCGATCACCCTGTGATAAAATATGTGATCCATGCCAGCAGGTTTTTTCTTATGCCAATTTCTGACAATTTATACATTAGACACTTATGTGGGACGCTGTCGAATGCCTTCTTGAAGTCCGTATAGATGACGTCAACCTTACCAGCTTCATCCAGTATGCGAGAGTAAAAGGCTGGAAAGGCAAGAATTGTTCTTTCTGAGGCCGTGTTGGAGGCCCGTTAGTAGGTTGTTCTCCTCCAAGATCTTCATTGTCGTCTTCTTAATTATCGTTTCCATCACCTTACAGCGAATGCAAGTTATGCTGACGTGCCGGTAATTGTTGACCTTCGTGCAGGTTCCGCCCTTGTATTTCTGGTAAATATTTGCCATTTTCCATTCGGATTGCAGTTTTCCTTGTTCAAATGAAGAACGAAAGGTATGTGCTAGGGGCTCTGAGAGTTCGCTTGCCAATTCTTTCAAGAACTTGCGTGGTATATTTTATGGACCGAATGACTTTGCTTCTTTGAGGCTCTGCAGCTCTCTCTCAACTACAAATGTTGGAAATAGTAGAGAATGGAGTGCCGGACCGGCCGTTACAACAGCACTGGTGGCATTATCAAAATGAAGCTCGGTTTCCCTAGTGAGTACCGAGGCAAAGAACCGGCTACAGTACTCGGCTTTCTCGTCATTCTCAACGACTTCTCCGCCATCATCATTCTTAAGTACTGCGACATGATCCTTGATTTTTAATCTACTGTATATATAGCGGAATAGAATTTTGGGCTTTTCTTAGGCCTGTTGGAGGATTCTTGATTCACAGTATTTCCTGGCTTGGCGAATTGCTTTTTTTAATGCATTTGTTTTGCGTCGGAATTCCTCAAGGTGTACTGGCGACCCAGTTTTCCTGAATAACTTTCATTTTCTATTCTACTTCTTCAGTTGCCTGGTAAGGTGTCTCGTCAACCAGGCAGGACGACTAGTCATCTTGTGTACCTTCACCGGACAAAAGCGCTTAATCAGATCTAATACAACCCTCTTGAGTGATCTCCAATCCCCCTGCGGATTCCCCTTGTGCAGGCAGTCCCAATTCACAGACGGTAGTGCATTCTTCATTGAATTGAGATCTGCCTTCCTTATGTTTGGCTAGTTCTCCGTTTTCCTCAGCCGTTGAGTATGCAGTGATTAATCCCACATTAGCGTCGTTTGGTCACTCTTACCGAGCACTTCACCGATGTAGGATGAATCCTTCTTGAAAAATAAGATCCAAACAAGTAGATCACTCGTTTTCACGTAATCTTGTTATGCCCTTACAGCTCTTAACTAGAGAAAGGTAAGCGTGAGACCCATTAATTTGGAACTAAAGGAAGTTGACACCGCCTTCACTGTCAGGTTTCTCCATTCAATTACGGGGGCGTTGAAGTCACCAACGATGATAATCTCTTGGTGGCTAGCAGCTTCTTTCACCAGACCAAGGGGCGAGTCGTCGGCTACACTCAAAATGTTTGGTGGCCGGTATACGGCCAGGAATTCAAGGTCCTGTAAATTCGCCTTCTTGATCTTTAACCAGACGGACTCATCCTCCAGGGCTAGAGTGTTTTGTCTTTATACAACAGAGATTTCAGTTCTGACATATACGACAACCCCACCTCCTTTTTGGTTTTGGCAGTCTCTGCGGAAAAGCTGGTATGCTGGAATCAATATCTCCGAATCTGCAATTTCTATTTTTAGCGATTTTTCTGTTATGGCAACTTCATCAGGTTTCCGTTCCGAAACTACTGCCTTGAGTTCATCAATTTTTGAGGGAAGACTTTGGGCATTAGCATAAAGGAAGCTCAATTTAGACTTATTCACCACTTTATGCAGGCGGTTGCCTCTTGTGTGAGATTGCATGCAGGGAGCTGTCTGTGCTGATGGAGACGGTCTGTTGTCCATCCGGACTAGGCTGTTAGTGTTATCGGCTTTCTCCAGAGGAGTGATCTCGGGACATGGACGATCTCCCCGTTCAGAATTCGAAGATTGCTCTCGCCGAGTTCACATCTCCTGTGGAGTTCTACTTTTAGCAATCTCCATTTCTCCCGCTCCGCGGGGGTAAAAATCCCACTGTAAAAAACCTTCAAGTGTGAGTATCTAAGTATTGGTTTCCTGCTTAACAATAGCTGGACCTCAGCCTCACTCTTCAGAACAACCTTCAACGGTCTTGGTTGGCGTTGTTCACCTTTTGATCCTGTTATACGGCCCATTCTGATTGCATTTAGCACTTTGACTTTCTCGTCACCCTTTAGGAGGAATTTCAGATATTATTTGAATAACTTCCTGTCCCTTCTTATCTTGATTTCGGGGTATCGGAAGTACCTTCTGTCATACCTTTTATGACTATGCAGTTTATACGAGTGGTTCTCACCTTCCGAGTGTCGTCCCCTTCTGCTTCTCTAGGGTTTGTTAGGACAGATTCGCTTCGAGGTTCAGCGCTTTGGTTCGTTTTTGCCTGCGAAAGTTCTCTTTTTTGGCTCATGCTCAAGCTCGGCCAAATTATATTAGCACTTGGGCTTCGTTGGCTTTTTTTGGGAGCCTGAGCGTGCTTTTTCGTACTCTGAGAAGCCAGTGGGTTGCCCGTTTTCCCTGTCAATGGCAGACTACCAACTCCGTCAGGCACCCTGGCTGCCGGATCATTTTTGTGCGTAGACGCTTCGGCGAGGGATACTGCTTCTCCGTACGTAAGGTTTCCTCGCTCAAGTTCAAGCATCGCCAGTTTCTCCTCACGAGAGAGGAATCGAGAAAAAAATTTCAGCTCCTCCATCTCCACTCTACGACTATTAAATACCTTCTCAAGTTTCGTAAATTTGTTCAAAAGGGTAAAATTTGATACGGAGGCTTCATCATCATGAGGTTCCTCCCTTAAAATTTTACGACTTTTAGTTCGCTTGGCAGGAAATGATTTCAAAGAACTTATAGATCGAGTTTCTGTAGTTAGTAAGGGAATTTGGAAAATATCACTCTATCCCGTGATGGCGAAGAGTGGTAGGCGGTTGAATTCTGCGCGAGATGTCCAGGGTTCGAATCCGGGTGATGGCGTTATTTATTTTCCTTGTTGCGATGATGTCGGGATTTCGAATGCAGACACTGGTGAACATTCCGCTCCGTCTTCCAAAGCTGTATCGCAAATAGTTTCAATTGTTTCTGTCAACATCTTTTCACAACAGACCGTTAATAAAGCAAATATAAAATTAGATTGCTTTTTGACTGTTAATAACCGATTTTGATTACTTTCATCTTGTGTCTTCGTGGTGGAGTTGATTAGACGCTCACCTTGGTGTTCGTAACTTGAGTGTACTGGACTCGAGAGACTTCTAGCCCTTTTAGCGGGGTGCGATTTCGTCGCATCAAGGTCAAGGTCAAGGCGCGCAACTTATCTTTCAAAGCTAAGCAACATAGATATTTTTATCAGATTTCCTCGTTACTCTCTGAATTTACTAGCTTAATTGTTGATATTTATTTGTATATCTAACCCTTTAGCAACTGCACATACCGGTAGTTGTCTTTTTTACCGATAGGTCAAAATATACATTTTTATACTGTTTCACCGACATAGCCTCATTCTAGTTCCGGTAGATTCACGTAAAAAGCAACTAATCTATTGCGTAAATACTGAATAATATCTAAAAATGTGTTACTTTATCAATTTCCAGCAAGAAGTAGTTTGTATTACTCGATATAATATTAAAGATATTTGTCACCCTGCGTAGCCTCTTCGGTACTTCAAATTTTCTGTTGCAATTTTGTCCATAACGTTGCTTAGAAAATATCCAATCACTCACTTTCTATTCATTATGATACCCAAGCCACAACTGAGACGTAAATTAAACCGGAATACCAATTCTCCTAACGATAAACCCATCTTAAGCATGAAGAAACTTGATCTTGATGCTTTAGACAACTTTAGTAAGCTTTATAACCAATATGCTTGCCTGTTTGCGGTCCTTGGTGCCATCTTTGATGGAAAGGTATCCACGCTCACTTCTCAGCAATGTGAGAAACTAGAGCCTTTCGTCAATATGGTGTCTTCTGAGACCCGTGATCGGCAAAAAAGGAATTTTAATTTTCTTTTGAAAAATGCTTCAAAAGATAAACAACCAATAGATGTTGCTGTTTAGTTTCTTTACTCTTGTGGCTGTAATTTTAAAGTTGCAAAAGCTAAAAGACTCTCATCCCGAAGTAAAAACCCGCTGATTCTCGTAAAACTTTTTTCGGCGATAGAAGTAGACCTTATATTCTCTCAACATGAGCGGTCAGCCAACTATTTAAATGAAAATAAACTGTACATATGCAGGGATAAAACGCCAATGGAGCGTCCGGTTTTATGTAAAGTAGCAAATGAGAACACTAGCTCCGGTTCCACAAAACCAAAAGTTGTCTCTGAGGCCGGCCCTCCCGCTCAGGTAAGCCCACATCCCTCTGGGTCAATGTCAGTTTCCCCTGATACTCCTCCCATTCACCTTAATCATGATTCGACTGAGCTTGTAGCCTCGTCAAGTCGTTCTCCTGCTAAGCCAACCATGTCTGTGATAGCTTTAAATTCCGATAAACCTACGAACGCCCCTAGTAAATCTACGTCAGTTTTCAAATTCGGCAATATGATTACCGATAATAACTCAGTATCTAACAAAGACCCAACTGCTCAAGCTAGCGCTTTTCCTATCCCCAAATCTCATCAACATCCCCAAATAATTCAGCCAGCTTATATAATTAACCGTTTTTTAAAACCAGTCATGCAATTATCGAAGGCCAATATTCCGTCAAATTTTGATATAATGCCTCAAAATCCTATATTTATGCCCCCTCCTGGTTTTCCCATGCCACACTTCAGCCGCCCTTTCTATGGAGCCCCCTCTAATATGCCTTTCTACAATATGCACAGTTCATTTGATAATAATTACTTGACAAACTATAGACCAGGGCCAATTGGCTTTCCGCCTTTTGTTTCTCCCATGCCGTTTCCCTTTCCGCCACCAAGTTTTCCTTTTTTATAAATACTATCGAGCGTAACCTGAATCTGAAGGATACGCTCAGTATAGTCTCACTCAATGCGAGATCAGTTGTTAATAAGATGACAGAACTTAAAACAGTAGCATTTGAGCTTGATCCAGATGTGCTCTGTGTCACTGAATCTTGGACACACTCTCTTATTTCTGACTCGACACTCGCCATGGATAATTATAGTTTGTACCGACAAGACCGCATTGAAAAGCGTGGCGGTGGTTGCCTTCTTTATATTAAATCATCCTTTGTACATTTCCCGTACCACCTGAGCATTTCGTCATTTTCTGGAAATTTTGTCTTATTTCAGTCATCCTGCCACACAATAAAAAGCGATAATTGGGTGTGTCTACAATCCTCCCAGTTACTCAAGTAATGTAATGCAGCTGTGTGAAATGTTTGAAAACGTTGCAGACTCAATTCGATGTCAGAATAATTATAGGTGATTTTAATCTGCCAGACATTGACTGGCATGCAAATACCTGTCCAACAAGATTTCAGAAATTGGTTGACACTATTAACTTTTCAAACATGTCACAACTGGTCAGTTCAGTGACCAGAAATGACAACATATTAGATTTAATTTTTACAAATGATGTCCACCCTCTTTTTATGAATTTTCACTTTCACAAGTGACCATGTCTTAATTCACTGTTGTTTTCCAGTCTCTCTTTCTAAAAAGCCCGATGTAAAATGCAATAACCTCGACTTTGGTAACGTGAACCATGAATTAGTAAATGATTTCGTAAGTACCCTAGATTGGCATAGCATATTTTCAACTAACGATCCCTACTTCTTCCAGGAGCTATTGCAAAACCTTACAGAAAATATTCAGGCTCTTACCCCACTTAAGATTTTAAAATCAAATTCAGCTTCTTCAACTGTGCCAAATTTTCTCCAAAATAGACTTAAGAAATTACAAAAACAACTTAAGGATACGTCCTATAGCTCTTTATAAATGCACTTAAGAATAGCGCAAATATTTGAATTAGCGCTTAAAATAAGGCTTGCACGAGATAGGTGAAGAGAGTCCACAGCATTAAGTGATGCGAATTTGTGGGCTCTTGGCCCTACTTACGTGTTGTTTAAATTTATCAATAACCAAGTTTGTTAAAACTAAATACAACATTTTGTCTCACACATTCGGTTTTGACGCGTGCTAGCAACTATCTTGCTAATCACTCTCCACAGCTCAATTCTCTCCTCACCTGCCGCTGTTTATTTTGCCCTTCAACGACACCTCTCTGGTGATCACTCTCGGGCTCCAGGAGAATTCAGCGACAATTCGCAAACGAGTTTTCTCCCCATTTTGCAACTCACAGCCCAACGAACTTGGATCCAGTCCTCGCAGAGTTATCCTTTGGCAAGTCGACTACTTGACTACTGCCGACTAGGATCGTGAAGGATCTAAGTGAGTTGTATCATTTCTAATCTTCATCGTCAATCTCTTTACTGGATTTTGCGACTTTTCCACTAGAATAGACTGGTAAATCCCTTATTAGCAGTTAGTGTACCCTTGAAAGTTTTCATCGCGTATTTGCTAAGACGTTTTATATATTTGTAGCGATAAAGCCACTACAAATTCTTCCAGATCAGTTGCTCAAGTCTTCCGTCTTTGGACGTCGGCTAAGCTTCAGAAAGTCATTCCACCCTTACTCAATGGCAACAATCATTTTATTACAGAGGATTTGGAGAAAGCAGCATTGCTAAATTCATTTTTCGCCGAGTTCTTTACCATCGAAACTAGCCCCACTCCTGTAATCCCCCTGCTGTGTGATTCAAATCATAGTACCCTTAATTTCTCACCCACTTGTATTCAAAAAGAAATAAGTCGTATTAAAATTCACATTCGGTAGGAACTGATAACATTCCGAACTCACTCATCAAACAATTAAGAGATTTCCCACCCTTACTGAGTAAGTTATTTTCAGTGTTTCTTGAGAATGGCTTTTTCCCGGACTACTGGAAAACTTCTTTTATAATTCCCGTATTTAAATCTGGTTCCCGATCAGATATTCACAATTATCGCGGTGTTCATAAAACGCCCTCTCTGGCTTAACTCTTTGAAAAATTAATTGCCAAAAAATTACAGATTTCTGCGTAAATAATAACATTCTCAGCTCCTCACAGCATGGCTTTTTACCGGACCGATCTTGTGAAACTTGTCACATGTCTTTTCTAAATCTACTTTCTTCTCTTCGTAATGATCATTTATCTGTGGTAGTTATCTATTTTGACCTTAGTCAGATAAAGTTCCTCACAGGAGGCTCCTAGCCAAACTAGAGGCTATAGGATTTCGTATTCCACTTACTGACTTCATCAGATCTTATCTTTCAAATCGACAACAAAACGTCTTAGTGGGATCCTCATACTCTACTCCTACCGCAATTTTGAGTGGTGTCCTTCAAGGTACCGTGCTAGGTCCTCTGCTCTTTTTGCTTTGCATAAATGATATGTCATTGAGTGTTAAACACTCCCAATCTTATATTTATGCCGATGATCTCAAGTGTGTTTACTCCTTCTCTAAATCTACGACCGCGAGATGCTTAGAACAAATTCATTCTGATCTGCACGCACTTTCGACGTGGAGCTCAACATGGCAGATGGAGTTCTCACCTTCTAAGTGCCGATATATGTGCTTTGGGCCTGAAAGGCTGCCACAACCTGTTATTTTTCAAGGTTACCCAATGACTGAATGTTCCAGTATCAAGGACCTAGGACTAAGCTACACCAATAAATTAGACCTTCCTCCTCACGCCGATAGAATTACAGCCACAGCCGCACAGATTTGCGGCTTTATCTCTTATAATTTCTATCTTCCTGAAATAAAATTAAGACTTTATCGTATGTTCGTTCTCCCCATCTTAGAATACTGTTGCCCCTTTTTCGGTCTCATGAATGAAGGTAGCCGTTCAAAAATTGAACAAATTCGAAAAAATTTCACGAAAACTGCTGTATCCGACAGCTTCTAATACTTGCTACTCAAATAGGTGTCAATTAACAAAACTAAGGTTCCTTTGGGTCAGGAAATTGGAAGCAGGCTTTTGTCTCCCTTTTCGGCTTAATAATTGCACAAATTTACCCAGGAATTCTGTCATTACCCCCGTCAGCCGTCCCTACAACCTAAGAAACTCGGCACTTTTTATACCCCCTCCAGCATCTTCCTCATGTAAACGCTCTTTGTTTTTTGCTTCCAGATATAGCTTTCTTTGGAATAACTTGCCAATCAAAATAAAGTCGTTAACTAGATTGTCTTTTTTCAAACAGAGACTGCACATTTATCTTAACACTGACTCTATTAACCTTCTATTCTCCTCATCTTTTCCGAGCAGTTTTTTCCATGACCCCGAGAAAGGACCATTGGGAATTTAGAAGATCCGCTTGAAACTATTCTCTCTGCCTCGTGTCCCCCGAGAACCTACATGTCTCCATTAACCACCGCTGAATCACACGAAGCCACGCGGAAGTACTCAGTCTAAAATGCGGCAGTTTCGTTGAATACTTGCTTTCATCAGACCACATACACCTATTTCTGCTCTATTACTATCATTCTGAGCAGTTTTTTTTCTCTTGCACACTTTTTGAACATGGAGGCCCGTTGAACACTCTCTCCATTTTCACTGTAAGAGTTTGTTAACTGCCATAATTTTTCGTTTTTAGTTTAAAATTACCTGCAAAACATTGCTAATGTTGCCCCAAAAGGACAATTTCTGCTGACATTATTACGACTTTCTACGTCTACTTGCACATATTGTCAAATTATTTTTTGAATTTTTATTTTTTATTTTCTTCGAAATTAACTTTGTATAGATAGTGCCGTGCTGGCGCTGAAAAACATAAATTCCAAATATTGCGACTTCTGCCCTCGAAATAAGGACTAAAGCTTTCAAACGAAATTAACTTACAGTCAACAGTCAATCCCGATGGTTTAGTGGTAACGACTGATACCGGCGAATAACAGGTTTTGAGTTCGAGTCCCTCTTGCGCCGCGACTTATACACGCTGATCTACATGTTTATTTTTGCCTCCCATAATGTATCAGACTGAAGATAAACGATATTAAAGCTCTATGCAATATGTATAAAGCGTTCAACTGTATGAAAAAGGTTATTGAAATGACTTAGCCGTTTGTTGAGCTGGAATCCGGGAGAATTGATGCAGAACGCAGTGACGGAGATGATGTTCGTTTTGACTAATATCCTGTCATGTCTTCTGAGGCTGGATGTATTGCGAAAGCGAATCCAATAGCTAACGACGAAAGTCCGCCAGAGGGCTAGGTGAACTGAAATCCCGAAAATAATATTTCCCACGGAGGACGAGAAATTAAAACCACAATTTGAAACGCGCACGTAAGATGGCGAATAAATAAATAAAAAATCAATTTTATATTTTAGGCCCGGAGAACCTCGTCATTGCAAACTTAGTGCTTTGGAAAAATAAATAAAAATTTGATCAATGCTGCACTCCGTGAGACAACCACATAGACAGCGGGAGGGTTAGTAATGTTGGTAGATTTATTAATATTTACCAACATATTGTCTTTTTTTAATAGTAGTCAACGCATAGTGAACTAAGGAGGAAGCACTGAAACAAAATTCCTACTATTTAAGCTAGGGTGGAGTTTATGGAACCCCCACTTAAAAAAACAAAAGGTAGGAGAAAAGAAACAGCTGAAACAAACTTAAGGGGGCTGGTGTACGATTACCTATGACTAAGGATTCCCGACGGAATCCGAAACGTCAGGCAAATAAAACTCTTGTTTCAGTGATCGCATCTTCGTCTTCTGAGAGGATTGATTGTAGTCCAAATGAGACAGGACTGTTGATGAGAACGAAGGAGGGCTGGAAACGCTTCTTGTAATTGGAAAAATCATATAACAGCAGAGGCTGTCGTTCACCATTGTTACACGACCCGACTGGCTTCATGATCATTCATCAGGTGAGACCGGAGAAGGCCATCGCGGACAACAGGGTCGATATAAAGTGAACGACAGAGGTCACCTGATCATCAACGAAACGCCGGAGGTGTGACCTTGTAGACTTGGGGTTTAGCGGCGAGCTGGCGAAAATAGCAGATCCGCCGCGAGCAAGACTTCAGACCATAAAGGCTATCGTCAGGGTTGTAAAACGGAGAATGGAGAAAACGCCAATGATGACTGGACAGAGAAGTGGGCGAAAACATAGTTGCAAATATAACTCAAAGGAGGAAGAAATAGACATGTGTGGAAAGATTTTTACATGAACATAACCACCTCAAATACCAGGGGAACCTTTGCAGGGTCCAAAGGTTGTGTGTTTGGGAAGGAGACGAATAACAAGGACTTTATATCTTCCGAAGTTAAGTGTTTGCGTAATTTGACTTTAATAACTGCTAAGTTAGACGACAGCCTAATTTCGAGGGGATTATTATTCCAGAGGAAGGCACATTTGGAGGCAAAGAAGTGAGAATGGTTCGAAATGGAGCTTAAGGGGGGCGCAATAATCCTTGAGGAATTACGAATGGCATAAGGTCTATCTGAGGGAAGGAGAGCGTTGATTCGTGGAAGGTTAGGGGTAGAGTTAACGCGAAAGAGGAAACAGAGGCCCACTTCGAGTCTTCTGACCCAAAGAAATGTCATTTTCGCTAACTGACATCTCTCCGTATAAGAAAGCGTGAATCGAGGAAGAGCGAATATTTTGCGAGTAAATACCATCTGTACATTTTCAATCTGACTGCGGTCTGAAGCATTCATTAGACCAAAGAGGGGACAGCAGTATTCTACGATAGGTTGACACTTAATGCGTCTGTCAGTCAACACGTTCTATTTCCCACCAGGGTAAGTGAGGGGCAGCAATCAAAATGCCTAGACCTGGTACTTACGAAATCGCTGGACAGCATCGACGAGGTGCAATCTCTACCTCCTCTAGGTAAAAGTGATCACATCATACTAAATTGGGACTATTATATATTTTCGGTACCCGAACAACCCACCAAGGTTTGAAAAGGAATATTTGGCGTGGTGACTTTGATCAAATGAAGGCCGAAATAAACAACATAAATTGCGAATTGATTTTTTTGGCAATAAAGCTGATGATTGGGGATGGATCAGTGAGTTATTGCATACTCTCCTGATAAAACACTGTCCGATTACATGGAAGAAGCTAAACAACAAACCTCAGTGGCTGACTCAAGCGCTGATGAAAGCGATAAATAAAAAGGGGAGATTGTTTAGAAAGAACAGAGCAGACAGAAATCCGGTATCCCTAAATGCATACAAAACGCAGAGGAACCTCGTGAAGCGACTTATCTTCAAAGCGCAAAGACTTTGAAAAAGATTTACTAAACCGGGCAGTTAAAAATCCGAAGCTATTGTATGGCTACTTAAGAAAGACCACACGAAACCAGGACCCAGTTTCCCTTCTGAAGGCAAGCGATGAAACAGAAATGAGTGAGGATGGAGCAAAAGCTGAGCATGTTTCATAATTTTTCAAATCGAACTTTACAACTGAAATCGGATTCATCCCTCCAAACTATGGCTTAGGTGACGGTCCAAAGATTAAAAATGTGGCCTTCGCCGAAGTAACCGTTCTTCAGGAGTTAATGGCACTAAACGAGTCAAAATCATCCGGTCCCGATGACATCCTGCCTAAATTACTGAAAGAACTTGCTGGGGAGCTAACCAAACCGTTTTCTATGCTTTTCAGTACCTCGTTTAATGCAGGTTCTTTACCCGCCGATTGGAAATACGCACGGATTACACCGTTGTATAAAGGCGGCAGAAAGGTTTCTGCAAACAAGTATAGACCAATCAGCCTCACTTCGATCTGTTGCAAGATTATGGAAATAGTAGTAAAACGAGAGCTGATGCGTTTCTTAGAGCAGTATAACCTTCTATCGGATGCGCAGCATGGGTTCCGCAGAGGCAGGTCCGGCGTGACGAACCTGCTCCATTGTTTGGAACGCTGGACTCAGGCAGTTGATGGAGGAAATCCGCTTCATGTAATCTACATCGACTTCAAGAAGGCTTTTGATAGCGTCCCACATCAACGACTTCTCCACAAACTCAGCCAAATAGGTGTTCGAGGAAATCTGCTGAAGTGGATTCAAAGCTTCTTACTTGGCCGCTCTTAAACTGTAAATATTGGTGACCAGCAGTCGGCAGACGTTGCAGTCGAGAGCGGTGTCCCCCAAGGCTCTGTCCTTGGCCCTATAATGTTCATTATATACGTCAATGACTCCGTCCGTGAACTGGACTGCGATGTGGCTATGTTTGCCGATGACATTAAGATTTGGAACGTCATCAGAAATTCAAATGACAAAGAACATTCGCAGCTAAACCTAAACCGTCTTCAAACTTGGTCTCAAGACTGGCTTTTGCCGTTTAACGAGAACAAATGCAGTATCCTACGAGTTGGCCGACCCAGCTCTCAGAACCCCATGGTTTACAGCCTAAATAACATCCAACTGCAAGAAGTGGACGCGCAGAAAGATTTGGGAGTATGGATCTCTAGGTCTGTCAAGCCCTCGCTGCACTGCGCAAAAGTAGCCAAGTCTGCGATTTCCGTCCTGTATCTTGTCAAAAGGGATTTATGTGCCTTCGATAAAGACTTCTTTGCTAAGGTCTTTGGAACATTTGTGCGGCCGAAGTTGGAGTTCGCAATGCAAGCATGGAAACCCTGGACCGCGAAAGACCTTAATTCCCTCGAAAAGGTCCAAAGGCGCGCGACCAAACTGGTTACCGGTCAGAGCTTTTTACCCTACGAAAGACGTTTAGCTAATCTTGATCTATTTCCGTTAAGTTACAGACAGCTACGTGGCGATCTGATACAAGCATTTCGTATAATGCGCGGGCAAGACTGTTGTCTTCTACCTGGTGAATTCTTCGAGTTAGCAACAACGACGAACTTAAGAGGGCATCTCTTCAAACTACGCATAACAGGGGCCAGAATAGACCCACGCAAGTTCTTCTTTGGTAATAGAGAAGTTGAAGCTTGGAATGCTCTCCCCGAGGATATTGTTATGTCCCCATCTGTGGATGCATTCAAGAGAAATTTAGATTTTCATACCCGAAATACCCACTAAAATTAGACCTGGCGAGACTAAACATACTACTCACTGCTTTTTAGGAATATGTTAGTTAAGAATAACAAGAATTGCAAGCTCCGAGTCCACCGAACGTTGTGATCCGAGGCTACGCGGATTTGTAAAACTTTTCCCAATTCAGGCCTGGAATGCACTGCCCGCGGACATTGTAATGTCACCATCTGAGTACACGTTTACGATTAAGTCAGACGCATCTGTAGGCATGTTGACGAAAATATAAAATTAGAACAAATAGCCACTGAGCCCCCGAAAATAAACTGCCAGTTGCCGAATGCAAATTGTGGAATAATTCCATTATAAAAACCATACTACTCGCCAATTTTCAGGAATATGTTTGTTTAGAAAACTACCGATTATATTTCTTCTGTCAATTAGCAGGCAGACTCGTTAAACCAACAAGGGTGCACGATGGGCGCATCGCCGACACTCGATGAGGTTCGCGTGACCTCCGCAACCTTCTCTTCGTGGGACCCTTGATATTATGGCGAAAACTGCGATGGACTCTCCCGGACATGCTTCAAACACTCTTAGCACAGGCCATCAGCTTCGAATATAC
>JAYGXS010000001.1:48694-64149 GCA_036362985.1 Ligula intestinalis | reverse complement strand
ATTTTTTTTGCAGATTCCCTCCATGCGAAGATAGATCCGGAGGTCCAATTGCCTTCGTCGACTCCTAAAGTAACTTTGACTCTCCCACGTAAGGTGTAGAAGCCCAATATTAAAGGAATGTGATGTAACTTTATTAGAGTTTCCTCATGAGTTGGTGACAGGTTGTACGTTGCTGCCAAGTGTACTTAATTAGTGCTGAGATTGACTTCGTTATGCCACAGTATGACATAAGGACCAGTTTTGTTCGGTGTATACGTGGAGGAATGTGCCAGAGCTTTGGACGGTCAAGTTGCAATATTTATGTATACTTTGAGATATGTCATTTTATTTTAGTATCTGCTTGAAGCTTAAAGTGCAATCTGGAGACATGCCAAAGAAGTGAACAGAATTGAACTGCAACTGGACATAAACTTTATGGAAGAATATTCAAATCGTTAACATCTGGGAATGAATGTAGTCGGATAACGACGTTCGGCCGTTAACAACTTTCGTTGTCTTCCTATAATTCACTTTATTAAGAGAAATGGCTTTTCGTTTGTGGTCCCTGTTCATATCTGAAAATCGCAAAAGTGTTCAACTTTAAAAAATGTCCATAATACAAATCTATGCTTAAAATCAGCTATTGGTGTGAGCCCGTTTCAAACTGCTGCTACTGAACCCATGTGCATTACCTCTGTCACAGTTTCTCAGCAAATGAGAACCAAGTCAAGTGAAGTCAATTTATTAAGGGGAATATAGACAAACGCCTTTAAACTCCCTATCGGTAGCTAAGAAATGCATCGACAATGCCGAAAATTTCAAAGAATGTCTGTTACGTAATTGTGGGTGGCTACTTACTTTTTCCAAGTAATATTACCAGATAGGATGATGTCAGTTAGCACGAGCCAGCAAGCGTAACTGAAAAAAAGGGCAGACGGTAAAAAAACTCCCAAGGCATTGCCCAGAATTCACAAGATGTAATGTAGTTTATGGTTTTTTAGAATAAAAACTGTCGCTCGGGGAGAAAGTGTTTGTAAAATATGCCAGGATGCAGCTGTCAAAGTTGGCAGCAGGTTAAACGGTACACCACGAATTATATCCTGATCGGTAGTGTCATACACGGACGAGGACGAGACTGCAGATTCACGAGAAGATCCCGAAATATCAGAGCTACGACCACGATACACCATTGTCGATTTCCGAGGCCGTCATCAACGCGACGAAAACAGAAGAAACCGCCACGATCGTAACTATTCGTTAGTGGTCGAAATAGGCCAGCTGCATGAACTAGGATAACTTTAGTGGGAAGAACAATTTCATAATTGAATTATACTCAAACGAAGCAGGAAATATTATACGAAATAATATATTTTCTTCGTCTGAAGTAGGCTTGCAGCGGTTAACTGGTGTTAGAGTGAGCACTACTATAGCAGTCTAGCATTTTTTAAAAGACCTCTAAGGAAGTGGACATAACAACATCGAGGGGCAAAGCATTCCAAGCTTCAACCACTCTAATACAAAAGAAGAACTTTCGTAGGTCTAGTCTGGCCCTTGTTACGCGTAGTTTTAACGGATTTCCCTTTAAGTTCATGGTTGTAGCTGTTAGGATCGCCTAATGAACAGACTTATCAAGCAGCAGATAGCGAGGCATGGCCACAACCGAAGCAGGCTATCGATCGGCCTACACGGGCGAACGTACAAAAGCCGTCAACCGATCGATAACTCAGGTTTTCAACCACCGTCAGCCACTGAGTCAAACAACCAATATGACTGGTCAACATCTTAAAGGGGAATCTGATTGGCTCAGTGGACATCTTTACACACGTTGTTTTCCCTAAATAGTTTGTACCTTAAACACAAAAAAGACTTTTGCTTTTGTACCCTTGTTGTCGTGTTCTCTCTTTAGGGACAAACACCAGACGTCATTGGGCGGCATCCGTTTTAACAATTTGACGACGCAGAGCCGGACTTGCTATGTACTTTTCCGCGGAACAACTACAGTCTATCGTGAAACAGCAACAAGCTGAGTTTGAGGAGCCTCACTGGAAGATGATGGAGTCCACAATGCGAAAATTCAGTTTGCATTTTTCTGGCACAGATTCTTCCTCAAAACAGTCCACATCAGCAAACGCCACTGCTGCTCCCATCACAGAGTTCATTTATGACCCCGACTCCGGGGTAACATTCGACGCTTAGTTCAAACGTTGGAAAGATATTTTACGCGTGGATTTTGCCAAGGCCGATGATGCATGCGAGGTGCGCCTGCTTCTACGCAAACTGGGCATCAGAGAACTCGAGCGGTACGCGAATATCATTCTGCCAAAACACCCTCGTGATTTCACCTCCAATGAAACTGTCCAACGCCTGTCAGAGACTTTCGGTGAAAAGTCATCCTTGTTCAATATTTGTCACCAGTGTCTCAAGCTAGCGAAAAACGAGGTAGATAATTTTCTGACGCTAGCCAGCACTGTCAACCACGAGTGTGAACGGTTCAAGCTTCGCGAGTTGACCGATGACCAATTTAAGTGCCTAATCACTGTGAGCGCATTGCAGCCACCTCGTGATGCTTAAATCCGGACACGTCTGCTCTCACAAGTTAAACAGGACCCAAAGTCTACCCTGCAGACCTTGACGGCCAAGTGTCAGCGGCTGAAGAATTTGAAGCATGATTCTGCCATCGTGGAGCAACCCAGTTCCTCGTTTTCCACCACCCATGTTCATGCTGTCACTCGGCCCAAGTCTGTCTCACCCGAGAAGTCCCATGATTCCACACCCAGAAAACCACCATCAGCTTATAATAATAAATAAATTTTATATTTAAGGCCCGGAGAGCCTCGTCATTGCAAAATAAGTACTGTGGAAAAATAAATACAAAGTTGATATATGCTGCTCTCCATGAAACAACCACATAGACAGCGGGAGCGTTTAGTAGTGTTGGTAGATTAATTCATATTCACCAACATATCGTCGTTTTAAAATAGTAGTCAATGCATGGTGAACTAAGGAGGAAGCAGTGAAAAAACTCCCACCATTAAAGCTGGGGTGGAGTTCAGAAAACCCCCGCTTAAAAAAGCAAAACGTAGGAGAAAAAAAAACCGCTTCAACAAAATTAAGGGTGTTGGTTGAGAGGATTGATTGTAGTGCAAATGAGACAGGACTGTTGTTGAGAACGAATGAGGGTTGGAAACGCTTCTTGTGATTGGAAAAATCACATAACAGCAGAGGCTGTCGTTCACCATTGTAACATCACCCGACTGGCTTCATGATCAACTATCAGGGAGATGAGAGCGGAGGAGGCCATCGCGAACAACAGAGCCACAAAGATGAGGGAACGGCAGAGGTCACCTTATCATCAACGAAACGCCGGAAATGTGACCATGTAGACTGCGAAGTTTTGCGACGAGCTGGCAAAAATAGCGGAACCGCCACAAGCATGACTAAAGACCATGAAGCCTATCGTCAGGGTTGTAAAACGGAGAATGGAGAAAACGGCAACGATGACTGGACAGAGAAACATCGTTGCAAATATCACTCAAAGGAGGAACAAATAGACACGCATGGAAAAAATCATTGATCTGAACATAACCATCTCAGATACCAGGGGGACCCTTTTCAAAGTCCAAAAGTTGTGTGTTTGGGAAGGAGACGGATTACAAGGACATAACATCTTCCGAAGTTAAGTGTTGACGTAATTTGACTTTAAAAACTGCTTAGTTAGATGGCAGCCTAATTTCGAGGGCAATATTACTCCAAAGGAAGGCATATTTGGAGGCAAAGAAGTGAGAATGGTTCGAGGTGGAGCTTAAGGGGGGTGCAGTAATCCTTGAGGAATTGCGAGTGGCATAAGGTCTATCTGCGGGAATGAGAGGGTTGATTCGTGGGAGGTTAGGTGTAGAGTTAACGTGAAAGAGGAAACAGAGGCTCGCTTCGAGTCTTCTGACCCAAAGAAATGTCATGTTCGCTAACTGACATCTCTCCGTATAAGAAAGAGTGGATCGATGAAGAGCGAATATTTTGCGAGTAAATACCCTCTGTACGTTTTCAATCTTACCACGGTCTGAAGCATTAATTAATCCAAAAAGGGGACAGCAGTATTCTATGATAGGTAAAACATACATGCGATAAAGTTTTAACTTTATTTCCAGCAGGAAAAAATTGTGTGATATAAAACCACATATCTGTGCAGCCTTCGAAAATATTCGATCCACATGAGGTGACGATGCTAGTTTATTTGTGTAGCTTAGACCTAAGTCTTTGATAGTGGATCGTTCTAAAAGTGGAGTATTTTGAAAGACTAGGGGACAAGGAAGCTTGGCGGGACCAAAACACATGAAACTTCACTTGGATGGAGAGAATTCCATCTGCCAGATAGCACTCCAACGTGAGAGTGTAAGTAGGTCCGCATTTATTGTATCAACGCATATACTTGCCGTGTCCTTAGAAAATAAGTTTATGCATTTGAGGTCGTCTGCATAAATGAGATTGTGTGAATTGTTTAGAACAGCCGAAATTTCGTTTATATATAGAATGAAGATTAAGGAACCCAAGACAGTTCCTTGAAAAACGCCAATCGTTATCAGCTGAGAAGTGGAGTAACTATTACCTACTAGGACCTTCTGGCTGCGGTTAGACAAGTAGGAACCGATGGAGTCGAGGAGAGGGGGACGGATGCCAATGTCTTCCAATTTTAGCAGAAGCCGTCTGTGCGGTACCTTGACGAAGGCTTTGCTCAGGTCAAAGTAGATAACAACCACGGATCGCTGCTCGTTACGGAGGGAAGTGACGTGGGTAAGAAAAGCTAAGTGACACGTCTCGCATGATCTTCCGGGTAGAAAACCATGCTGCGAGTCACTTAAAAGCTTATTTTTTAGGCAAAAATCGAGAATTTGATTAAAAATTATCTTCTTTAGAAGTTAATTGAGGGCCGAGGTTTTATTCACACCGCTGTAGTTATTTATGTCTGAACGAGATCCTGATCTAAAGACTGGAAGAATAATGGATGTCTTCCAAGTGTCAGGAAAGTAACCATTCAAGAGATAGACTGAAAATATATGGCTAAGTTATTTGGGAAAGGTCGACACTCTTTTGATAACTGACTTGGGGATACCATCAGTTCCCAAATAGTGCGAGTATTTTAGACAAATTATATGCTTGCGAAATCATATGGAGAAACCTATGTTCCCGAGATTATTGTCTGAGCATGGTTGAAACGACGGTACCGGTTTGGATTCTGTTCTGAAACGCTTTGCATAGAAATCATTGAATAATTTAGCCTTATCAGACTCATCTCGTGCACATGTTTTCTTTTCATTAGGCAATGGGGGTATTTCAATTCCTCGTTTTGCGGAGGACCTACAACGAAACAGTTGTGCAACCGATTTTGCAGAGTTTCACTTGCTCAGAGTGCATGATTCCATTGTCTGGTAACATGCAAGGCAAATATTTGACACTAATTCAACGATCTCTGCAATCCTTAGATGCACAGACAGACAACTAGTAGATCTATCTTTCAGCTGCCTCCTCAATTTCTTTAGTCTGGGCAAAAGAAAATGCGGGACGCTCGATTCTCGTGTGTAGGGTCTTGCAATTTTAGTGGGCACAAATTCCAGCATTTTATTAGAAAGAAAGAAAGATATGCAGCGTCGTTAATGGAAGAGAGCCTCTGCCACTCTTATGAGTCAAGAAAATTTTTGATTGAGCTAATATCTGCGAGGTCATACGCATGATAGGTACGACTCGCACTAGCCTTTTCCGTAGAAGGAAGCGGAAGACAACAGTGAATTCATGTGTGATCACTTTGGAAGATGTCCTGCTTAAAATCAACGAAAAGAGGGGCAATACCATTTGTGAAAATCAGATCTAGGATATGATTCTATCTTGTTGGAGAAATAACCAGCTTAGACCAGTTCGTAAAATTAATGGTATCTCGGAAAGGCTGAAATCTAGGTGGACAATAATTTGAAAGCCAGTCGATTTCAGGAAAATTAAAATCTCCAGCAATAATTTTAACTTCAAAAGTGGATTCTGAAATAAACTTGAATATTTCACACAAATTTGCATCTTCTTCAGATGAAGAGTTAGGAGGATTATATACACATCCGATAATCGCCTTTTGCCGGGGCGACAGGATAATAGAGGCGAAACAGTAATTTCCAGAGAAGGACGTGCTAGAAATCATACTCGTCTATGATAAGGGAGGAGTCAGAAATGATTGAATGGGTCCAAGATTCTGTAATGCATATAACATCGGGCATCATCTCGAAAGTGATAGCTCGAAGTTGAGCCATTTTATTTATAACGGACCTGGCATTAAGCACTATGACATCTAGTGTGTTTCGAGTGACAGGTCTATGGCTATCGTTATTCATAAAAAATAATTTGAGGGTGGGTAGACAAACTGTAGGCCGTTATTATTTGTGGAATAAGTACTGACGGGTATGGAGCTGTTAGCATACGGGTAGCCAAAAATGAATCGCTGATAAGATAGATATCTAGGGGTCTCGCTTTCTGGCAGGGATAAATGGGGAGAGGGTAAACCAAAATAAGCTTCTGGGGCGTTTGGGAGGAATGGGGGAGGCGAGAAGACATGTAGAAGTTAGCAGGTTTGGGTGGTAGAGGATGGGTAAAGGAACTGATAGGGGGAACGGTGAGATAAAATTAGTGTTGGGGCCGCTCGCGTAAGGACTAGTGGTCTTAATCAGTGAATTTCCTGTACGACAACTCCGATTAGATTTAAAACTATACCAGTATGGGTTACTGGCGTGCAAATTAAAATTTTCTTGGTTCAGGCCCGGCGTGTTCAATAACGCATTATACGGGGGAATAATATGACTCCCACGGTCAAAAGAGGAGCTAGGTTGTGATGGTGAAGCGCTCGGCCTAAACGCTTTCAACGGTGTTGGCGACATTCTTGATGAACTTTTTGCTAAGTTTGAGGCAGCGAAACGTATCGATCGTTGGACAGAGAACGTATTAAGACTAGTATTAATCGTAGTAGATGACGGAGCGGTGGACCTTGAGGGTCCCGACATCAAGAAGGATGGGCTAACTGGTGCACTGTTGTTTATAGACCTATGACTAGACATTAGTGTTGCAGGGATAACGGTCACGCTGACGTTAGTGGGTGTATGGCCAGATATCCGGGGTGGAGGATAATAGAGTGCATTTACCCTATCAGGACTACAAGCAGATTAAGGAATAGTAGACTGAGAAGCCATGGGTCGATTGGACTGGAGAGCTGCTTTTCTTCGCTCAATTGTTGTAAGATCTCGAAAGAGGAAACTTTTAGTCATTTACAAAATATCGTAAAATGCGACCTCGTTCAGCAAAGATTGAGTCTACCTCGATCGGTGGAAACAATTTAACTAGGATTGGCAGGTTTTTGCTACGCGATTGGAGGCGTTTGGCTTCTGCAATTTTGTAGTTTAAACCACCCGAACATAGAAAATCTTTTTCAATATCCAAAGGGCGACTTAATATAGAGGCATTTTTTGAATATAAAGTTAAAGCTTTGCTTTTGTCTTTCAAAAGCTTCCGTGGTTATAAGATGGACGAGAGAGTCTAACTTTTTACAAACTTGGGAGGGCAAATATGATAACTTTCCATTAAAACAGATTGCCTAGTATTGACAAAACAGAACCAAACTTCATCATGAAGTCATTACAGTTCTGTAATGCAGATAAATCAATTTGCTTAGCCTTTACAATGGGCTGAATTTTGATATCAAGGCACTGACTAGTAGGCGAGGTCAGGAACCGCTTGGGTCTGGAAGCAGATATCTTACGATGAGCTATAATTTTCGTTCTCATAATTTTGATTGAAATCTGCTTTAAATGTGTGAAGATTTAGAAAAATTTAGCCTGCATAATTTTACCGCTGCTGGTTGTAAAATCCATTAAGATTGCTAAGAAACTGCATTAGTTATTACGTTCAGAAAAAACCGGTTGATATTATTTTCCGATTATGACTTACGACAAATAATCAGAGTGAACTTAACAAATACTCTAGCTTTTTTAATAAGGACTTTAAATTTATTTAAAAAGGTTTTCAATATAGGGAAACGACTCAACTTTTAAAGGTCTCGAGAGTATTCAGATCTTGACGATTTCTGTTACTAGGCCGCAAATTTGTTGTTTGATGAGGTTGCGTTCGGTTTAAAGAGGTTGCGTCTCGGTAGAATTGGTTGGAAAACAAAATCTTCTGAAATTCCGACTTCAAAAGATCGTCCACGCAGGAGAAGTAATTCCAGGGCCACAGAAAAATTCTATACCTACGGTTGCAGCCACATCCTAGATCGTAATTGATGGAGGATATCGATGTAGAAATGTCCTAACAGGAGCACGGGGAAATATCCTTTAGGGTCAAACAGTAGGGTTTAGCTGATGGTTGCTCCGTATGTTTGTGGTGCGGTTACTTGTGCGTCCACCATGGGCTTGTGAGGGCGCGGATTCACGTTCCATCTAATTTGGTGTTCACTTTACCATTCGTTGAGTTTCCTTCGGAGGGCTTAGTAGGCTGTGGGAAGCGACACACAACGGTTAATGGGGGTTATACCCGTGTGCCAGGCCTCGAACGTTTCCCTTAACACGTGGTCATTTCCTCGACCCAGAATTTTGGCATTCTTAAAAGCGAATTTGCGTCCGGAATTTGCGCAGTGTTCCGCCACCAACGAAAGTTACTGCATTGTATAAGCAGCCCTGCAGACTTCTGCCGTCAAGGTCTGCAGCCGCTTCCCACTCTCTCCGACATGGTCGACCGCGCAGGAATCACATTTGGCCCGGTAAACGACGTTTGTATTTTAACGTCTGGGCAGGGGTTCGTTCGGCCGCATGACGAGATGTCGTATTGTTGCCTCTGGTTGGTGGGCGATGCCGATCCCCTGGAGGTTTAATAGACGGGAGACTGCCTCCGCAACGCAGTCAATGTATGGTAGCGCGCGTCATTATTTCCATTGTTTGGTTGCCAGCTCTCAATTCGATCGGACATGGCTGTTGCGTTCGATGACATTTCAAGGATATCTGTTGGCCAAGAAGAGACGCTGGATGTAGCGTTATTCAAACTTCCGGTCCTGCAGCTCGCTGCAGTGTGTTTTTGGCCGTTTGTTTAGTGTTCGCACACAACTGCGTTTTGTGGCATGCCGGGTGTTCGCTGTGGTAGCTTAGGATTTGGTGCGTATTGAAAGCCGTCACGTACACCGTCGTTGTGAGGCTCCCATTGGGTTTTCTAAGGTCGAGCACGTCTAGGAACGGCAGTTGGTTGTTATTTTAAGCCTGCATCGTATACTGGATATCAGGTAAGACAGAGTTCAGGAGATGACGATATTCCTGGACCTTTTCTAGCTCAATGATGACAAAGGTATCTTCAACATATCATTTCCAACATTTGGGCATAGATTTCGCGAACACGCTCGACTCTAGTTTTTGGAGAACTGCTTTTGCGATGAAACCCAACAGGGGCGACCCCTTCGGCGTCCCCATGATCTGTTCGTACATGTTCCCCTCGAATGTGAAGTACGTCTTCAAACAGAATTTTAGGACTTGGACGAGATGTCTTCGACTCACCGTCTCGACCGTCTCATCATACTGGCTCTCCAGTAGCTCACTTATCGTGTCGATGGCCTTGGCCTTGTGGGATGGTGGTAAAGAAAGAGGTGACGTCGAATGACACCATGACCTCGTCGTCGGTGAGTTGCACTCCCTTAAAGTGCTCCAGGTATTGAATGGCTGAGCAGAATGTCGTGGCAATTTTTTGACGTCAGTACCTTTAGATTTTGAGATTACCATTTAGCCAGATTGAATGTTGGTGCTCCCCTCAATGACACGATCGATCGGAGGGGAATCCCAGCTTTGTGTTCCTTTTGTTGACCATAAAACCTCGTAAACGGTGCATCTGTTGACTTAATGGGCAGTCGTACCCACCTGCTGATGGCGTTGCTACTTTGCATTTTGGTGAACAATTTGTCCATTTGCGCCATTAGCTTCTTCATCGGTCCATCGTCACATGGAAGGTACGCTTGCCTGTCCTCCAGCGGGGCGTTGGCGTTCCGAAAAGAGTCGCTCTTATCCAACACCACTGTGGAAAGGATAAAATAGCATTCCAAACTCAACAAATAGTATGTGGTGGTCAGAGTTCACCAACGGATAACCGCCTGCAAGGTTAAGTCCAGATAGCATTAAAAGGGTATGACAGCCTTTGGGGTAACTTAATAAAGAAATGCTTGGTCTTATTAGCCTTCATCAGCCAAGCATAACCATGAACGCTTGCTGTTCGGAAAAAACAAAAATACTCACTAACAGATGGAGCAGATTGTCCACCACCAGTGCCTATCAGATGCGTCATTAACGTTTAATCGAACCGCATTTTTTCAATGCCTTGCTAACTACTGTTTGCTGTCAAGACTGATCGGATATATATTAACTGAAAAATAAGCGAACAACTATCGAATAGGCTTTTGAAATAAAAAAGTTCGTTTATGGTCAGAGGTCCCCAACGGGTGAAGACAGGACAGGCCGATTACGGACAAGTCATAGAAGCATTAACGGAGGTATGTCAGCATTGGAGGGTTACTTGATGAGGAACTTTATCGAGCTTATTAGCCTTCATCAGACAAGCATAACCCTGAACACCAGCTAGTCGGACAACACTAACAAACGCACTTACAGACGGCGCAGTTAATCCCAAAATTGGAGTTTTTCAGACGGTTCATAAGCACTTCAAATGTGGGGCAACTGTCGTCATGGACACGACCAACTACGTCAGCAAGGCAAACCAAGTCTTCAATTACATAGAAGCATACACACCACTCGATGTGGAGCCAACCAAAAAGCAGATCGCTGTTATAAAGAAGAAGGTGAACGAACCCTCCCGGTTGAAACTCATCACACCCGTGGACGCCAAATTTATCAGCTTTAGCTCTCTGTGCCAGGTCAAGTGAAATTTCTCTGACTCTAAACCAGCCCCCCCATCCCCCGAACACGCGGCCCATAGTCCAAACGCTAACACCCCCCTCCCCTCACTAGCACAACCTATCGCCGTGCGTGTCACGCCACCATTACCCTTCCACACAATCACCCCCTTCCCTCTCCCGTCCGTTGTAACCTCCGCCTCCAAAACATCTAGTGCGACATTCCCAGCCCTCACATTTAATTTAGTCTGACGACGAACACGTGATACATGTTCGAAAATTCACGATTACAACTCGATTTTCCGAAGATCTTCTTAGTTTTCATCATATCATCTCGGAATGCAACTTTCTTCACTTATCCAACATATTTCTGGGCGTCAAACGCTTATCTTGACCAGACGTTGAGAAAAAATTCGCACAGAGGCTGGCAATGACTTACAACCAACTCTACTTCCATCACCGCTGTCGCGAATTCAACATCCTTCCAAAATCCTTCTGATTTAAGCGAACTCTCCTAAATGAGACCGGATGACTTCTCGCACACAAATACGGATTCCATGTTTTAAGAGCTATTATATCCAATGTTAACCAACGTATTTACCGATTCGGAGCAACCATCAACGACCTCAGAAGCCAATGTGTTTCATGTTTGCCTGAAAATCTTTTCGAAGAGGTACTGAAAAGAATAAATGTCACCACAAAGGACGCCAGGGTGAAGAAGCGAGCCAACTTACAGGATAAACTCAAATAACTTCTCTTTCCCACTACTGAAAGCAAAATGTCGAAGTGAGTCGTCAACCTATCGTGATGGGTCCTCACATCTGCTGAATTAAACCTCCTGTCAAAAGGAATAAAATTCAGCCGTGCCGATGCGACACCGACTAAATTTCTAGCCAATATCGAGTCCTTTCTAATGGCCTCAACCGTCCCTGACGATATGCGTGGCAACATACGTAGCTGCGCAACAGGTCTCCCCCGGCAGAGGAAACACCACAAAATCTTAGCTATCGGAGAGAGAAAGGGGCTAATCCCACTGAAGGCTGATGATAGTATAATCATTGTGCCCGCTGACAAAGGTGGCGCAACTGTCTTTATGGACAAGACCGACTACGTCAGCAAGGCAAACAAAGTCTTCAATGACTTAGAGGCGTACACACCACTCGATGCGGACCCAACTAAAAAGCAGACCACTGTTATAAAGAAGAAGGTGAACGAACTCCCTCGGTTAAAACTCAACACCCCGGGGAAGCAAAATTGATCAACCTTAGCGATTTCGTATCGCACATGCATATGGCCTTCCTAAAAGGCACAAGGTCGATGTGCCATTGAGGATTATAGTGCCACTAATTAAATTCCCCACATACAACCTCGCCAAATGGCTTTGCAGAAAACTAAAGCACCTGAGTGATGGATCGCAATACAACGTCAAAGACTCACAGGCATTCCTGCATATAATTCAAGGATTTCAAGTAAGTCCTGACGAATATATTATATCATTCAACGTTGTTACTCTGTTTTTTTCCATACCACACGTTTTAACCATCGTTAGTATAGAGCGGCGCCTAGATGAAAATCCTATCAATATTCCGAAAGAACACGTTTTGGACATGCTACGTACTTGTACAAATGTTTCCGGGCCAATGGATATCCGACAAGCTTTGTCAAGAATTGCCTTAGACGTCGGGGTCAAGCACAAAACCTCCCTCCCAACGATGTTACATTGCCACGGAAATTTTATTCTCTACCCTACATGAATGGAGTATCTGAAACCATCTCTCGGCAACTAAGTCACATTGGCATCGCCGTTGCGATCAAACCCGCAACCTTACTGCGCGCAAGCTTATGCTGAGTAAAGGACGCTCTACCCGTGGGACAACTAAGTAACGTCGTTTAACGTATACCGTGTGCTGGTTGCCCTTGCGTTTATTTTGGCGAAACAGGCAGACGCCTGTAGACTCGCATCAACGAACAAAAGTCAGCCGTTCGTAAATGAACCTATTTATCACTCGTATTAGCACACTCCATTGAGTATGATCACCGCTTCAATTGTGATGCCACCGACGTGAACGCAATGGCATATACGCGACAAGCTAAATAATTCCTTGAAGATTGGCACGCGAATCCGGTTAATATAAACAGGCACGTAGAGCTTGACTCACACTTTACCGGGTTTCCTGCATGGTCCACTAAAATGGAAACCACCTGAAACAACAACTGGCTCTCCGTTTAGTTCGGAAGCGTATTCGATCTGTGTTCGGACATATCTGAGTGAATAAATACCCAATCAGCAGTAAAAGTAATTGCAGGTTGCGAGGCGCTGATGAACTGTCGCTCGATGAAGTTCTAATGACCCATCTGATAGACACCAGTGTTGAAACAACTGTGGCGTCTGGGAGTGCGTTTGTTTGTGTTGTCGGATAAGCTGGCTTTCATGGTTATGCTTGGCTGATGGAGGCTAATAAACCCTGATGAATTCTCTCACAAGTTACCCACAAATGCTGACATACCGCCTAAACTAATATTATGGTTTGGCGGAAGTCGACCTGGCAGTCGGTCACCCGTATCGCACCTCTGACCACCAAATGAAGTTTTTTTTAATTCGGAAGCCTATTCGATCAGTGTTCTCACATTTCTGAGTGAATGTATACCTGATCAGCAGAGACAGATAATGGCACGTGGCGACGCGCTGATGAAATGCCTTTCGATTAACTTCTTATGACCCATTTAATATACACCAGTGTTGGAACAACTGCGCCGTCTTGGAGTGCGTTTGTTTGTGTAATCGGATTTGGTGGTGTTCAGGGTTATTCTTGACTGATGGAGGCTAATAAGCCGTAAGGAATTATCTATCAAGTTATCCACAAATGCTGTCATACCCCCATTACTGCTATTATAACTGAGCCGCAGTCGGCCTGGCAGACGGTCAACCGAATGGGACCTCTGACCAACACATGAACTTATTTAGATTTGATGCTTATTCGATCGCTTTGCTCACAAATTTTTGTAAATAAGTAGACAATATCAGTGACAGCAAATGGCAAGTGGCAACGCGCTGATTAACTGACTTTTGATAGAGTTCTTCTGACCCAACTGATAGAAACCAGTATTGGACCAATTACGCCGTCTGCGAGTGCGTTTGTTTGTGCTGTCAGAGTGCCTGGTGTTCAGGGTTATGCTTGGCTTATGTAGGCTAAAAGCCCTTAATAATTCTCGATCAAGTTACCCACAAATATTGTCATACCCCCTATTCTAGTACTTTGACTTGGCCGGAGTCGACCTGGCTGTCAGTCGCCCGTTTCGAACCTCTGACCACCAAATGAAGTTTGTTTCGCCCGGAAGCCTATTCGATCGGTTTTCTCACACTTTTGAATGACTAAATACGCGACAAGAAATGACAGCAAATGGTAGGTGACCACGCGTTGATGAGCTGCCTTTCGATAATGTTCTTATGACCCATTTAATAAACACCAGTGTTGTAACAACTGCGCCGTCTTGGAGTGCGTTTGTTTGTGTTGTCGGACTTGCCGGTGTTCAGGGTTATGCTTGGCTCATGGAGGCTAATAAGCCCTAATGAATTCTGCTATTATGACTTGGCCGGTGTCGGCCTGGCAGTCGGTCAACCGAATGGGACCTCTGGCCACCACATGAATTTTGTTTATTTCGAAAGCCTATTCGGTCTGCGTACTTACATTTCTGAGTTAATCTATACCCGATCAGTAGTGGCAGCAAATGGCAGGAGGCGACGAACTGATAAACTGCCTTTCGATAGAGTACTTATGACCCATCTGATAGAAACCAGTGTTGTACCAACTGTGCCGTCTGGGTGTGCGTTTGTTTGTGTTGTCGGATTAGATGGTATTCAGGGTTATGCTTGGCTGATGTAGGCTAATATGCTCTAAATAATTCTCCATCTTGTAACCCACAAATCTGTCATACCCTCTATACTACTACTATGACTTGGCCGGAGACGGCCTGGTAGTCGGTCAAAAGTATGGGACCTCTGGCCACCACATTAATTTTGTTTCGTTCGGAAGCCTATTCGATCGGTGTTCTCACATTTCTGACTGAATACATACCCGATCAGCAGTGACAGCAAATTGCAGGTTGCGAAGCACTGATGAACTGCCGTTCGATGAAGTGTTTATAACCCACATGTTAGATTTCATTGGTGAACTAACTACGCCCTCCCTCAGGGCGTTTGTTAGTGTTGCATGACCAGATGTTGTTCAGGTTAATGCTTGGTTGATGAAGGCTAATCAGCCCAAACAATGTTGTACTAAATCAGCTGTTAATGCTGTACTACACCCCTGATTGTTATAATGACTTGCGCTGAACCGGCCTGGCAGTCGGTCACAAGCATGAGACCATCGACCACCACATTAACGTTTTTTTAGTTTGGGCGCTTATTCGACCGTTGTTCTTAAACTTTTTAGTGAATAAAAAGCAGATCAGCAGTAGTAGCAAAAGGTAGGTGGCAACGCGCTGATGGAATGCCTTTCGATGAAGTTCTTATGACCCATCTAATATACACCAGTGTTGGAACAACTGTGGCGTCTGGGAGTGCGTTTGTTTG
>JAYGXS010000001.1:0-48594 GCA_036362985.1 Ligula intestinalis | reverse complement strand
CATCATCATCATCATCGTCATCGTCACCACCACCACCACCACCACCACCAGAGAAGGCAGGAGGGACCAGAGTGGTAGGAACTGATTATTCTGTACAGAAGGAGTGGAAATTACGCTGGAGGAACTTGGCACTCGGACTGGTCTGCGTTTGCTCCCTGGGGGCGAAATACGGCGTGTCGAGAGCGCGGGATCGTCAGAGGTGCCTACAAAGCGACCTTTGGCGTGAGTCGGCTGCGGGAGATGATTGGCCAGCGCAGAATGGAGAACGCATTTGCAGAAAACATTCGGTTATTTTAGTTGTTATTTCCGAAAGCGTTTTTGCAATATTTAACTAAAACTACGCTCTGTGAGCATGCAATCGTGCTTTAGTGCGCTTAACCTGGTTAATTAGGCTAATCACATCAGCTCCGAATGAAATTTAAACGTTAAAACTTGTTGCCAGATGTGTCATTTTTTGCAGAGAATGCTTGCTCTGGCAACCTGTATTACTATTCCTCGTGCCACAAGGAAGCGACATCATTCCATTCTTAGAATTGTAGTAGTGCTTCGGCGGAATTGCTTCGACCGTCAGAATGCCGAGGGAGAGGGGACACTGACGCATCGATGTCGGGACCACCAGTGAAATGAAGCAGTGGAAGAGTTGCCTGTGACGATGCATGACTTCGGGGCAATGAGATTTGGAGAACGAAGGGAAAAGGCATTGTGGCCAAAAATTAACCACCTAGAGATGGCATTCTCTTTTTTTATGAAATATAAAGTATTCTTGGAATTTTGCGACAGCGGGTGGGAGGGGTTTTTATATGTCTATATTGGACTTTAAAGTCTTCCCAGTAGACCCCTAGTGGCTGTAGTCCTAATTCATACCGACGCCACGGTGACCGTAGCCTAAATCAATGCTGGACCCCAATGGTGGCTAATGCGCGCACTCGCCGACACTCAAATTTTGGCTTCGCGCGACTGGGGCGCACTTGCGCACTCTTGTCTTGTTTGACTAATCACCGACCCCGGTTTGGTTAATCAATTTCAAGGCTTACTAAGATAAAGACCGCTTGGGTGGCCGCTAGGCTGACTGATGGAATTGTCTGACATCCGCGTCCAACGCAAGCCAAGTGGTAGACTAACACGCCAACTCTCATGACTAACCAAACTAACGAAGTTGTGTCTTTCTTGTGACTACCAACTTATTGGCCCAACCTTGTAAATACGCGTTTGCTTGCTCTTAAGTATGTTGTACTAGGTTTGCTCTAAGACTTCTGCTTTCTACACACTTCTTGCGTGTTTTTCCTTCGGGGCTCACACGAGGCGTTTGTCAGGCGGGAATATCGCAGCCTTGGCCACCGTTACAACAAGTAACAAGGGTTTTCGTTACCATCCTTTATTTCTCGATAGACCGACTTTATTTACGGATGGTGAACAAATGGACTGCAAAAGACACCTTGGATATAATCTAGGAAGTATCTGCTGTGTCTCCCAAACACCTATTGATTCACAAATACTGTACAAATATGTCACCGTGAAAGTCCTAGAACCTCTCTGAAATTGGTAACTAGTAAGCTTCACGGAGAAGCACAGAGACCGTGGAATGACTATATCTCGCATACTTCAGTTTATCAGTTACAAGTGGTATCCACGTCACGGATACACACCCGCAATGAAAAACCTTAGTCACTCGATCATAGTTCAACAACTTGAACGGTAAAGGAGGGCTCACAGATCGTGTTATGGAACATGGCCTTCTCGATTAAGCCTTAGGATGCACCTGTAGGAGCCTGCCTCGCTGACTCATGCTGGCTTTGTTGCCAAAACGCGGAAGCCCAGTGTCCAATCGCGCCGGCTACGCACTTTGTCTGTCAACCGCTGCGAGAGGACCGCCGTGTCCTGGCGGCCTTATGCTCCCCACTCACCGTATGGTCGCTGTTTAAGGCACAAGGTATAGCCAATTGATGAGCGCCTGTTCACCTGGCTGGGTCCACGTCACACTAAGCTCATTCCGCAGGCGAGACGGAACACAATTTTGCGTACTGACTCGGCGTGCACAAGGAGTTGGTTCTGGCACATGACTCAGCCTTTGTACTGTCTATTTTCCGTCCACCAAAACCGCCTTGCTTGACTTGTGATTTGGGTAAAAATTTGGTTTGTCGACATCAAAACTTGCGACACACTCGCGAGCCCCACCAGCTACCGCACGATGGCGAATGGAATCTTAAGCAGTCGAGCTATGACTGATTCTGCTAATACACTCTTGAAATATTTGGGGCATAAACCCTAGTTGCTTCATTGTCTCTGTAAATTACATGTTAAGTAACAGTTTCTCTATAACTCTATTTTTAAAGCAACTGCGCAAACGCGTGAGCCGGATATCTGTTTGTTCCCCTTCATCTTAAAAGAAACTTAGTCCAGGGATTGTCAGCCAGAAAACGACGCATCTGCTCTCCTGAAGTAGTTGAAAGAGAACTGCAGCAGCTACAAAACACACTCCGTGAAAATGGTTATCCAGAAAGGTTCATCCTTCGTAACATTAAGGAGCGTGTTGCAAAGCCTGCCGTAGCAACGGCAGAAATGAAAGACCTTTTCATAAGAACGCCCTTCCTAGGAGACGCAGCAAGCGAACAAGTAAGACGACGTCTAAGGACAGCAGTCATGAGTGCTTTCCCGGCGGCTAATATACGCGTATTCATCACAAACTCTCCCCTTCTGCGGATGGGGGGTAAAGACAGACTACCGTTACGGGCCACTTCCATGTGCATTTATTCCTACACCTGCTCCTGTGGGGCGGGATATATCGGCCGCACAACGAGACGTCTGGAGAAGAGGGTACACGAACACATACTAGCCTGGTTAGGTAAAGGTGAAAATCGATTGATCTCAAGCTCAATCCTCGCACACCTGATCGATACAAATCACCAAGTTGACGCGAGAGAGGCCTTTTAGGTCATATACCAGGCACCCACGCACTACTCTAAAGGCCTGCGTTAACGGGTGCTAGCCACAGCTGAGGCCGTGGCAATTCGTTAAGCAAAACCCGCTCTCTGCTGTCAAAGGACGCTGGTACATGCCGTCTCCCTCCCGTGACCAACCGCATACAAGGATCCCGCACCGCCAGAAGCCACTACGTCAGAACTCACGACGTCAGAAGCTACGCAGCCCGAAACCATACTACCCACAGCCTCAGAGAACACGCAGTGCGACCATGCTGCTCACAGTCACAGAGAGCCCGCTGCGCGTATGACGTAGATCGTGGGAACGTCCCTCCCCCGTTCCACACGCGTGACAACCCAACGTCCTCGGCATGCTGAGTCCGGCTCGCAGGAGACGAGGGAACCACGAGATGACTAATTACCCCCCCCCCCACCTCAAGAACTATATTAGCACTGAACCGAACTGCCTGCTTTAGTCGCCTACTTTCCATATCATTGTAACGGCCTGACGTGAATGACCGAAAACATCTGTTTGCCAACACGACTTTTAAATATGAACTACAAAAAACAAACAAGTGCAAATATAATTGTCGGGCGAAATCGTAAACGTACCATTCTATATGTATTTCAAAGAAAGTTCCTTTAGCGAAATTTCCTCATAGGCATTTTAGGTACTGAATTACACTTAAATTTTAGGTAGTTCTTGAAATTCAGACAGATATTTCACTATTTTCAGTTTTTCGAGTTATTCTAATAATATTATGTTTGGTGGGTTTATTAATACCTGCAAAATAAGGCAATTTAAAAAAATATTTACCAAAGGAGTGCTTTTTCGGTTATTCCTTTTTTTATGAAAATGACCGTTTGCGTCATATTTGTAGACTTCGTCAGATCTGAAAATTCGCTGCCAGGTAAGTGGACTTCTACAACAAAACTAGATAACACTATGCCTAAAATCGATTAAAAATTTTGTATAAGGAGTTATCCTTTTAAAAGCCACTTTAGATATCAGCGTAGTTAACCTCTGTCCATTGTAAGATCAAATAAAAATCGAAAACCTTTACTGGCTGTTGATGTTCATGAAAATAAGTGCTAAGATGTCTGCTGAAAAAACTAAAATATTTTCTATGGTAATCAGATCCGGGCTGTTGGTACGAATAAAAATAGATTGGAGGCCACACACAAATAGGTTGGCTTTTTACTAGAAAAATTCATACCATCTTGTGTATGCTGAAAGAAACTTCCTTTTGTCTTATTCCTTTGTAATTATTTCAAGAATTCGAATGTGACGAGCTGCAGATTATAATTCGAAATTCTGCTTAAAACTTTCCGAATTTTACTGTTTTGCTTCGTTTGTCCATAAGTACTGATTTTGTTCAACCTAGTTACCGAAAACTTGGAAATAAGGCAATTTTCAAAAGCATCATTTAAATAATGGTTTTGAAGCATTCTATGTTATGTATCTGTGTGTGTGGATCATTACTTTTGAATCGGCCAAACATGTCCACTCATTGTCGAGCAGATGAACGTCCACAACAAAAGTCGAGAATGATTACGCCTAGAATAAATTTAAAAACTTCCTATAAGAAGTTACCTATTGAAAAAGCGCTTAATTTAAATATTTCGGCGTCAACTGTCTGTGTGGTCTACCTTTTTGAAGTTAAGTCAAGATCAAAATACGATATTTTGATTCTTTTTTGACTTCTTTAAAAATCAGGGATGACTATGGTGCTGAAAATGAAAGAAATTACTTTTCTGTGCAAACTGGAGCAGTTTCAAATATTTTTTTTAAATTCAGGGCACCGTTGTTTGATTGCAAGTGTACAACAGAGTGACAGAATATATAATTAGTTATTTTTAAACGTTATGAACTTTTGCCTGTTCCGCTTCAAGCTTTTATATAAATTGATTAACTTCTATATTTTGAATAAATTTAGACGAGGTTCGTTTACGACACTTCATGTACAGTCAAATAAGGTCAGTTATTTTGGTCTCGTAAGTTTACTATTTATATTGAGGACAAATAACTTAATAGATTTGCCAGGTAAAATTGCGTTAAATTATTTCGTTCTTCTTTTGCAGACAATAATTTTTTTATCTCATGCATATACGTACCTCAATTTCGTGGACGCAGAACAAAAGGTTCTTTTTTATGAACGCATATATTTAAAAAGTGCTTGCTCCTTTTGAATGTTCTTTTATAGTTTACCATGCAGAAACAAGAAGATTTTCTTCGCAGCGTTAAATAGTGTTGGACATTTTTTGGGAATCAACAAACGCTGGATTTTGACCAATTCCGCCTATATTTTCCTCAGTTTACTGATCTGAACGTAACTCATCTCTAGTATGCAGCATTTTGCACCTCAGGTTAACCCAATGAACAAAATGAACAACCTCAAATGTGTATTAACTCGACCACTCAAAGTGTGATCTTCATATTTCATCAGATACGCAATCTACTGTATATTTAAAGAAAGTTCGTTTAGCCAAATATTATTATAGGTATTTTTGGTATTGAATTAAGCTTACATTTTAGGTTATTCTTGAGAGTCAGACGCGTATTTCACGATTTTCCGTTTTCTCGAATTTTCCAATAACATTGCGTTTAATGTGTTTATTAATACCTTCCGTAGAAGGCTGTCCTTCAAAAGATCTGTCATAGAAGAGATTATTTTTGGTTGAAGTTCTAATGAAGATGGTCGTTTGCGACATATTTATAGACTAACACAAATCTGAAAACTCGCTGCCGGGAAAAGTAAGTTCCACAATACAAATTGGATAGTTATACGTCCAAAATCAATAAAAAATCTCCTTAAGAAATGAATTCTTTAAAAATCATTTTAATCAGGTTTCAAGTGGTCGAATATCTGCATAGTTAACCTTTGTGCGAGGTAAGATCTCAATAAAGTTGGGGAACTTTGACGGTTTGTTGCCTTCTTCGAAAATACGTGATAGTATATCTGCCTGATAAAAGAACTCATTTTTCCCCTCATATTTGATCGCAATTCGCCAACAGCACCAGTTTCACTGCAGGCTGCAAATGTTTGCTCTAAAATACACCCGTGGTTCAATAAATGCTAATATTGGCCTACCGATTTTTATCACTTGATATTTCAGAATGCAACTCTACACAATGCCGAGAGTGAACATCATTCCTTCTTTAGACTACTGCACACATTTTTTATCATCTACCAAAAAACAGACAATACACTTCTGCACACAAAAGGGCCGCCCTAGACCTGTAGCATAGGTGACATAAAGTTTTAAAGGCATCCGCGGCAGATTTCATTCGTGTTTGGGGGCAAATATATCGATTCTTTAAAATCTGACCCGAGGGTCGCACATTATGGCGGCACAGATCAAGTTAAAAAATGTGTGATGCCATAGTTCGTTGTTGGTGAGGTCGTTAGAGCAGCACTAAAATGCTGCGTTGCAGGTAGCGGCTGAGAAATTAAATATTTAGTCGTTTTCAAATGTGTCTCTTTCTGGGACCCTTCATATAATAATGACTGTTCAGCAAGTATGAGTTTGTTTATTAAACTTTGACGCTTTAACAAATTCCGGCATTTTTATTGAAGAGAAAATGCCCAAAAGCAACCTTTTGTGTGCTTTTTCCGCAATAAATAACGTCTTATTTGATTGTCTTTATCAAAGCATGTATGTACGCCAAGTTTTGAATTATTGTAAATTGATAACTAATTTTTAGTCTGACCTGCCGGTTGATTTGCGCTGCAATGTTTACACTTTCTACAAAGAAATCAAATCATCACAAATATTCTTAGAATAGTAGATTAAAAGCAATCTTAGAAGAAGCAGATATGATCGCTGGAACAATACTTTTACTCACCCTGCGTTCCGAAATCCATCGTGGATGCAGTCTCAGAGGTGGATGGTGTTGTGTTCTTCCTTCGGGGCTCACACGAGACGTAAGTCAGACGGGAATATCGCAGCTTTTTGGCCACCGTTATAACATTTGGGTGAACACGTCCAAGCGTCCACTTTTCCTGATTATTTCTAGAGTCTTTTGCAAGCACCATCTGGCCTGGTTGGAACAATCGTTGCTTTGCACCGTGGCGTCGGTTAAATTGCCTTTCCATTGCCGTCGGACGGGCTGAGTCATAACCAACACCAACGGATGTCAGCGGACGGATGACGTCAAATGATGTGCGAAGTTTTCTCTGCATCAAAGCTTCTGCAGGGAAGACACCGTTTGGAGTGTTAGGGTTTGGCGTGGCTCGGTAGTTCAGCAGGAATAGTTCTAGGACTTCTTCCGTCGTCCCCTCCCCTTTTGACTTTTGGAGAATCCGCTTGAAAGTGTCGACGAACCGCTCGGCCTGTCCATTGGACTGTGTGTGATATGGTGGCGAACGGACGTGGTTAATGCCGGACTGTTTGCAGAACTGGTCGAAGGCGGCGGATGTAAACTGCCCTCCATTATCGCTCACCATGGTGTCTAGACAACAAAAACTGCTGAACAGTCGCCGAAGAGTGTTGATTGTGGCTCCAAATGTCATGCGTTTCATGAGGATGACTTCCGGTCATTTGCTGTATGAGTCAACGGCATGGAGGAAGTTCTGGCCATTGAGCGGTCCAGTATAATCGATGTGGACCCTGGACCCTGGGGCTTGTGGAACGGGCCATGGCTTTAGTGTGGTCTTCACTGGCGTCTTTGATGCGAGAGCGCATGAGCGGGCCAGCTGTTCCATTTGTTGGTCCATGTGAGGCCAATACACACAACTACGAGCGAGAGCCTTCATGCGGTTGATGCCCGGATGCCCCGTGTGGAACTGTCTCAAGGCACGGGCTTGTAGTTTCTGTGGGACCACAACACGATCGTAGAAAAGGATACAATCGTTAACGGTGAACAGAGAAGTTCGTCGTTGGTAAAACTGTTGCAATTCACCAGAAATTTATGCAGGTCACTGGCTGCGGTAGAACTTGATGATTTGTCTCAAAAGTGGATCCTGTTGGGTGGCGTTGTGGGCTTCCTCAAACGTGTCGGGGAGTGCACGAATGGAATCCATGAGTAGACTGTTGACCTCGGACTCAACGGAGATGGACATGATGGCTGTGTCCTAAGCCTCCTTAGTCCGTGAGTTAATTAAGCGAGAGAGTGCGTCTGCCCGACCGATGGTTGTTGTAGACTGGTACCGGACGTTGAAGTCGTAACCCAGCAACATGGTTGCCCAGCGCTGAAGGCGATTTGCCGAGTACACAGGAATGCCTCTTTTCGAGCGAAAAATAGCAAGAAGAGGCTTCTGGTCAGCGATAAAGGTGAAATTACGTCCATAAAGCATCTTATGAAACTTCTTCAAAGCGAAGATGATAGCCAAGGCTTCCTTCTCGATCTGTCCGTAGTTGCGTTCAGCAGACGTTCAGGATCTAGCTGCATGACAGATAGCCTTCTCAGTGTTGTCTGGGAAAACGTGTGAAATCACGGCGCCAATTCCGTAGTTGGAGGCGTCCGCTGCAACAACAATCTTCAGAGCAGGGATGAAGTGCGTAAGTAGCAAGTCAGAGCTCAACATATATTTCATTCCTTCGAACGCTTGTTGGCACTCTCGCGACCAGGAACACTTGACGTCTTTCTTAAGTAGTTCATTCATCGGACAACGAAGGCGGTGCATGTCCGGGAGGAATGAGTTGTAGTGACTCATGAGACCCAAGAAAGCGCGCAAAGAATTTACGTCCTTTGGTGGTGGCATCTGTTTGATGGCATCGATGTTGTCTGGATCTAGGTGACGACCGTCTCGGTCGATTATGAAGCGGAGATATTTCATAGAAGGCATGTAAAAATTGCACTTTTCCAGACGTAGATGGAAGCCACAGTCTTTAATTCGGCTGAGTACCGTTTCCAGACGTTGCAAGAGTTCACCTGGATTTGAACCAGTGACGATGATATCATCCAGGTAGGCAGCGGCTCCGTCGGTGCCCGTCAGCATGGTGTCCATGGTTTGCTGGAAGATCGCGGGAGCAGTCTTAACCCCGAATGGCAGATGGGTGTACTGGAACAAACCACGATTGATGTTGATGGTTAGCAGCTCCCAAGAGCCTTCGTCAACCTCGATTTGGAGGTATGCACAGGAAAGATCTAACTTAGCGAAACAATTTCCACCATTCAGCTCAGCGTAAAGATCTTCCGGCACAGGCAAGGGATACTGATGTGTGTCCAGCGCAGCATAGAGACCAGTAAAAACATCAGCACAAATTCAGACCTTACCGTTCGCTTTCTTGACAGCCACGATCGGTACGACCCATGCAGAGTAATTGACTGCTTGAGGAACACCATCTCGTTGCAGACGATCAAGCTCTTGATCAACCACAGTAAGGGCAGCATACGGAACTGGTCTTTTGGGTCTGAAGACAGTTTTTGCATTAGGCTGACGCTGGGGAGTGACCTTTATCTTGTTGCAGCAGCCAAGACCGTCTTGAAAAACTGGAGCAAACTTCGCCTGTAGGGTCGACGTCAGCTTTGCCACCAGCTGGGTCGATTTGGCAGGACTAGGCCAAGTTGACTGCACACTATTGCAAATGTGATTAAGTGGCAAATCCAGGGGACCGAGTTTTTCGATCCAGTCGAGGCAAATTACATCAAGCTTCGGGCGGTTGGTAAGGTAGAATGTTCCCTTGAATTGAGTGCCCTCAAAGGAAACTTCACATTCAAGCTCACCAGTGAGCTGGAGGAACCCGCCAGAAACGTTCACAGCCCTTTTGTCCGATGTGATCACCGGAAGCTGTCCAATCATCCGCCAAGTGCGTTTGGAGATCAGGCTGATGTCTGATGCTGTGTCAAGCTGAAGACGTACAGGTTTGCCATTGATGGCAACCGTAAGGTAATTCCTCCATGCCTCGAATTCAGTCTGGAATGTGGCTAGGATTGAGTTGGACTTTGGGCCAGAGTAAAATGAAAAGCGTTTGGAATTTCTCGTCTTCCTGTCGCCTGACCTGGATTTGGGGGGTAGGCCTGCCCGACAGTGGTCTTCCTTATGACCTAATTTGTGGCATTTCTGATAGACGTGTGTCTTAAATGGACAGAAGCGATCAATATGCCATTCACTACAGTGCCTGCATGTTGATGGGGGCTTTCTGGGTGTGGGGCCTTGGGACTTCTGTGGAGACATTGACTTCGTGCAGGTCACAGCCTGAACGCTGGTGGCGGCAAACGAGGAACTGGGCTGCTCCATGATGGCAGAATCATGCTGGAGATTCTTGAGCCGCTGACACTCAGCAGTCAATGTCTGTAGGGTTGACTTCGGCTCCTGTTCAATTTTTGAGAGCAGACGAGTCCTGACTTGAGCATCTCGACGTGACTGTAGGGCGCTCACAAATATGAGGCAATTGAATTTGTCATCGGTCAACTCTCGGAGCTTGAACCGTTCACACATGCGGTTGACAGTACTGGCGAGTGTTAGAAAATTATCTGTCTCGTTTTTCACCAGCTTGAGGCACTGGTAACGAGAACTGAACGGGGCGGACTTCTCACAAAAAGTCTCTGACAGGCGCTGGACGGTTTCATCGAGCGTCAAGTCACGAGGGTGTTTTGGCAGAATGATATCCGCGTACCGCTCATGATCTCTGGTGCCCAGTTTGCGTAATAGCAGGCGCACCTTCCATGCATCGTCAGCCTTGGCAAAGTGCACGCGGTATATGTCTTCCCAAAGTTTGAACCAAGCGTCGAAGGTCACGCCGGAGTCGGGGTCATCCAGAAACTCTGTGATTGAAGCAGCCGTGGCGTCCGCTGATGTGGACTGCTTTGCGGAAGAATCTGGACCAGAAAGATGCAAGCTGAATTGTTGCATCATGGACTCCATCAGCTTCATGTCAGCCTCCTCAAACTGAGCTAGTTGATGCCTCAAGGTGGACTGTAGTTGTTCCGCGGAAATGGACATAGTGATTACTGTGTTGCCAAATGTTAAAACGGTGGCCAAAAAGCTGCGATATTCCCGTCTTACTAACGCCTCGTGTGAATCCCGAAGGATGAACACAACAACAGTGAGTAGAAAGCAGAAGTCTTGGAAAAACCTAGTACAGCATAATTTAAAGCAAGCGGATACAAATCTACAAGTTGGGCTAATTAGATCTTAGTCACCAGAAGGACATGAATTTATGGCTGGTGAGTCATGGGAGTTGACGTGCTAGTCTGAGCGAGACATCGCACAATGCACTTGAGTGGGTGAAGCGCTTGCTGTGGCAGCTGCGTTATATTCCTGCGTCGGCCGTAGGTAGGCTCGGGTGTCAGACAATGCACTTTGTGTGCGTGGGCCGCTTGCTGACGTGACAGCTGTGTTCGCGTCCTGTGACGCCGCGCCGCTGCGCCGTGCGTTGCGTGACAGCAGAGCAGACGCTTGGCGTGGGAATGTCGTTCGGACCGCGCGCTCTTACGCCGCCCCGTAGCAGATGGGGATGAACCCACTACGGACTTCGAAACTTCAGGCAAATCAAATTCTTTTGCCCACAAGACAAGCACTTATGAACCACTGTCACCTCTCAGACAGTTAGTTGCACATGGACTGCGACGACACCGCCATTCCTCCCCATTGTGGGCTTTGCACCGATGTGGGGACATTCAGCGCGCTGGAAATCAGCCAGCGGCAACTGCCACCTGAGAAAGCAACTCCGGATTTTATACACAATAAACCCTCCTCTGGATGGATTCCAAAGTTACGCCCTTCGAAGTGTGTTCTTCCTTGAGGAATCCAACGGACATAATTCGACGGTGACACCACTGAAGTCACCGTTGAAAGAGTTGCAAGTCACCCGTGGGGGAACTTATTGTACACAGCACACTCAGTGATCTTTCCAAGCAGCATTGGTCACTGGCGAAGGTAGGGTTCCTGCTGACTGCATCCAGTCAGGTCTTAGACAAACGACGGTGACATCTGTTTTTTACAGTTTGGCGTATAAATCGTGTAAAATGTCGAAGTTTGTGAAGTATTGAGAATCACTCGTAAGCCGGAATTGACGAAAGTACGAACACTTGAGAGTACCAATGTACAAAATGGTTTGAAATGAAAAACGAAATTTTCTCAATAATCCCTAAGTTGCGGAGACGTAGAAACAATGATAAATTAGAACATTGATTTCAAATGTTTCCTCAAGTTTACTCAATAGCCACACCACTTTCTTCATATAAAAAACTTTTCCTCAGTCAACATATTTTAAACATATTGCTATTATTTAATAACAATTACTTGCAGATGGACTTTTGAATGCCAAAAATGTTCCAGCCTTTTCAATGTCTGCAAGCTTTTGTCCACAAATCCAGATTTCGTTGGAAGTTTATATAAAAACGTTAAAAATGAGATATCGATAAAAAAATAATGTACCGAAAAAGAGTTTTGGATATTAACTCGCACGAACATAGGCATATGGGCCATCGTTAGAAATTACAACAGATAGCAAAACTCATTATCGAGCAAAAAGAGCGTTCACAAAAAAAGTCTGCTATTTTTATTCGTAAAATTGATTTAAAAAACATTCTTAAGTAGGTAACCACCTTAAAAGCGCTTCAATTAGACATTCAGCTGACGAATTTCTGTGCATATTAACTTTTTTGAAGGTAACGGCAAAAGGAGAATAGATATGTTTTGATGTTTTTTAATTTACTTGAAGGTGAATTGTTCAATTTTACTGAAAATTAAATGAATCTCTTTCCTCTTGATATTGGATTATTTTCCGCCATGATGGATTACTTCCAGGCTCTGTTCTAAGTTTTAGAATGCAAAAATAGGTGGCCATATATAGCACGATTTGAAAATTATTATCCCGCTGTCCGTTCCGTTTCTTAATAATGCATAAGCGGAGAGTATAGTGTAGCAAATGAAGAATTTTGACCCATGAATTGCATTTAATAAGATCTGATCTACATTACCTTCACGATAACCTACGTCGGCAATTTTGGTTATGTTCCATATATGCGATGCGGTAAAACAAAATGCGATCAAAACTTTTTGATGCCGTATTTTGCAGGAGAAAACTTCACAGATTAGCAAAACACACTTTTTGAGCCTAAATTTATCCCTTTTTTATTAAAATAAATGCGATTCTTTAAAATCGGCCTTCTTGCATTTGAGCAACTTCCGGCTAAATTGTCCGGTTCTGGAAGGAACACTTTTTACTTTTTTGACTTATTTCAGGTCTTCCCATAACACGATGCATATTTATGAAGATATTGGGTTCTGTCTTGCGTAATAGCAGAGGAAATTTGTTAGAACGGCCAAGCACGCGACTCATAACTTGAGTCCTCCTGAGGACACTAGAATAAAGGAATCGGACAGGCCGCCAATTTATGCATGCCTGGACAAGGGCAAAGCGCGCGCGCCAAGCGTCACCTGGGCGTCACCAAGCGTCACCTTCAGGGCGGCCAAGGTCTGCTACACCAAACTTCCCTATGGTAGATCCATCTCTTCTCCTCTCCATCTATTTTTTTAATGACAGAGCAGCCCCTCCTGATTATGCTGCTCCTCCTCCCCCTCGCCGCCGGGATTGAGGCCCACCCGGCGGGGTTCCGGATCCAAAAAAGGCTACTTGCCTGCCTGCCTGCCACCTGAGACAGCAACTCGGGGTTCTCTACACGGCCGCCTGTAGAGGCCACTGGCGGAGAGGCCAATAGGGAACAATGACTACTGGCCCTTAAATATCGAAGCTGCGAGCAGAAGGGGACACAGGTCCAGCTGCCGAGACGAGACCTAAGAGAGAACACACTGCTGCTGGCGACACGAGACTCTGCTAACGAGACGAGACCGACGACAGAAGACACGCTGCTCACGGGCACACAGAAGACAGAGTTGATGTAGAAGCAGATACAGTTACAGTAAAGAACTATCCGCTATCCTGTTCTGCCTTCTCTTTCAAACGCGTAACTTGGGAATATAACCAGTGTCGACACAGGAACACACAAGGTTACAACAAAATTCCTTTGATATGATACTACTGCACATTTCACCAAAGTTAATGCCCATCACCCTTTATAAACTTCACTAAAAGGGCGATTTTCTACCCAGCAGGCTTTGGCGGGATAAACTCTACTGAGTGGATCAAAACGACGTGACTAAGTCTTCAGCTAAACAACAAAGTCAATTTTCGTTATGACCGTTGCGCGATTTCCTAGACATACTGTATAATTGTGGAGCAAGATCAGATGGTGTCTAGCTGGTATCTGTTGTGTTGCCCGCTGGCCCAATCTGCGTCAGCTGAGGGGTAGTGTGCACAACTGGCCCTCAGCCAGTCGCGACTGTCTGGACGAACACCTGTCACTGTCCGAGTGTAAGTCGGTCAGATGCCTGCAAGTAAGCGTGTCTGTCGAAAAGCGCACGCTGCACGTTTGTATGACCTTGGGGCAGGGACGCCGGACGCCGGCTGTCGCGGCCACAATCTTAATCCTAGCCATATTTGCCGCATAATTTGTCTCAAAGCCACATGCATTGTGGGCAGTTCCTTCTGTCGTGACCTGTTTACGCGCGAGGAAACAGATCGATGCCAGTAAACGCGACTGAGTGAGCGGCATTTAACCGTGCAGGTGCTGGACCCAGAGAGGAGGGGAAGGGGGAGATGGGGATGTAGCAGCCCACGCCGCGCAGAAAGGTCATAGCTTGAGACTGTCGGGTTAGGAGGTGTTTACAAATTATGACCGGCGTTCCACCCACTACACTCTCAGCCAGTACATTAATTTGCCCTTCAACGCTTAACCTACTTTGACGAATCTTGGCAGGAGACGGTCATAGCCTGAAACAGTCGACAGTTGCCGAGTCGTGGATGGCCGCATTTTCATCATCCGCGTTGGTCATTGGTGGGATCATTATGCGTCACCTTGGCTCGATCTGATCGAAATTGTTGGTGTCCCGTGATCCCCCGGCGCTACTGATTCATCTGCTCAGGCAGAGTACAGGATAAGACAACAACAATGTCCAAAATGGATGGTGAAATCACGGCCATTATGAAATCTGACAAGGAGTGTCAAGCCATAATCGTATCAATCCCAACCCCCCAGTGTTGATAAAAAGAGCTGCTTATTATAGCACGTATGTGATCACGTGGCCACCAAGGACTATGAATACTACGCACCCTTTTTCCCATGGTTGTCTCTAATTTTTATGGAGGCGAGAGAAGCACGCATTTGAGTCATGTCCGCAGGCCGGTCGCGCGCGCCCTGAGCACGCGTGAAGCCCACTCCCACGTGCACGGCAATGTCCTAGAACGTCCCGCTGCGTAGGAAACCACGCTAGAACTCCCCCTTTCGTGCGATTGGCCAGGATCAGTCTAGAATGATAAAGGCCTTATAATAGGCTGTAGTGGACACGCTAATTCATTCTTCTGCTGCCTCTGTATTGTCCTGAATGAAAATTCTTGCGGTCAGATCCGGCTTTGCCTCCTTTTACCTATTGCTCCTGGGGCTATAACAACTGGCGACGCAGGTGAGATCCAGCTGTAAATACGGGACATAGCATTAATATTGGGTCTGATCGAAGATCCACATCGTTAAGCCAATGAACTTCTTGTCCTAGCGATCGCATCTTCTTCTTTTGAACTCACCTGTTCGCTTCGATCAGCACACCTTTTACTAATTCTGCTGCACATTCTGGATGGGAAGTAAGTTATTGCGTTAAGTTCTCACTTCGACGGTATCAAAGGCCAACATTTTCACTTGTGTTACTTGACCTTTATTGTCAACTTTAAAGGTAGCATATAGGAATGAAAAGCCTTCGCAATACGAGTAGCCTTGTACTTAATTTCAGAAAGATTGGGATAAGGCTTACGGCTGGGGTCAAGTTGCGAGTCAGGGCCAGGATCAAGGTTAGGGTTGAGATTAAGATTTTGTTTGGGTTAAGGTTAGAACGGAGGCATCATTAACACAAAGCCTCCTGTATTGCGACAGAATGGGTATCTTTTCGAAGCAGAAGTCTTTTCTTCTCCATTTCCCCTCGTATCAAAGAACTGGCTTGAAGGTAATATAAATGACCCCCTAGCGGCATATCTTTCAAGCCGGTCTTCTCCTAAATCCCATCAGGGATTGGCAATTTAGAAATTTAATGATCGAGAAGATGAGGGTAAACTGAACACTTTAGGTTACCTACTGTTATATTTCTCACGGTAGTATCTTCCTCTACGCATGGGTGTTGGCTATTTTCACACGACTGCATTGTTATAAAATTGCTATAAGCCCATGTTCACCCGTCCTATAAATACTTGATAGAATTCGCAAAGGAGAACTCAACTGTAAGAGCAGAAGAATAAAAGTGCATTGATTTATTATTTTAGCATTCCGTACTACTCGTGTCCTTGACGAGTGTGGCGCGTGATTTGATAACGAAGGGGGACAACAACTCTTAGCAGATAACACGGAGATCTCTTCTAAAAGTTGGTTAACCTCAGAGTGAACCTCAGACAACCTCATCTTATCTGCAGGCATAGTGTCACACACAAAGTAAGAGGCAAGAAGGTCCAGGTGTAGATATGGGGTTTAATAATGTAGAACAATATCAACGAAATGCTTGGAAAACTAGTATTACAAAATGAGTGGGAAAATATCTGAGGATAGTAGTCTATAATAATACAAAATCAAAACTGGATGGAACGGCCAAACCGGATGAGAATGTTCACCCGCTCAAGACGGTAAGAACGTAGCAAGGAGACAATGTGAGTACGGGAGTGATCTGGTACGCGAATTGAGATAGTCCAACTCACGGATCCGAGATGTGACTCAGCAAGCTCTGAAAAGCGAAACCGAAAAATATGACCTTGAAACGTTCAAACAACTCATCAACCCAGCGGGTTGGATTGGCCCGTTACATTATTAAAACGTGTTTAAGGACCACAAGGAACATTTAAGTTTGTACAAGGTCGAAATACAATAGGACCAATCCGATAGTGTCCTTGAGAGGTTAGCATTGGGACTGAGAAGAGCGCTATTCCTGTTGGCAGTCTGCGCGATAGCACCACGCGCGTGGCTTATAGGCAGATCGATAATGCTGCGTGGGACCGAATTGTCAGAGCGGCGTGCGCGCGAGTCGATATGGGTGGCTCCTCCCAAAAAGAATGTTCATTTGGGTGAAATCCCGCAACTATCCTTATACCAATCCAGTGCTTGATTCGATTTATCATGAACTATTCATTTCGAAGCGCATTAAACTGTGGCACTAAACGAAAAATTCGTATGGTTTTTATTTTAAATCCACGAAAGCTTTCTTATTATCTGATGCGTCCCTGACATCCTCCTTTTTGGGCTGATCATTGCCATTTCTGAGAGGAATAAAGTTATTTCCTCAAATGTGTGTATAAAACCATTATTAATATTCAGATTTGGTCCCGTCCTTAGGCCTTGGGACCGTTTCACGTGAATGAACGGTACTGACAGGACCATCAGTTATGTTTACTTCCGTATTTCTCGCGTTTGAAACGATCATTTGCCTTCAACGTATATATGCATGGGAACTGCGACAACGGAATTTCACACTACTGTCGTTTTGCCCTGTGTTTTCATGATCATACCATGAGCGAGCAGCCTGACTGTTGAATACCGTTGAATACCCATTGAATGGCAAATCTGTAAAGCCTGACCATGACGTTTTTCCCGGCAAACTCATTCAGCAGCAAGCCTACCGTATGTTCACGTGGATTTCGTCATCAGCTGGTAGAATCAAATTGATTGGTCAGACGGCAGGGCCAATGAAAACACTCCGTCGAGCGTCTACTTAAGACACGCATTTGCACGCCTAGTTTTTCAGAAATTTGTCCAGACTTCTGTTCCTTCCGCAATGGAAAGCGTTCCCAGCGAGCTTCCGCACACCCGAAAAGTCAGTTTTCTGAGATCCCAAATGGTTAACCCACGAACCGGCAAACTGTACATTTTTGGCTACGGGTCACTGATCTGGAAACCAAATATAACCTATTCACGCAGTTGGGTCGGGTACATTGAAGGCTACCACCGGCGATTTTATCAAGGTACCACGACACACCGTGGGACTCCCGAATGGGTAAGTAAACAAGCAAGATTCCAATGTTTAATGCAATTTCCGACGTCTAATGCACCGTAGTATTCTTACGTACGACCATTTCGTTTTTTGTACTTCGTATATATTTACATTCTGTGTTCTTTTTCAGTACTTTCCTAGATATTTTCATTTAATATTAACCATAAGAATGACCTCTGTGTCAAACTGCGAACATTCGTCAACCGATAATGACGATAAATTATAATGTTATTGTGTTAAAAATAATAACCATGCTTGCGTGCGACGAGGTTCACCACAAACTCCTGAAATACGTCAATTCCAACTTTCATATGCGTTGGCTTGTGGCATGAGTGGACGTTTAGTATATCTATCTCACTCTATTCTCTCGCCTTTTGTCTTCTGGTGTTAATCCAAGGTCAAGATATCCGTAACTAGATAGGGGCGCAGTGACTGAGAAAGCTAAACAAATTGTCCGCGCGTGCCACGAAAACATTCAGCCCGAAGGCTCATTTTCTATGTTCCCTTCAGGGAAGCCGTCTTTTATAATGCCGTAAGAGCCATATTATGAAGTAATTACGGGCTGACTTTCTATCCTGCCAAGACCCGAGTTTCCAAGTTGTTCTAGTTGTTTAAGGGGAGAATTAAGTGTTAAATCAACGTCAGTCTGCCGTCTTCTGGTCACCAAGAGTCCGTGCAAGTCAATTTGACTAAGACGGGACTGCTTGTAGTCGCTAACGTGTCGGCGTGAAGTCGTCGATCGCCGCGTGCCGCAGTATATATGTTCGCATCTCGCAGAAATGACAGTTTCCATCAGGATCAAATTTGAAAGAAGTCATTGCAATTCTCGCCGCCGTTCCACTCAGTGGTTTTCACGGTCGCAGTCTTTCGCGCGTCCCAATAAATTGAAACGCGTCAGATTTACCGTAGTAAGCAATGCAGTGCTGTGCTATGATCTGTCATCTCCGTGTGCCACAGACGTTATTGGTCCTCTACTCCAGATGATTCGTAGTCCGACCATCCATTCCGACGATTTACACCCGGCGGTTTAGCAAGCCGAAGCCAGCGCGCTGCCTCGCGCATTAATTAGATTATTGTGAAGGTAGAATTGCGATGACCCTATCGCACTCTCTCCCACTTCCCCACCTGAATCCCATTATCATGATCCAGTCGAAAAAACCGGAGACAGAAGAGAGTGCAGGTGGTTGACATGGCGTGCAAACTTGGTCGGATGGGCGCATTTTACGGCAGCGTATTTTCAGACGGTGTTAGTGGGGTGGCGAAGATTATGAATTACGTCGAGTTACTGACACCGGTTCTCCAGGAGTCACCCTCTGGTGACAGACTACGCGGACTTAGGATTCGAAGGCGTGGTAGCGAGGTGGGAAGGTAGGCACTGTGTATACTTTACAGACGCTGATGCAGATTTTTGTGGCCTTGGTGACCGACCGTTACCGTGTGGTCTAGGATGTCGGTCATCGGCCCAGCGGTCCCTGATTCGAATTCCATTGGCGAGGCTGGAGTTTCTTCCTTCATGGTAGAGGTTCGGATATTCTGTTTTTGCCTACGCATGAGAACTCTGCAAGATGACTTAAATTTATACAACGTGTAATGCACTTGTAAGTAGCTTTATCTCTAAGGTGGAAAGGAAAGTTCATTGCTGAACAAAATTTAGCCCAAAATAATGCTAATATTAATCTCCATCACAACCACCAACACCATCGCTGCATCGGTATTAGGAAAATAGTGACCAAACTAATGGGGCCGCAATAATTACAAGCAGTGAACATAATAGCTAAGTAGGCATTAGCATTTTTGATCTTGTGTGAGCTAGTAGATAAATCATAGTAATTAATACCCCTCCCTAATATGCTAAGGTACGAATTTGCTTACCCTCAAAGTCCGCTGGTTCAAATAGTTCAAAAAGTGGGTAGGAGGAATCCTCGTTGCCAACCTTTCAATCATCGCTAAAGAAGCACTCGTCCCGCTCTGCTTGGGAGCTCATTCTCGAGCTCCACCAGCAACCGAACGGCGGCTAGTAGTCTAGGTGGCTGGCAAATACGAGATTGGCCATTTCTGGCTTATTGGCCGTCATCAGCCAGTCCTACCCGATCACGAATTGTGAGCCGCCCGGGGTTTGAAATTGTGACCTTTTGATCAGAAATGTAATGCTCTAACCATTAAGCCTTGGAGATCATTTTCTTGCTGGTTTAGATCTGCAGATACTGATACTCTTTGAGAACGGGCTCCAGTAAAAGTTCTACTGCCTAGATGAATAATGTCATGGTTCCGGCAAGCGAAAAGCCTTCTTGTTCTTCTTGTTCTTGTTCTTCTTCTTGTTCTTGTTCTTCTTATTCTTCTTCTTCTTCTTCTTCTTCTTCTCCCTCTCTTTCTTATTTCCGTTCGTACGTTTCTTCTTCCTTTGATTTTCCTTTTCGTTCTTTATTTCATTTTTCCTTTTCTTCTTCTTCTTCTTCTTCCTTTTTATTTTTCTTATTTTTTCCTTTTCTTCATATTTTATTTTTCCTTTATTCATTTTTCTTCTCTTATTTTTTTATTTATTTCCGTCTTTTGTACTCTTTTTCTTCTACCTCTCTTATTCTTCTTCGTATAGTTTTCGTTTTTTTCTTATTTTTTCTTTACTTCTAAATGCACATGAAGTATGAACATTCGTTTCCATCACCCATATACTGTTCACACTTCGCTTACCTTCCTCTGGCGAATGTATAAGTTCCTCCCTTCGCTCCCTTTAGCCCGGCCGTGTTGCTACACTGGTTCCCGCTCGCAACGCCCACACGCGTGTCTGGGGCGTCACCTATGAGATACAGGGACGCAGGGACATTGACGCAGCTTTGGAACACCTCGCAGAACGTGAGATGATCACCGGGGGTTACCGATTCGATGAGGTAGACTTCGTGGCCCGTAAACTCACCTTTGCGACAGCCGACAGTCCCGAGGACGAATGGAGCAAGGACCTGACGGCAGAGTCAGCACGATTGAGCGTGCAGGTCTACATTGCGGAGCCCGGAAACCCACAGTATATCGGCGACGCTCCGCTGGAGGTTCAGGTAAGGATTAACTCGTATTTTTTTTCTTGAACTATCTCTCTCTCTGTCAGTGTGTTAGAACTGAAACCAAATAGTCCCATACTTTCCGACTCACACAATTGTGCTGTTCTGAACTCTCCCGACAGGCAAACCAAATAGCCAAGGCTACTGGTAACTGTGGACCCAACATTGACTACCTCTTCCGGTTGGTTGATTTCGTACGGCAGGAAGTCCCGAAGGAGGATCTGTTGTTTGAAAAGTACCTGCTGGACCTTAATCAACTCGTGGAGGACTACAGAAGCCATCGAAAGTCCCTACCCAATGGCTTCTCAACCGAGGCTGCGCGTATGTCCAACGATGAATCGTTCAACTCCTCCAATGACATCAGCCTTGAAAAGAGCAACAACCAGCGGTCCGACGCGTTCCCCTCCCTGCGGAGGCGATTCAGCGCTCCCACTGGGGACAACCGGAGGAGAGACCAGAAAGTGCGGCCTGTTGAAGTGCGCGTTAAGGCTTCGTAGTGATTGCTAGACTCCGCCGCCCCAAACCGTCCATATATTCTTCCTATTTTGACTACTCTTATTTTGCGTTTTTAGTGCATTTTATTTCCCGTCTCCCCGATTTTTTGTTGTTTTGGTTTCTTCCTTAGTTACTATCATCCGAATGAGAATCAAATGAAATCCGAGAAAACATGCGTTTTCGAAGTGTGGGGGGGGGGTAACTTGGCCGCGGGGACGACTGTGTAAGTTGAGGGAGTCCACGTGCCCAGCGCCACCGCGCTTAATAATTCTGCTTTCTCTCTGCCAAAGGCTTGCGGCCACACGTAATCATCTACTCTGCGCGCTATCGTCTTTTCCCACGCTCTCGGTCGACTCACTGTTTGATACCACGCTCCAAGCCAATCAATACGCCCACTTCATTTGATTGGCTGCAGCATACAGAGCAAACATCCCGCAGCCAAGGCTTCGCAACAGCAGCGGACACGCACGCTAACTCAACTGGCCTGAGAATGCAGCGGTAACGATCGCTTGGCAGAGCCTTTTGTAAAGGGCTTTTAGCGCAGTAAAAGCTGTTCTGGCCAATTCTGTTTTTCCTGGCTTTTTGGTTGGGGGAACCTTCTGCTGTCAACACTACTACTCACGACAACTGGGCACTCCGAACGAACAAATTATTTTTTGCAAATGTACGATATAGTCAGGTGTTGACGACCAATCTCACATAAATTGCACAGCACAGCTAGGACAAGGGATGAAGAGAGGTATTGTCAACTGTTTTAGTCATTCGTGGGATGCTCTAGCTCTCTAGTGTCGAATATGAGCTTGTGAATATACAGCTGCGTAGAATCACAGACATGTAGCGATGAGAGTAGGTACAGTGTCTAGGCTTGAAGTTACCAATGGAAGAAAATATGCGAGGCCAAGGAAGAAATTTATAAGAAGCAGATAGTATCCATGGGAAAAGAACTTAATTTGCCTGACGTTTCGAAATCCGTCGCGGACCCAATATCAGAGACAATATCAGAAACTGACAATCGCTGTGCCATAATATACCTATGCCAATTAAAGTCTCCCCCTATCGGGCTGCTTCTGCACTTTTGTCACCCGTGGTGGACTTGTGTAGGATAATTGCTCGGTCTTTGGTTTCCTGACACCGAAGGTAGATGACGCGTTGGTCTGTGCGCTTTCCAAATGGCGGCTTGCTCTGGATAAACCCAGCCTCAGCACCCAATATGGGTTAGGCAGGTCAAGGCACTTGTTTATAGACTGAAGGCTCGTGACCCCTCTTCCTGCGCGTGTCAAACACTGCCGAACAAGTGTTGTGGCACGCGTACATAAAGGGGGGGGAAGGATCAAGTCTAGTCCAGCAACTGTCCTCGCGGGGTAGATGTGCTGGACAGCCGTGGGGACTAGATCAAGACACGACCGGCGTTATTCGGTTGGCGCTCTCACCCAAAACAAATTCTGAACATGAGCGGGGGTAGGGGGTGCAGGCTCACGACACAGTAGCTACCTTTGATGCTTATGTCCCTTCGGCTGCATGGGATCTGAGTCAGGCGCAGCGGTTCCGGCCACGCTAGCGGCCGGCACCCGATACCGCCTGCAGTCTTTTTAATTCCACCATGACACCGGACACAGAAGGAAGACGGAGAGTGTGGCAGCTGCAGCGTAAGCCTACTGTTACGCAAACATAATCCTCGTGAAATTCACCGACGCCTTTTGCTGCACGCACCTAACAGTTAGTCAGCGTTTACTGTGAAAAAAAAACTTTATCAGAGCAAGAGTTAATCGCAGTCTCCTGCGGCCAGTTAATGCTGTGTGTGTCGCGCGTGGGATTACAGGGCAGTGGAGGTCATGTACTCTGTCGCCTGCAGCCAATCAGTGAAATGTTGCGGATTGATTGGCTTCCAGCCACCGCAAGCCGACCGTGAGAGTGAGGCGGACAGCAAGGTCGGCTTGCACAGCGGATCGAAGAAGAGTGCGCGGGGTAGCTCGTCCCACGCGATTGCAGGGGTACGTGCATATCTGGGAGTGGTTATAGCAACTTGCTAATGCGTACAACAACATGCTAAACAGGTCGTCTACGCGTGCCACACACGACCTAGACATCCAGAAATGTACCAGGCTACTGTAAGAGCGGCTCGGACGCCGACAGTAGTATAAAACCTTCAATGAGAATGAGCCATTGCAGTTTGAGCCATGAGGAGTACCGTGCTATCCTCTCAAATGGCGACATTCTAAGCCATGACTCTTCAAACCTGTCAAATTTGTGGTAGTAAGAAACAATCAATTGTCGTAACCATGGGCCTTATAGTGTCAGCCCCACTCTCTCTCCTTTCCAAGTTGATTAGCCAAACCTGTCAGTCACCTGGTGCTGGTTTTGGGTGCATAGACTGACGCGACACCCTGGCCTACGTCTAGAAATTCCACCCCCCACCCCCGGCCCCCTCTGTATGACAGTAGTTCTGTTAAGAATGGAAGTAAATGTGCTTATTGTGTGCCTGATTTTTCGGGTAATTGTGTCATCTTGTCATCTTCCGAGATTATATACTCCGGCTATTGGCCCATGTCAGATATACAATAAACCTCCCTCAACCCCTCGACTGCGACCTCACATGGTTCTCGCTCGTGTGCGTCTTTGGCTGAAAACCGGGTCGTGCCGTCAGTCAGCAACAGCGTAAAAACAGCAACAGACCTGTTTGGAGAATCGGTGTCAACTGCCCAGGCCACCAACAACTCCCGCCCGCCCTACTTTATGTGTCCGAATTCGCAACCATACCCAGAGCGCCGGTATCAAGTTCTGTAGTGGTCCTTGCCTGCTCGATGCCTGGCCTTCCTGTCGTGACCTCAATCCGTCTAGACCTCAAGGTCATGGCGGCTGCCAAACTTACTGTGCGCGAAACACAGGCCGTCCACATGGATTTCAACCCACACGGTGTACAACCAATCACAGACCGACCTAGCCGATGAACGCTCACTCTTTTTGTCTACTGGCCTGACTGCTCTCAAGCTGCCACTTGGGACCCGGTCAATCTCCTTGGCGATCGTGTTCTCCCAAGTCAGACGTCTTCCATCTATTTTCCTTTCCTTTGTGTAAACTGTATACACTTACCTCTACTCTGGCCGTTACCGACTTCTCCTCCACTAAGTAATCATGGTCTAAAGATCGCAGTTGCTAGGGTTTAGCTCACTTAACCTCCTGCGATAGGTTAAATCTGTTAGCCTTAGTACCTCGCGATAGGTCATTCTATCCGGAAGGCTATCTCATCCTCCTCCTTCTACCCCTGCTCACTTTCTTCTTTTTCTTTTTCTTCTTCTTCTTCTTCTTCTTCTTCTTCTTCTTCTTTTTCTTTTACTTCTTCATCCTTTTCCATTATTCCTTCTTCTCGTGCTAACCGCCTTCTCTTCTTCCCCTCCCCCCTCTTCCTCCATCTCCTCTTCGTCCTCCTCCTCCTCTCCTTCTCATACCCACCCACCAATACTATCACAATAATAATAATAATAATCATCATCATCAGCAGCATCTTTCTGTTTCCTCTATTCCCTCTTCGGACGGACCATTTCTTTCGCCAATGAGTGCACTAAGCCAGAAAGTTTCCTGACACTCCGCTACCAGGCTTTTGATTTGAAGCGAATACCGTGAGGACGACCATTAAAGTAAAAAATACCCCATACGACTGTCTTTTGAGTTAACACATTAACTTCCCAGTATGTCTATCCAACCTACCCAACAGCCGCTTTTCATAAAATATTTTCAGTTTTGCTAATATTTCCATCAAATGAAGAGGTTTTGACACTTGAACAAGGTAAATTATTAACCCAAGGAAACATTTAAACACATTTGACCTTTCAACTGTAAGGTAAGGTAGACTTAGGAATACTGTGCGTTTACTAAAGACGATTGCGTCATTACACGTGCATGACATTTGAGGACTTCTAGGTAGGTACACTACGCGAAGAATAGCAGGAGACACGAAGGTGTAATTATAGATGCATTTACGTTTAGGCAGTTGCATTTTTTTCAAGCATGTGATACTTCCGCGAGAAGGGTTGTAATTATGATAATTTTTTTCGTATAAACTGAAAGGCAGGCATTCCAAGAAATTTAATTTCAAGGAAAGGCATCCTTTGGGAAAATGAGTAATTTCATTCAGTTAATTTTCGACACTGGATCCCCAGGTCGTCCTCAGATTTTAGAGAAATTTGCAAAGAACGGTTAGCGTTTCAAAGTGCTGATACAATTATATAGTCATCTGGAGTGGGTGTTAATTGCATCAACATGCATCAACCGGCGTATTGAGTTAGCCGGAGTGTACAAACAACTCAAAGAGCGATGGAAGAGACTGCAGCCCACAAACATGGACCAACATCAACCGCAATTAGCGTCCACACCGGATAACCTGGACTGCCCCGGACTGACTCAAATTACAGTTGCTAAATAGCCATTACGCCATTGCGACTAATAACCATGTCTATTTCGATGTGACGCAAATGGTAACTGTTAACCCTTTGCTCGCCGCTTTAACTATTTGCAAGCAGAAGTATAGTGTGGTCTTAAGGCTAATGAAGTTTAACCCTATTCAATGACCAATTGTTTAGACAAGTCGATGGAGTGGCAATGGGTACTCCCTCTGGTCCTACCCTTGCAGACAAATGCATGGGTCATCTTGAAGAAAAGGTAGCTTCAACATTGAATAGGAGACCACCCTACAAAAGATATGTCGATGATATCTTAGCGATTGTTGAAAACATAATGGAAGCCGAAGAACTACTGCTTATGATGAACAGTCTGCACCAGAAAATTAAATTAACGATGTAAGTAGAACGTGAGGACCAGCTTTCGTTCCTAGACGTCCACTTGTCTAGACAGAAAGACGGTTCTATAACACGAAGAGTGTTCCACAAGAATACATGGAAAGGGCAATCCCTACATTATCGAAGTTTTGTCCCCATACAATGGAAACCTAACTTAGTTTGCAACCTCTTCCGGAGGACAAGCAAAATCTGCTCAATGGATACACTGGATGCAGAAATTGCCAACCTCAAGGAAACTCTTCTCGGGCGTGGTTATCCAGCTGACTTTATATACAGGAATAGCAAACCCTTACGGTAAAAGGTTACAGAACAATCAGCTCCAAGAAAGCCTGTTTTCATCTCCTTGCCCTTTAAGGGAGACAACAACTTAAACACCATCATGAGACGTTTACGAAATACCATTGAAAGGGCACAACGGCAATTTGCAGCCAGAGCAAAAGAGACCTGGCCGAATTGGCTATTAAGACAGGAGAGTAGGGCTCCCCGTTCTACTATCACTAAACACCTATTGGATGCGGGTCACTCTGTAGACCCCAAAACAGCCTTCCGAGTACTTGCTCGGGCACGAACAACTCGTACATTGCGCTACCTGGAGGTTCCTCTATACGACGGTCAAAACCTGACCTGTGTAAACAGCTAGAGCATGTCGTGAACCTTGCTTTGCCCTGGTAACACCGGCTCCCTGTGTCACAACTCCCCCCGCCCGAATTTTTGTGTTAACGTTTTTCCCATTTCTCACTGTCCACAATGTTTCATTCACGTTTCTAATTAGAATAATTAGCCGAATTTATTAATTGACCTTCCTGAACGTTTCTATGACCTCTTCTGCATGAATTCAATTTTTGTATTTTGTCATTCGTTGCTCAATTTACGCAGCCAGAGGACGCCGCTGATGAGCCCTGGCGAAATTTATGGTGCCCATAAATTCTTCTGTATATGCTATCGTCCAATTTGTAACTGGGAAAAGATGCTTCAAATTTCTAACCCTAAAGGCTACGATCTTCCGGTTCAGGTTCTTTAGTAGGGGAAAGGAGTCATGAGAAGGCCAGAGTAGAAGGAACTACAGTTCTGCGAATCCTGCAAAAAAATTTCAGGCCGAAATTTAACTTGATAATTTAGCGTATGTCTGGACAGGTTATTGTGATCAACTGAGTGGATATAATAAATAGAAGGGCTTTGGTTTGGAAAACTGTTCTCTTATTTAAAGTAATTGGGCGAAATAGGCTCTCATTTTTGCTACACCATGAGTATGTTTCGATAAAAGGAATTTCGCATGCTATAAAGAAAGATAGGACAAAACTTTCTGTTAATATATATTGTGCTAAGGAAGAATTACATAATTAGTAAAAAAGGTGGAAAAATAATCCATTCCAGTACTGGAAAAGTTTGTGCCATGTTGATAAAATGTAACGAAAGCGAAGTTTAAGGAATCGCATTTATTTTCAGAAACAAGCAGCACTCGAAGTTTAAAAAATTAGATTTAGCTATTCTGTGCAGTTTTTTTGTACAAAATGCAGCAACAAAAACGTTCTTGGTAGAACTTTTTTTTACCACACTGGTGGTCGTACGCGTAAACAAAGTTTCGACATGTAACTACGCAGACAGCCTTTAGAATGCGTCATTGAATGTAAGTCATCTAGAAATATAGTTTTTGTAAACAATAGGTTCCACTTAAGCGTTATGTAGAAATAGGAACAGACAGAAGAATAATAAGTGTTTCCAAAATGGTCATATACGTGGCCTGTTTTTTTTGCATTCGTACGTTTTTTACGAATCGTAGAATAAATCTCCTGAAGCGAAAAATTATCTGTTCTAAAGGGAAAGGTAGATTCTTTCATCGCCAGTCAAATTTAATCGTCTTTCTTCAGATAAATTAAAGAATATGTCAAAATTCTGCAATTTCACTGTGAGATTATCTTGGAAAAAGTTAATATATGCAAACGCTTGTCAGCTAAATATCCAATAAAAGCACTTTTTAAAGAGGTAACCTTTTATGGAAACGTTTTTTTATTAATCTTAGGAATAACAATATGCGTGGTATCTAGCAGACATGTTGCATGTTCAAAACTGTGGCTTGCTGTTTTGAAGCATTTCTAAATTTGAACAACATGGCCACGTGCATAGGATATAATATCCGAAAACTCGTTTTTTTTCGGTAAATGCTATTTAGTTATATCTTTTTTTAAAGGGTTTGATGTGAACGTCTAACAAACGGACAATAAGTAAACCTATGAATAAATACACGTAAATTTAGCAAAATTAAGAAAGAATTTATTCCGCGATATTCAATAAATAGGTAAGGACTAATTACCATGTGCACAAAATATTTTGACTTAAGAAAAATTCTTTATGCATAAAGAAATCGGTTGCTTGAAGTTTTCTACTTAAAAAAAAACAATTTAAATTTATTGTTCTAATGAATAGCTATTTTTGACGTCTCCTTAAGCTGAAATTTTCGAGAAAATTTATCTTTCTGAACAAACACTTAGTACTTCTTATAGTTCTTTTAAGTACTTAATATGCCTAATTCTGCTTATTATTATTTATAAGTTTTCGTAAATGCGTTCCCGCTGGTATGGAAGAAATAATCAAACATTTAAAAATTTAGGAGATTTGCTTGCAACACTCGCAGAACTGTGTACATTCTCTACAGACTTTTAAGAATAATTGGGAGGAAGTTGCCACTCGGTATGGCATGACCGTGTCATCGTCACAGCGGCCAACGACACTCCCTGCCTCCGCTCCATGGTGGGGTGGAATCCGGAGTGTTCATCAGCGCGGGAATTGTCACAGAGGTCCAGAGCGGGCTTTGTGTGAGTCAGCCTCGGAACGATGATTGGCCCGATGATTGCGTGTGTGCGCCCCAGTCGCCCGAGGACAAAGGTTGCGTGTCGCATGTGGACATAGACCATTGAGCTGGATCGAACACGACTCGCGAAAAGTGGCATGTATTTATTGATCCGTTTGATGAGAAAGCACCGGAAAAGTATGCACATATACGCACCAATCACAGCTGACGAGAGATCTGTAGCCTGGGCCCAGTTGTACGCTCGGTGGCAACTCACGCAGGTGCTTTTCTGCTAGATGACTAATCGTGGTAATGGAGGCATTCCAAACTCCCCCCTACCTTCTAGTTGGTCAGTACTGCTTGTGGCCTAGACTGACCTATACGGCCTGCGTTTTTCGTCGAACACTGTACAAAAACTGATGCCAAAGGCGATACATCCGAAGAAGACGCCTCATTGGGTTACGGGGTTGGCTGATCCATGTTAATGGCAACGGTGTCCAGCAGTCTGTCGAGAGTGAGTGATTTATCTGCTTCGGGTCCAGTTGTGTTACCACTCTGTCGCCGTCGGATCTGGTATTGGTGGCGAACCCAGATGTCATCACCGACGCTGCTATTGTCGCCTCAATTCAGTCTGGGAACACAGATTGCTATTGACTAACATCTATGAGTGTTCCGACAAGAAGTTTGCCACAAGAGACAGTTTGAACTGACTGCAAGGAAAACAAGTTGGTAGGCAACAGTACATGGACCGTTTTTGGTAGTTTCTGGCCCAGAAGGGCTTCGGTAGGAAAGATATCATCAGGGAAGCCGTATTAGAGATAGCCCTACAAGACAATAGCACCGCCTGGAGTATCGCCTCAGGGATTCCCAACACGTACTACTTCGTTTAGCGGGCATGCATTGAGCTTGTAGAAAGTCAATTGATGATCTGATCCCAGGCTAGATAAGCCAAGTCCAATACCCTGAATATGACGAAATTGACTCCATACGCTGTCTAGTGAAGAACAACAATAAGAGCAAGATGCCCACTATTGATACGTAATGAAAACTAGTTTAAATGTAGCGGGTAACAATTGTGCACCAACGTAAGCATGCAGTTTACGGAAATGCGTATCAACTAGAATTAGTCTAGAAAGTTGTGTTAAAATAAATTTGCGTATAAATACAAGTGTGGCAAAGGGCTACCGAAATACCTCCGCCTAGACCGAAGGCTAGCGTAGAGCGATGCCGAAGGCTAATGCAGCGTTAGAACGTTTGAGTAATAAAACGGATGTTATACTGCGGATGTCAATGGCATCAGAAAAGTTAGGGTCATAGATGATGGAGATAGGAAATGGAAGAGAAAGTGAAGCAGTGCTAGGGAAGTGAGAAAAGATGGGGTAGGAGGTCAGTACAATGTTTTCCATGAGGCAAGTCCTCGGCGAAAACCGCCTGCACCCGATCGACACTGCCTATCTCCGCCTTGGCACCATGTATGATCCGGCAAGTCTTGCGTTAAGTGGGAGAACGCGGGGGAGAAGGGAAACAGTCAAACACCAGTGCCATCAGTCCGGAGATACATGCAGAGCGTGATGTATGCCGGTGCCAGATCAATAAATCGATCTACCTCGTTCTAATTCGGGGCCCAGGCTTCAATCAATTCGTGGTCTGTTTTGTTGCCGGCGTGCGTGATTACTCTTGCAGCTGCAAAAGTAAACTCGTGACCGATATCGTAGGTATGCGCGGATACTTGCTGTAATACGTCACCCCGTCCTCCCACCAGGTTATTTTCGTGTATGCGAGAAACAAGCATACGTCCTGTCTGTCCTGTATAGTTCTGGGGACAGTTAAGACATGCTATGCGATAAAAGACACCCGGCTGCTTACTAGGAGTTAACGGTCCTTGATTCGCATGATCCCGCAGCAATGCGTTCAATCGCTTCCGATATATCCTTGAGGTAAGGCAGTGCATGCTATATCGTACGGGTTGGTCCTAGTTGGTCCTTAGAGGGCGAGCACGTAGACATTGGTTTATGAAGGCCTTTGGATAGCCATTCCGCGTAAATTGGTCGCGAAAATGTCGGGCCTCACGTGCTATTTCTTCCGGGTTACTGCAATGAGTCGGGATTCTTTTGATCAGTGTTTTTGCGCAGCTTCTTTTGTGAGCCACCGGGTGGTTATTGCGGCATCTCTGGACTGATGGCACTGGTGGTTGACTATTCCCCCTCCCCTCGCCTCTCCCTTCCCTTTCTCGCCCCTCCATAACGGCTAATTCCCCCTGCGTCATATCACTGTTGTTTGCCTTTATTTTACGCCTTTTCTCTCTGATTATGGACTCTTGAAAGAACCCGAAATCTCAGACAAGTAAAAGTATGATTCCGGTGGTCGTAATGCCTTCTACCTACGCATACACCTGAGATGCGAACATTTGCCTCAATTTGTGAGGTTTAACTCTATTAGCCGTAATTCCTCGATAGGGCTACCACATGCAGCAAGTGCCTGTTTCACGTGTGAAAAAGTACCCATCATATTAATCTCATTAAAATCCAGGCACAAATTCCATAGGGGCAATTAAGCGCCCAATAGTATTCACGATTCATGATGTCAAACGTAAGCACAAGTTGCAGAGTAATGGTAAGAATGCGTGTCAGTAACCTTGCCCTACACGTAAGAAGACCATTAGGGCACCATTGCTGCCGCGTACCACAGCTTCATGAAAAAAACACCTGAAGCAGCAGTGAAGAGAAGTTCAAACTATGTGCCTGTTTTCAACCTGAGAGAGAGAGTGCTTGTGCACTTACAACGACCTTGAAAAGTGCAGTGAAGGCCGGAGCAGTAATTTATGAAACCAACTCAATCGCGGCTGCTAAGTCACAATTATCTATCCGGGAAACAAATCTAGAAGTAACCAAACAGTTAGAAACCGGTAAATAAGGACAAAGACTTTGGCACCTAAAAGCAGCTCACTTATTTTGACTCCTATTCAACTTTGTGTCAAGTAACTTACAAGGTATATTTAACTGAGTAAAACAAAAAAAGCTGTTTATATCACTAAACTCCTCCCTCTTTCAGGAAAACGGAGGTCAAACATTTTAATAGGAAGAACATGTTGGATAGGGAGGGGGGAGTTAACCACAGGGTAAAAAGTTGAATCAGTGTAGAAAGCGGTGTAGCAGTAAAATAATGGCAATATTGCGAAAAGACAAAAGTATGGAAAAGGGCTACCACGCATTAACTGCAGTTATAACGAAATAATATTTATCGGCTGTGTAATTTCGACAAAGTGTGCCCGTGAGTCAGCACGTCGGAAAGAGAAAAGGATATGCCGAAATGATCTCGTAAATATGTGCCAGTAAGTCGGCACGTTGGTATGGGGATATAACATCTTGACGACGTGTACCAGTTTTTAGAAGTCACCAATATGGGAAACCAAGTAATCAATCTAGGGAGCTGTGGAATACGGTATGGTCCGGCCAGATAATAGGTGATTGAACGTATACCAACCTTTATATAAGCTAGTTGATATAGGATAAGGCGTGAAAAACCAGAGTATTATGAATGATTTATTAAGGTTAGAAGGAGTAGAATATGAGTAACATGCAAGTGACTCCCAGACAAGTGCAGTCCAGCCATAAATGGGCTGGAGTCCAGAGGCGCAGTCCGGCAAGTCGATCACCGGGTCCGGAGCTCTGCAACCGAACAGTAAGTCGTCGGCTCACGGAGTGACTGAGCGTAAACAACTCCCCCGCATCCTGTGCACTTGTCTCACCTTGAGAAGTGATTGGCTAGTGAGTCTGTGGTGACTCACTCCACATAGGCGAGCATGTCCGAAGCCTCGCTGCCGCTAAAGAGTACTTCTGCACTTAGGCGACCTCGGCAACAGCCAATCGGGTCCCTGAAAGGCTAACGTCTCTCTACCGCCTTGGTAGATGCGGTCTTTCCGGCAAATAACCTTTGAGGCAACCAGACAATGCCCGTTCTCGTTGCTGCTGCTGATACTCCTGAAAACCACACTTGGATCGCGGCTGGCTCTTTTGCTGGTCGTGAGCTATCCAAGTCAATCTACTCTCATCTATTCTCCTCTCCCTTGTGTACACAATGCATTCTTCCATCTTTTCTGGCCTTCACAAACTTCTCTTCAGCACTAAGTAACCATGGTCTGAAGATCGCAGTTACACGGTTAGACTCACTTAACCCCCTGCGATAAGTCCAGACAAGTCTCGACCTTGAGTGGAGGCTTTCACTGTCGTGTCTTGTGTCCGCGTGGTGGTCCCGCCAGACATGTTTTGTCCCCGCGGCGTCTGAGGAATGCATGCTAAGAATAAAGGGTCGCTACAGAGCTATGACAGACGTATGCCAACAGTTAAAAACTAGTAAATAAAAACAAAGACTTAGGCAACCAAAGGCAGTGCGCTTATTTTGCGTCTCATTCTACGCTCTGTCTAGTTACTTTCAAGGCATATTTAACTGTGCAAAACAAAGAGATGTTCAATGTGACGACAATACTCACTCTCCCGGGAGCACGGATTACAAAAATTTTAAATAGAGGAAAATATCGGAGGCACAACGTGGTAACGACACTGCGTAACAAATAGAAATAGCGTTGAAAGTGGTGTAGAAATCAGAATATGACAAAGTTGTGACGAGACAAAAGTATGGAAAGAAGCTACCACACATCATTTTGTGTCAGTGAGTCGGTCCGTTGGAAGGAAAAAATGATGTGTATGAATGATCTCGTCGATAAGTGCCAGTAAAGGGGCACGTTGGTATGAAAAAAGGACTACTCGACAAAGTGTGCCAGTGTGTCTTGGTCTCGAATTTTGGATACAAAGTATTCTGTACCGAAATCTAGGACAGAAATATCCCAACAGATACAAACTAATGAATAAGAACCAAGACGCTGATAAGTAAAAGCAGCGCGCTTATTTTGCGTTTTATTCAGAGTTGTGGCAATTTACTTACAAGGCATATTTAACAGCGTGAAACTAAAAGGTGTTTAATGTCACTAGAGTAATCCCCCCGGAGAGGGAGGGGGGTTCACAACTGTTAATAGAAGGAAAACGTGGGAGTTTTAAGCAAAGGTATCGCAGTGGATTAAGTGAGTCTAACCGTGCAACTGCGATCTTTAGACCATGGTTGATAGTGCTGAGGAGAGAAGTCTTTAAAGGCCAGAGTAGATGAAAGAGTTTATTGTGTACACAACGGAAGAGGAGAATAGATTGACTTGGGAGAGATACGTCCGATCAGTAGGTTGACCGGGCCCAAGTCAGGTCTTAGAGTAGTCGGGCCAGAGGACAGATAGAGGGAGATCTTTCATTGGGTAGGTCGACCTGGAGATCTTGGGCAGAGAGGCAACTTGCGTCGGGCACGCGTGCAAGCTCCTCATTCGTCGCCTCATAGATGCGAGAACTATGATTGGCTGATCGAGACGTCAAGAAAGCACATCGGTGAGCGTTTGGGAAAGTGCACTTCGACGCGAGCTAGTCAGGCAGGCACGACCCGCTACAGTACTCCCCCCGGAGACCGTAACGAGGAAACTGAAGGAATCCGAGTGGAGGAAGAATAGTTAAGTTAGGTGTGAGAGATACGTACCAAGATGAGGCTGCGAGAGGCGGGTTAGTGCCGCCAGTGCCGCTTGGGAGGAGGAAAGGTCATTTCGCGTCCGCGTGGGCAACTGGGTCTGCGGTAGAAGGAAAGTTCTCGACTACGCGTGCATCGACATCTTGTAGGAGATTATTTACCTTGACTACGTAGGAGGGAGGTTGGTTGGCTGCATTGAACTTCGACGGCAAATCAGTATGCCATGTAAGTGTTCGCTGAGAGGAGGAAGGGGTACCGTTGGCAGTAGAAGAAGGATCTGAGTTTATAAAGGAGGTCTGGGTATTTGCCAATACAAGCACTCACAGGGGAAATCTGCTCCGTGTGATAGGGAAGGAACCAGAGCCTTAGCTCCGTAGGCTGTGAGCGATTGAGCATCTCCCTCGGGCTTCACGACAGGGTGTCGGTAATGAAATTCTCCATTTCGCGGCCAAATGAGATAACACGGGAGAAATTCAGTTAAAGGCGAGGGAGGAATGATGATGATTGAGCTCGGCCACATCAGAAGTTTAGTTGAGAGTTCATCTCACGATTGGGGTCACCAGTTATAGGAGTAAAGGCTACGACGTTTATGGCCTTAACACCTACAATCTTCCAGACCCTGGTTCTTTAGGAGACGGGAGATGTCTTGGAAAGGCGAGAGTAGGCGGAACAGTGTATTGTTTACAGAAGGGATAAGGGGAAGGTTGCCAGTAGGTCTTGCAGGGCGTACGACCGCGAGGCCCGTAGGACGGGGCGGCGTCGCCGCCGCGACCAGCGAGGCCGGAATTCCAAGTGTACTCTCACCGCAGGCCTCGTGGGCATCATGCCAGAAGACAGAGACAGAGCGCGTTCAATGGCAAGGTCGGCCTGCGATTGGTTGTCTTGGCGCAAGGCTGGCTAGGCGAGACTGGGTGCGTTCGTAAGTGGCTTAGACCATTGAGCGAGAACGGACAGGGGGTGCCGGACTTCGCACCTGGCCGCAGACAGCATTAGCGCGCAGGGCAAAGGCGCTGTCCGTCAGCTCTTGGGTTCCAATTGGCTGCTAGGGCCACTACAAAGGTTCCAAGCTAGTAACGGTCAGGGAACTGTGTAACGAATAAAATCAGTGTAGAAAGTGGTGTAGAAATAAAAGAATAACAAAGTTTTGGAGCGATAAAAGTATGAACAGGGGCTACCACACACCTAGAGCAAGATGCGCCCCAACTAAACAGAAGTTACACCGAGCTAGCTATCTGGGGGTTAACCACATTCAAACTAGACCATCGCTACAAGGGTGGTTCCATTGGCCTTACATATGGAAAACCAAACAAGCACGTTCAACGTGTTTAAGGAGTCTAGGGGCCTTTAAGTGGGCGCACTTGCTAACCTACAAATCTGGCAGTCATTGGCCATTCAAAACCAAATCAGGGCACTCGATCGGTAAAAAAATTTAGAAAGTAAACTGATAGACGTAAAAGACTACATAGCTCGTAAGAGAACCAAATCTGCTAGATGTCCGGCCAAATCACCCTGCATAAATCTGCTGATCTGCAAACTCACAAAGGGGACGCATGCTCTCAAGACAACACGGGGGCCTCACACAATCACCAGATGAAGACGAGAAAACATGTGCATGCATGAAGCCTAGTACGCGCGTAAGCTTGCTACTTTTTTAATTCTTTGATTATAGTCTAGCTGTCCTAACCATAGCAGTAAATTCGCTTTATTAAAAAGGCATAATTATAATCTAGCTGGTTGTAACTTCATTATACAGTTTATACACAAATGTACCTCTTAGCGTACGCAGTCAAGTCTCTCAGCTAGATTTCCTAAGCTTTGATAGGGCAGTCTAGTCCTCAAAGCCTAGACTAACCTTTAGCCTATTGCAATCTCAGCAACACTGTAGCCCTCTAGTACCGTACTTGTATCGCGGTAAGCTTGGGCGGTAAGCTCGTACCTCCACCTGTTATATTAAATTTATAAAATAGGATGCATGTCTTACTACTGAACTTTGAATACTGTTATAGGAATTACCACTATCGCTATTACTACCAGCATCACTAGTATTTCTCTATTCCTGCTGCACTGACTTAGACTGCTATGTCAAATATCGATACAATTCTAAGAATATATTACCACCCAACTATGATTACTAGAATTAACACTTTTAGCAGTGGAATATTACCTCTAGCAGCAGTATCCTAGTCCAAACTTTGTAAAATGTGACAACAGCAGTTAAATTGCTTTGTTAGTAACACCAAATTCAAATCTAGCTCACCTCGAAAACTAGCTGGCTATAACTTCATGCAGCCAAAAATAGTACCGGAAATGCTACCAATCAGCCACACCCAGACTTACTAGTATTATAAATATCAGTAGCAGTACCAGCCTCAGTTTCCAGTACTCTGGTTTGACAGTTACTGAAGTTGGGTTTCTACTCGGAATGCCTTAAACCCCCATTCGCACAACGTGCTGGGATCAACGGGATACGAGCAGAGGTTCTGAAAAGTCCAAGCTATAGATGGATACTGAAGTAGGTCTGTAGTTGGACTATAGACGGTAAACTGCATGATATAAGTGCGCGGTAGGACTAGTACATTACTTTAAAAACGCCCTATTATTATTATCCAAATGCTATTCACTATTACTTCACACAGATTGCGAGTGCATATTGGTGCGACTTCTTAAAAACAAACACAAGAAATACTTATAGTTAACTATCTATTGGACTTACAAAACATGAGTAATAGAAAGAAGCACTCGTAGTGTAGGCACGTACCTATAGCAGCAGTATCTTAGTATCTAAGATTACACAGCCTGATGTATAGAGCTGAGAGGGCGGAAACTAAGGCAAACGTTTTTCTGCTCAGGGTCAATGCATATGCTTACACGAAATAGTTTTAACTCGGAGTTACACTCCTTGCTGTGACAAGCGGGCATGCGCCCCAGAAAATCCTCAAACCAGCATCACTTCTGACAAATTTCAGCGTCAGAGATATTACTGACTCTGAGACTCGGCTACATCGTAGCCAGTTGTTATAGACACAGTAGTAGCCGTATCAGTCTCGGCCTCCTTGGGCCTGTCTTCAAACCTACTGAGGGTAAATGAGGGTAGATAGTACAGTAGTACCAGCGCAAAAGGCTACTGTCACTTAAGACTAAGTTAGGCGGTTTATTGGCTTGCATTTAATACAGCAGCCCATGCCGGACCCTGTTTAGTCTTCGAGAGTCCAGGAGAAGGTGAAGAGTGCGGAACCGCTAACTACGTCCTCTATCACTTAAACCTAACCCCTGAGACCGTCACATTCTGTACCAGCCTGTTGGTTCAGCTGGTGGACTTCATCGAAATTGATGGTCGAAAACACATACACACACACACACTTAGTAGAGGAGACGTCGGTGAAGGCCAGAATAGTAGGAATAGTTTATTGTGTACAAAAAAGAGCGGAGAGTAGATGGAAAGAAGTTGGACTTCGGAGCACACGTCCTTCCGCTGGGGTGGCGTGATCCGACGTCCGGGAATAGTTAAAGCAGCCCAGAGCGAGCATTGAGTGAGCCAGCTTCAGGATTCTGATTGGCCTGACCATTTTGGGGTGCATGCGTGTGCCCCAGCCGCCCGAGGCTAAAGGTCACGCCTTGCATGCAGACATCGGCCATCGCGGTGAGTCGAGCGACTGGGCGGACAAAATTGTCCCCGCGAGAATACGCTAGTGGCAAGGAGATTGGCTGCAGCACCGCTACACCACCAATGTATTCCTCTCTGCCGAGCTTGGCTGGATGCAGTTAACAGTTAGCTTGTCTTTGCCAGTGACCTCTGCCATCTGAGACAGCAATTGATGGTTCTCATTGGTAAAGAAGACACATGATCGAGCACTGGAAAGAATTGCATTTTTCATGTTGTTTGCACATTTCTCTCAAGTCTGATGACGAACTGGGGAACCAGTGTCGAAAATTTACGCAATAAACTACCTATTTCCCAAAGAATGCCTTTCCATGAAATTACATTTCTTGGGATGCCTGCCTTTCGAATTGCATTTTGTCCTGAGCTTTCGGGCTCCTGCAGGAATCCATCGTCAGAGATGAAAAACAGCATCTCTGGCGATGGACTCCTGCAGGAGCCCGAAAGCTCAGGACAAAATGCAATTCTTTCCAGTGCTCGATTGTGTGTCCTCTTTACCTATAGAAATACCTGGAAAGCAAACATTATCTTTCATTCAAGGTTCTCATTTTTGTGCCTGGCAAAATTCCACGTTTCTTGGCACTAGACGAAATTCCTACGCTATTAAACAGCCTGGACGAAAAAATCTCGTTGATGCCTGTTGTATTACAAACGAACACTAATATAAGCTAGAAAAGATTCAGCAATAGCTTGACAAAGGAGGGAAATTTTGTTTTTTCTTTCATGAAAATTAGGCAAATTCAAATACAGGAAATCGGATTTTTTTTAAAGAAAGGGCATATTCATTTCAAAAAAATCCTTTTTGGCAAATTCATTGCGTTTTGTGCAATGAACTCAGTATTGCACCTATGCGAGTGTAGGTTGTTTTTCCACACCGATAATTGGAAAAATAAACAAGCATATATGCAAACACCCACGACATGTCGTCATTTTCTCTGTCACACCCTACGCGAAAGGTGTGCAAGAAACTTCTGCTTATAGTTGGCTCTGAAATAATAGGAAAACGTGAAACGGAAAGGGCAGAAGTCTACCAGTTTCCAAAGAAAACTTAGCACATATTCTGCAGCTCTGTTGCACACTTTCGACTACAAATAAACTAATGCGACAAAAACATTTCCAGTATACACAGAAGAGCGAGTTCTTTAAGGTTCAACAGAAGGCTTGTCTCTACCTTTCGAAAAAAGTAAAGTACGTATATATTCCATGCCTTAATATCTAATCGGAGCACTTTTTAAGATGCAACTTGTTATAGAAAGTTTTCTTTAACATAATATGAGGCATAATAGTTTGGGACTTTTGTTTTGGCAAGTAGTTGGAATTTTTGGGTGCGGCAACCGACACGACCCAAAGAGATGGCTGCATTAGAAAGTATTTGCGAAAATGGAGTATTGCGGTCAATGCTTTTGAAAAAATCTTGTTTCGAATGTTTTTATCAAAGCGTAGGACAGACTCCGCATTTATGGACAATCAGCTGAAAACACTGAAAATCGTAGCTTGTTTGCCACTATGTCAAGAACGATTTTAAACTCGTCGTAATCATATTTTCGAGCTAATTACTAAGGATATGACGGGAGGAAATTTCCTTTAATATACTCAAAATGGTACGTTTAGGATTGCGCTTGACAATTTGACTTAAATATATTCATCACTGACCGACCATGACGAAATATCGTACTGCCGCGACGTCCGAATCGGCACAATCATGCACACCGGCAGTATCACAGGACGAGAACTATTTGAAGCCTTGACCTCGCATGACAGCTCATAACACCGATGTATCCATCTGAAGCAGTTTTTCAGTTTCAGTTTATTGGGTGAGGATAATAGGCAATGCCTTTGAAAACCCTATTTAGCACGTGTACAAGCACCTATAAAAATTTATCACTACTAACATAGCATTGGCAAACAGTGAGTAGCATTGTTTTTTACAATATATGTCTGGTTGATAGAATTCAGACTGGGAGGGAAGGGACGGCACACATGTAATTATCCAAGCGTTGTTTGTACATCTGAAGGAAAGTGGCCTCCATTAATGACTGTGGAAGGTCGTTCCACTATTGTATGACACGTTGCGTGAAGAATTCTGAGCGGAGGTTTAGCTTGGACATCTTCGTGCGCAGCTTCATTGTGTGCCCACGGAGATGAGGCGAGAGGTGCCACTGAAACACGTCTTCAAAGCGTAATCCTTTCTCAAGACCGCTTATTATCTTGTAAACTAGGATAAGATCCCCTCTTTGTTGCCTGTAATGCAGAGGGAATAAATTTAGGCATGCCAGTCTATCTATGTCAGTGTGGTTCTTTAGACCTCTTACTAGCTTTTTTGCCCGACGCTGCATTTTCTCCAGACATGCTGTGTTCTTTGCTAGCCATGGCCGCCACGCCTGTATGCCATACTATAGGTGTGATCGAACAAATGTGTCGTACACTCTGCCAAAGAGATCTTCATCGAAGGATAAAAACGCCCTTTTGATAGCGTGCAGCACTCCCGTGGCTTTATTTGCAGCTTTGAAAGATTGTAATGAGGGCTCTAGATTACTCTGTATCCAAATGCCGAAGTTTTTTTGCGTAGATGCTACGGGAATTTGGATGTTTTTCAGGTGATATGTCCTGCTGCTCTGCGGGATAGGGTAGTTCATTGGACGCGGGTGGAGAACGGCACAATTTTGCAATTGAAATCCAGCAGCCATCTCTCAGACCACGTCTGCAGTTTGCAAAGATTATTTTGCAGAGCATCGCGGTCGCTTGGGCGCCTAATGACCTGCCAGAGCTTGACGTCATCGGCGAACATGATTTTACCGCAGTCCAGTTATGTAGGCTGTCATTTACATAGAGAATGAAGAGTAAAGGACCGAGCACGGAGCCTTGAGGAACCCCACTAACTACGTCAACCCAGTCCGATTTATCCTCCCCGATGCAAACGCGTTGTTTTCGACCGACTAAAAATGACCTGATCCACTCCAAAATTTTCCCCTTGATGCCAAGAACGCTCAGTTTATGTAAAAGGTGTTGATCGAGCACGCTGTCAAAGGCTTTGCGGAAATCGATGTACACTACATCCACTTCGAAGCCCTCTTCTAAAGCACTTGTCCAGGCCTCAATTGAAGTCATTAAATTTTAAAGGCAGGAGCGCCCTCGCCGAAATCCATGTTAGAAATTTTGTATGATGTCACTTTCATCGCCAAATCTTAGTATGGCCTGCTTGACAAGGACCTTCATCATTTTGCAGGAAAAAAAAGTCAAGCTTCTGGGCCGAAAGCTGTTTGCAGCCATCTTGCTACCTCCCTTATATAATGGTACGATGTTGGACTTCTTCCACTGCAAAAGGCAAGTCCCCTGTTCTCATGGAAAGCTCGAACAGAATTGGAAGGGGCACCGATAGCTCGGTCGATAGTTCTTTAAGTATCAGTCCAGGGATCCCATCCGGTCCATGAGACTTGTCTGGTTTGATGTGACTGAGAACATGTCTTACGTCTCCGACAGAAAAGGTAACAGTTTCAATAACGGCTGTACCTTCGCCCACTTCTACTCCCGGATTGTCGTCGGGGGATTCCATCATAAACGCCGATCTGAAAAACTCTGACAGTAACTCTACTTTCCGCGGTCCTTCCGTTACTACGTTCCCGAGGTTATCCCTTAGAGCTGCAATGTCGTCCCAGTGCTTCCTTTGACTGCGGATGTATCCATAAAACCCCTTTGGACAAATTGCGGCTTGTGTTGTAAGTTGAGGCTCAAAGGCAGTTCTAGAATTTAGGATTTCCTTACGGCATATATTTCGTTGCGCTTTATATTCGGCAAGTGATGTTGAATCTTAATGATGCCTTACTTTTTCCACAACCTTTGTTTCGTCTTCATGGCCTTTTTTATCGGCTGGTTGACATATGGAGGTCTGGCACATGGTCTTATTACTTTCATTGAGCAATGGCCTTCAATTAAGCGCTCTACAGTCCATTGGATATGCTTTTATAATTCATTTGTATCGTTCGTACTGGCTAACAAGTTTTCTGTGGAAGCGATACGTCTCATTTCTTCAAAATCGGCTTTTCAAATATTTCTGCGCCTCTTTATTTGCGATTTTGGAGACAGTAGGTAACATATGCAGGAAAAAGCAACGTGGTCACTTAACCCAAGTGGTGGTTGTGAGTTCACTTCTCTTATGATCCCCTCTTCTTTACTAAAAACGAGATCTAGACAGTTTGACTGCTGGCCTTCTCGCAGTCGGGTTGTGAAGTCTATGTGTTGAATAAGATATTCGTGCAAAGAAAACTGAAGTAGTTGATAATTGAAAGGTTCTGCTGCGGCCTCTACTCCAGGCCTCATCCAATCGATGCCAGGAGCGTTGAAATCACCCAGGAGTAATGGGTTTTCCTGTTTACAGATAACTGTCAGTGAACTTAGCAGTTCTACGTCATCACTTTCCCTGGAGCCAGGAGGCCGATAAACAACGCATATATAGAGTGCCGGATGCTGCTTATCGTAATTTTGCATGAAATTATTTCATATCGTCGTAGGGGTATGCCTGCGATTTCCCTATGACAACAGGAAATTTCATTGGCTACATAAAGTGCCACTCCTCCGCCCCTAGGTTGAGATCTGTCGCAGCGGAACAGTTGAAAGACTTCAATGCTGACTTCGCTGCTCCCTATTACTTCGGTCAGCCAAGTCTCTGTTAATGCAATTATATGCAGTTTCTGCTCAGATACTATTGTTTTGACTTCGTCAAGTTTATTGAAGAGACTCTGACAATTGGTATAATAGATCTCGGGGCAGCGGCCACTATTGCTTGTGGTATCTTCTAGAACCGGCCGGTTGACCTTGGTTACGTTTTCCGCCTGACTACTTTCGGCCAACGAAAATTTCGTTCAATGTGGACTATTTCTCCTCCTCTTATTTGTTGGCCGGTTTCGCCTTGGTTCTTTCGGTTGTTTAAATCGTTTTTCAAAAGTCGCATTTTACTGCGTTCGTTTGGTTCATAATCCGGCTGAAAGAAAACTCCAGCATGCGTGGTCCGCAGGGACGACTTTCTTTCCAGCATAAGCTGTGCCTGCGCTTGGGTGTCCCAAATGACCTTTAAGGATCGTGGACGAGAGCTTAAACCATTTGGCGGCTGATCCTTGCCTATTCTAAATGTTTTGATAATTTTTACAGACTCAGTACCCCTAAGCAGTGATTCAGCGTACTGCCGAACGAGACCTCGATCGTGCTCCACCTTATCCCCAGCAACTGTAGCCGTTGATTCTGGTGCACCCTGTATCACTATATGTTGCTTACGATTGGCTCAAGCTTGGGCCGTGGTCACATCGCACTGAAGCAGAGCAGAGGCAAGGCTTTCGAAGTCCAGATCTGTGAAAGATTATATGGACATTTTGCTGGTAGCATTTTCTTCTAAGCTACCGTTTGCCCTTTGGTCCAATTCAACTTCCTTTTCTTCAGAAGTCTCCTCTTGGAGTGGTTGCCTTGCTTTTTGCTCACATGGCGTGCTCCAGGTGCTGTCTTGCGATAAAACTGAGGGCTTTGATTGGTCTTTAGCAGGCTGCTCTTCAGCCGCCTTCTGCTGGTATATGCGTTTGGCCCTGCTGGACTCGTGGTTTCCTGGTTTATCAAACACTGACCTGTTCTCTGCATGCGCCGCATCCGGTGGTGAAGCCCGCACACATTTCCCTCCACAGGGTCATCCGCACAGCCTACGTTGTCGATTAATGAGTCCCCCGTATAACGGTGAATTGACTCCTGTTCCCTATAACTGTTTCTTCGTTTTCGTAGATGCTTATATGTCTGACGATGGACTCACGAAAAAGCCCGAAAGCTCAGGACAATAAGCAAATTGATCCGGTACTCAACAACCCTTTTGCCTCATTCAGACGAAAGTCTTGTTGCCTTAGTCCAACGTAATGCAAGTATCTTTCAAAACTAAGAAACAGTTGACAGATCATGTTGGATTGGATATTCAAACATCGGGCTGGGTGGCTACAGCCATAGTCTACACCGTTCGTGATATGGAACAGTGCGTCTTTTTTCCATGCATAAATCTTTTCTGCACTTAAAAATTACGTTTACTTAGTAAACCCTATTTGCTTCGCCTTCTTGACTACCCAGACTCTGTATCCAGCAGTCACGCACTCACGCAGTTGAAAAAAGAACCTAGTAAGTCAGCAGTTATTTGTTTTCAAGAGACTGGGCTTTATAGTGATCTAGAGTCGGAACTCAGTAAGCCGCCAGAATTTCATACTTTTCGCTCGGACTGAAAATCTTTATCTAGCAGTAGAGATGGTGGAGTGGCAGTCTTTGTAAACCAGCGCTGGTGCACAAATTGCAAGTTCCTATTTTCTTATTCGGATGACTTAATAGACACCATTGCAGTAGTCTGTAAGCCTCGATTTTTAAAAAAATCTTAAGGCATCATCTATGTCAGCATCTATATTCCCCCCTCTACACGCCAAGGCGCTTTAGTGCGTTTTTTAAAAATTGTATTTCCCTGAAACTTGCCCTACAATCCTGTGAATATGCTATTGTTTTATGTGATGACTTCAACCGTGTGAATTTACGCCCCCTCACATTGTTAGGTTATGACGACCTAGTTTCGTTCAACACTGGTGCTGACGCCCCTCTTGATGACATTTTGAACAATTATCCTAAACCTTTTGCTGTCAAAAATAGAGCCCCGTTGTCAGGTTCAGATCACAGTGTTTTGTTGGGCCTGCCGACCATCGATTTTGGTTCTAAGAAAGGGCTGCTAGCAAAATCCGAGAGGAAACTTAAGGTTCGTGACACTTCCCCACAGAATATATTTTTCCTCCAGACCTACAAATCTCAAAACCTTCCTGCACTTCTTGAACACTCGAACGTCGAGTCATGCTCCAATTTTCTCAAAACTTTTTTCAATGAAATTTTTCAATATATGTTGTCCTCTTGACACTGTCATGGTTAGATATGACAGAATCTCTTCGCCCCATCTAAAATCTTTGAGACACCAAAAGGAATTGTTCTACAAACGAGGTCTACGAGATAGACTAAAGGATGTGAACGCCCTAATAAAGCGTGAGATTTCCAGGCTGAATGAACTTTTTGTTAGTCAGCTTTTTAATTCTTCTACATCTTCCTCTCCGCTCTCCTCGGCTGAAATTTGGAATAGTCTTAAGCGTCTTACTGGTCAACGCAACACACTAGCAAATGTAGATTCTGACTTAGACTTAGATCGTTGAAATGCAAACTTTATCCACACGCCCACTGCCTCCCATCTTCTGACAGACGCGATTTCCTTATTACCAAGTGTCTTTGTTCCTGTGTCTGTGGAAACTGTGATGAAAAATCTTTCAAAAGTTTCGAGGTTCAACAGCTGCAGGACCTGATGGGATTTCACCATTTCTCCTGAAATCCTGCTCTTTTTAGTTAGCACCTGCATTGACACACCTCATTAACTTGTCCTTCATGGAGTCTTAGATTCTTGATGAGTGGCGATCATTGAGAATCACTCCCATCCCGATAAACCCTCCTCTTCTGGTCAAAAATCCCTCCATCCGATTGCCTGCTCTTCTGCACTATTGAAACTTGCAGAACGAGTCGCCTTAGATATCATCACGCCGTTTTCTTCCGATTATTCCGATCCCTTGCAATTTGCGTATAAGGCTAGGCGTAGTACACTAGATGCCGTTGCTCTGGTAGTCCATTCTGCTCTAAGAGATTTAGATAAGGGCTGCCGTGCATACGGCTGTGCTTTTATCAACTACTCCTCAACCTTTGATACGACCCCGCGCCATCTACTTCTTAATAAAACCTCTGCATGCGGCTCTCCCGGCTGGGCTGTGTCTTGGCTTGGGGACTATTTCACTTCCCACACTCAATTCGTTCAGTGCGGAATGCGAAAATCCATGGTTCTTCCCAACAACTGTGGAGTTCTTCAAGGGACTATATTATCCCATCATCTCTTCTCTCTCCACACTGATGACCTATGATCGCCAAACGAATGCTTGCTTGTTAAATATGCTGATGAAATGGTTGTTTGCCATCCTCTCAAAAGTCAGTCACATCTCCAAATACTCAAGGATGACCTAGACCATATATCAAAATGGTCGTCAGCAAATGGCCGTCTACTTAACGAGCGAAAGTCAGTCCAGTGTATTTTTCGACTGCGACCCTCTCTCAGTCCCGAAATTATTGACATTCTGCCCTCCGAAATATCCTCTTTCCGATACCTTGGTGTTACACTAGCATCCACCTTCACATTTTCTCTTCATATAGAAGGCCTTTTCATCTAAATCCGTAAATTTTTATACTATATCCGCCACTTGCGTTCATATCACACACAGCAAGCCCTAATCTGGCGTTTCGTAGATGCTTATATTCTCCATCTTATTCTTTACTGCTCTCCGGTTACTTTTCCAGTCTAACTTAAAAAAGAATAGTCATTTTGAAACGTAGCCTCCATATGCTCTCTTCAACTGCCGGTGTTTCCTATGGTTTCTTAGCTGACATTATAATACAGCGCCACTTTATAACGGTCAAGCAATTTGCTGATCGCATCCTTAATGAGGTCGCTCACCCTTCTCACTGTGAACTAATGACTACGAAGTCTTCCCATCTCATGCGTCGAGGTTTCCATCATATGTCTTGCCGCACATCAGCATATCAGCACGCGGTACTCCCATTCCTAGCACGCTACCTCCCGTGTGAAGAAGCAGAAGTTAAGAAGTTGAAAGCTGATCTGTCTCCATAGTTGATGCGGATATCGTGTAAAACATGAATTGTGAGTATTACATGACCTTTTACCTTTGATCTTTTAACATGACCCCCTACTTACCTTTTACTTTGCTCTCCTTCAATGGAGCCATTTTTGCTGAAAGTTCAGGATTTACAATCCCAAGTACAGCATTCTTCTTCTTCACTTCAAACCCAATGATAACAATTATCAAGGTAGTACAGTATGATTCAGCAAAAATAGTAAAGGACAAAGGATGTACAACTTCAGCAATGGACACACCAAGTCAAGATCGAATGGAGTCGGCTAAATCACCTGACCCTATACAAGGGAACAATGCAAGTTCAACAATAACACAACGCAGGACGAAACTGCTCTTGGGAAAGCTTGTGTGTGTTAGTGGGAGAAGAGGTGGAGATGGCTTCGCTTTTATATGATTTCACTTGACCTCAGGATTTGTCTGAAACACCAACACAACAGGGGAGGGGTCGTGGACAGAGAAAACATGGAGGTGTCAACAGCGGGAGGTGTCTAAGGCACCCTTCGACGGGTGGTGGACGGGAAGGGATGGACAGCTGGCTCTCCAACATAGGCCGGAATTTGATCTCCATGTGAAAATGGGAAATTGGAAATGTGGGTCGAAACCAGGCGAAGCATTCAGTCATGTACAATCGGGGCTGTTTGCGCACAACAGGCGTTTTCGTGTTAAGCTCAGGCGTTTTTATAAGAAAGGCAATTGAGGGTGTAACGGCTCCACATTCGGCGTCAAGCCGCGCATGAGGTTACGTGATCGCAAGCCTGGAACTACCTTTAAGACAGCTGCATATTCCGCACGAACGCGCGTGCCCCCTAATAGGCGTGCACCAGTTTGCATCCCCCAGTCTGGCCAAGCACCTTCAAGGCCGACTCAGAAAGGACTTTACTATGATGTCTGTCTACGCTCTCATCACTTTGGACCAAGCCCCCCTCGTGGGTTGACCTGCGCTCAACTTTCTACGACCTATTCTCCATTCCTTCTGTACAGAATAAACTATTGGACTGACCCAATTGTGAAAGATTCGGAGCCTTGGTGGGAGCGTAACCCACACAGCAGGGAAAACTGTTGCGCTGCAAACGCTCTACCACTGATCCACGAGGCTCACTATGCGCCGTGACTTTAATCGCACTTGGGTCAATTTGCTACGCCTTCCACTCTGGCATCAAATTCTGCTCTTTCCAAATAGAACCGGGCCTGAAGATCTTAGTGGCAGCGTTTCTTTCTCTTTAAATCTGCCCTGTGATAAAGGCTCTAGCATGCACGCACGCAAGAATGTCAACCGGGCTTACGGAATTTGACATTTCTCGAGAAGGTCAGAAGCATGACGTAGGGAAGGCGTCTGCCTCGGCAGTAAGTCTACTACATATATTTAAACATTCGCGCAAACTGTTACGCCTTCTTGTTGCTCCAGTCTCGCGTGTGCAAGGCGGCGACCTGACGCGATGATGATGATGCAGGGGCGATTTCTTGCGTCATCACCTGTAGCCGTCACCTTGACAGACCTTCCCCTAGGTCATGCATGACGTTTTGGTGATAACAAAACAGCGCGGAAATATCCAAAGCTGAAGGCCACGGGAAAAGACATTGTTGCGTAAAACCCCTGCGAAGATGGCGTGTTTTTGTAAGATTACAAGA